>CM024721.1:15115838-15817444 GCA_014182545.1 Eucalyptus globulus | reverse complement strand
ATTTTGTTTTTTGCATTGACCAACAATGAGCGCAAGATTTTTCATATATTTTGCAGAGATTTTTCACATATTCAAGTAATATACATTGAAGAACATATTTTCGAGCGAAAATGAAATTTTTGGATGGAATATTTGAAAAATACAAAAAAAAAAGAGAATATCGTAGAGAGGTGTAACGATATATTCATGGGGATTATGCACAAGCAAAAAATTGGAAGTGAAATATTTCACCAAAATTTAATTTTTTCTTCCCCTATATATGTGTGTGCAAAAGTGTACGACAAAGGGGGAGAAAATCTTGAAAATTGAGAGCAAATACGTGGAGAGCCGGATTTTTTTTAGTGGAATTTTTAAAAAAAGGGAGAAGGAAAAAGAGTGTACAGCATCGAGAAAAAAAAAGGAAACCCTAGCCGATCTGCTCATCTTCTTCAAAGGCCTTTTGACTCCCGGCGAACGCGTGGCCGGCACCACGACGCCGAACACCACCGCACCCTCGCCACCTCGCCTGTCCGCTCCTCGCCAATACGCCTGCGCCATCTGCCACGTGACCCAGCTCTAGTGCCCTCGATCCAGCCAAGCCTCGCTTGTTGTCTTCGAGCCGCCCTCTTTAACACCATCGCTACTCTCCCCAATCTCGCGACTCGACGCTACGGTCTTCGCCATGCTCTGGGCCCACCCAACTGTGCCTCGGCCCTCGCCAATTGAGATTCCCCGCGACCTAGTGCTCGACGTTCCCCCCTCCAACCATGCCAACAGATTTGAGATCCCTCACTGCAGTTGTGACTTGAGTGCCCCTGTTCTACCTCTACCGTCATCAATCTGCAGCACTAAAAGTCCCGGCCCCCGCTCACCCTCCGCCTAACGCTCAGCTGTTGCCGTGCCGCTGTCCTTGTTGACCCGACACCACCGGAGCCCACACCACTGCTGCTCACCTTCTCTCGCCCGACAAAGAAGCCCTCACGCCCGCGATGCCGGAGTCCTCGCCGGTGCCCTACCATGCCGGAGTCCTCGCGCCGTCAATTTATGTGTATATTTTGCTTATTAGGGCATGTTTGTCTTATTTTTACTATTTTATTTATTTTTTTTATTTGAAATATTTCCCCATGCATAATGAGAAATTCTCACATACCACCGACTCAACTGACGCTGTGGATTTGTTTATCTCATCTATAAGGCTTTAGATGAAATAATTAATCGTCTGAGTAAAATTGATATTTTGATCTTTAAGGTTTAAGATCAATTTATCGATTTTATTGAAATATTATCCCTTAATCTGAACAATGTATGATACCTTTGGTGATTTTGAATGGTCTGTCTTGACTTGATTGCTTTATTAATCTTGAAATGTATTTGGGTTAGAATATTGCATGCTTTAGGGTTATTTGCATATTTAGGTCGAGCATTTTATTTATCATGAATTGTCGAAAGAATAAAAATTTAGGATGTTAGATTTTTGTTTCATTAGCTTAAATTGCATGTTTCAATTATTTGACATTTTTTTTCGAAATTAATTAAAAAAAATAAGAATCATCATGCATATGTCATGTAGAATTAGGGCTTCATTTGTACATCATTGCACATTAGAGAAATTGCATATTTCATTTTAAATTTAGATTGATCTAGATAGACTACATCTTAGGTTAGAGATTGCTAAGTTAAGATAATATATTTGTTTAAATTAGGGTTTAGCCTGATATAATCCTTAATATAAGTTAGATAGAATCTTAATTTAGCTAAGTAGTTTTCACATTTTCCTAATTTCGAATTTCATGTAAAAAAAAAAAAAAAAAAAAAAATTGTCTTTAGAAGAAATCAATTTCATTCTTTAGTATAGACTAAGCATTTTATGTCATATAGGTAGATCATATTGCCATGTCATATCATTTCTTGTTAAATTAATAGCATGCAATACATGACTCTCATTGAATAAATGAAAAAAAATTGCATGTTAATTAGAAAATCATATCTAAAGTTGTTGATGTGAATTCCCTGATCTAAACAACATGATGCTTTCATTGCTACGAGGTAAGTTCCTGCATTTTTTTTTTTATTTGCTTTCCTTGGGTATTAAATTGGTGGTTTGCGCACCCGCATGATCACCTCAAATGTTAGGGAAATAGATTTATAGTTAATTTAAACTGCCTGCAAAAACATTTTTGAAAATAAAAAGATTTCTCTGCAAAAACATTTTTGAAATAGATTTCTCGAAAGGACATTAGAGAAATCTAGTGTAACGAAGTCCCCATACCCACAGTCTCTGGTTCGTAGGAGTAAAATAATTCTCAAATTATTTTACTTAGGTATTTAATCGACCTACTGTAAAATAATTAGTGGCAACTCCTAAATAATAATCATTTGCATGTTAAATAGTTGAACTTTAAGTCGCAAATTGGTATAAGCTTGGGAGAGCCCGAGCTAAGTTTAAAGACTTAATAGTCCATTAGCCTAAATTTAGGTGGTGCACCTGAAATTTAGGTAGCGACATGTTAACCATGGTTAGGTTAATTAACTTGGATTAGCTTAATTAACTTCAGATCAGTTTATTGGATACACGCTGTTTGTTATTTTCGTGGGTTAAAATGTGCTATGATTTTGGGATTACTTTCTTTCTTGAAAATGTTCTAAACATCTTCATGTATGACATATATTTTACTTAAGATTTTATGGATTTAAAGGAACAAGAGTTCAGCTTCATTTCATGCAAAGTAGAACCTCGGTTTGTGCTGGAACCAAAGACCTTTTGGTGTTGAAAGAATTTTATCAACTCTTAGGATTCGATTTTCGAAAGAGTTTTTTCACCAAAGTTTTCTATCAAATCTTAAAGTTTAACATACATATTTTGGACCTCGAATCAAGCTAGTTTAGGAAAACATAATTTCTGAACACTAGCACAATTTTGGTAACGGTTTAAGCGATTTACTTCTCTTATTCTAGGAAGATCTAGGTCAAGGTGTCTTCATAAAAAGTGTTTTTTAAGAGTCCTTTATAATATATTCAAATTTGAGAATTTTCCGAACTCCTTTGGTTATGTTTTTGGAATTAATCTTGGAGACGCACAGGTAGACCCGGTTTTTACCAGTAAGGGCTGATTGTGGTCTTGTGAATGTTCTTTGTGTCTTGCTTGCTGGAAAGTGCATATTATGTGATTTGGTTGATGTTTGGCATGCTGAGAACTTATGCATGATATTATGAGATTGGTTGCTCTATATTAGTTCTAATTTTTATTGCAAAAAGTTGACCTGATGAGCAATTAATTAGAAAAACAAGAAGGTGTTGGGTTTGATACCAAAACTTATTTGCTCAACAAAAAACAATGAGGTTTTAAACTAGGTGTATGCAAAATTTGACAGGTTAATTTTGAGTACGTAAACACCTACGAATTTCTTTCTAAAATTTTTAAAGACAAAGAAAGGGTTACTCTAAATGGTTTTCAAAAAGGGTGGTTAGACAAAGAAATAGAAAATAAATATGGTGTCAATTCAGATGCCAAGTTTTATGTGCTCAATAAAACCGTGAGGTTTCAAATTAGATGCGTGGAAAGTTTGATGGGTTGATTTTAAATACGTGACCCCGTGCGAATTTATTTTCGAAAGCTTTAAAGAAAAAAAAAGAGTTGCTAATTGAGTGCCTTGATGGTAGTTATTGATTTTTAGTATAAAACTCGGTTTTATGGCTTTTAATTAGAAAATCCAAGGTGTCGGGTTTTTAACGCCAACTTTTATGTACTATATAAAACCGTGAGTTTCAAAATGGGAGTGTACTTAGTTTGATAATTCGATTTGAATACGTGACTATGTACGATTAATTTACCGGAATTTCTAATACGAAGAAAAACTTGCCAAGTTCATTATTTGAAAACAAGGCATTTGAATGTAAAGCATGGTGTTCTTAGTTAAATATGTGCTTGTATGGTCAATAAGTGGAACCCGTCACCCAATGAGAGTTTGGGGGCGATGCCTGATTTATCGAATGCTCGGCAGGGATCCGGAAATTGAGTCGTAGTGGAGGTCAAACCAATACTCCTTTATGAAATGCCGTCTAGGTGGGTGTTCTAGACGTTGCCATGCTTGATGGAGCGAGACAATGCCTGGTTACACCTGATGACGGCCGACTGTTAAGTCCGCCGTGATCGATGAGTCGTAATAATTGGAACACGCCTAAATGGTTGTAATAGTTGCGCCTGATTATAGGGAAAATTTGTATGGCATGGTATGTGACGTGTCACAATGGTTTTACCTTATAATCGGAACCCATGTGAATGTTTAGAGAGTGAAATTTTTTGTGTTTCAGTTATTAATTATGCTTATTGCATTTATAGTGGCATATTTGATGTGCTAACCTGTAGAGGTGTGCCGAGGCGAGGTGGGTTTGTTTGTGGTGCTTGTTTAGGCTGTCTTCAAGACAAATTTGCGTCCTAATCAAGGCTTAGGTTGTTGGCTTGCTAAGATTTATCTCACCCTGTCGTGGTTAAACTTTTTTTACGATCAGAGCGTGGAGATCTGCTGAGTATGGATTTAGTGGGATGCAAGATGCAACACCTTGGTTGGCCCTGTTGCTAGTGAAGTTTAGGTTGGCCCTAGTTTCTGGGTTTTAGGAGGGTTGATAGGAAGTGGCTGTAGAAAGCTTGTAAGTATTAAACTTCTTAGACTTAATAGTTGATAATCAAATATGTTGTTTTCGACAATGTTTGCCATGTTTTCACTATCCCTATTTTTGTCTATTGGCCGAGTGTTTATGTCACGCCCTGATCCTCTGAGCACGTGTTCATCACTCCTTGGTCGATTAATAGCGATGTCACAGGACGCATTGCCGACCCTTTCAATTTAATATACGCATGCGGAAGCAAATAAATAATCCCCAAACAATAGAACAATGGGATAGGAAAGTAGAGCCATAAAATTTTCAAACCAAAACCAACATTTTATAAGCACACAAGTTTTTTTACAACATTAGGCCACTTACAAAAATATCGGCTTAATAAAAAAGGGATTGTCTTATAACTAACGAGTCATATAGGTTTGCTAATTATGTTTCCTTCCCTTCCCCAAACTCTGGAACTTCAAGTTCTCCACAAACACCAGCTATGATCTGAAATGGTTATACAATAACCAGTGAGATAACGTCTTAGCGAGTTCTACCCCCAAGACCCGATAGGAAGAAAATATGTCCTAGGCTGCCTACACAACCATGGGTCGAGGACTTACCTTAGCCTCACCCCTTCCTACAAGTTAGTTCAATTCATAAATATTGATAGACATAACACCCAATCAAAATAGATAGAAATCATCGATAGTCGATTACATGTCAATGCATTCATTTTCGGCCATTTCAATCATTCAATCTCACTTATTCACAGCTCAACGAGCATAGCCTACCAAATTCTTGGTTATAAATCTCGGTTCCAAGGACACAACCTATCTTTAGATGGTAATCATGGCCCAGTGAGCGCAACCTTTAATAGGTGGCAGATCACAGCCTAATTAAGCACGATCTCTATCAGCTAGTGAATCACGACCCGATGGGCACAACCTTTAACATGTGGCAAATCACGGTTCAATTGGGCACAACTGACTCCAAATTTGGTGGTGAATCTTGGCCCAACTGGCACGGCCATACTTCGGTGGTTTTCTAAGTCCACTCACAACCATTCATGATCAATTTATGATTAAATATCAACATTATCCACTTTTGGGATAATTCCCCACAATCACCAATCACATGAAAATTTCACAAATTGGTATTCGAATAAATAAACAGAGAGCACCACTACAATCAGCACAAAATTCTGATCGTTGGCTATCCCAGCCCAATTTCCGAAAATAAATAAATAAATAATTATGGAAATTATTAGATAAATATCTATAAATCCAATTTGGGCTCGTAATGCCTAATTGGACGCCGAAAATGGACCCGAAAAATTTCAAGCTTCATTAAATAAATAATAGAACGTATCTACTCACTAATGGCATTATCTAACCACCTAACATGCATCGACAAATAATTAAATTAACTAATATAATCTAAGCTATCCACCTAAACAAGCTTAATTTAATCAACCCCTAAAACATAATTAACCTACTAATTAGGGCTAGGGATTAGTGAGTGAAACTCACTTGTTAAATGCGAAGACTGATCACCGCGACGACAATGCAATGGCGGCTGAAACTTGAATTGTGGTGGCACCAACGGGTTTGACCGGGCCCAAAGGCCTTGCAAGTCCATAGCAATTTGTTGGGCTTGAGTTGAGATGGGCTGACTCCAAGTGGGCCAAAACCTGGGCTGGAATTGTAAACTTCAAATGGACTGAGAATGGCCTGGACTGTGGCTTCAAAACTAGGCTGATTCGCCGAACTCTTTGGGCCAAATTAGGGCTTCAAATGGACTGATCTTGGTGGAGTTGCTGGATTGGGTCTCGGGCTGAAGATGGGCCGTTGAAAATCTACTGGACTACTCACGGACGGTGGGCTTCAATGGGCTGAAAATTTACGAGCTGGGCCACGAACAGAGAAACAGAAGCAGGCTGGTGGCGTTGAAGGGAGTCAACCTCGGTGGAGATGAACGGCGCAAGAGCTGCTTCGGTTGTGTGGCCACGCAGGGGAATCGGTGATGCTGGCAGCTAGCTTACGGTGGCTCTGTAAGGGTAAACAAACTTGCTGAAGTTGACCAAACAAGCCGGATGGACTTCGGCAGTTGTGAGGAAAAAGAAGCGGACGGCTATGGGCTGAATTAAAGATCGGTGGGGTGTTGACAGCAGCGCGGACGTGGCCAAAGCTCGCTGGTGTCTTCGGTGGACTTTTGACCGAACAAAACCAAGACTGAAATGGTGGAGGACGCGCTGGTGGAGCATTCGGTGGCAGAAGGTGGCCGGCGAAGATAGAGGGGAATTGGTGGATGATGGAGCTCGGTGGGGTGAGGGAAAGAATAAACATGAAAGAAGAGAAATGAAATGAAAAACAGTAGTAGTTTTCTTCGGTGAAACAGCAGTCCGCGCAAAGAAGAAAGAGGGAGAGAGACGTCCGAGATAGCTTGAAGAGAGGGGGAGCTGAATCGTGTGATAGAAGCCAACTAAGAGGGAAAATAGTCAACAATCTTAGCCAAATAATTAAATGTTTGGTCCCCTTAAAGCCCAAACAAATATCTAAAGTTCCCAATTATTTTCTTGCTCTAATATCCACCAAATTATCCAAATTGAAGCCGAAATTGTAGCCTCAAAACCAAGCTCTGAATTTCTTCATAAAATTTCCCAAATTGAGATCCAATTTCGATGAAAAAAAAATCCCGTACAATATTTTGCAAGTCCTGCAGACCCAAAAGCTCAGTTTTAAGTCCCACTTTCATTGATTTAGCCCATCTAAATTTATGCTAATTTTTCCGAATCGTCCAAAACGATTTTTCGTAAAAAATCCTAGAATCTTTGAAAATTCTTCGGAGGATGAGTCTGACGTTCTTAAATGGCTCATGACATGACATAACTTTCAAATTCTAAAATCAGGTTCAAATTCGTGGTTAATTTCAATCCGGCGCGCTTTTAGCGTGACCTTGTCTACCATGTAACTTTTAGGAATTTTTGGTGCAATTGACCCATAATCGATTTATCTCGAGTCACAATGTACATCTTTGACTCATTAGCGACTCGTGGTTGTCGTGAAAATCTTGAAATTTCAAATACGAGCACCGGGTACCAAAACAATAGAAAAATCAGTCTAGTGCCGATTGACGAGTATCTTGCAATAAGGTGGAATCACTCACACTCTAATCACATATCTTAGTCAAGTCAACCTACTTCTGGTCTCTAATTGATTTTGATAGTACCGTAATGACCCTTTAGACCAGCACGATCACCGAGCACCGATTCCTGGTTGAATTCTCAAGTCCATTACATTTAGATTCCTTAATTGCTTCTCCAGATAGTCTAGTTATGTTATGAGTGATTAGCTTAG
Organism: Eucalyptus globulus; assembly: GCA_014182545.1. Lineage (NCBI taxonomy): Eukaryota > Viridiplantae > Streptophyta > Magnoliopsida > Myrtales > Myrtaceae > Eucalyptus > Eucalyptus globulus. The sequence goes on along the minus strand of CM024721.1, from coordinate 15,809,504 downwards.
GGTATAGCACTATCGGTGCATCGACGAAAGGCCCGATTTTATTTAATCAAAAACAAAATCTAAAAATTCAGGCTGTCAAAATTTATTTAATTCACTTCTACATGTGCTTAATTGACAAATAAAATAAATAAATAAATAAAGAATGAGTCGGCGACGCATTTGGGATGTCGATTTTTAAGTCGACTGCCGAGGGATGTGTGCACGTTCAAGATTTGGGATGTGACATTTTGGGTGCAAATTATAGAGGCGGAAACACTTGAGAAAGTAAGTGACTGTAATTTAGTGACTGTCTGTTTTATAGTGGATTTTTTTGCTTGTTCTCCTCATGGATGTAAATTTTGGATATTTGGACCAAATCACATAAATTTTTAATAATTTCACTTTTTGTGTCTCAAATAATTGCAAACATACAGTCCATAATATAGTTGCTGCCAGCGGGACTATGTTGCTACACCACAACATCCACCTCTGCTCAAAAACTTTCTTTCCTTGAGATATTTACCAAACCCTGTACACGTAAAATTGGAGTGTGATATTTGTGGTCAGTGGTATTAACCGAAATTTCTACTCGGAGAGAGAGACTTTTCCAAACACAAAGAGCCGAAGACTGCAACCGGAATCTTCACGGCTAAAGTCAGGGCCCCTGTGACAGTTTACAGCGGTCGGCTGGATCGCAGACTGGGTTTCCAAAATTGCCAAAGTCACTTGCAAGGCGGCTTAGCTAAGTCGTGCAAGGAGCAGTATGCCTGTTCGATAATTGCTGAAGAATAGTCTGTATGGTCACTCGTAAAAAGTAATCCTTTATGCAAAGAATAAAGATAAAGCACTACCAAGTAGTTCTATTACGACTCTCTATGGGGCAATTTATACTGCCATGGTCTCCTGGACTCATTGGCTTGAACTAGATTCGTTTGATCGAGCTTATCTGTGTTAGTGAAGACTGTCTGGTTGCAACTACATTGCCTAGTGCTCTGCTAGCTCGGTTGTCGAAACTCTTCGTGTTTAATTTTTATTTTAAATAAACATCCCAGGATTGAAACTGAGAAGTGCTAAGCTACTACGTGATCTTCGATGGATTGTTTAGCCTATCTGTACGTTCTCTTTAATTTTCCTCGTTGAATGCCTTCTACAGAAAATGTGGGATAAGTTCAGAAGGTCTGTCAGCCATCTCATCCTAGTTTTTAAGCCAAATTGGAGGGATACTGCTGGGCCGATGCAGAGATTCCTGGTTTTCGAACTCTGGAAAGACTATGATTTAGAACATGACAGTTAGCACGACCAGCTATTTCATACTAAGAATCAGCACTCAACGGTCTTATTTGATCAATGTGCATGTGTGATTTTAGTAACGGTGTAGACGCAATTAAAGTCACAGCACGACACAGAGGAACCACAGTTTTCTTATGTTTTAGGGCAGCAATCATCACACATCAGGGATGTTGAGAAGCAAGTGGATGTACAAGCAAAACAATTGCTTTATTTTATATAAACAATATTACAAACTCTCTACACACACCACTCTCATACACGTCTCACACCTCACACGAACACAATTCTTGCACACACACCCACTCACTCTCTATCACTCTACACTCACGTCACTTACTCCACCCACTCACACTCACGTACACACTCCACTCACATTTCACACACGCACACAAGAGGCAAGTCCCCTATTTATAGGGTAAAGTCAGCACATCCACCGACTTCCCACACCATCTTCTTCCTATTATTTTATTGCAACTTGGGTCAACAATTGCGGCTGAGAAATTGTCTAGAGAGAGGGAGAGAAATCTGGAGGAGTAACGAGAGAGAGAGATCTAGAGAACTCTAGGAGAGAGAGACAGTGCTTTTTCAACACACCCCCTCATCGACTACTCTCTCTTAACTTAGATATAGTAGCCGTGCCAATAGTGCTTTTGGACTCTTCAACTGTGTTCCTCCATTCAACATATTGAGAAGCTTCCTCATATGTGGATGGCTTTATGGCTTCATCTTCAGTTGCTTATCTTGCTACAACTTTCCATCGGACTTTTGAAGCTTGGGTTTCTGCGGTCAATTGACTTGTGCTTTAGTCTCCTTCTCCTTCTTTTCACTTAATTCGGGTCTTCATATTTGACATATCTCCTATAAGAATTTTGAGATTGGAACTCATTCGATCAAGCCTATCATTTGTGACTTTCATTTCATGCTACAATCGATCCAATCCCATCCGAAGCACTTCAATGTAGACCTCTTGATCCTTTTCCTCATAAAATTTCTTCCCCTTGATCTTATTCCACCAATTCTTATACCACGGGATGTAGGGTGTAGATGGCCTCCTTTTCTCAAAAGAAAACTTTCTTTTTCCTTCATTTGTTCGTTGTCTCTTCCGATATGATTAATTCGGAACATCATAGTGGGCTTGAGGTCCTGAAGCTTCTACAGCTTCTTGAATTTACATCGGAACTTCTCTAGCTCCTTTTTCTTTTGCCTTGAGCTCTCGATCCTTTTGCCTTATCATCTCATCCCTCTTTTTCAACATATTCTCCATCTTTGCCTTCTCAACTTTTAGCTTATTTATCATCTCTTGCATCTCTTGTTGTCACGCCCCGAACCCCGAGCGCACGCACATCCCACTACGGTCGATCAAAAATGCGACATCCCAGGATATGTCGCCGACCCATTTATTTTATTACGCATGCGGAAGCGAAACAAATCCCATGACAATAAACTACGGGATAGAAAAAGCAGGAAGCAAAAACCACAACATAACACTTTCATAATTCAAATGAATTACAAACAGAGGTCTACAGTCAAAAATCTACAAAAGACCGGCTCTTAAAAAGGAATTGTACTACGACCTACAAGTCAGACACGCTCTCCAATCCTTATGACTTCACCTCTGCAACTTCTCAAGGCCAACCAAAGCTATCTGGCCGCTCCATCCACCAGGGACCTGAAATGGTTATTCAATAACCACTGAGACAACGTCTCAGCAAGTTCAACCCCCTAAACTCCTATTAGAAAGAAAATACGTCCAAGGGTGGCCTAGCCACATCACACAGAAGACTTACCTCGCCTCAGTTCCTTCCTGCAGGTTAGCGCAATTCAAATCACTTAATCACAGATAGTAAGAGGAACTTAAACAATCGGAACGTATTCACTTTCATATAACCAACAACCGCGAGGGTCATGATTATAAGACTAAATCGTTATGACACGTCCCATTCCATGCCACACAATTCCGTCTCATAATCCGATACATCAACAACACTCAACATGCATTCCAATTGTTATTCACTGCCACACAAGGGCATAGCCTACTCGCTGTTCGGCTATCTACTGGCATATAACGAGGCATCGCCTCCCCACCTTGGAGCGGCTTCACGCACATCGACGGCGCTTCCCGAAGGAGCATGGGCCTTAATCAATCTGCGACTCCACGCAACATCGGGCATCCCATATAGGGGCAAGTCCAGCTCAACAGCCCAGGACGATTCCTCTTAGTTATCACACAGTGCAAATCATACTGCCCAGACACTTTGCATTTCACTAAATGCTTCCACTTAAAATAGTGATCCTGGTCATTTTTCTTCACATTCAAAATATCCTAGAAATTACTCACGTGTGTGGGGACACGCTAATTTCAAATCAAAAAGCCAATATCTCACTTTTTCAAACCCCACTATTTAATATAATCATTAAAATCCAATTTTTGCATCAAAGCCCGATACTTGGGTTTTTATCAATAAAATCTCCATTTACCACCATCAACACTCAATTTGCCACATACATTCATCAAATTCAAATTCTAAATGCACAGCAGCGATCATCACGAAATTCTGAGAATTTAGGGTCCCAAAATAATTTTTCGGAATTTATTAATAATTAAATTTATTCCGAAAATTAATTAAATAATAATTAATTAAATAATAATTTGCCATGTGACATGTTGAATTTTTCAAGGATATTATCTGCATATCTTTTTGGGAAATAAAAATCCCCCTGGCACTTTGCTTCACTTATATCCCAAGGAAATGATTCATGAAACCATTATCTTTCCCATTTATGCCTTAAAAGCATCAATTGCGATATCCCGAAATTTGGTCTATTTCTGAAATATATGAAGTGGTTATTTAATCAACGCACTTATCGTTATTTTACTATAAATTGATCATTCATGAGTTAATTAATCTATTAGGTGAAGTCAGAAAGAACTAAAACGCGAATATCGAGAATTCAATCGTGGATTTACCGCCGACCATAAGGATCGATAATGGTCAATACTACACTATTATAAGTCAATTAGTGAATGGATATAAATCGATTCAATGAAAGAACGTATTCGTGTCAAATGACGATAAACCAATTTTTCTATTGATCTTATATTCATAGTACGAAATTGAACCCTCGTAATTACATGAAAACCAAAGGTCATCCACCATTTGAAGATGCACAAATATTGATCAAAAGGTATCAACCACAGGTCTACCGTCGGCGAAACCCCAAAAGCCACTCAAAGCTTAGGTTGTACTAAAGTTGCGTTTGATTGATTTTTAGCCATGAAGTTTAATCTGATTTCAAGTATCGAACCTTCAAGGGTTTCGAGATTAAATTATTGGACATTGCCTCATCATCCGTCGTATTATCAACAAGTTTCAAATTTCCGTAAAGAGAATTACAGATGGAAAATCAGAGATCGGAAAAAGAAAAATTGGACCTAGTGACAAGGTTGTAAATTTTTGGCCAAGATTTTGGTTTTAAAAAATAGATATAAGAAGATTTTTCGGGGACAATTTGCAAGGCAAAGCAGATTTTAAAGGGAGTTGGTGAGAAGAGATAATGGTATTTTTTTTTAGAGAAATCCTAAGAAAATCTATTTTCTTTCTCCCCTTCTCTCTCTCCCCATCCTTCACGCCTTCCCTTTTGCCGGACGCCCCTTTTCCTTTTTGCTGCCATCTCCCTTTCCTTCTTCTTCCCCTCTTGCCGCAGCCGCCATTTCCTCACTCACCACCATATTCATCTCATCCACACCATCCCATCCTCACTACCATCCCCTTCGCCAACCCCCATCACCACCATCATCCACACCCATCGCATCTTCACCACCATCAACTTCCCACCGCCACCATCATCTTCCATCATCATCATCACCACCTTTTTGGCCGTCCGGACCACCACCACTCACCACCGCTGTCCCCAAGCCACCGTCACCATCATTTGCTTGAGCCACTACTGTGCCCTCGCCGCCGAGCCACCCCCATCACCATTGAACACCTAATCTCCAAGGAGGCCATGGGCTTTAAGCGAGCCGCCACCTTCACCATGTCATTTGTGCCACCATCGCTGCCGTGAGACCCGGGAGTTCTCAACACCATCACACCGGCACGCCGCGAGCTCACCATCGCCGCAAAAACCCATGAGTTAACTTCCTAATCATAGATTATGGTGTTAATTACATTTATGGAGTAGATTAGTTTAGGATAATGACGTTCAGTATTAATTGATTTTAGTTTAGCCTTAATTGCAATTAAGGACAGTTTAGATTAAATTTAAGTGCAATTAATTTGAGTATGCACGATTAGATTAGTTAATCGTGATTAGATTAATAAATCGATTTTAATTTAATTAATCGCGATTATTTTAATTAACAGCGATTAATTTTTAATTAATTATAGTTAGGTTAATTAATTGAGTTTAGCCTAGTTAATTGCAATTAGCTTAATTAATTGTGATTAGATTTATTAATTATGGATTTGTTAGGTAGAATTTTATGCTCATTTTTCTGAATAAGATTGTGCTCAATTTCGATTGTTTGAGCTTGTGATGCTATGTTGTTGATTGTTCAATTATAGGTTTTATTTATTAATTTCAAAAGGGTTTTATGGGCAAGAAAAATAAAGAATTTTAAGGTGTTGGGTTTGATGTTAAATTTTACGTGCTAAATAAAACAATGAGATTTTAAAAATAGCACTTTGTAAAGTTTAACATGTTAATTTCAAATACATGATTACGTATGAATATTAAACTAGGATTTTTAAATGTGAAAAATTGTCAAAACTAATTATTTGAAAACAAACTCTTTTTGTTCTATGCTAATTAATGGCAATAAGAATTGGTTTGATTGTCGCAGTGTGCTTGAGTGGTCATTTAATCGAACCCGTCATCTAATGGGAGTTTGGGGTGATGCCCAAATTTTATTGAATGCCTAGTGAGGGTTTGGATGTGAAGTCGTGGTTGAGGCTGAAGCAATACTTCTTTACAGAATGCCGTCTAGGCAGGGGTTTTAGACAATGTCGTGCCCGATGAGGCGAGACGATGTCCGGTCATGCTAGAAGACCACTGACTCTTGTGTTGACCATGGCCCAAGGGGTCATAATAATTACAACTCGTGTGTTGACAATGCGTTTGGAATATTTCGAATGTGTTTTAATTATTATTTATGTGCTTTGTACTAATATTGCCATGTGAGATGTACTAATGTGTAGAGGTGTGTCAAGGCAATATAAGATTGTATGCCGTTGCGTATTTAGGCTGCCTCCGAGATGAATTAGCTTCGTAATTGAGATTTAAGAAGTTGACTCGCCAAGATTTATATCTCACCCAGTTGTTGTTAATTATTTTCAGGGCCGTAGCATGGAGAACTACCAAGTACAGTTGTAGTGGGTGCATGATGAGGCATTTTTTTGGCTAGCTTGCCATTAGTGAAGTTTATGTCAACCTTGACCCTAGTAGGTTTTTGAGTTGGTTGGTAGGAAGTCACCATTTTGAATGGGTTTGTAATTGTTAAACTTTCTAGGGTTAACAAGGTTGTGCTTTTGGAAATCATCTATTGTGCTTTGCTATTCTTGTTAATTGTTGATTGATTGGGTGTTTATTTAAGTCGCTTCCGCATGCGTTTAATCAAAAGACAAAAAGAATGAGTTGGTGACGCCTTTTGAAACGTTGCATTTTAATCAACTGTTGGGAGACTTTTGCATGCTCGAGGTTTAGGGCATAATATTAATCATCACCAGATTATTTCTTGTAGAAATAAGGTCATCGACGTATAAATAGGTGTATAGAACATCACCCTTTTCTTGCTTCAAATAGAGTACATGCTAGAATTGACATTGAGAGAATCTATTCGCCCTGAAATATGTATCGATTCTAGAATTCCATGCTCTTGATGCTTGTTTAAGTCCATATACAGCTTTCTTCAACTTCAACACTTTGTTTTCATGACCTTTCACTACAAACTGCTCGGCTTGTTCAACATACATCTCTTCTTCAGGGATGTCATTCAAAAATGTTGATTTGAGATCCATTTGATAAATTCACCAATCATTTTGAGCAACAATATAAATAATCAATATAATTGTTACCATGAGGATGATAGGAGCAAAAACTTCATCATAGTCAATTCTGACTTTTTTCTTGTACTCCTTCATGACTAATCTAGCCTTATATCTTGTCACTTCTTCTTTCTCATTCTTCTTGGCCTTGTACATCCATTTGACTCCAATCAATTTATTGTCCTTTGGAAGATCAGCAAGCTCCCATGTTTAATTATTCTCAATGGCATCAATTTCTTCATTCATGACTTTTCTCCATTGTTTTTTTTCTTTGGCCACATCATCATAGACAAATGGCTCACAAGCTATGAGAAGACATACAAGGTAAACCTCATCAGTAGCTTCATAAATGTCAGACTATCTCCTTGATCTTGGCACTAGTGGTTCATTGACACCATTTGAAGAAGTTGGTAATGATGAACTTGAAGAAGATACTGGAGAAGAAGTTGGCAATGATCGATATCACCACAAGCATTTACTTCATCTTTTGGGTTGTCTTCCCACGTGCCATCTTCAACAAATTTGACATCTCTCCTTATATATAATTCAAAGTGTTATGATCAAACAAACGATAAGCTTTAGATGAGGAGTTATACCCAATAAAGATGAGCTTTTTGCTTTGGTCCTCCAGGTTTGATCTTTTTTGGTCTTGGGACATGAGCATAGGCAATGCTCCTGAAAATTCTCAAGTGTGAAACACTCGGTGTTCTCTCGGTCCATGCTTCTTGTGGAGTTATGCCTTTGAGTTCATATGTGGGACATCTATTTTGAAGATAGACCGCACAAGAAACAGATTCAACCCATAGCTCCTTAGACAAATTTTTGCTCTTCAACATGCTTCGAACCATGTCAAGAATGGTTCTATCTTTTTTTGTTTAGCTATACCATTTTGTTGAGGAGATTATGAAGTTGTCAAGAAACACCAAACACTATGATCCTCATAGAATTTATTGAATATGGCTGAGGTGAATTCTTTACCATGATTTTTCCTCAAAGCTTTGATATAATAGTCGTTTTCCTTTTCAACCAGGTTTTGAATTGTTTGAAAGTATCAAATGCCTTTGTTTTTTCTTTCAAAAAATACAGCTAAGTTTTCCGAGTAAAATCATCAATAAAAGTAACAGAATATTGATAATTACTATATAAGTGAGGAATGATTGAGCACACATATCAAAATGAATCAATTCAAGTGGCTTCTTCGCTCAATAAGTTGCTTCCTTCGAAAAGCTAGTTCTGGAATGCTTATCTATAACACATCATTCACATAATTGATTGGGATGATCAATATATGGCAAGCCATAAATTATCTTCTTGCGAGAAAGCAAATTAAGTTTGCCAAAATTGAGATGGTCAAATCTCAAATGCCATAAACATGAAGGACCATCCATGCATGCCTTCAGACATCAAGATATATCATTTTTTATATATTGAGAGTATACATCCTGTGCTTCGATATCTTCACATTTGCAATCAATTTATTGTTCCTATCTCTTAGCACACGACTAAGATCTTTCATATGAACAGTATAGCCTTTCTCCAAAAGCTGTCCCAAACTCAAAATATTACTTGACATTTTCGAGACCTAATAAACATTAGTAATAAATTGGCGTGCATCATTCTCCAAGCAAATCAAACTTGTATCTTTGTCTACGACAAGAATTTTGGAGTTATCATCGAAAGAGACTTTCCCTTTAGTTGTCTCATCGAACTCGGTAAATATATCATTTCTCCCTCACATGTAATTACTTGCACCAGTATCCAAATATTGCATATCAATTTAACCTCCTTCATCTTCTTTGAAAGCCGATAATAGAGCTTGATCAGCATCATTCATCAAGTTTGCATTTTCATCTGCTCTGCTATTTTCCTTGTTCCAGTAGTCAAAAGCATAATGGTCAAGTTTATTACAATGATAACATTAAATTTTAGATTTATCATACCATTGGCTTGTGGAGTTCTTTCCTCTTCCACGATCACCTCTTTGATACTGGGTGTCTACTATCACTTTGAGCAACATCTCCTCTACTTTGTCCACGACCTCTTCCCTGAAAGTGACCTTGGCCTCAACCATGATCAAGATCTTGGTTTGTCTCGCAAGTTTGTGCGGGTTCTCTTCTTTGCTCCTTCTCATCTCGGATGGTCAATCACGTTTGGCGAACTTCCTCCACGAGTTCAATCTTTTTTCTTCTGAACCTTACTTCATGGGCTTGTAATAAACCCATAAGCTCATCGATCATCATGGCATCCAAGTCTTTGGATCTTTCAATTGCAACAGTAATGTGGTCGTACTTCTTTCTAAGGACCGAAGTATTTTCTCAACAACATGAACATCTAAAACATCTTCTCCATTTTTTTTCATCTGGTTGACAATCGCCAAAACTTTTGTAAAATAATCAGCAATTGATTCAAATTTTTTCATATGAATTACCTTGAATTCGCCTCTCAAAGTTTGAAGGCAAATCTTCTAAACTTTTTGTACTCCTTGATGTGTGTTGTGAAGAATCCCCCATGCCTCTTTAGAAGTGGAGGCATTTGACACCTTTTTGAACATGGAATCATTTAAAGCTTGATAGATGATTGACAGGGCATACTGATCTTTCGAACAAACCTTCTCCAAGGCATTCCTCTAGTTCTAGTTCAAGGTAACTTCATCCTTGGGCTCATCATAGCTAGTGTTGACAAGTTCCCACACACCATAGGTGCCATGTAGAGCTTTCTATTAATGGCCCAATTACCATAATTTTCTTTGGTAAGACGAGGGTATTGAAGAGGAAACCAATTGGCCCACAAACGGTGAGCTCCGATACCACTTTGATGGAAGTAATTTGAAGGTGGAATGCTCACAACTCACACAATGAAGAGAAAAAGATAGATATGCTTGTAGATTTATTTCATCTTAACAAAAAAATAATCATAAGACTCCCCTATTTATAGATTTGTTACATGATTTTTGCTCTTCCCAATAGATAAAGCTAGTATTCTTGATAAGATCTGGAAACTAACATTCTAGATAAAATCTAGAAACTAATAAAACAATCAAAACTAATAAAACAACAATTATGTCTCACCCTATCTTATCGTATCTCACCATATCTCTAAAAACAATCACTACACCTAGAAATACAAACAAATTTATTAAAGATAACGCAACAATTGTGACTCTTCTTCAATGTGGGTACTGAACAGTTATTGACAACGATGGATTTGGTTTAATTTCTAATAGCACATATGTTATGTCGCTCTTTCTCTATTGTCTATGGTCTCTTCATGTGACTTGTTTGTTCTTGCATGTGTCCATGAAATTTTGCATTACAGATTTGTATGCTTTGCCGTGCTTTTTTCTTTCCTGGTATCTTTTACGCACACAGTGGAATATTTTCTTTATGACGTGTAAATCTTTCTTTTCAGTTCCTTCGATTTCTAAAGAAAATCATTATCCAAGGAGATGCGGAGATGCGATCCATTGCCATCTCCTGCTTAAGGCGCCACGAGTAAAACTTTCTTTTCAGTTCCTGCTGGCCGGCCAGCAGGAACTTGCTGTAATTGCCGGTTGCTTGTCGAGAGTGCAATGAAGGGCCATGGAGACTGACCTCTCGCGACCGAGGCTCGTCTACGCTGCTGGGGTGTGCTAAGACGCTGAAGGACTTCAGGAATGTCGGGAAAGTGGGGCTGTCGAAGGAAAGCTTCTCAGGTGGTGGCTGGGCATTGCGGCGACCAGTTGGGTTCGTTAGAAAACCGGTGTTGAGCTTGAAGTGGCGGTGGTGTTGACTAGCACTCGCCAGGGCAGCAAGAGCACGGTTTGTGAGGCACAGCAATGGAAACTGCTGCATGGCGGGGCAGGCGTGAGGGTAAACGCGGCAACGGCGGAGGACCACAAGCAGCCGTAGGAGTTCCGATAACTTGTTTTTTCTCGCGTCTCTTTTGTACCGTGCACCTGTATGTTTGAGAGTTGGAGGATGTGTCTGGACGTTCCTATTCCAAAGTATATGCTGTTTTTGCTTTTTCAGGAAATCTGATAATAGGAGTTATACATATATTCAACTTCCTTTCCTCTTTCTTGTCCTTTCTTACTTACCCACTTCAGGACCTTTTCTTTCTTTATTTCTTCAGCCACACCTACACGTGAATATCTCCACCTAGATATAGCTTCCTTTATATTCAAGCCCACCTATATTATTTCATTAACCTTAGATGAAACGGGAAAATATCTCCATCCGTTCTTGAGAGGTGACCGAAGTTTGTAATGATTATACTTGATTGCTTTTCAAGTTGGATGAATAATCAACGTTCCTAGTTTAGAACATCCTCCCATGTGCATTACACATGATGATTTCAAACACAATAGGAAGTTCAATGGGCTTGGCCGATTTTCTAATTAAAGTGCAAAACTTCTCCACTGGAGTCCATTAGCTCTAGTCCAACACAATTTATGTAGGCTTTATGTTGTTAAATGAAACTGCTCCAAATATGCAATTTAATAATATCTTTTGTTAGGGTCACGACCGATTTCTAATCATTTATTACAAATGCTTGGGAGGAGTCGAGGAACAAAAGCATGAAACAACGACTGTGATCAGCTTCGGGTGGTACAATGCGGACAGCTCGATCATGTTTGGAAAGTTTGCTAACCTAAAGGGTTTATGGATGAGTGTTGTGAATGTCGATGAATTGAAAGGATTCAGATTTGTTCGTGATGTTTTAAGATAGGCTATTAGTTGAAATGAAAATAGATACCAAAAAGCAAAAGCAAATAACCGTTGTATGCCCCAATGAAATTGATGAACAGTTTGTGACCCCTTGAGGTGAAAGGCACATCGTAACCCCAAGAAGCGTAAGGCATGTCATCACTGCCAGAGGTGTATGGAATGCCAGTGGCGAACAACCAGGAGCCACCAGGAATGAAGTTCCCGATGGTGAACTTTGAAGCCTCTATCGTGCTGGTGATGACATGATAACCTGCCCATGTGACTCTATTTGTGGTCGATGACCCAGGGCCTATGTTCATGTACTCTCCATAGTACAGAGTACTAAGAGCAAAGTCACCATCCCACTCCAACCAGCCAGCTGAGTCAATTAGGCTATCAAGGTAAGTGGTCATGAAAACGGTTCTTGAATATTCTTGCCACGGCCTCCCGAGGTACGTCTTCGCGAAGCTTTGAACCAATAGTAAGTCTGAAGCTGCGGTTACTTTGCAATTGTGGATGGAGATGCCAGTGTTTTGGTTGGGGTCAGTCCGGCCTTGTGCAGTGATGATATTGACTTTGTTAGGAGGGTTTCTAGCATAGATGTTACAATTCTGAAAAACAACGGCTGCATTTCCAAAGATGAAGTCAATGGTGCCATAAATGTCGCACTCTTTGTAGAACTGTCGCTCAGAATGAACAAAAAGGGTGTCTTGATAGCCCTCAAAGCTACATCGATAGAAGACTGAGAGGTCGGAGCTGGAACGCAGAGCAACTGCTTGGCCATTCGCCGCACCCGCAGTGTTACGAAAAGTGATGTCTTGGGCAATGAATCCATCACCATCAACAGCTTAAACTCAAGATGAGAAATTATTAGTACGCATACGTCTACTTTTACATGTATTCTAAACCAGAAAGTATCTCGGCAAACTAAACAAGGTTCTCTGGATGCTTAATTTACTACCTCACAGAACCAAATAATTGTACACCCATGTGCACTAAAAGCAATCGAAAGGCTCTTAAAATTTATTTAAGAATAGGAGTATTGTCCCACTCCTTTATCCTAAAAGCATTCTAAAGGCTATTACATCCAGGTATAGCGATAATGGCCGCCATTTGGAGCCACGCGGGACCAGCCAGAAAAGTATAGATGGAGTATTCGCACATGACGAGAGAAAGTGGTTAAATAATGTCGTCTCTTTGTTGATGATGCTAAGTGAGACTCTGTACATTTTCCTAAACGGTCGATCTTGTGGTAGATTAATTGTAAGTCAAAGCTTGTCAGTCTCCTCCTCCTACTGGGGCTTGATTATTTACAGCAGTCGAAACCCCAATTCGATTAATTTTTGTTTATGATGAAAACCTAGTCCTTTGCTTTTGAAAATAAAAATAAAAATAAAAATGACTATCTATTAATAAAAGATATGTAAAAGTACTGTATATACACTTCTACTTATAGATTAATAGCTTTTTAGGGCAATTCAATTCGATATTGTAGGATATTATGTAATTGTAAAAGTTTTTGTATATGTGCAATGTCTTTCAAATGCTTAGTGTACCAAAATAAGAAGAAGACCTCTATTCAATCCAATCTCTCTATTTTTGTTTAATTCCTATTTAAAATAGGTAAACAAAGAAGGCTTGTACCGTAAGCATCTCGATTTTCATCTAAATAAAGACATGCTTAACTAATTGAAAGATTCGTACTTGCTTTAGCAAGAAAGGACGACCTTAGTTCGTTAAATCGTCTATTTAACTATTGACTAGATTAGGTCGTTTAATATCATAAAAAACTTAAATAATATGAGCTTACCAACAGTTGCTGAATTGAAGGTAGTAAATCCTTCACCAACACTTCTGCTTCCGGTAATTATGGTCATTCCAATACCATCACCTACGAACACAATGTTCTCCAATTTTGATCCAACTTCAATATTTTCTTCATACGTACCAGCCTTGATATAGATTATGCATCTTGCCATGCCAGACCGCTTCGATGCTGCAATTACAGCTTCACTAATTGTCTTGTAATTCCCCAAACCATCATGGGCCACCACAATATTGGCCATAGACGATGCGGACGAAGACCGCAAGAGCTTTCTATTGCCAGGCCTCAGCCAAGTAGGGAACTCATGAGTGTAGTTTGGCATAGCATAGGGTACATGGTTTGCAGACAAAGCATTGCTTATCAACTTGGAAATGTTATTCGACATCAAGGGCAATAGGTTGTCCAAGATGCCGAGCTCGACAAACCCAGCCCGACAGGTCTCAAGGTTGGTCAAGGCAGTGCTTAGCCAAGTCTGCACATCATCCTGAGTGCACTGGCGATGGATGGTCCGGTTCAAGTGATGGACTATGTGCTCATAAAGCCGCAGGCAATCAGCCCATGCGGCCTTTTCGCGCTCATTGCGGCACATGGAGCCTAGTGAGTACGACTTCATTCGGGCGAGCTGGGCTCTCTCGAGGGTTACTCGCATTGAGGCCATGAGGAAATGAGATTTCTGCTCGAGAGGGGTTTGCTGAGGGAGGTGGGTCAAGAAGTACTCACATGGTTGTGGGTAAGGCATGGTGCTGCACCATGATTTCACATCGCTAGATGAATAGCTGGAAATGGTTTGAGTTATCAAAAGAGACCAAAAAAGAAGGATCGTGAACTTTTGATGAAAACCCATCACGATTGATCAGGTACGTTGCTAGCGGGATCCGATAGATAGGCGGAAGATATGGAGGCAGAAATGAAAAAGTGATGAGAGAATTTGAGTTTGGTGATTTGAATTGGGGTGGTTCGTTTGCCTCGGATTGGTCCCTCTATTTAGAAGTGAAGGGCAAGTGGCGTGCAGTTCCACCACCTTTCCAGGAAGGTGCGTTTCGATTATTGAATAAGACCAAATGAATCTATGAGTGTCCAGCAGTGTAAGATGAACGTGGTTGGTGCCTAAGCTACTAACATTCTTTTATGGGATATTCTCTTTATCCGAGACGACCAAAAGCAAAAAAAAGCATTTGAACATTTCTCATGAGCATGGTTTTTTATTATTTCCACTGGCGCACAAGTATAAAAAATAGCGGTAGTTGACATAATTTTTTATCGATATCCATACGTATGCACATGCATGCACGAGCCAGAAATGAGTGGGGGAGTTTTCGGTGCATCTTTCCTTGGTTGAATACTTTCAATTATCGCTAATTGCTTTTTTGGGGGGAATGCCTTTGCATCTGGATAAAATAATCTGTCTCCAAGGGATTTTGGGCGCTTCTCTTGCAGCTTCCGGACTCCAAGAACACTCCACACTGGGCACGGCCGATAAAAAAAGGTGGGATCTCATAGTCAATTTGCCTCTACGAAAATATTAGTGAGGGGAGAAAAGAGAGAGAGAGTGTGTGTTTGAGTGAAGGTAAAAATGGAATTCAGATAATCTAGTGAGGGCAAGACAAGAATACAAAAATATCAATGAGGGGTAAGTTTGGAAGAATAAAATCGTTAAACCCCCAAGGTAGTATTTTTGGAATGAATTTTTGGCTTGATGGCATTTGAGATTGTGTTACCAAGCACCTCAATTTTGGCGCAAGAGCCCTTAGAGGCCTAAAGGACTTTGGAAAAGCTCTCCTAAACGCAAGGAATTCTAGCATTGTGGTCCACTACAAGGTTCGAATGAAAACACGGTTTGTTATGTGTATCTTCAAAGGCAAAAAATATAGCATTATAATTCTGTATTTTCTCCAGCTAGTTGCTGGTTTTTGTCTATTTTGATCTCCGTCGCCATCTTGGTCAGCTAGAATCAAATGGAAGAGGATGTGGATGCTCACCTCGCCTCACCTCGCTCTGCAAAAGATTAGTAAACTCCAATCACAAGATGAAGTAGCTGTATTGGATTGAGTTGTATCGAACAAAACATTAATGGAATGTTGTCCACTCTCTTCGGGAAACTATATACAAACCTAGTATTAATTTCTAAGCCTTTCTAAATATGATGAAGAGAGCTTGAAGGATTGAATATGTTGTCTCGGCTTAGTTAGAGTCTGGTTTCTTTGTCCATACTTTCAGATCAGAAGTGGAAAAAGACAGTGCTGGAAGGTGGTCTATGGTCATTCTCAAACCATACATTAATGCTTAAGCCATGGGAGCCTAATACACCTCCCCATTGCTATAAGTTTTGTATATGTGCTTTCTGGGTCCAGATCGATGAGATGTTGTATTTATGGTATTCCGTGGAAGCTATTCATGGAGCAGCACGGAGGATTGGAACTATTTTGGAGGTGGAAGTGGAAACTAAAGGATTTTCCTTCTATTTTGGAATCTGGTACATTTGCCAGTCTCGAAGGAAAGAAACTTATCACTTGATGTTTAAAATGAAAGGTTGCCGCCTTTTTGCTATGAATGTGGTGAATGCAAGCCAAGGTTAGGCTTTTTCAAACAGTAGGATCAGGAGAATGACTCGCACGCAGGAAACAGGACGAACAGAAATTTCACCACTGCGCAAGCTCAGGAGAACAGTCGTATCTTTGTCGATACAGATTGGATTGACCTGATTCTAAAGCCAAATGAACAAAGACTTTTGGATCTACAATTTCCCTGTTTTGATTTTTCTGAAATAAGTATTGTAGGATGGTCGAATTTAGGTTTGAAGTGGGTGAAAATAATGAACATAACAGGAAAAGATAGAAACTTCGTTAGTTGCTCTTCTAGGCCTCCAAGGAAGTTGAGAGGGCACCAATTCTTCTAGATCGATGACTGCAACTTTTCAAGGATGCAAATTTCGAAAAGCTCCAACTCTTCAAGGACAGAGTGAAAACTCTTCTAGGTTTTCAATGATATGAACTCTGCAAGGTTCACGATACTTGCTTGAAAGCAAAGTTTTCATTCATCAAATGTTGTTTATCTTGTACATGGAATTGGATGACTTATATCGTCGAAGAAATAAAGACAAAGCATTGAAACTAGGAAAGAGCATAGAAACTTTAAAGCATTAAAGAACGTTGAAACTAGAAAAATAGTAAAGGGCATAGAAACTAGAAACTAGTAAAAGCATAACGTCTTCATGGCTCCCAAGGTGTCTTCTTTCAAACTTCCATGATGGACTCAAGATATCGATATGGCTTCTCGGTTGAATCAACAACTTCATCGAACTTCATTAACAATCGACAACTTCATCAATAAGAGGTTTCATCGAGCTTAAATGCGGGCCGATCTTCTTGGTCGAGAGAGTTGGTCTTTAATACAAGATGCATCAGTGATAAGATGGGTCATTATGGGAAGTACTATGAGATTCCTTGATGAAGCAAAACTTACTGCAAAAAACGAGAATTGTTATGGGCAATGGCTTAGAGCAGAAGCCATTAAGCCTTTTTGAAAGATCTTCTGTGCAGCAAAGATTAATGAAGATGAAGACAATACACAAATCGTGAATTTTGTGAGGACTTCTAGCCCCATCAGAATGTATATAGCAGATCTGGAGGACTCAACAACTGTGGTAGAAAATGGAGTAAATAGAAAGTAGACACTGGGAAGTTAAAAGCTAGAGATTAGAACTATGCTAGTTATTCCAAGGCCAACATAAAGGGTGGAAACGATGGTGGCAGAAACCCCAAAGAAAACCTGGTAGGGTTCCTAAACCCCGATAAATAAAAAATTGAGATATAGTCCTTTTGGAACCGAATTACCTTGTTTCAATGCAACTGATGAAACTCAGATTTTGCACACTCCAATTATGGTGTCTAATGATTATGCTAAATGGGTTTTGGTGGCAAACCTAATAAGCCACCGCATTACAAATTAAATCTTTGTGCTGGAACTGTTAGGAATTAGGCACAACTTTGACAATCCAGGCTTCACGAGTCATCACGGCTCAAGAAAAAAACTATTGAAGATATCACCGCCTATCTCTCATGACTCTTCGTGTTTTTGTCGAAAGACTGTTCAATTTCTGACATAAGTCTTTTCGACACACATATTAAAGTGTCTTTATTACTATTTATTTAGACGTGTCTTTTCATATATCTAAGTTATGTCAAGAGTTGTGTTTTAAGCCTACATATAAACGAATCTTGTAATCGTTTCAAATAATTGAGAGTGAAAAGACATTTCAATGAGTAAAGTAGTGTATTCATCTCCTTCCTTAAGAGCTTCTCTTGTTAGAGTGTTAACAGAGTTGTGCAACTCTAATATTCAATAATTGGTACCAGAGCAAGGTTATTTGGGACTGAGAGCACGGTTATCAGGGACCATGAGTCAAGTCTTCCATAGCGTAGTTCATGAAGACGATGGTCAAGGACCATTGTTCGTGCGCAAGTGGTCGAGGACCGAAATACGTTGAAGTTCTGCCAATGTACAGTTAGAGACTGTGATCGATTGGTCAAGGATCAAGGTTTCTTGGAGTAGTGTTGGGCATTATTTCAAGTCAGATGGCGAATGTTTCAAATTTGACGAATGGCATTAAGAAGCTCAACAACTCCAATTACAATAATTGGAGTGTTCAGATGCAGTTTTATTTGCTGGGTCAAGATTTGTGGGATATTGTTGGTGGTAGCAACACCATGGCACCCAAAGACGATGATGAACAGATGAGATGGAAGATCAAAGCGGGTAAGGCTCTTTATGCTCTTGCTGTAACTGTCGAAGATGATTTATTGCCGCACATTAAGAGCACACAGACTCCTAAGGAGGCGTGGGATAACTTGGCAATGTTATTCGCAAGGTCGAATGATGCCAAGCTACAAAGGCTAGAGAACGAGCTGCTGTCGATGTCACAACTGTTGCAGATTTGAGATTTAAATCTTGACTTTTTAATTTACTTTTGTTTGGTTGTTTGGTTGTGACTGGATTTGGATTTGGATTGTTTGATCATTTGTTTATTTAAAGCACTATTGGTATTTCATGGCAAAGATAGTTGTTTATTTACATGACTAACTTATTTCCTGTGGATGCAGATCTAACGCTGTCTTTACTAAGCCAATTGTCTTTTATGAGATATCCATGTTTGCTTAAGTATTGTTTTGTAGGTCAAAGATATCCAAATCTGTAGGAAAGTTTTGTCACCATAAAAAAGGGGGAGATTGTTGGAGAAAACTTCCTTGCGTGTTTTGAAGCTAACAAAATGTTTCCATCAGTCTAGTCTGAAGACTTATAGACTATTTCAATTAAGTATGAAGACTGCCGGACCACCAGACTCAAAATTTAAAGTCTATCCTTATTGACAATTTCTAAACCGTCGAAGAAGACTTATCCAGAATAAAATATTTCTTTAAGGATTTGATTTTATCGACTAAAGAAGACCTCTTGGCTGGATATAGCATCTCAGAATCCATTATTCATCTTGTGATTGATTAAGGCATTTTAGATCCGTTGATTGGTGAAGTATACTTGAAAGTGACTACTATAGGAAACCTAGATCCTAATTGTATGGGCGAGCAAGATTGGTAAGCTATCGTCATATTCCTTAAATAACTCGAAATCTCCCTAATTAATTATGTCCAACGAGTAGATTGGAAGAACTCATTTGGTAAGTGCCAACGGGTGTGATGACATGAAGGAGTATATAAGGAAGATGTTCCAGTTATTCGAGTGTGTGCGCAATAGAGAGATTCCAAAGTCTGAAGCTCCTTGTTCTTTGTCAATTCAATTGTTGAGCGTGAACTTGTACTCAAAAGAGAGTTTATACTTTTGTGAGACCTTGAGGAAGTGTAGCAGAGTCTCTACACTGTGGAATCAAGGAAGATCTCTACTGTAACAACTCTTTTGATTCTTAGTGAAATCTAGCCGGTGGGCTGTTAGTGCGGAAGAGTGGACATAGGCTTGGATTAAGCCGAACCACTATAAATATTGTGTTCTTATTCTCTTCCATAATCTCTTTTACTTTGATCATGACTCTATTTGATTATTAGAGTCTAATTTCCTTTTCATAAACTATTGTTAAACAGAATTGGTTTAAAAGCAAAATTATATATTTTACTCTGCAAAATTTGTTTTCGCACCTATTCATCCCTCTAGGTGCTCGTACTAGCTTTCACAACAACAAAATATGACAATGAGTTAGTATTTCTCCAAAGTTAAGTCTAATTGTGACGAAATTTCAAAGTTGGATCCCACTAATGCTATCTCAAAAACAAGAATGAGAAGAATTATTATTCACAAGTTAAAGACGGAGTATAATGGTATTATTATAGCTACTCATGGATGGGCAACTCAACCAACGTTGACCGATCTAGAGAATATTATGGCTAACCAAGAGACTTTAGATAGTCAAATGTCTAAGGTTTCAATTCAGGAAGAAGAAAGTGCCCTCTTGAGTGATAAAAAAGGGTTCAAGGGCCAGAGGCAAACCGATGTTGACAATAAAGATGGCAAGTCTAGGAAAAGCCATGTCGAATGGAAAAGCAACTAGCTCATGAAGGGTGGCAAAAGCGTCTAGGAGAGTTGAGCCTTCGACCAGGGGGAGCCAGGCAATGTGATGGCAATTGACGTAGTGGACGATGTTACATCTGCGGTAATGAGGGCCACTTTACCAGAGATTGTCAAGTGAAGAAAGTTGAAGGCAACGTCGCAACATCATCAAAGAGGAATGATTTCGATGAAGATAAGGAATGGGATTTCCAAACACCTGTTGCAATAGTGGTGTCAACGAGTTAGCTGCCTTTTCCGCAATCGAGTTAAACGATGCGATGGCATTAATTTATGTAAGTGAAAAGTTGATTAATTATGATTATGACTAGATTGTTGATTCGAGGTGTTCGAGTTATATGATTAAAGATCAAGGCAAACTGTCAAACTTGCATAATTATACCGGAGGACGTGTTGTTATTACTATAGATAGCTCAAGGTTGCCGATTACTCATATTGACGAGACGATGATAACTCCTTGGTTCAATTCACAGCAAGTTGAATTGAAAAGTGTGTACCACATGCTAGGAATGATGAAAAATTTATTGTCTGTGTCCCAACTCACAGACTTGGGTAATTATGGTGTTCAGTCCATGAGATGTTAAGGTGTATCGAAGTTTGAAGCCCACTGGTCGACCAATCATGGAGGGACGTCGACTGGAGTCCATTTACATGATGTCTACTCAAACAACATACGTAAACAAAACTCGAAGGAATGATACACCCGATTTATGGCATGCGTGGCTTGGGCATGTAATTTATCACAAGTTGAAGGTGAAAATGCAAAAGAACATGCTAAAGGGTCTTCCCCAGTTGGGAGTGCAAGAAAATGTGGTTTGTGCCGGGTGCTAGTACGAAAAGGCACATCAAATTCCGTATGAGGAATCGTCGTTCAAAGCTTGGATGCCTCTTGAGCTCGTTCACTTGGATATGTTTGGTCTAGTGAAGCAGCAATCTGTGAGCTGATTCAAGTATATGATCACTTTCATCGATGACTTCTCCATGTACATTTGGGTTGATTTTATGAAGGAAAAATCTAAGGCATTTATCAAATTTAAGGTGTTTAAGGAGAAGGTTGAAAGTGAAGTAGGTAGAAAAATTCATAGCTTATGCACCAATAATGGGGGAGAGTACACTTCCTATGAGTTTACAAAGTATTTGCAAGAGTACAAGATACGTCGACAATATACTTGTCTGTATACGCCGCAGCAGAACGGTGTTGCCTAAAGAAAGAATCGTCATCTAGTTGAGACATGCAGGAGCATGTTGCACATGAAAAATGTTCCACCGAGGTTTTGGGCTGAATGTATTAAGACGACAACTCACATGACTAACAAGCTGCCACAAGCAAGGCTTGGTTTTATGTCACCATATGAGAAGCTATGGAATTGCAAGCTTGTGGTAAGTCACTTTAGAGTTTTCGGATGTGTATGTTATGCATTTGTGCCTAATCATCTTCGCAACAAATTCAACAAGAAGGCAATCCGCTGCATATTCGTGGGATATGATGATCAACGAAATGGGTGGAAGTGATGTGACCCTACAATAGGGAGTTGCTATACTTCAAGGAATGTGGTGTTCAACGAAATGTTGTCTTGGTGGTCACCTCAAGCAATCGAATTGCCAAATTCACAGCATTTTGATGAATAGGTCGAAGAAAGGCTGAAAGAATTTGATGAGAATCAGCTTGTTGAAAAAGATGTCGAAAAAGATGTTGAAGCACAATCACCAGGATCGACAGGTTCATCTAGTGAGCATCCAAGGTCGATAGAAGAACTTCAACCAAGTCAGGTTGAAGAACTTGAAGAGGAGGAGCCTCAACTTCAGAGATCAAGGCAAAGGAAGCCGAACCCCAAGTATGCCAATGCAGCATTAATTGAAGATGTTGACATGATCGAGCCTTCGACATATGAAGAAGCCTCGAAGAGTACAAAATGAAGGAAGGCCATGGAAGAAGAAATCATCGCACTAAAGAAGAATGAGACATGGGACTTGGTACGGAAACTTGAAGAGGTACGTCCTATTTCTTGCAAATGGGTTTATAAACTTAAAACTGGACCAAATGGGTCAATTGAGAGGTATAAAGCACATCTAGTGGCTCGAGGATTTTTGCAAAAATATGGGGTTGATTATGAAGAGACCTTTAGCCCGGTGGCAAAGGTTACCACTGTTCGAGTTCTATTAGCACTTGCAGCAAGCAAGTCATGGAATATGTGGCAGATTGATGTGAAGAATGCTTTCCTGCATGGAGAACTCGAGCGAGAGATATACATGGAGCAACCGGATGGCTTCAAGAGCAAAATTTATCCAAAATATGTCTGCAAGCTAAAGAAAACATTGTATGGTTGAAGCAAGCCTTAAGAGTGTGGTATGGAAAAATTGTAGAATTCTTGTTGAAGAACAATTATAATCAAAAGATGGAAAAGTTGTAGCTATGCTGGTTTATATGAATGATCTCATCATTATTGGAGATGATGAAGATGAGATATGTCAAATTAAAGCCAACCTCTCTATGTGATTCCAGATGAAGGAGCTTGGAGAACTAAACACTTTCTGGGGCTCGAGATTGATAGGACAAAGGAAGGATTATTCCTATGTCAATATAAGTATACACGAGATCTCTTGAAAAAATCGGAATGCTTGATTGCAAACCTATATCTACTCCGTTGGATGGGAATGCAAAGCTATGTGCTGAATAAGGTCAAGAACTAGAAGATTCGACTATGTATAGGCAACTGGTAGGTAGTCTAATTTACCTTACCTTAACTCGGCTTGACATATCTTTTGTAGTGGGAGTAGTACGTCGATTCATGGAGAAACCCAGGAAAAAAGCCTCATTTGGATGTAGCCAAGCGTTTCCTAAATTATGTAAAGAAGACTTTTGATTTTCGGGCTTTTGTATAATAAAAAAAAAAGGGATCATTGAGTGAGTTGGTTGGTCATTGTGATGCTAATTACGCTGGAGATCAACACACACAACAATAAACTATTGGATACTCGTTTAATCTTGGATCAACAATAGTGTCCTGGTGTAGTAAAGATAGGCGACCGTGTCTTTGTGTATAACAAAAGCTGAATACAGAGCAGCAGCAATGGCAACTCAGGAGAGCACGTGGCTAGTGCAGTTATTGGATGATCTTCATCAGTCAATAGGTTATTCAACAATATTGTATTGTGATAATCTATCCACTATAAGCTTGGCAGAGAATCCAGTTTTCCATGCTAGGACTAACCATGTGGAAGTCCACTATCACTTTCTGCGAGAGAAAGTGTTGGAGGGCAAGATCAAGATGAAGTACATCAAGACAGGTGATCAAGTTGCTAATATATCCACCAAAGATCTTGGAGTTGCAAAGTTTGAAGAGTTTCAAGCTCAGCTTGGTATGGTCACAAGGACTTTCCTTGGAGAGAGTAGTCAATGAGGGGGAGTATTGAAGATATCACTACCTATCTCTCGTGACTCTTCATGTTTTGGTCGAAAGGCTGTTCAATTTCTGACAAAAGTCTTTTCGATACACATATTAAAGTGTCTTTATTACTATTTATTTAGACATGTCTTTTCATATATCTAAGGTATGTCAAGAGTTGTGTTTTAAGACTACATATAAATGAATCTTGTAATCATTTCAAATTATTGAGAGTGAAAAGACATTTCAGCAAGTAAAGTAGTGTATTCATCTTCTTCCTTAAGAGCTTCTCTTGTGAGAGTGTTAACAGAGCTGTGCAACTCTGATATTCAATAAAAACCAACGAGGTATTTTTAATAGAGACAAAGAATTAGAAATCAGTGATTCAAAGGTTGAAAAAGCTTTTTAAGTTTCAGCTTTATTTTGTGGTAAATCCTGTAAGAATTGCAGGGGGATTGGCTGTTCATGGAATGAAATGATTTCTTTAAAGGTTGATGCTGCTTCGAGGGGATTATAAATCTAATTTGTGAATATGT
This sequence comes from Eucalyptus globulus, assembly GCA_014182545.1. Lineage (NCBI taxonomy): Eukaryota > Viridiplantae > Streptophyta > Magnoliopsida > Myrtales > Myrtaceae > Eucalyptus > Eucalyptus globulus. The sequence continues at coordinate 15,785,186 of CM024721.1, read as the reverse complement.
TGAAGTGGACAACAAATGAGACTCACTTTTGCTATCGCGTCAAACATATATCAAGAGAGACTTAAATTGTGGGAGGAATAGCATAGAGCAAGTTCCCTCATTCTTCTTCCTTGAGTTTGTTAAAGAGATTTCAATGGCATTCTCTACCGTTGGGAGAAAGTTAGGAAACATATGACTGAAAGTTATCACTTAATTACTTTTCGAGACTGCTTAAATTGTTCTTTGATGGATATTAAGTGCAAAGGGTGTGCATGTACATAAGAAAATAATCGAGAAAGGGATGCTTATGTTAAGAAGCAACTAGATGGGTTGTTTTAAGTAACATTGAATGGAGGTTGATGTTCCCCTATGCTAAAGCTTAGGCACTTCATGCCATTTGGTCATATTACAGCCCAATATATCTTTCACCATCAGCTAACCGATAAAAGGAGAAATAAATTTAAGTCCGAAACTACATGGCTGGAAGATGGAGAGTGGAAGTTGTTGTTAAAGAAGTATGACATTTCTCAACTTTGGAAATTGAATTTTGTAAGGAAAAAAATGTGCGCGGTTTCCGTTGCTTCGGCCAAATGGAGTAAGAATAACCTCTCCAATTGCCATTGCTAAAATTAACTTTCTCAAGCGGGAAATCCAGTACATTATAGGGATTAAAATGAATTGGTTTATAACAGCAGAGGTGTATATGGAAGAGGTGAAAGATGTAGGTTTTTAACTGGGAGCTTCAAAAGCACTTAGACTAGAAAGATGGCTCGAATGGATTATCTTTTCAGCACCACCTGAAGATATGAAATAGATGTATTGGCTATAGTGACAGACTTCTTTAACTTTGGAATTTTGAATCCAGAATTGAATAGAATTCGCATCTCCCTCGTATCTAACATTCCTCTCTTGGAAAACTAGAGCAAGTTTGTCTCATCAGCTTTTGCAACTTTGTTTATAAAATTGTTCTCAAAGATTGTGGCTAGTAGGCTCAAGCCCTAGTTGCCAGATTTGATTACCGGGGATGTGATGGGAGAACAACAACAATTTGAACAATATCGAATCAACGCAGCGAAATAAAATAATCTTGCCTCTTGTGTAAACCTAATAGGAATCGATATATTAGAGTAAAATAAATACCAAGCACGCGAACACAAGAAGATTTTTTTTCGTGGAAAACCTCCTCGATATGAGATAAAAAACCACGGGATCGGAGTCCACCCGAAATTCTTCACTATCAACAAAATTGTTCTTCTCTAACAAATACTAGAGGTACATAGTAGCAAACACCTCACGAACATAATTCTTGGCAATACACATGAACTTCACAAGAGATCAATGATAAATCTAACAAAAAACGCAGGGTTTGATCAATCCACGAAAAAGCTGATGTATGGAGCTTCAAACGAAACTCAAACCATTCAGATTTGAGAAAATTGCGCCACGAACATGCTGACAAAATTTCAGCTCAATTGGACCACGAATCGACCTCCAACGCCAGCTTTATGTAAATCAGATATTGCCCCAAACCCCAGATTTTCTGCTTTCTCTTTTTCTCTTGTTACTGTTTCCTTTTTTGCGGCTACCTCTTTATATAGATAGTGAAAAACCATATTTCCTCATATAAATTATTATATGGGCTCAAGCCCTTTTTGGGCTTCCAACTCATTGGGCCTCCTCCACATAGGAGTGAACCCAGCTAACAAATCTCCCCCTCACGACAATGTGGAGGGATTCACCATCCCTGCTATCAATCGGCAATGTTCAAGCTTCTCTCTTGGTAGAGTCTTCATCATCATATCGGAGCCATTATGATCCGTATGAATTTTCTCAAGTTCCAACAACTTTTCATCTAGAACATCCCTTATCCAATGATATCTAACATCAATATGTTTCGATCTAGAATGAAAAGATGAATTCTTTCCAAGATAAATTGCACTTTGATTATCACAAAATAGCACATACCTCTTTTGCATGAACCCAAGTTCTTCTAAGAACTTCTTCATCCAAAGCATCTCTTTATTAGCTTTAGTCGCTGCAATAAATTCAGCTTTGGTTGTAGAAAGTAAAACACACTTCCACAATCTTGACTTCCATGACATAGAAGTAAAACACACTTCCAGCAAAAGAAATCAAATAACTAGAAGTAGATTTACGAGTATTAATATCTCCTGCCAAGTCGGAATCTATGTATCCAACTAACTCAAGTTTCACAGTCCCAAAACTGAGTTTCAACTTTGAAGTTCCCCGAAGATACCTCATAATCCACTTCACTACATTCCAAAGGTTTCTCGCTGGATTTGACAAATAACGACTAACAACGCCAACTGCGTGCGCCAAGTCTGGGCGTGTACATACCATCGCATACATTAAGCTTCCTATAGCTTAGGCATATGGAACATTTTCCATATCTTTCTTTTCTTTATCAGTCACATGACTTTGTGTTGGAGAAATCCTCTTGAAGTGTTTTGAAGTTGACAAAACATTTCCATCAGTCTAGTCTTAAGGCTTGCAAACTCTGCTATTTAAAGTCTGAAGACCTCCAGACAGCCAGACTCAAGACTCAAAGTCTATCCTCATTGACAGTTTCTAATCCGTTGAAGAAAGGCTATCCAGAACTTGATGTTTCATTAAGGATGTGACATTATTGAATGGAGAACATCTCTTGGCTGGATATGACATAATAGAATCCTTTATTTGATCATAATTGATTCGAAGATTAAGGATCCGATGATTGGCAAATTATACTTGGAAGGTTCTACTTATGGAAACCGAGATCCTGATTGTATGGGCGAACAGGATTGATGGGCTATCGACATGTTTCTTTAATAGCTCGAATGATCTTCCTAATTGATTCCGTCCAACGGGTAGATTGGAGGAATTCCTTTGGTAAGTGCCAACAGGTATGATGGCATGAAGGAGTATATAAGGAAGACGTTCCAATTGTTCGAGAGTGTGCACGATATAAGAATTCCAAAGTGTGAAGCTCCTTGTTCTTAGTCAATTCATTTGTTGAGCGAAATCTTGTAAACAAAAGAGAGTTTATATTCGTGAGAAACCTTGAGGAAGTGTGGTAGAACATCTACACTGTGGAATCAAGGAAAAGCTGTGCTGTAACTTCTTTTTTGTTCATAGTGAAATCCAGCCTGTGGGCTGTCAATGCGGAAGAGTGGACGTAGGCTTGGAATAAGCCGAACTACTATAAACCTTTTGTTCAATTTTCTTTTCCCTATTATTTACTTTACTTTGATCGTATTTTATTAATCATTAGAGAACTTCCTTTCTATCGTTTGCCTAGAATTGCTTCCGTATCTCGAGAAATTGTTTGTGCACCTCTTCACCCCCCTCTAGGTGCTTATACTAGCTATCTCAATTGGTATCAGAGCCTGTGTACTCACTTTGTTTGAAGTGTTTTACTTCAGAGTTAGAGATCCATGGCTAGTATGTTGGCTTTAAGGCTGGTAGAATGGCAAAGCAATACCAGACCACCTTACTTTGATGGAAAGAATTACAACATATGGAAAAACAAGATGAAAGCGTTCCTAAGATCAAAGGATCCTCTGGAATGGGACGTTGTAGAAAAATGAATCATTCCTAAAGCTGCATCTGTCTTAGAAAGAGGAAAAGATGCTGTTGAGTCTAGCAAAATGACTCAGGAAGAGATAATCAAGAGACAAGCTCTTGATGCAAAAGCAATTTATTCTTTATATTGTGCTTTATCTCCTACTGAATATAACATAATATCTTCTTGTGTTACAACGAAAGAAGTCTGGGATAGATTACATATTACCTATGAAGGAACCGATCGAGTGAAAGAGACTAGAATCAACATTCTTCTCGGTCAATATGAAGCCTTCAAAATGAAATCAGGAGAATCTATAATTGATATGTTTAGTCGTTTTACAGAAATCGTGAATGGTCTTGAAAATCAAGGTCAACCAATTTTTGATCCCATGAAGGTAAACAAGCTACTGCGTGGACTCTCCAAGGATTGGAATCACATAAAGACCTCAATCAGAGAGACCCAAAGAATCATGCCACTATCTGTTGATGAGTTGGTTGGGACTCTTCAGTCTTATGAAGTGGAATGAATCAATGAAGACGAAGACCCTAAAGGTAAGAAATCCATTGCATTAAAATCTAATGATGATTCTGATGTTACAGATTCTGAAGACGATATGGATGATGAGGAACTTGCTCTCATGATAAAAAGATTCAGAAAGCTTAACAGAAAAGGAAGAAGATTCAATCCAAAGAAAAAAAGTTTTCAAAAGCAACAGACTAAGTCTGTTGAGGATGATGAATCAAACAAAGATATGGTCTGCTTTGAATGTAAGAAAAAGGGACACATCAGACCCAACTGTCCTCTTCTAAGGAAGAAGAAAGAAAAAACTGAAAAGTATCGAAAAGCTCTAAAAGTTGAAACCTGGAGTGATACGAGTGTGAAGAAAGTGATGATGATTATGCCAATATATGTTTGATGGCACAATCGGATTCAGATTCAAATTCCGAGACAGATTCAGATTCGAAAGCGAATTTGAGGTAAGTAACTTCAAAGTCCCTATTAAAGTTTCAAAATACATAGATGAATTGTGTTTTAGTCTTAAGACTTCTCTTAAAAGAATTTCCGAACTCAAGAAGGAAAATTCTGCTCTAAAACAACAACAAAATATTTTGAAAGAAAAAGTGAAATGTTTAGACAAGAATGTTTCTTCTCTTAAAGAAAGTGAAGATAATCTTTTAAAAGAAAATGCATTCTTCAAAAGTGATATCTCAAATATTTCCAAAAGATTTTCTATAGGATCTCGAGAAACTGGAAAAAATTCTCTCTCGTTCAAAGACCTTATTTCAATAAATCTGGTTTGGGAATGACTACTGAAACCATTCCTTTAATTGATTTTCCTAAAGTGAAGGAAAGAATCAAACGAAAACCCACAAGAGATGCTTACAAAAATCATTTTAAAAGGATCTTTGTAAAACCAGTAGGTCGCAATGCTCTTAGATGCTCAAAGTGCAATAGTGCAGATCATTTTGAAAAAAGAATGTCCTATGATTTGGAAACCTATTAAAAAGGTAATGGCAAAAACCGCATATCATACTAACACCAATGGACCCAAGAAAATATGGGTACCAAAGAAGGTTTGAGTTTCTTTTTTAAATGCATGTCACTATCAAGAAAAAGGTAAAATGGTATCTGGATAGTGGATGCTCAAGACACATGACAGAGACTCAAATTACTTCATAAAGCTTGTTCGAGTAAATGGTGGAAAAATCTCTTTTGGAGGAAACAACAAAGGAAAAATTGTGGGATTTGGAACTGTAAAGATTGGAAATCTCACAATCAGCAATGTTTCCTTAGTGGAAGGGCTTAATTACAATTTGCTAAGTATTAGTCAGCTATGTGATACTGGTTTCAAAATCAACTTCAAGAGGGAATATGTGCAGGAATTAGTAAAGATTCTACTTAGTCATTCATGGGTCGAAAACATGGAAATATCTACCTCTTGGATGTGAAACCAGATGAATCACAATGTCTAATCTCAATCCAAGATGAAGCAAACTTATGGCACAGAAAGCTTGTGCATGTCAATATGAAGCAAATAGCCAAAATCTCAGCAAAGAAGCTTGTTCGTGGTCTACCCAATTTATCATACCAAAAGTTTGATCTTTGTACACAATGTATATTGGGAAAACAGGTAATAAATTCTTTTAAACCAATAAATCAAGTTTTCACTAACCGTGTACTGCAGCTTCTGCATATGTATCTTTTTGGACCAACCAGAACACAAGGCATTGGAGGTAAGAAATACTGCCTAGTAATTGTGGATGATTACTCACGATTTACTTGGGTATATTTCTTGGCAAGTAAGTCTGAAACTTTCTCTTACTTTGAAAAGTTTGCTAAAAAGGTTCAAAATAAGAAAGGGTATGTTATCTCGAGTATAAGAACATATCATGGAGGTGAATTTGAAAATCATGATTTTACAAAATTCTGTGATGAATCTGGTTTTCAGCATGTATTCTCCTCTCCATATACTCCAGAGCAAAACGGAGTTGTGGAAAGGAAGAATAGATCTCTTTAAGAAATGGCTAGAACTCTTTTAATAGAAAGCAATATCTCTTCACGTTTTTGGGCTGAAGCAGTTTCTACAGCATGTTATATTATTAATAGAGTTTTTCTAAGACCTATTCTGAAAAAAACCCCTATGAACTATTCAAAGAAAAGAAGCCTATTGTTTCATATTTTCATGTATTCGGATGCAAATGCTTTATACTGAAAAATGCAAATGATCGAGTTGGTAAGTTTGAAGAAAAGTCGATGAAGGCATCTTCCTTGGATATTCAACCACAAGCAAAGCGTACGAGTCTATAACAAGAAGACTCAAATAGTGGAAGAATCAATGAATGTTAAATTCCAAGATTTTATGCAAAATGAATCCATTCAAACTCATCTTGAAGAATCTAAACCTACTCCAGACTCTACAAAGTCTAAATCTCAGGAAATAGCTCAGACTTTGAAGGACCAGCAACAAGTGACTGTTGAATATACAAGTGAAGGAAGTGACCATCAATCTGACAAATTAACCAACAACTGGAAACATAAGTCCAGTCATCCCAAAGATCTTATTATTGGCGACATCAATGAAGGAATTCGCACAAGATCCAAAAGGCGCGAAGAGTCTAGTGTTGTGGCTCTTATTTTTGAAATAGAACCCAAAAGCATATAAGAAGCTTTATATGATGAAAGCTGGATTGAAGCTATGCAAGAAGAGCTCAGGCAATTCAGTATTAATGATGTCTGGGAATTGACTCCTAAACCAAAAGGTAAGTCTGTTATTGGAGCTAAATGGGTTTTCAGAACAAGATGAACAAGAAAGGAAAAGTCATAAGAAACAAGGCAAGACTCGTGGCCAAGGGATACACACAAGAAGAAGGGATAGACTATGACGAGACTTACGCACCAGTAGCAAGGTTAGAAGCAATTCAATTATTACTTGCTTTTGCTTGTTATAAGAATTTCAGGTTATTCCAAATGGATGTCAAAAGTGCCTTCCTAAATGGATTCATCCATGAGGAAGTCTATGTGGAACAACCACCTGGGTTTGAAGACCCAAGGAAACCAGACTCAGTATTCATACTCGAAAAGGCTTTATATGGCCTAAAACAAGCACCTCGAGCTTGGTACGACAGACTGAGTAAGTTTTTAATTGAAAATGGTTTTGATAAAGGTAAAGTAGACACTACTCTTTTTATTAAAAGAGAAAGCAAAAGTTTTCTACTTGTTCAAATATATGTCGATGATATTATTTTTGGATCATCTAATGAAAGTCTGTGCAAGAAATTCTCTAAGACTATGCAGGATGAATTTGAAATGAGCATGATGGGTGAGTTAACCTTCTTTCTTGGACTTCAAGTGAAACAACTGAAGGAAGGAACTTTTATTCATCAAAAAAAATATGCTAATGATATTGTCAAAAAGTTTGGACTGGACAATTACAAAAATGCCGATATACCAATATCAAGTTCCTTGAAGATAGACAAAGATGAAGGAGGAAAGAAAGTCGACCAAAAGTTATACAGAGTATCATCGGTTCACTTCTTTATCTTACTGCTTCTAGACCTGACATTTTGTTTAGTGTTTGCATTTGTGCCAGATTTCAAGCAGACCCTAAAGAATCTCATTTAAATGTTGCAAAGCGTATTATCAAATATATTGCATCAACTTCAAGCTTTGGTCTCTGGTATCCTAAAAGGGGAGACTTTACTCTTCTTGGATACTCAGATGCAGACTTAGCCGGATGTAGAGTTGATAGAAAGAGCACCTCTGGTACCTGTCAACTACTTGGAGGCAGGACGGTGTCTTAGTTTTCAAGGAAGCAAAGTACAGTCTCTCTCTCTACAGCAGAAGCAGAATATGTAGCTCTCAGAAATTGTTGTTCACAACAGCTAAGAGACTTTGGAATTGAAGATTCATGCACGGAGATTAAATGTGACAACACCAGCGCAATCAATCTCACCAAAAATCCAATTCTTCACTCAAGAGCAAAGCATATAGAGATTTGACATCACTTCATTAGAGATCATGTTCAAAATGGAGAAATTACGATTCAGTTTGTTGACTCAAAGAACCAACTCGGCGGATATATTTACAAAGCCTTTGGAGAAAAATCAATTTGAAATTATCCGTTCCAGACTCAACATTTTGAGGTTTGAAGAAGTTAAAGTCTAGAGACTCTCAGACTCAGACAAATAAGACTTTGACTACAAGACTTTGACTGTAAGTTATTCTCTCTCTAATCTCATCTTGAAAAGGTACGTTCATCAAAAGTGTCTGATGATTGTTATCTCAGCCGCTATCTTTAATTGACGAGATTATTGCAACGTTTCCTTTTGAAAAAGGAGTTATTTTGAGATAACCATTTTTCGAAAAAGACAGTTATTTTTTTAAAAGGAATCTTTTCACTTTCCATTACGACGTTTGATATCTCCTCCTTTCAACTGTCTTACATACAGTCGGTTTCTCTTCGCTTAACTCCAAAACCCTAAAAATCACCAATCTTCCATTCATGTTTTCCTCTCTTATTTAATCTTCGAAAAAGTTGTCATCTTTCTTGGGAAAGTCAAGCAAGGAATCTTTCAAAGACTAAGAAAGATGTCGTCTTCAAGAAAGTCTTCGAGGATCGCAAGTAAGGGGCCTATGCACTTCGATCTCACTGAAGAAGAAGTGTCTCCAAATCAGCAGCGGAGCCCACAACATTCTCAGCAGCGTCATTCTCCTCCATCTAGTCCTCAAGGTGTTGATCATCAACAAGAGGAAGAAATCATTGAAGATGCAAATCCTGTAAGAGTTCAAAGGCACTCTTTTATTTATAAGTTGTATCGTGCTTTAAAAGGGACTAGTACTCTATTGAACTATGTCGATGATTTTCTTAAGGACAAAGGATATGGACATGAATATATCTTTTTGCGAAAAATGGAAAGTTTAGGAATTGCTCGTAAAGGGATGGCAGAAGAAACCCTTGCAAATATCCCAAGTGATCCTCGTGATTGGGGATTTAATCTGATAGATGGGAATGATGATGACAAATTATACAGCCAATTTCAACCGAGAATGGGAGTTGCGGCGGAAAATCGAGGAAAAATGGGAGAGTTGTTTAGATCGAAGGAACATAATGATCTATACTCAAAATTGCTGAAGCGTGAGGTGATAAACCCTAGGAGTGTGGATTTTGATTTTCTGGATGCTGTGAATGTGAACTTGAGGGAAAAGTTCAGTCATCTTCAACTTGAAAAATTCTGCTCTGACACCATAGAGGCCTATCCTCAATTAACTGTATATTTCTATTCAAATCTTAGTTTCTTGGATGCGAATAGATTCTCTTTCAGTGTCAAAGATCAAGACTTTGTAGTGGATATGGATGACTAGCAGATGTGTTAGGAGTTGAGAGAGGAAGATATCAACGGATCAAAGTTTCTATTGCTCGTACTACATTGGAACTTGTTAAGGACATGAGAACAGATGAAAAGATTTCCTACTCAAGGATGAGTGCATTCAACATCTTGCTGCACAAGATTGTAATCAATTGCCTCAGACCGAAATCAACTTCCAAGACTGATGTTTCAAGTTCAGAGGCAAAGCTGATGTATGACATCATCACTAGGAAAAGGTTTCCACTTCCTCACACTGTTATGTTCCACATGTATAGAGCAGTGATAAAGGACAGAGGTCAACTTCCTTATCCAGGTCTTGTGACGAAGTTATTCAGACATCTGAACATTCAGCCTCCGCAAATTCTTTGTGCTCGATCGTGCGATCATATGGTGGTAGGACTGAAAATGGTGACTAAGATGCGTCTGAAGGAACTAAGCAAGGCGTTGGAGAAATTCAAGGAGAAGACTCTAGTCAAAACTCATCAAATCTCTTCTGCTGCAAAAAGAAAAGGGAATGAGCCCATGGATGCTCCACCCAAGAGAAGAAGAGCTCTCATCGTTGAGGATGAAGATGATGAGGAAAACATCACTATTTCTGCATTGAAGAATCTAAGTCGTTTTGTTCCAGAGAAAGACTCAAAACAGTGGACAAAAGAAAGAGAAAAGAAAGAAGTAGAGGAAAAAGAAACGGAGGAAGAAGAAGAAGAAGAAGAAGAAGAAGAAGAAGAAGAAGAAAGAGATGCTGAGAAAGAGAGAGTTGAAAAAGAAGAAGAAGAGAAAAGAGATCAAGAAGAAGGAGAACATGAGGAGCACTCTCCACCTGAAGGCATGAAAACAAGGGGAGACCAAGAGAAAAAAGGAATGTCCTCAAATCCTGCAACCAGTGAGGGAGTTAGTCGATCTCCAGCAGATCCAGAGGATATTTATGCCTCTCAATTTCCTGAGGAATGTCATGATGTTTCATCGCCAAATCTGCGTGATTATGCTGATCTACCATCATCTGCATTTACTCCATCAAATCGTGTCGACGCCAGTACGCAGACCGACAATTCAGCAGACTTTCGCAGAGTTATGGATATTCTCTTGGAGATGCAAGGTCAGATATATGCATTGGGATGCGAAGTTCAGAACTTGCAGAATGCAGGTCAAGCTTCTTCGGGTTCATTGAATGATCAGATCCAAGCCCTTTCTCTTTAGATTCAGGCTAATGCTAAGGGTGAGGATGTTGCACAACTGAATGAAGACTTGAAAAGGCTGGAAGGCATCGTTCAGTTGATGGGAGATTTCCATCTTGTTCGTGTTCCCAAGCATTCTTGACTCAACTCCATTTTCATCTCAACCTTTTTTATGCTAACAAAAAGGGGGAGAGATGCGAGATTTCAAAACTTTGAACTTAAATTTGTCGAACTTTTGGCTTGTTTGGTTTGTGGTTTGTTTTGACTTGACTTGTGTGTCTGGATGTGGACTAAATTTGGGATTTGGATTTGATTGTTTATTATTATTAACTACTATTGATATCTTATGGATGGCTTTATTGCATACTAGACTAACCTATTTTATGTGGTTGCAGATTCTAGTGTTATTCATTTAGCCATTTATCTCTATAAGATATGCATATGTGTTTGAGAAATGTTTTGCAAGTTAAAGTCTTCCAAATCTGTATGAAAGTTTTGTCACATCAAAAAGGGAGAGATTGTTGGAGAAATCCTCTTGAAGTGTTTTGAAGTTGACAAAACGTTTCCATCGGGCCTAGTCTTAAGGCTTGCGTACTCTGCTATTTAAAGTCCGAAGACCTCCGGACAGCTAGACTCAAGACTCAAAGTCTATCATCATTGACAATTTCTAATCCGTTGAAGAAAGGCTATCCAGAACTGGATGTTTCATTAAGGATGTGACCTTATCGATTGGAGAACATCTCTTGGCTGGATATGACATAATAGAATCCTTTATTTGATCATAATTGATTCGAAGATTAAGGATCCGATGATTGGCAAAGTATACTTGGAAGGTTCTACTTATGGAAACCGAGATCCTGATTGTATGGGCGAACATGATTGATGGGCTATCGACATGTTCCTTTAATAGCTCGAATAATCTTCCTAATTGATTCCGTCCAACGGGTAGATTGGAGGAATTCCTTTGGTAAGTGCCAATGGGTATGATGGCATGAATGAGTATATAAGGAAGACGTTCTAGTTGTTCGAGAGTGTGCACGATAGAAGAATTCCAAAGTCTGAAACTCCTTGTTCTTAGTCAATTCATTTGTTGAGCGAAATCTTGTAAACAAAAGAGAGTCTATATTCGTGAGAAACCTTGAGGAAGTGTGGTAGAACATCTACACTGTGGAATCAAGGAAAAGCTGTGCTGTAACTTCTTTTTTGTTCATAGTGAAATCCAGCTGGTGGGCTATCAGTGCGGAAGAGTGGATGTAGGCTTGGAATAAGCCGAACCACTATAAACCTTGTGTTCAATTTTCTTTTCCCTATTATTTACTTTACTTTGATCGTATTTTATTAATCATAAGAGAACTTCCTTTCTATCGTTTGCCTAGAATCGCTTCCGTATCTCAAGAAATTGTTTGTGCACCTATTCACCCCCTCTAGGTGCTTATACTAGCTATCTCACTTTGCATCATATTTAAAGTAAAGTGGGCAGCAAGAGGAGTACTAACCACTTTAGCCTTGTCCATGTAAAATTTCTAAAGGATCTTCTCAATATATTTCTCTTGCGACAAAAATAACTTCTTAGCATCTCTGTCTTGGGTAATTCTAATACTAAGAATATACTTCGCCGAGCCCAAGTCTTTCATGGAAAATGACTTGCTCAATTGTTTCTTTAATAACTCAATTCTTGAAACATTCCTAGCAACAATCAGCATATCATCAACATAAAGCAAGAGAATAATAAAGTCATCATCATAAAATTTTTGGACAAACACACAGTTATCCGAGGAAGTCTTCTTATAGCCATTTTCTATCATAACTGACGGAAATTTCTTATACCATTGCCTCGGTGCTTGTTTTAGGCCATAGAGACTTTTCTTCAATTTGCACACATAATCCTATTTCCCTTTCACTTTAAAACCCTTAGGTTGTTCCATGTATATCTCTTCCTCCAAGTCACCATGTAGGAAGGCCATTTTAACATCCTTTTGCTCAATTTCCAAATCTAGACTAGCTACCAAGCCTAGTACCACATGGATAGAAGACATTTTCACTAGCGGAGAAAATATATCATCAAAATCAATACCCTTTCTCTGACCGAATCCCTTAACAACCAATCTAGCTTTGTACCGTGGTTGTAAAGTATGTTCATCTTGCTTCAACCTATATATCCACTTGTTCTTCAAATCTCTTTTACCTTTAGGTAACTTCACTAATTCAAAAGTATGATTATCATAAAGTGATTGCATCTCATCTTGCATAGCATTGAACCAATTGCTTTTGTACTCATCTTCTATTGCTTCTGCATAGCACTCTAGTTCACCTGCATCAGTCAATAATACATACTTGTCTTCAGGATACCTGGTGGAAGGTCATCGGTCTCTAACGGATCTCTGGACTGGAACATCCAGTGGAACATCTAATTGAGCCTCTGGTTCAGGAATAGTATTATTTATTTCAACATGTTCAGGAACATGTGCGTTATTTGGAACATTGACTTCCTGCTACTCTTCATCAACTTGTGTAAGAATATTTGTAAGAGGAACTGGATCTAAATCAACCAAATTATCACTGACCTGTAGTGCTGAAATCATCTATGATTTCTCAATATCCTCTATTGTTTGATTTTCCATAAACACAACGTCTCTACTTCTTACAATTTTCTTTTCAAGTGGATCATAAAATTTGTAGTCAAGCATATCCTATCCATAACCAATAAATATGCACTGTCATGTTTTCACATCAAGTTTAGACCTCTCATCTTTGGGAATATGCACAAATGCTTTGCACCCAAAGACACGCAAATAATCATAAGAAACTTCTTTGCATGTCCAAACTCTATTAGGAACATCAAACTCTAAAGGAACATATGGAGTAAGATTTAATACATGCACAACTGTACTTAAAGCCTCACCCCAAAAGGATCCAGGTAGCTTTGATTGTGAAAGTAAGCATCTTACCCTTTCAACGAATGTTTTGTTCATTCTCTCAATTAAGCCATTTAACTGAGGCGTCTTAGGAGGTGTCTTTTGATGTCGAATACCTTGTTGTCTGCAATATTCATCAAAAGGTCCAATATACTCTCCCTCATTATTATTTCTGATGCATTTCAATTTCTTTTCAGTCTGTCTCTCAACTGAAGCCTAAAATTGCTTAAAAGCATCGAACACTTGATCTTTAGTTTTCAAGGTATAAATCCAAATTTTCCTTGAAAAATCATCTATGAAGGTAACAAAATAAAGAGAGTCACCAAGTGATTTTGTTTTCATAGGACCGCAAACATCAGAATGCACTAAATCCAATATACCTAACTTTCTTGAAGGATGGGAGCTTTTAAATGCAACTCTATTCTGTTTTCCTGCTAAACAGTGAGCAAACTTCTTTAGCATTGAACTTTTCAATCCTAAAAAGAGCTTCTTCTTGGCCAATATTGACAAACCCTTCTCACTGATATGACTGAGCCTCTTATGCCATAATTCAGCTGCATCTTCGCTATCTACTGCATTAATTTTGTCTGTGGACAACTTTGCCTGCATAATGTACAATGAAGAATATTTTTCACCTCTAGCCACAACAAGAGAACCTTTGGTGAACTTCCATAGACCATTACTGAAGGTGCTACAATACCCCTCATCATCCAACTTGCATGTAGAAATCAAATTCAAGCGGATATCAGGTATATGTTTAACATTATTCAATATTAACCTTGTGCCATTGCTAGTTTTTAGGCACACATCACCAATGCCTACAGCTTGAGCTAGTCCATTGTTTCCCATCTTCATAGATCCGAAATCACATGACCTGTATGATGTAAAGAAATCCCTACGAGACGTAGCATGAACGGATGCACCACTATCAATTACCCAACTGGTCTCATGAGATACAAAATTCACCACATCACCATCAAAAATAGTGAGAAAGTCTTCTTTAAGTGCAGCGACATGATTGTCATCACTGTCATTATCACTTATCTTTTCTTTACCTTTCTCATTTTGTTTCTCCCTTTTTAATTGGCAACTAAACCTCTGAATATGTCCCTTCTGATGACAATAATGGCACTCAACATTAGCAAATTTATTATACTTACCTCTACTTTTGTCTCGACTTTTATCTCTATTTCTCGGACCTCGAGACTCACTTCTCCCCTTTTTCTTGACAACCAAGGCATCAGAATGTGAAGATGACGATCCTTGTGTCTTCCTTCTCATCTCTTCATTCAAAATACTACTCTTGGCCAAATCCATGGTAATTGTACCATCTGGGGCAGAATTAGACAAAGATGTTTGGAACGTCTCCCAAGAGTCTGACAAAGTACCAAGCAACCATAGTGCTTGTATCTCATCATCAAACTTGATTCCCATCGCAGCCAACTGATTTATAATTCCTTTAAAAGAATTTAAATGATCAGTCAAATGAGTACCATCATGATATCTCAGAGCCATCATTTGTTTTATAAAAAATAACTTATTATTCCCAGTCTTTCGAGCATATAATTGTTCGAGCTTATCCCATAAACTACATGCATGTGTTTCCTCAATAATATGATTCAAAACATTATTATCTACCCACTGCCTGATATAACCACACACTTGACGATGAAATATAGACCATTCAACATCAGTTTTATTCTTTGGTTTCTCCTCTGCAAATATGGGCAAATAAAAATCTTTCACATATAAAAGATCTTTCATCTTCCCTTTCCAAATATGATAATTCGAACCATTCAATGTAACTATTCTACACGTATTTGTTTCCATTGTTTAACACAAGACAGAAAAATCAAGCAATAACCTGATGCTCTAATACCACTCTGATGGGAGAATAGTAATAATTCGAACAATATCGAATCAACGCAGTGGAATAAAATAATCTCCCCTCTTGTGTAAACCTAATAGGAATCGATAGAGTAGAGTAAAATAAATACCAAGCATGCAAACACAAGACGATTTTTTACATGAAAAACCTCCTCGATGTGAGGAGATAAAAAACCACGGGACCGGAGTCCACCCGAAATTCTTCACTATCAACAAAATTGTTCTTCTCTAGCAAATACTAGAGGTACATAGCAGCAAACACCTCAAGAACATAATTCTTGGCAATACACATGAACTTCACAAGAGACCAATGATAAATCTGACCAAAAACGCAGGTTTTGATCAATCCACAAAAAACCTGATGTATGGAGCTTCAATTGAAAATCAAACTGTTTAGATTCGAGAAAATTGCACCACAAACATGCTGACAAAATTTTAGCTTAATCGGACCACGAATCAACCTCCGACGCCAGCTTAACCCAAACCACAGATTTTCTGCTTTCTCTTTTTCTCTTGTTACTGTTTCCTTTTTTGCGGCTACCTCTTTATATAGATAATGAGAAACCCTATTTTCTCATATAACTTATTATATGGACTCAAGCCCTTTTTGGGCTTGCAACTCATTGGGCCTCCTCCACATAGGAGTGAACCCAGATAACAAGATGAAGTGGGAGACAAAATAACATCTCGATAGCATAAGATGTTTGGCACCAACTAAGAATTAGGAAGGGGAAAAAATTCCAGCTGGTCCTAAAAATAGATATGCAAAAGGTTAATAATTGACAAATTATCAAAAAGTATAAGATTAGATTGACAATTCACGTAGAAAAATTACACCGAATGTCACTTTGTGTAAGAAAAAAATTAGGCTATGCATTTTACCTATTTGTCATATGTGTTTCGGCATACTTTTTCGCTTGATTTGTGTGCTCTAATTAGACGGGAGAATTAACCGATTCATTATTGAGCTGATTAAATTTTTGGTTATCCTCTACTTTTCAAGATAAGGACCTTGAGTGATCGCGATCAAGTATGAAGTAACCATCTTTGAGTCTTGCGAGTAAAAAATGAAATATCTTTCCTTGTCTTGATGGAACTATCATTCTATGTATTGAGTTTTATTATAAGTACAAGTTTGAGAAGGGATGAGAAGCGTCAATTCACCTCTTTGAACACTATTATAAAAGTCTCGCATCCAATATGAAATGATCAATTTAAGTCATAGCTATTTATTACCATTTTTATCCGAATGTTTCAAATTGGCTATCTCATGATTGCCACACCGTCGACATGCTAGCAATTTGTAACTCTCTCCACATATGCTGGTAACAATACCAAAGAGTAAAAGTTAGCCAAAAATTTGATCTCAATATGACTTGAACTTGTAATTTTATGAAAAATAAGTGCGCACCTAACCCTTGAATCAATCACGCTCAATTGTAGTTATTTACAACACTAGGTTAGTTTTTTTTTTTTGTGGTCAAAATTTACTCGATTAAATAGGAGTCTTACATACCAGCAGTGGGGAAAGATCTGTGCAGAAAATATTCCATAGTGGAAAAGGGGGAGAAAACACCCAATTACGTGGAAGGGTGTTTAGTCGATGTTGCCGTGCTATCCAACCCGCCGCTGCGTTAGTTTGTCGTGGACTATAGATCACCGTGAAATGGTTGTTCTGCTGAAGCCCATTCGTGCACCTCTGGACGATTTCTTTTAGATCCCATGGAGGTGCGGCCCGGCCCATGATCATTTCTACCGCCGGATAACAATCACTTTCAATGAAACACCTTCCAGTTCGGATTCCAAAGTCCCGCACGTGATTCAACTTGAGTTCGTGCATATACGAAATCCCGTGTAAAAGAGCCTGAGTTTCCGCTTCACTTGCGGAGGAAACCCTAGCTGTGGCCGCAAAACCTTCGAGTACCCTTCCAGCCGCGTCACGTACAACACCGGCGACAGAGCAGAGAAAATCGCCGGGTCGCCACGATGCGTCTACATTCAGCTTCAGATCTTCCCCTTCCGGAGGCCTCCAGTGACCAGGTTGGCTTCGGTTGAGAGATCGGTCGCTTCTTTTTTATGTACCCTTACTGAACGAGTGTTGTTGTTCCTTTGCTATAATCAACATATCTGCTAGTCGGGGGTCCTTTGCACGAAAGATCCGGTTGTTTCTCGCCTTCCAGATATTCCATAGAACCAAACTAGTGAGTTCTCGCTCGGGTGAGTTCTGGTTTGTTCGGAAAGCATTTATAATCCATTCATCCGTGAGTTTGATGCTGTTATTTGGCCTGATCGTTTCAAAAATCGGGTCTTGCCAGACTTTCTTTGTCCACTTACAAAGAAACAGCAAATGCTCTGTAGTTTCAATACTCGAACAACAGATCGGGCATCGTGGATCACTAACGATTTTCCTTGTAAATAGGTTTTCCTTCGTCGGGAGGGCGTTTTGGCAGAGGCTCCAGAGGAAGGAGCGAACCTTTGGAGGCACATCAAGACTCCATATTTGTGTCCATAAGGAACGTGGTGGTTGAAAAGAACAGGAAGGTCGGTTTTGATCTGTTTTGCTGGTGGATTTTCTTGCTTCGTTATATCCGCTCTTGACAGAATATTGTCATGATCTATTACCTGTCCATATAAGCGTGTCTTGCTTTGGTTGCTGGGTTAGGGGAATTGCTACGATCTCGTTTGCAAACTTTTCTTCATAAAGTTGGTAGATAAGTTGTTGTTTCCATGCACTGGATTCTGGATTGATCAGTTCAGACACAAAGTTAGGCTCTGTTTGGTTTGCTACCCCACCTATTACTCCTTGTGATAGCCAGTTGTCTTCTCTTATGCGGATAGATGTCCCATCCCCTACTGACCATTTAATATCGTTCTTTATGGTGTCTCTGCCAAGCATTAGACTGTGCCAGCCCCATGATGGTCGACATCCCTTAGAAGCATTCCAGAGATCTCCAGTAGGAAAATAAATCCCTTTCAGCACTCTGCTCCATAGGGCTGAAGGGGAGGAAGCTAAGCGCCAGGCTTGTTTGCCTAACATGGCTCGATTAAAGGTAATCAGATCCTTAAACCCCATACCCCCTGCATCTTTTCGAGTTTTTAACATTTCCCAGCTTTTCCAATGCAGGCCTCGTTTAGCATCACTATTCTGCCACCAAAACGACGCAATACGTTGTTCTATAGCTCGGCAAATCGATACGGGCAGCTTGAATATGGACATTGCATAGGTAGGTAGGGATTGCATGACACTTTTTATTAGCACTTCCTTACCGGCCTTTGTAAGCATTTTTTCTTTCCATCCTGCTAACTTGGAGTTTACTCTGGCCAGGATCCACGAAAACATTTCTTTTTTGGATTGGCCCCACTCAGTAGGTATACCTAAGTATTTGCCTGTTTTCTGTAGAATAGGGACTCTCAATTCTGTGGCCAGATTGTGTTTCAATACTTCTGGACAATGCCCATTGAAATAAACCCCTGATTTATTCAAATTGATTGCTTGTCCCGTTGCATAGCAGTATTGGGTTAGTATGAGGGCAAGGTTCTGGCATTCTGTAATGGTTCCATCTAGAAAACATATCACATCATCGGCAAACATCAAGTGTGATAGCTTAGGGCAATGTCTATTTACCTGTATTCCTTTGAGTGTACCTTCTGCTAATGCTTTCTGCATCATCCAGGTTAAGACATTGGATATCAGGATGAAGATATAGGGTGAGAGTGGATCACCTTGTCTGAGGCCCCTCGAAGGATGGAAGAAAGAGGTAGGTTCTCCATTGATCTTTAAGCTGAATGTAACTGTTGTTATGCATTACATAATTAGGGAGACCCATTTTGCATCAAACCCCATGTGCAGCATTAGATCTCTCACAAAATCCCATTCTATTCGATCGTATGCTTTCTGCATATCAAGCTTCATAATGGCCTGATGTTTTGTCTTCTTTTTGGTTATGCGCAGCTGATGCAGAACTTCCTGGACTATGAATATATTGTCCTGGATTTGCCTCCCCGAGACGAAAGCTCCCTACTCTGGTTCAATGATAAGTGGCAACCACTTTTTGAGTCTGTTTGCTAATATTTTTTAGATAACTTTGTAGCTGAAGTTACACAGACCGATGGGTATGTATTGACTGATTGTTTCAGGGCTTTTACCTTTCGGGATCAACACGATATGTGTCTGGTTAAGCCTGTGGTCAAGAACACTTGTCTTGAAAAACTCCTGTACAAGCTGCAGCAGGTCAGTCTTTATAGTTTCCCATGATTTTTGATAGAAAACTCCATTAAAGCCGTCTGGGCCTGGAGCCTTAAGAGCTCCCAATTGAAAAATTGCTTCCTTGATTTCTTCCAATAGAGGTATTGCCACCAGATCTTCATTGATCCTCTCTGTTATTGGTGATGGGCATTGGTCTAGGATCGGTTGGTAGTGTCGTGGTCCCTCAGAGCTATACAGGTTGTCATAGAAAGCTTGAATATGTTCTGTATCGTTGATGGTTCTCTGCACCAGCTATTATCCTCTAATTTCAGCATTGTAATGCGATTTTGGTGTCTCCTTTGGACTGTCATGGCATGAAAAAATCTGGTATTTTGGTCTCCCCAATGTAGCCATTTGATGCGTGACCTCATTCCCCAAAATTGTTCTTCCTGTCTTCGTAATGTGGCTATTTGGCTGATGATATGCTGCACCTGCTGTCTACTTGTGTGCTGATCTTTTTGATTCGTGATTGCTTGTAAAGCTTGATTAAGCTCTTTGATCTATATATAAGCATTTGCAAACTTCTCTTTGCTCCACTTCGTTAGTTCTTTCGATGTCCTCCCTAATTTTTCTGCAAATAGAAGCTGTTGAGTTGAATTACCTACCCAGGCTTGCTTAATGACTTCCTGATATTCTGCATGTTCGATCCATAAAGTTTCCAGTTTAAACTGTTTCTTCCTTTTCTGTACTCTAGGATACAGTCAAAGGATGAGGGGACTAGTGGTCCGATCCAATAGCTGGAAGGGCCTGGACTTTTGCTTCATGAAAGGTAACTCACCACTCTAGATTACATAGTATTCTATCGAGTCGCTTTTTAACCAACTTGGCTCCCTCCCTGTTATTTGCCCATGTAAATGCGCATCCATGGCTCTCTACATCCATCAGGGATAAATCATTAATCATGTTTCTGAAAGCTGCAATTCTTCGATTGTCTGCCTCCTTTTTCCCCACTTTCTCCCATATGTACAGAATCTCATTGAAATCTCCCATGCAGATCCAGGGAGTGGAAGCTGAGGGTTTAAGGGTTCCCAGTTGTTGCCATAAAGCCATCCGCTCTTCAAAATCAGTAGGTGCGTGGATAAAGGTGATCTGCATTATCTGTTTACTTTCAAGATCTATGCATTGTACATCAATGAAGTGTTGTGAGCTGTGTTGCACCTTTAACCTGAGTTCCTCTTGCCACATAATTGCCAATCCCCCCGCTATTCCTGTTGGATCCACTAAGTAGAGTTGCTGGAACTGGAACTTTTTACAAATCTTTTCCACCCTGGTAGCTTTATTTTTCGTCTCCATTAGAAAAGGTAACTTGGGCCTTTCGAGAGCTATCAAAGCTCTTAATTCCTGAATTGTCAGGGGGGTACCCAGCCCTTGACAATTCCAACTCACAATTTTCATGGCTTTTGTGGTGGCTTATTAGGGCTAGCCACCAAAGCCCAATCGTGTCCATCCTGTATCAGATTCACTGGTGTCTCCAGAAGGTCTACATCATCTGGGATGAGAGATGATATCTCTGGCATGCATTTCTGTTTTTTTGCCTTTTGAACTTTCATTGTCTTCTTGCTGCTTTTGCCAATTTTTAATACCAGTGGATTTTGCGTTTCAAGGCTTATTACCTATTTTCCTCGATCTCTGTCTTCTTCTGCAATAGGAGCTTTTGCTGGATTTATTATCTGTTCTGAGCTGCTTTTTGGTCGCTTTTTGCTACATACTACAAGTTGCATATCAGTTGATGGTTCTTGCTCAATGGCTTTCCCTTCCCTCGGTTCAGTCGATGGAACAGGTACAGTTTCTTCCACTACAAACTCCTCTATTTTCCAATAGAAAGCATCCCAATAAGGGTTGTGCTCGCTGGTTTCTGCCTTCAACCAGGGTCCATATGACCCTTTCTTGTTCAATGCCCAGGGTGATGTTGCATATGGAATTTCGAGGTAGTCAGTGGCATAGTGTCCGATCCTTCCACAAGAGAAGCAGTAGTGTGGGAGACGCTCATATTTAAACTCCACCCAGAGGCATTTGTTGCCAATATCCAGAACAGCTCCGGCTTTCAACGGTAATGTCAAGTCGATCTCAACTCTAACTCTACCTCCTCTGTTCTGAGCATGATTTGTTGAGTCAAGTTGAACTTCGATGACCTTTCCCATCCTTTTCCCTAGGTCATTGAACACTTTGTCTATTCTCCAACCAGGGGGAACTCCTCCAATACGTACCCAGAAAGCTGCCTTAGAGAATTCATAACAATGCTCTGGGACTTCGGGAAGACACTGCTGCAGCACTAGCAAATTGGTTGAATATGACCAAGGTGAGCTTCTTAATATTCGTTGTTTTTCCTCCTCCGTTGGAAATACGAAAGTGAATAGCCCTGGTTCCTTCTGCGAGCATATGACTCCTTCTGCCTTCCATGCTTTTGTCATTGTGGTTATGAATGCAGGATAGTTCACATTTGGTTTGGAAAACAATTTGCCGAATAGAGTGCGCCTGCATTCCTCCTTTTTCTATTGAGGTATTTCATCAGATACTTCAACTACGTCTTCCTCAGACCACAGGTACCCTAGACTTTTGCATAATGCAGCCAGTCGCATCTCATTTTCTTCTTTACTCTCCATAGTTGCTAACTAGCAATCGTTTCTGTGATGCTCAGACTATCAACATTCTCGATTCCACCCGTCTTCAAGTTTGCCTGGATCCTATCTTCTACCTCTCCGGTTTCATCACCCAGACAAGACAAGACTCAAAGACTCACAGATTTGTGGAAATTCTACTTAGATCAGTACTGAGATCAGTGAATCGGCACTTCACCTGAAGGATGCTGCCAATCCATTTCCTCCTACCTGATGGGGTCGCAAGGCTCCCGATTCTTCAGACATAGTTTCATTTTTTTTTTTTTTCTTTTTCTTTTTTTTTTTTTCTTTTCGGGTTGTAGGGGAAGAGATCACAGGGGAAAGAGCTGGAATCGCGAGAGAGAACACAGGGACAATGGATTAGGGTTTGGGAGGAAGGGGGAATACACTACCATGGGGTAGAGGGAGAGCTCGCAGATGCGAGAGAAACAACTCTCTAGTTGGCACACTAGGTTAGTTGACCAATACGTAAAACGAGAGAAGAGCAAGGGAACAAAAGAGAGAGAGAGAGAGAATCAAAAGGGGCGAAAGAGTTATGAAACGCGTCCAGCTGTGTTGCAATGAACTGCCCGAATTTATTTAGTGCCGAATTGGAACTCTTATAGTCTTAAAAGCCTACCCTTCATGAGTTTTTCCTTAATTACTGATAAATATCAGTCATACAATATTATTTTTGTAAAAAAAAAATTGTTATTTCTTTTGGTGCATAAGTACAAAACGAATTGCAGTTATCGACATGACTTTTTTCCTACATTAATATCCTTATGCAGGTACACAAGCCGGTAATGAAATGGTGGGAGATGGGGAGTTTTTCGGGCATCTTTCCTAGGGTTGAATAGTTTTTTAAGTACTGCTCGTTGACTCTTTTATCTAAGTTCTGATTATGTAGCGATTAAAGATAAATCCATCACCTCTTTAGAAATAAATCACTGTTTTATTGGGTTTATTGATGTAGCGCTGAGTGAAGACTCAAAATGACAGAATTTTCCCACCTTGATTAATATCGTTCGAATGGGATAGCTCTAAGAGTGCCTTAATCTATTTTTTTTTTCATTTTAGTGAAGTATATTGATGAAAACTAAAGATTTGTCTTTTTAGGTACTTATACGGTTATTTCTCTCTAAGAAATGATGTGTCCAATGGTTATCGGTTCTTGAATATGGCTTTTATTTAAAGGGCCACTCACAGTCTGACACATCACTTAATAAATCGATTTTAAATTCAGTCTCACTAAATCTACCATTGCTCATTCAATTCCAGGTTTTAATAAGAACATGGTTCGTGATGCATATCTTCAATAGTAAAAAATAATCACAATTTTGTATTTTCAGGTAATTCTAGACAAGTAGAGTTTGTGTAAATGGTCTATGGAAAATGCATGTATGTGTTCTTCTGGAACTCGAAACCAAATTGATTTCAGATGGAGCTTAAAGAAGCCAATTAAGTCTGTGCCATATTCGATTGGACAAACTTGATGCATTTAAGTTGAACCTAAATTGTCAAAGATTAGTTTAAACTTCATATTCAAATAGACAATACCGCACAAGTCCAATAAATTTCAAGATGTAACTTCCAAATGAAGAATCAATTTCCTGGATAATCTATATTATAAGTGTATAATTGAAATAGACATTCTATTCGTTTTTCTGTTGGACAACTTATGTCTTACGTATTGCTTGTAAAACCATTAAAAGGATTTTCAAATTATTGCAGCAGCTCGGATCGAACCATGGAAACAAATTGATTTAACCACCTCCACGAAAATCAAAATAAATCTGATTTTTTCAAATTAAATCTGATTTAATTAGTGAAATCAATTCGCTCATAATTGATTTCACTAATTCTTTAGTGAGGGTACAGAGAAGCCACGCGAGTTTATGGCTGAGAATTTGATGACCCAAAAATTTGTATTTTTATAATGTCAATTAATTAAGTTCTTAGCTTATCTAATTATTGTGTCCCCACTTACCCAAATCCGAAAGTATAAACTATATATGTAATCTCCATCCTATTGTCAGGTCACCAATTTAAACGAGACGACCTCAGCAATGTCAAAACATCAATATAACGGCTTATCACCAATTTAAACGAGATGACCTCAGCAATGTCGAAACATCAACATAATTGGCTTAATTAATGGAGAGTGATAGGGTGACTTAAGCTCCGTTTATTTCGCGGAAAATAAATAATTTAGAAAACATTTTTTAAGCAATACAACAATCAGTTTTTGGAAAATATCTTCCAAATCATTTTTTTTTTCAAAATAAATAGAGTCTTAATGGAACAATCTTGTTAAGTTAGAGGACTTAACGAAATATAAAAGAAACTGCAAAAGTAACCAGATTAAGTTAGAGGGTTTATTGTTGACTTAACCCAACAAAGAGAAGGAATAATAGGAAACGCAATGGAATGCGGTTTATGTTGACGGGAATGGAGGAGCTAATTAACATCTTGAGTTTTGTCATTTTTAGTCTATTTTGCCTGTACATGTTTTGTCTTATTTCCAACAACGTCGTTTTCTTTCCGTAAATGTCACCGTCCAAGTGCAAAATTTCCTACCTCACCCAAGCCCCCAAAACCAAACCAAAAACGTAATCACCAAACCCTAAGCTTGGCTGCCGCTATTAGCCACCACCATGCCCATTGCGGCAATGGTGGCAGCGGCAGTAAACAATGGTGGCTGATGAAAGATGTGAGGGTTTATGGGAAAATTGGAGGATTGGAAATTCTAAAAGGAGGTAATTTGATCTTTTTAGCATATGATAATTTGGTTGAGGATGATGAGTGGTATTTTTAAAAGTAGAGGAGAGGAAGGGATCATAGAGTGAAATGTGAGGATGGTTTGTAGGTAGCAATTACCTAAGACGAACCAAGCTACTATTAGGAACTTAAGATGAAATTTAGATGACATCGGATTCGATGTTAAGCCTGAATTGTATGGAGGCTTTAGGTAAAAAAACTCTTTCTTAAAAGTTGGGCATTAAATATGTGCGGGTGGCTTTCACCTAGAAAATTTTGCATGCAATTGGTGGAATATGTAACCCATAGCTCTAATGTTAGAAAGAGTGAATGTTAATGTGCTGGAATTTTTTAATATGTATTTACAGAATTATAAGTGGATCTTTCTTCGTTTGCTCATGCAAAGCGCATTGAACCTTCTTTTCTCCGGTTTGAATGGACTAGGATTAAAAATGGGTTAATAGTATAATCCAATATCTCTGCAAGTGAATAGGGAGGGTAATCGGACCCTACAACCACGGGCAATGTCTATCGGTCAACGAACAACCTCAAAAGAAACTCCACGTAATGACACCACACGTTGGAAAAGCTGCAAGCGCTGTGCCGCTTCGAAACCCCATAAGAATCCGAAATCTTATTTATTTATTTATTGTTGATACAAGATAAGACTGTTGACCTTAGGGGAAGCAACTAAGGCAGGCGGCTTCTGCAACATCCAGAGGCGAAGGATGGCGATGGTTGTCTTCTGTCCCTTTCGCCTGATCATTTAGAAGCGGAAAGTGGATATTGTCGGATTAATAGCGTTGAATTTGCAGACTTCTTCTTGAGTTTTGACCCGAAAAAAGGTGTCGTAACGGGTCGCCTTTATCTTAAAAAGTTCTTTCTCTTTACGTTTACAGGGAGAGAGAGAACCATGGATGAAACATTTGAAGAAAGCACACGTATCATAGTGTCTTATAACTAAGCACTACCTTGATGTACTGATTTCTGTTGAAGCAAATGAATGATCATTTCTAGGGAGCAAAAAAGGCTTTGCTCGAGAAATTTTTTAGTCAGTTAAAGTATTGATAATCCAGATTAGCAGATAAGTTAGTGTACGTGGGATGACGCTGTTATTTTTTCTTATTTGGCTATGTAAGAAGCACCCTCCAAAGGTAATTATGAACAAGATCTATATTACATAATAGTCATATGCCCAGTGACATGCCAATACATCTAGGAGACAAATCAAATATATCGTATGTTATTGTTTGTTTTATGGGCTAAAGGTTAGGAGGGACAATCGGTACAATTACCCATATGAGCATTGACATAAGGGTTCTGCACTTGTTCCGAAATGTAATAACTAGACCACTCATAAGTGTATAGGTCCGCCATCCAGCCCTACGAACACGCTAGAAGCAAAAGTCTCTCACATTACGTAACAAATGTCCTTGACACAAGCTGGTCTAAGGTTTGCTAATGGTATGATGTGTGAACCCTAATCATTGGGCTACCAGAGCCCGATGGCATCGAATGTTGTTGTTTTATTATGTATTGAGCAATAAAAAGCAATCATAAGAGTATTAGAATTTTTTTTATAAATGTCCCGTTGTGGGTCATGTGATGATTGACTTGTAGATAACAAAATTGTTGGATTATTTTTGGGGTTCAGATGTTGCAGCTTACTAATAATAGCCATTCATTTAACTAATATTATTTACTGAATATTATTTTCCTCGGAGAAGACCAGAAGCAAAAGGACATAATCATGTACAAAACAAATGCAGTTATATCTATCAAAATGCTTATACATGCATATGCATGCCTACGAGGCTGTAATGAGATGGGGAGTTTTCCGTGCAACCTTCCTTAGTTTAAATATTTCAAGTATCGCTCGTTGATTCTTTTTATCTAAGTTATAATAATGTTGCGATCCAAGGTAAACTTATCTCCTCTTTAAAAAAAAATCCCAGTTTTTGGTTTATCTAACTTAGCGCGGAGTTAACGCATAAAATGACGGAGGATGGTCCTTTGTTGATTAGGCATTCGAATGGGACGGGTTAGAGAGCACCTTAATCTATCCTTTTACTTTAGAGACATTCTGAAAATTAATTGTCTGTTAGGTATTTGTATGACTAGTTTCTCTCCAAAAAATAAAAATAAAATAAAATAAAAGGGGGACCTAGTCTAACATTTCAATTCCAATATATATGTTAAACTTGCCTACAAATTTGATATACTAAGTGATGTCCCGCTGTTATTGGTTTTTAAATATGACCGATTTATTTAAAAGATTATTCGTAACTTGACATATTACTTAGTGAATCAACTGTAACTAGTCTTAGTAAGTCTAGTGTTACTCGTTTAATTCCATGTTCCAATAAGAACGTAATTTGTGTGTATATTCAAAGGCCGAAAATAGAGTAGCTATATAGTTTGCATGAATGGTCTAAACTAGTATTTGAAAAATGCATATACATTATGTTGAAATGAAAAACCAAGTTGATTTCAGCTAGAGCTTAAAGAAGCCATTGAGAGTCGTATTCAATTGGACAAACTTCTTGATGCGTGCAAGTCGGAAAAAAATTGTCAGGATTTAGTTTAAATTTTGTATACTACCAAACAATTCCATAGAATTCCAATAAATTTCAAGATGTAGCTTCAAAATCAAGAACCAATCTCTAGAATGATCTAACATATTATTTGGATCTATTGAAAGCACACGTCGATTCCTATCACTTTTTTCCCCATTGGATGACTTACGTTGTACTTGTTGCATGTACAACTACCTAAAGGATTTTCAGATTATTTCAGCAGCTCTAATTGATATGGATTAGCAATAATCCTAAAATGATACTGAAGTTAAATGAAATGAAAAAAGAAATTGGCTAAAACTTCATGACAAATTGAAATTAAATTTGAATGAACAACTCAGGGTAGCCATCGAAGCGTTGCACTTCACTATATTTTTTGTTGGAGAAATATTTCTAGAATATTTTGAAGCTGACAAAACGTTTCTATAAGTCTAGTCTGAAGTTTTGCAGACTCTACTATTAAAGTCTGAAGACCTCCGGACTACCAAACTCAAGACTCAAAGTCTATTCTCATTGATAGTTTCTAATCCGTTGAATAAAGGCTATCCATAACTGCTTCATTAAGGATTTGGCCTTATAGACTGGAAAAGATCTCTTGGCTGGATATGACATAACAGATTCCTTTATTCAAATCAAGAATGATTAAAGATCCGATGATTGGCGAAGTATTCTTGGAAGGTTCTACTCATGGAAACCAAGATCCTGATTGTATGGGCGAGCAGGATTGATGGGCTATCGACATGTTCCTTTAATAGCTCGAATAATCTTCCTAATTGATTCTGTCCAACGGGAGGATTGGAAGAATTCCTTTGGTAAGTGCCAACGGGTATGATGGCACAAAGGAGTATAAAAGGAAGACGTTCCAGTTGTTCGAGAGTGTGCACGATAGAAGAATTCCAAAGTCTGAAGCTCTTTGATTCTTAGTCAATTTATTTACTGAGCGAAATCTTGTACGCAAAAGAGAGTCTATATTTTGAGATACCTTGAGAAAGTGTGGTAGAATATCTACACTATGGAATCAAGGGAAAGCAGTGCTGTAACATCTCTTTTGTTCATAGTGAAATCCAGCCGGTGGGCTGTCAATGCAGAAGAGTGGACGTAGGCTTGGATTAAGCCGAACCACTATAAACCTTGTGTTCAATTTTCTCTTCCCTACTCTCTGCTTTACTTTGATCATAGTTCGATTTGTTAACTAAAGGAGAGCTTCCATTCTGTTGTTTGTCTAGTATTGCTTTCATATCTCGAGAAATTATTTTTACACCTATTCACCCCCTCTAGGTGCTTATACTAGCTATATCAATTGGTATCAGAGCATGTGTACTCACTTTGTTTGAATTGTTTTACTTCAGAGTTAAAGATCCATAACTAGTATGCTAGCTCCAGGGCTGGTGGAAGGGCAAAGCAATACCAGACCACCTTACTTTGATGGAAATGATTACAACATCTGGAAAAACAAGATGAAAGTGTTTCTACGATCAAAGGATCCTCTTGGAATGGGACGTTGTAGAAAAAGGAATCACTTCTAAAGCTGCATCTGTCTTAGAGAGAGAAAAAGAAACTGTTGAGTCAGGTGAAATGACTCAGGAAGAGATAATCAAGAGACAAGCTCTTGATGCAAAAACAATTTTTTTTTATATCATGCTTTGTCACCTACTGAATATAACATAATATCTTCTTATGATACAGCAAAAGAAGTTTGGGATAGATTACATATCACCTATGAAGGAACTAATCGAGTGAGAGAGACTAGAATCAACATTCTCATCGGTCAATATAAAGCCTTCAAAATGAAATAAGGAGAATCTATAACTGACATGTTTAGTCGTTTTACAAAAATCGTGAATGGTCTTCAAAATCAAGGTCAACCAATTTCTAATCCCATGAAGGTAAACAAGTTACTGCGTGGACTCTCCAAGGATTGGAATCACATAAAGACCTCAATAAGAGAGACACAAATAATCATGCCACTATCTGTCGATGAGTTGGTTAGAACTCTTCAGTCTTATGAAGTGGAACGAATCAATGAAGACGAAGATCCTAAAGGTAAGAAATCAATTACATTAAAATCCAATGATGATTCTAATGTCACAAATTCTGAAGACGATATGGATGATGAGGAGCTTGCTCTCATGATAAGAAGATTCAAAAAGCTGAACAGAAAAGGAAGAAGATTCAATCCAAAGAAACAGAGTTTTCGAAAGCAACACCAAGTCTGTTGATGATGATGAATCAAACAAAGATATAGTCTGCTTTGAATGTAAGAAAAAGGGACACATCAGACCCAACTGTTCTCTTCTGAGAAAGAAGAAAGGAAAAGCTGAAAAGAATCGAAAAGCTCTTAAAGCGAGAAACCAGGTGATACGAGTGTGAAGAAAGTGATGATGATTATGCCAATATATGTCTGATGGCACAATTGGATTTAGAATCAAACTTCGAGACAGACTCAGATTCAGATAGTGAATTTGAGGTAAGTAACTTTAAAATCCCTGTTAAAGTTTCTAAATACATTGATGAGCTGTGTTTTAGTCTTAAGACTTCTCTTAAAAGGATTTCCGAACTTAAAAAGGAAAACTCTGCACTAAAACAACAGGAAAATGTTTTGAAAGAAAAGTTGAAATGTTTAGACATGAATGTTTTCTTCTCTTAAAGAAAGCGAAGATAATCTCTTGAAAGAAAATGCATTTTTAAAAAATGACTTATCAAATATTTCAAAAAGATTTTCAATAGGATCTGAGAAACTTGAAAAAATTCTTTCAGCACAAAGACCTTATTTCAATAAATCTGGTTTAGGAATGACAGCAGAAACCATTCCTTTAATTGATTTTCCTAAAGTGAATGAAAGAATTAAGCAAAGACCTTCAAAGACATTTTACAAAAATCATTTTCAAAAAGTGTTTGTAAAACCAGTGGGTCGAAATGCTCTCAGATGTTCAAAGTGCAATAGTGCAGATCATTTTGAAAAAGAGTGTCCTATGGTTTGGAAACCTGTTAAGAAAGTATGGGCAAAAACCGCATATCATACTAACACCAATGGACCCAAGAAAATGTGGGTACCAAAGAAAGCTTAAGTCTCT
This sequence comes from Eucalyptus globulus, assembly GCA_014182545.1. NCBI lineage: Eukaryota > Viridiplantae > Streptophyta > Magnoliopsida > Myrtales > Myrtaceae > Eucalyptus > Eucalyptus globulus. Next base: position 15,754,545 of record CM024721.1, on the reverse strand, counting down.
TTTTAAATGCAGGTCACTATCAAGAAAAAAGGTAAAATGGTATTTGGATAGCGGATGCTCAAGACATATGACAGGAGATTCAAATTGCTTCATAAAATTTGTTCAAGTAATTGGTGGAAAAGTCTCATTTGGAGGAAACAGCAAAGGAAGAATTGTGGGATTTGGAACTGTAAAGATTGGAAACCTCACAATAAGCAATGTTTCCCTAGTGGAAGGATTCAACTACAATCTGCTCAGTATCAGTCAGTTGTGTGATATTGGTTTCAAAATCAACTTTCAAGAGGGAATATGTTCAAGAACCAGTAAAGATTTTACTCAGTCATTCATGGGCCGAAGACATGGAAATATCTACCTCTTGGATGTGAAACCAGATGAATCGCAATGTCTAATCTCAATTCAAGATGAAGCGAACTTATGGCACAGAAAGCTTGGGCACATCAATATGAAGCAGATAGCCAAAATTTCAGCAAAGAAGCTTGTTCGTGGTCTACCCAAATTATCATACCAAAAGTCTGATCTATGTACACCATGCGTATTGGGAAAGCAGGTAAGAAATTCTTTTAAACCAATAAATCAAGTTTCCACTAATCGTGTACTGCAACTTCTGCATATGGACCTTTTCGGACCAACCAGAACTCAAAGCATTGGAGGTAAGAAATATTGCCTAGTAATTGTGGATGATTACTCACGATTTACTTGGGTATATTTCCTAGCAAGTAAGTCTGAAACTTTCTCTTACTTTGAAAAGTTTGCTAAAAAGGTTCAAAATGAAAATGGGTATGTTATCTCGAGTATAAGAACATATCATGGAGGTGAAATCGAAAATCAAGATTTTACAAAATTCTGTGATGAATCTGGTTTTCAGCATGTGTTCTCCTCTCCATATACTCCAGAGCAAAATGGAGTTGTTGAAAGAAAGAATAGATCGCTTCAAGAAATGGCTAGAACTCTTTTAATTGAAAGTAACATCTCTTCACGATTTTGGGCTGAAGCAGTTTCAACAGCATGTTACATTATCAATAGAGTTTTTCTAAGGCCTATTCTGGAAAAAAAAAAAACCCCTATGAGTTATTCAAAGGAAAGAAGCCTATTGTTTCATATTTTCATGTGTTTGGATGCAAATGCTTTATATTGAAAAATGCAAATGATAGAGTTGGTAAGTTTGAAGAAAAATCAGATGAATGCATCTTCCTTGGATATTCTACCTCAAGCAAAGCCTACAGAGTCTATAACAAGAAGAGTCAATATGTGGAGGAATCAATGAATGTCAAATTCCAGGATTCTATGCAAAATGAATCTGCTCAGACTTATCTTGAAGAATCTAAACTTGCTCCAGACTCTACAAAGTCTAAATCTCAAGAAGCAACTTAGACTTTGAAAGACCAGCAACAAATGGTTATTGAAGATTCAAATGAAGGAAGTGATCATCAACGACAAATCAACCAATTTGAATCTTCAATAACCCGAAGCATAAGTCCAGTCATCCCAAAGACCTCATTATTGGCAACATTAATGAAGGAATTCGCACAAGATATAAAAGGCGCGCAGAATCTAATGATGTGGCTCTTATTTCTGAACTAGAACCAAAAAGCATAGAAGAAGCTTTATCCGATGAAAGCTGGATTGAAGCTATGCAAGAACTCAGACAATTCAGTATTAATGATGTCTGGGAGTTGACTCCTAAACCAAAAGGTAAATCTATTATTGGAGCTAAATGGTTTTCAGGAACAAGATGAACGAAAAAGGTAAAGTTGTAAGAAACAAAGCAAGACTCGTGGCCAAGGGATATACGCAAGAAGAAGGGATAGACTATGACGAGACTTACGCACCAGTAGCAAGGTTAGAAGCAATTCGATTATTACTTGCTTTTGCTTGTCATAAGAATTTCAGGTTATTCCAAATGGACGTCAAAAGTGCTTTCTTGAATGGATTTATCCATGAGGAAGTCTATGTGGAACAACCACTTGGATTTAAAGACCCAAGGAAGCCAAACTCAGTATTCAGACTGAAAAAAAGCCTTGTATGGATTAAAGCAAGCACCTTGAGCTTGGTACGACAGGCTGAGTAAGTTTTTAATTCAAAATGGCTTTGAAAAAGGTAAAGTAGACACTACTCTGTTTATCAAAAAGAAAGCAAAAGTTTTTCTGCTTGTTCAAATATATGTTGATGATATCATTTTTGGATCCTCTAATGAAAGTTTGTGCAAGAAATTCTCTAAGTCTATGCAGGATGAATTTGAAATGAGCATGATGGGTGAACTAACCTTCTTTCTTGGACTTCAAGTGAAACAATTGAAGGAATAGACTTTTATTCATCAAGAAAAATATGCTAATGATCTTGTCAAAAAGTTTGGACTGGAAAATTGCAAAAAGACTGATATACCAATGTCAAGTTCCTTGAAGATAGACAAAGATGAAGGAGGAAAGAAAGTTGACCAGAAGCTATACAAGAGTATCATCGGTTCACTTCTTTATCTTACTATTTCTAGACCTGACATTTTGTTTAGTGTTTGCATGTGTGCCAGATTTCAAGCAAACCCTAAAGAATCTCATCTAAGTGCTGCAAAGCGTATTATCAAATACATTGCTTCAACTTCAAGCATCGGCCTTTGGTATCCTAAAAATGGAGACTTTACTCTCCTTGGATATTCAGACGCAGATCTAGCCGGTTGCAGAGTTGATAGAAAGAGCACCTCGGGTACCTGTCAGTTACTTGGAAGCAGGACAATGTCTTGGTTTTCAAGGAAGCAAAATACAGTAGCTCTTTCTACAGCGAAGCAGTATGTAGCTCTCGGAAGTTGTTGTTCACAAATTCTGTGGATAAAACAACAACTAAGAGACTTTGGAATTGAAGATTCATGCACGGAGATTAACTGTGACAACACCAATGCAATCAATCTTACCAAAAATCCAATTCTTCACTCAAGAGCAAAGCATATAGAGATTCGACATCACTTCATTAGAGATCATGTTCAAAATGGAGAAGTTTCAATTCAGTTTGTTGACTCAAAGAACCAACTGGCGGATATATTTACAAAGCCTTTGGAGAAAAATCAATTTGAAATCATCCGTTCCAGACTCAACATCTTGAAGCTTGAAGAAGTTAAAGTCTAGAGACTCGCAGTCTCAGACAATCATGGTTCTTGACTGTAAGTTATTTTATTTTCTCTTATATTAAATCTCGGAAAGGTACGATCATTTATCTATTTATAATTGATCTATGCTATCTTCAATTTCCGTGAAAAGTGCAATTTTTCTTTTTTTTTAAAAGAGTTAATATTTTAAAAATGGCAGTTATCTATTTTTTAAAAAGGCAGTTATTTTTAAAAAAGGGGCATCTTTTACTTTCCATTACGACGTTTGGTATGCCCCCCATTTTGATTAAACTATATACGGTCGGTTCCTCTTCACTTAACTCCAAAACCCTAAAAAGCATCGATCTTCCATTCCTATCTTCCTCCCTTGTTTAATCTTCGAAAAAGTTGTCATCTTTCTTGGGAAAGTCAAGCAATGAATTTTTCAAAGACTGAGAAAGATGTCATCTTCAAGAAAGTCTTCGAGATCAAGCAAGGGGGACCATGGCGAATGAGTGAGGGGCCTACTCACTTTGATCTCACCGAGGAAGAGGAGTCACCAAGTCAACAGCAGAGCCCACAACATTCTCAGCAGCGTCATTCTCCACCATCTAGTCCACAGGATGCTGGTCATCAACAAGAGGAAGAAATCATTGAAGACGCAGATCCTATAAGAGTTCAAAAGCCCTCTTTTATTTATAAGCTTTACCGTGCTTTAAAGAGCATTGGTACTCCATTGAACTACATCGATGAGTTTCTTAAGGACAAGGGATATGGGAATGAGTATATCTTTTTGCGAAAAATGGAGAGTTTGGAAATTGCTCCTAAGGGGTTGGTAGAAAAGACCCTTGCAAATATCCCAAGTGATCCGCGTGTTGGGGGATTTAATCCGATAGATGGGAATGATGATGACAGATTGTACAGCCAATTTCAACCGAGAATGGGTGATGCGGCGAAAATTCGAGGAAAATGATCAGAGTTGTTTAGATCGAAGGAACATAAGGATCTATACTCCAAATTGTTGAAGCGTGGGGTGATAAATCCTAGGAGTGTGGATTTTGATTTCCTTGATATTGTGAATGTCAATTTGACGGAAAAGTTAAGTTTTCTTCAACTTGAACAAATATGTTCTGACACCACAGAAGCCTATGCTCAATTAACTGCATATTTTCTATTCAAATCTTAGTTTCTTGGATGCGAATAGAATCTCTTTCGATGTCCGAGATCGGACTTTGTGGTGGATGTGGATATGTTGGCAAATGTTATTGGGGTTAAGAGAGGGAGATATCAACCCATCAGTGTCTCTATAGCTCGTGCCACATTGGAACTTGTTAAAGACAAAAGGACAGAGGGAAGGATTTCCTACTCAAGGATGCATGCGTTCAACATTCTGCTTCACAAGATTGTGATCAATTGCCTCAGACCGAAATCAACTTCCAAGACTGATGTTTCTAACTCAGAGGCAAAGCTGATGTACGCCATCAATGCTGGGAAAAAGTTTTCTCTTCCTCACACTATTCTGTTCCACATGTATAGAGCAGTGGTGAAGGACAAGGGCCAACTTCCTTATCCAGGTCTTGTGTCAAAGATATTCAGACATTTGAATATTCAGCCTCCACAAATTCTCTGTGTTCGACCATGTGACAAAATGGTGGTAGGACTGAAAATGGTGTCCAAAATGTGTCTAAAAGAGCTCGACAAGGCGTTGGAGAAATTTAAGGAGAAAACCCCTGTCAAATCTCATCAAGTCTCTTCAGCAGTGAAAAGAAAATGGAAGGAGCCCATGGTTACTCCATCCAAAAAGAGAAAAGCTCTCATTATTAATGAAGATGATGAGGATGACCTCACAATTCCTGCTATAGCATTGAAGAAGCTGAGTCGTTCTGTTCCAGAATCAATGGAACGACAGGAGAAAGAAGCAGAGGAGAGAGAAGAAGGGAGAAAAGAAGAAGAAACAGAAACAAAGGAGCAAGAAGCAGAAGAGAAGGAAGAAAAGGAGAAAGAAGCTGAAGAAAAAGAAGCAGAGGAGGAAAGGTTTGAAGAAGAAGAAGAAAGAGAAAATCAAGAGGAAGGAGAGCATGAGGAAAACTCTTCTCCACCTGAAGCCATGGAAACAGGGGGAGATGGTGAGAACAGAGGAATGTCCTCATATCCTGTTACCAGTGAAGGAGTCAGCCGCTCTCCAGCAGATCCAGAAGACATTCATGCCTCTCAATTTCCTGAGGAGGGACATGATGCTTCATCGCCAAATCTGCGTGATTATGCTGATATACCATCGTTTGCCTTTACTCCATCAGATCGTGCCGAAGCCAGTACGCAGACTAATAACTCAGCAGATTTTTGCAGAATCATTGATGTTCTTTTGGAAATGCGGGGTCAAACATATGCTTTAGAGTGCGAAGTTCAGAACTTGAAGAATGTAGGACAAGCTTCTTCCGTTTCATTATCTGATCAGATCCAAGCCCTTGCTCTTCATATTCAAGCCAATGCTAAAGGTGAAGAGGTGGATCAACTGAAGGAAGAATTGAAAAAGCTGGAAGGCATCATCCAGTCCATGGGAGATTTCCAGCTTGTTCGCATTCCCAAGCAAACTTGACTCCATTCTATTCTCATCTCAACCTTTTTTTATGATGACAAAAAGGGGGAGAGATGCGAGATTTGAAATCTTTGAACTTAAACTTGTTGAATTTTTAGTTTGTTTTGATGTTTGGATTGACTGAACGTGGATTTGGATTTGACTGTTGCTTATATTAAGTACTATTGATATCTTATGAATGGCTTTACTCTCATGCAAGACTAACATATTTTCTGTGGTTGCAGATTCTAGTGTTATCATTAAGCTATTAATCTTTATGAGATATCCATATTTGCTTGAGTAATGTTTTGCAGGTCAAAGTTATTCAAATATGCAGGAAAGTTTTGTCACCATAAAAAATGGGGAGATTGTTGGAGAAATCTTTCCGAATATTTTGAAGCTGACAAAACGTTTCTATCAGTCTAGTATGAAGTTTTGCAGACTCTACTATTAAAGTCTGAAGACCTTCGGACTACCAGACTCAAGACTCAAAGTCTATTCTCATTGACAGTTTCTAATCCGTTGAAGAAAGGCTATCTAGAACTGCTTCATTAAGGATTTGGCCTTATCGACTGGAGAAGATCTCTTGGCTGGATATGACATAACATATTCCTTTATTCAAATCAAGAATGATTAAAGAACCAATGATTGGCAAAATATTCTTGGAATGTTCTACTTATGGAAACCAAGATCCTGATTGTATGGGCGAGCATGATTGATGGGCTATCGACATGTTTCTTTAATAGCTCAAATAATCTTCCTAATTGATTCTGTCCAACGGGAGGATTGGAAGAATTCATTTGGTAAGTGCCAACGGGCATGATGGCACAAAGGAGTATAAAAGGAAGACTTTCCAGTTGTTCGAGAGTGTGCACGATAGAAGAATTCCAAAGTCTGAAGCTCTTTGATTCTTAGTCAATTCATTTACTAAGCGAAATCTTGTACACAAAAGAGAGTCTATATTTTGAGATACCTTGAGGAAGTGTGGTAGAATATCTACACTGTGGAATCAAGGGAAAGCAGTGCTGTAACATCTCTTTTGTTCATAGTGAAATCCAGCCGGTGGGCTGTCAGTGCGAAAGAGTGGACGTAGGCTTGGAATAAGCCGAACCACTATAAACCTTGTGTTCAATTTTCTCTTCCCTACTCTCTGCTTTACTTTGATCATAGTTCGATTTGTTAACTAAAGGAGAGCTTCCATTCTATTGTTTGTTTAGTATTGCTTTCATATCTCGAGAAATTATTTTTACACCTATTCACCCCCCTCTAGGTGCTTATACTAGCTATATCATTTTTCACTTATAAATCATGCTTTGTTGCCCTCATCTAACATTAAGCGAAGAAAAACTAATTATTAAACAAATTGACCGGAAATCTTTGACTGTCAACAAAGTGTGCTCATACATTATCCCAATAAGGATATATAACTTTACTAACTTATTATAATTATTCTCATTATTGTTTAGTGAGGGTTTCCGATAAGCCACGCCAGAAATGGGTGTGCGTTTTTTTTTTTTTTTTTGGTCAAACAGAAATGTGGTTTTTTTTTTTTTTTTGGGTCAAAAAGAAATGTGTGCTTGGATCGGGACATTTATGATGAGAATTTTGATGGCATAACAAGTAGTACCTTCTTTATGGTCAATTAATCACACTTACCTAAATCAGAAAGTATAAAAGTATATACATAATCTCAATCCCATTGCCACGTCACCAATTCAAATAAGTCCACCTCGGCAATGTCAAAACATCAACTTAACGATTTAGTAAGTGGCGGGCATCCTTGCTAAGTTAGAAGACTTGATTGAATAATAATAAAAAAAAGATATTAATTTAATTAAAACTCGATGATTGAAGTTTCAGCTTAGGCTTGGTTGTCACCACAAGCCGTTGCTGAGGCCTTCCGCCGTTGTGCCCACCATCATGACGGCGGTGGCGGTAGTAAACAGTGGTGGATGATGAAAGAGGCGAGGGTTTGTGGGAAATTAGGAGGATTGGAAATTCTAAAGTTGGTAATTTGATCTTTTTAACAAATGAGCTTTTGTTAGAGGACGGTAAGTGGTATTTTCAAAAGTAGATGAGTGTAAGTGATTGGGGAGTTAAAAACAAGGATGGTTTTAGTAACAATTACCTAAGACAAATCAACTCTAGTACTAGGAGATTAAGATGACATTGGACTAGGAATTAAGCTTGAATTATAGGGAGGCTATGGGGAAGAAAGCCTTTCTTAGAAGGAAAAATATGCATTGATAGTGTAAAGTAAAATTTATACAAATGGCGTTATCCATTATTGATTTGAGGATTGTGACTACCCATTCTCCTAAATCACTAGCATACAAGACCATTATTCTAAATAACTTTTACATTACTATGTTATGCTATGATTATTCTTCTCAAGATAGAGCAAATTGCAAGAAGTTTAGTTATAAATAGTGTGTCAAAATTCCAATGAATCTTTTCTAACCTAGGGGCATGAGCGCATAAGCCCATAAGATAACATGCAAGCCCAATGCTCAATTAAGTTAAGGCATTTGGCTTGTGTTGGTGGTCCTCATCCATAGTGGTTTTCATGCAATTGATGAGATATTAAGAGAAAGTTCAAGATAAGAGAGAATGCCAATGTGCTGAGTTTGTTAGATATATACTTACGAGTTACAAAATGATCTTCGCCGTTAGTTTGTGGAAGCATGTTGGGCCTTCTTTTCTTCGGCTTGAATGGATCAGAATTATAATTGGAATAGTATAGTCCCAATCTCCACAATTGAATAGGGTAATCAGACCTTACAACCACGGTCGGTGCCTTTCGGTCCACGAACGACCTCGAGAAAACTTTACGGGAGACGTTGGAAAGACCGCATGCGTTGTGCCGCTCAAAACCCTAGAATAATCCAAATCTTTTATTTATTTCTGAAAGAAGATAAGACAGTTTACATTACGGGAACTGGGGAAGCAGCTAAAGCAAGGCGGCTCAATAATCACCTAATCAAAATGGCTCGGATTGCTGCAACATCTGGAGGCGATGGCGACAGTTGTTGTCTTCCGTCCCTACTGCCTGATCGTTCAAAAGTGGAAACAGGATATTGTCGGATCAACAACGTTGAATCTTCTGCAGACTTCTTCTTGAGTTTTGACTCGAAAAAGAGCATCAGGAACGTGTCGCATTTATCTTAAAAAGTTCTTTCACTTCACGTCAAAAAAATAAAATATATATAATCATATAATGTCTTCAAATTAATTAAGTACCCCAATATACTGATTTCTTTTGAGGTAAATGAATGATCTTTCCTAAAATAATAAAATCTTTGGTTGATTTGAAATTTGTTGAATCTTTTAGAGTATCAACAATGCATTTCCGCATATAAGTCAAGGACATTTGGAGCAAAGCTGCTACTTTTTCTTATATGGCAAAATATATATTGTGTAATGATTATGTCTCGTGACGTGCCGACATCATATTAAGAAGATAAATCAACTATATCAAATGTTCTTTTTATTTTTCTCAAAAGTTTAAGAGGGGGAACTACTCATCCGGATGTTACTACAAGGGTTCTATACTCACTTGGAAATGTTCAGTTTAAATTATAACTAGTCAATTTTACTCGTCAATGCACGAGCCTATGTCCACAATCATATAAATTTTGACTAATTATTTAAGATTAAATTGCATAAGAAAATTAGGAACCAATTTAGCTCTAACAAAAATAGTTTTTGCATCACCTAGGTATTAATATCATTTTCTTTTACTAAGTTTTATTTTCTATTTTATTTCCCTTATTTTACACTATTTTTGGATAATAATAATTATTATAAAAATATATATAAAAAAAAAAAGAGGCCCACGCGGGCTAGGCCTTCTCGGCCAGCCTCCCTTTTTTATTCTTCCGCATGGACCCAGGTCCATCTGGCCCCCCTCAACTTCCAGGCCCGGCCCCCTTCTCCTCCTCCTCCTTTGCAGCACACCCGCGGCAACGGCGAAGCGCGCCCGGGCTACGCCCGCACGCGGAACAATGCGTTGGCCGGCGAGATATCCAGAGGAACAGGACGCAGATCGCACGCCTTCAATGCGGAGCAGGGCGTGGAGCAGACAGTCGAGGTGACGCCGGTTCAACCAAGAGGCGGCCCGGTCGGCGCTCGGAGGGCCGGCGGCCGAACCCTCCATCGACCGGACCCTCCTCGCCTATAAATAACCGGGCCGTGAACTCGGCTAAGGGAGTCAGCAAGCTCAGAGGACTTCCGGGAGAGACATCAGAGAAGGCCTGCGTTGTCGCGGCTTGAGCTAAGCCAAGTTGACGCCCGAGCGGGTGGGTAGCCTGGCCGAGGCAAGTGGCGCCGCCGTCTCTGCCGGCCAGATCGCGGCAAACGGAGGGCGGTGAGAGAGACGGAGAGAGAAGGGGCGACGGCTTGGGCGAGCCAAGTTGGGTCGCCTCACCCTCGCGGGTCTGACCGACCCGGTTCGCTCCGGTACCTGGTAGGGTTTCGTTTCATTGGGCCGGACTTGGTTTAAATTGTGGACTGGGCTTTTGCTTTTTTGGTCTTGGGTTAATAGGTTGCCTCATTGGGCTCAATGAATGAGCCCAGCCCAGCCGAAGACCCAGGCTGGCCTTGATCCAGGTCGAGTACGGCGACGTGACTCGGACTCGTCTGTTTTATTATAATATTATATAGTATTATTATATAATAATATTTTAATAATATAAAATAAAAAATCGGAAAAATACAAAAAATTTTATATTTTCCAAAAAATCAGAAAAAAGTCTAAAAAATAGTTTTTGATTAGTTTTCTCCACAAATGCATGGAAAAACCTTTAAAAAAAAAAAAATCAAACATTACAATTGAAACAAGATTAGATACCATAAGGCATTAGTTGATTAATTAGTGTAATCAAATCCTCAATTCTAGTTTCTTTGGTTGCACAAGAGTAAAATATTTCTCCTATGATTTTACTTTGATTTCTAATCGTCCCACTTAAAATTGAGTAGTGGCGACTTTTATTTGAAATTATCTTGCAGGTTAAAATTTGAAATATAAGTTGTAATTAGTGGGTTTGGAAAAGCCCGGGCTAAGCTTAATATTTAGCGGGCCGTTACCCTCCATCTGTGAGCTTGTGAATAAGTGGGCGCTTGAAAAAGGAGGTTGCGACAAGAGGTCTCTCCATATTATGTAGCAAATATCCAAAGCACAATCAGTTACAAGTTTGCCAATAATATGGCTTGAATTTGTGACCTCCTACAACCCTTGGTAGTATCGAATGTTGTTCTTTATTATTGCATATTGAGCAATAATGAGCAATCATAAAAATAATATAAAAAAGATTCGAATAAATTAAGAACATTTAAATGCTCTCTCTCTCTCTCTCTCTCTCTCTCTCTCTCTCTCTCTCTCTGTGGTCGGTGGATCTGTGGTGTGAAGTCTTCGTGGAGAAAATGTTACCCTAATTTATCTATAAAGGTCTCGGACTAGCCAGAGGAAGCTTCAACTTCTTTGACGCAGGCTGATTTTGACATCCACTTACAGCCACGCAAATGAGAGGGAGAGGGAGAGATTTTGAATATACGCTTTGTCAAGCACGCAAATGTAGAGTTTTCACAACTTTTTTGAGTCCTTGGTTAACGTCATATCTTTCGATAGTGTCTTAACAACCTTTATGCATGTCAAAGATGGTCTATTTTGTAGAAATTTAACACAATTGTATCTCGTTGAAAATAAGTGATTGCTTAATAATAAATGAGAAAGATATTAATGTGGACACAGCCATGTCGCTGAGATAATAGTGGAATGAATCTTCATTGGAAACAAAGAGTAAGTAAAAGATTAGAGAGAATATTAATATGCCGGGTTTGTTCAATGTATCCTTAGAGTTATAGATCAATCTTCTTCGTTAGTTTACGGAAGCATGTTGCGCCCTCTTTTCTTCGGTTTGAATGGACTAAAAATTGACATTGGAATAATGCAATTCCATATCTCTACAAATCATAAGAACAATACAGAAGATTTGTTAATTTGCCGTCGTGGGTCAACTGATGATTAAGTCGAAAATAACAAACTTCTTGGACTTTCCGGGGGGACAGATGTTACGGCTCTCTCTCTCTCTCTCTCTCTCTCTCTCTCTCTCTCTCACAGGCTAAGCTAGGGGAAGATGCAAGATTTTTGACTCTGGTCGATTTTGAAACTTACGTAGAGCCTTGCAGCTGAGGAGAGAGATTTCGAACATGCGCCTTGTCAAGCACGTAAATGTAACGTAGAGTTTTCGCAACTGTTCAGAGTCCAAGGTTATGATTCTCTTGTCTTTGGATAGTGTCTTAACAATCTTCATGCAGGTCAAAGAAGATCTATTCCCCAGAAATTTGGCACATTCGTGTCTTGCAAGGAAAGTAAGTGATTGGACAATAATAAATCGGAAAACAAGAAAGTACATATGTACGTCAAAGAGGCTTTCAATTGGAAAAATCAAAATATAGGTTGGTTATTACTATCCTAATCAAGTGACGATAAAAGATCTTTGATATAGAAAAAAGAGTACAACGCAAAAAAGAAAAAAGAAAAGGCTATGAACATATTTCTCGTCAATAAATATCTTATGAACTCAATGGGGAATATAATGCAATATAGTGTGGATAATGAAATAAAAAGTCCACCACCGAACTGCCGTTTTATTATAATATAATTGAAATTATTGACCTTTAGCTATGGTATCATGGCAATTATTAAGAGATGAACTCGATCATATTTAATATTCATTCAAAGCTGTTGACTTCATTGAGGTGGTTAAGCTGTTCGTGCCAAAGGATTGGCAGCACTGAGTAGTTCAATTTTGGCTATTAAGTCATAACCTTTTGTGAACTCAATGGTAACTTATTTCGAAGATAAGCTCAAAGATCATTTAAGTGTGCAATTATCTACTTCATAAGCTTAAACCGTTAGCCTATGATGCGTATTATTCTGATAACTCACCATAATTAATTCTAGTACCATCATAAATTTATGTTTGTAACCATATAGTTAAAACTTATAATTATTGCTATTTGCTTCTTCGGGGGGGTAATGACTTTGCATTTGGATAAAAGAATCTGTCACCGAGGGCTTGTGGGGGCTTCATTTGCGGCTTCCGGACTCCAAGAACACTCCACACCGAACACGGTGGATAAAAAAGGCGGGATTTCATAGTCAATTTGCCTCTGTACGAAAAAATTAGTTAGGGGAAGAGATAGAGAGAGAAGGTAAAACTGGAATTTAGATAATCTTGATGGCAAGACGGGAAAACGAAAATATTAGTCAGGGCAAATTTGGAAGAAAAAAATCGTTAAAGCTCCAAAGTAGCATTTTTGAAATGAATTTTTAGCTTGATGGGTTTTGAGATTGTGGTGTTACCAAGCACCTTAATTTTGGTGCAAAACCTCTGAAGGCCCAAAGGACTTTTGGAAAAGCTCTGCTAAACGCAAGGAAGTCTAGCATTGCTGGTTCAAAGGCAAACAAATAAAAAATAAAAATAAAAATAAAATGGCATTATAATTCTGTATTTTCAACTACCTTAATCCGCTTTGTTTGAAAGAGCTTGTCTTTACCCCCTCATGGTGGTAATTTCATGAATTCTGTTTTCCCTCGCTAGCTTCTGGTTTTTGTCTATTTTGATCTTTGTCGCCATCTCGGTCAGCTAGAACCGTACAGAAGAGGATGTGGATGCTCGTCCGCCTCGCTCTACAAACGACTAGTAAACTCTAATCGCAAGATGAAGGAGCTGTAATATTTTTTTTTTTTTTATATATATATATATATATATATATATATATATATTTGGTCAAAATATGCAAATTTCATTAAGTGCGCAAAGATGAGAGGCCCGATAAATGGACATCATTACATAATAGGTCTAGCAAAGTTTGGGGAGGAGATAAGACCCAATTCAGAGGTAAGTGTTTTTCTTATGGGCTTTAGCGACCCAATCTGCAACCATATTGGCCTCTCTAAAACAATGGGCTCTATGAAAATTTGTGAAGGCCCCCGGTTTTTCCTTGCATTTACTGATAATAGGTTGGATTTCCCAACTCAGCTGATCTGATCTGTTCATGGCTTGGACAAGTGGCAAACTGTCTGACTCAAAGATAAGTGATTCGTGTCTTTTAGGGTAAAAAAAGTCAATGGCTTCCCATAAAGCTAGGGTTTCGGCCATAAGGGGAGAAGAGGCTTTGATTTCTTTAACCACGCCTTCCACCAACCTCCCTTCCGAATCTCTGCACACACCAGCTATGGAGTTCCTCAACAAACCAGGTTCATGCGTCCCATCTATATTAATCTTCCAAGCTCCTTCGTGTGGTGGAATCCATGGCTGAGGTGGTTCGATTTCATGGGTTTCAGATCTGGCATTTTCATGGGTTTTCCGTCCAGCACCACTTTGCTTCATTCCTTCGTTGCACCAAGATCTCAGCTCCTCTCTACCTTCTCTGCTCCATGGACCGGCGTTGCCTCTGGTGGCCAACCCAACAAACCCCTGTCTCAACTCACCACTCGGTCGAAGACGCCTGTGCCCTGTTCCTTTCTCCAATCGTTCCTCCTCGTTGATGCCCACCGATCGGGTTGGAGTTCTCGGCACATCAGTTGGCCTCCTAGTTTCAAATCTACCGATTCTACCCTCAACTCCTCCATTGTAGCGCTTTCTCGAGGGGCTCATCAAGGAAGGCTCTGCACCGATCCCTATTCTGCTACTAATTTTGGCTTCCTCCTCTACATCAAGCTGTCTATTACCCCCTATCCAAGTGCCATTGAGCTCCAATCGCAGGTATGTGCTTGGTTCATCTGCTCTTTCCTCCCGTTCATCATCTATTCTAAGTCCCATCATGTTGGTTTCAGCTCATTGTGCCCCACCCGACTCTCTACTAGCTCAATGCTTATTAATTAGCTCGATGTTCACTATTGGGGTTGCTTTGTTCTTAGCTTCACTACTTATTCTGTCTTTATAATCGCCCGTCCATGGATTCCATTTTTGATAACTATTTAGTGTTGCTTGTGCAGATTCTAGGATGGCCGACGCCTTTTGTTCCCTCCCCCGAAAGATGGCCTAATTCCGAGCCTTCCAAATTGACCATAACACTACAGCTACCAATTGCAGGTTCGGAGGATTAGTTGCCTTATCTTTGAGTATGCAAAACCATTCTTCTATCCTTGTCAAGCCCTAACTTGAGATTTTAATTTTCATCGCCGGATTGCTCCATATTTGGCTAGTCCACGGGCACAATAAGAAAAGATGTTCCACCGTCTCTCTCTCATGGGTACATAGAGGGCATATGGGATCGGGTAAGATTTTCCTTCTAAACAAATTATCCTTCGTCGGTAAAGCGTTTTGACATAAGCACCACATAAAATTTTTCACCTTGGATAGAGTATGTAGTTTCCAAATATCTTTCCATAGCGCGGGGGAAGGCTGAAACGACATTGTGGCTTGATTTACTTGACTTTGCTCTGTATCCTCCTTCATGTGATTATATCCACTTCTGACTGTATGCTTGCCTGCCTGAGTACCAGTCCATATCAGCTTATCTGTTTCTGTTTGAGGCTTGATTGGGATTGTTAGAATTTCTTCAGCTAGACTTTCCTCAAAGTGTGCTACTACGGTCGTTTCATCCCATATACCTCGCTCTTTATCTATAAGATCTGACACCAAGGATGGTTCATTTGCATTCACTAGGCCCTCAATAATTCCTCTTTGCAGCCATTTATCTTCCCAAATTTTAATCTTAGATCCATCTCCTACTTGCCACATTACTTGGGGTGCAATTGAATCCCTTCCTACAATCAAGCTTCGCCATCCCCATGAAGGTTGAAGACCCTTCGCTACATGCCAAAAATCTGTATGGGGATAATATAAACCCTTAAACAATCTACTCCAGAGAGAAGAGTGTTGCTGTCCCAACCGCCAAGCCTGTTTCCCTAACATTGCCTTATTAAAGGATATAAGATCTCTGAACCCCATTCCACCTCTATCTTTTCTGGTTTTCAATAAATCCCATCTCTTCTAATGGATACCTTCTTTCTTTTCATTGGTCCTCCACCAAAAGACAGCAATTTTCTGTTCAATCGCCTTTCATATAGAGACCGGGATTTTAAATACCGACATTGCATACTGAGGTAATGCTTGAACCACCGTTTTCAGCAGGACTTCTTTTCTAGCCTTGGATAACAGTTTCTCCTTCCAACTTTCTAGTTTTGAACTAATTCTCCCAAGCACCCATGTAAACATATGTTTTTTTATGCTCCCCAATCAAAAGGAATACCCAAATATTTGCCTGTTTTATCAATAATAGGGACTCTCAATGTGCTGGCCATATTATCTTTTAATGATTGAGGGCATCCCTTGCTGAAAAAAATTCCCAACTTGTTTAGATTAATCTCCTGCCCAACTGCTTGACAATATTGATTAAGGATCATAGCAAGATTTTGACATTCTAGAGTAGTGCCATTCATGAAAAATATTAAATCATCGGCAAATAATAAGTGAGACAAAGTAGGACAGCTTCGATTGAGTCTAATTCCTTTAATACTCCCATTCTCCACATCTTGCTTCATCAATAATGACAAGACATTAGCCACAATAAAAAGAGATACGGAGATAAGGGATCCCTTTGCCTGAGGCCTCTTGAGGGTTGAAAAGATTGCAAAGGTTCTCCATTGAATTTAACACTGAATGTGACCGTAGTAACACATCACATAATCCATCCCACCCATTTCTCATCAAAGCCCGTATTTAAAAGGCATGCCTCCAAAAAAATCCATTCCACTCGATCATAGGCCTTCTTCATATCTAATTTTAGAACAGCCTGAAATTTCTTTTTCCTGCTCCTGATTCGAATTTGATGAAGAACTTCCTAGACAATAAATATGTTATCCTAAATTTGCCTCCCTCCAACAAATGCACTTTGTTCTAGTGCTATAATTTCTGATATTAGGGGTTTGAGTCTATTAACCAGCACTTTTGAGATAATCTTGTACCCAAAATTGCATAAACTGATTGAGCGATACTAATCCAATCTCTCTGGGTTTGGAATCTTTGGAATAAGGGAAATATGTGTTTGATTTAGAGCTGGTGAGAATGAGCTGGTGGTCATAAAGTTCTCGACCTCCTTAAATATGTCCCATTTGATGTCTTCCCAATGATGTTGATAAAATAATCCATTAAGACCATCTGGCCCGAGAGCTTTAGTCGCTCCTAGCTGAAAGACTGCTGTAGTAACTTCTTCTAAAGTAAGTTCAGCCAGTAATTTTCTATTCATATCATCTGTTACTACTGTAGATATTTGATCTACCACTGGAGCAAAATTCCGGGGACCATAGGATTGATATAACTTGCTGAAAAAGTGCACGGTATTTTCTCGCAACTGATTTTGCTCAACCAACCATGTATTGTCTTCATTTTGCAGCATAGAAATCCTGTTTCTTTGTCTTCTCTGGATGGTTGTCACGTAGAAGTATTTTGTATTTTGATCTCCCCATCTCAACCAATCAATACATTTCTTCTTGCCTCCCAAGTTCATCAATTTCACCCTGTATCTTTTGAAACTGTGCCTTATTGAAGGAACATGAAACTTGATTTGTTAGGCACTCCAGCTCCCTTTTCAGCATACTAATTCTCTTTTTCCCATTCACAAATTTCTCTTTACTCCATTTAGATAGAGCATTCTGAACAGCATAAAGTTTTCCAGCTAAATTTGTTTGGGTCTGATTTATCGTTTGCCAAGACTCTAATACCACTTCCCTGCACTCAGCATTCTCAAGCAAGAATGCCTCAAATCTGAAGTTGTGTTTTCTTCTAGCTTGAGTTGTTTGAAGAGACAATATAATAGGACTATGATCTGATCCTACTGCAAGAAGAGCAAAGGCCTCGGCTTCAGGGTACATCAGCCGCCATTCTATCGTGCACATTATTCTATCTAATCGTTATTTGACATATTTTCCCTTTCTTTATTATTTGCCCAGGTAAAGGCACATCCCTTGCTATCTATGTCCATGAAAGAGCATGCGTCCAAACAATCCCTAAAAGCCGTCATTCTGAAATTTTCAGCTAGTCGTTTCCCCACTTTTTCCCAATGAAACCACACTTCATTAAAATCCCCCAAGCACACCTAAGGCAAATTATTTGAGGAGTTGATTTGTTTCAATTTCTCCCAAAGTTGCAGCCTTCTTGGGTAGGTATATGGAGCATGGACAAAGGTGATATGCATTTTTTTACCCGAAATCCCTTCTTCACACTTTAAATTCACAAAGTTTTCAGTCATTGTGTCAATATCCAGTGAAATCCTATCATCCCACATAAGAGACAATCCTCCTGCCGTACCCACTGGATCCACTACTAAACACCTATGGAATTGAAGTATTCTTTTGATTCTTTGCACATATTCAGCCTTATTTTTGTTTCCATCGGAAAAACCAAACAAGGCCTATATTGAGCCGTTAAGGCTCTCAATTCCCGAATTGTCAAGGGTGTGCCCAACCCTTGACAGTTCCAGCTTAGTATATTCATGGGTCATTTGGTGGCTTATTAGGGCTAGCCACCACAGCCCGTGCTTCAACTTCTTCAATCACTTGAACGAGGGTTTCAAGGAGCTGAGTCTCATCCAACCAGCCCTGTACTAGAGTTAGTGCTGCTTGCACATTGATTTTCCTTTGTTTCTTGAAAGAGGGGGTTTTTGGTTGCATAGTGGTTTTCTTTCTGATGCTGTTTGAAGTAGATGTCTAGAGATTAGGATTGCTATTGTACTCCGGACCGGTGAGTAAAAGCATTCTTTTCCCTGAGTTTTGCATCATTATCTCATTTGTAGTGTGAGAGTAATGATCCATTAGCATCTGGTCTAGACCTCCCTGCTGAAAATTCTAGTTATTAATAAGCGTAAGATGCTGGTGTTCTTCCTTGATTTCACTTTGTTCCTGGTTGCACAGGGGTTTCAAGAACAACCTCTTCTCCATTTTGTACTGATGAAACTTCATGGTAGAACACTTTCCAGAATGGACTATGGTCAGAAGTTTATGCTTTCAGCCAGCCTCCAAAGCACCCTCCCAGTTCAGTTGTGAATTTCTCCTCATCATAAGATATGTCTTTACAATAAGTCGCATAATGGCCTATCTTGCCACAAGAGAAACAGAAAAATGGCAGTCTCTCATATTTAAAGTTCAGCCACACTTTTTTATTACCATGATGCATCAATTGTCCTACTCGCAATTCAGCCTCCACATCTAACTCCACTCTTGCTTTCCCTATTTTTTTAAAAGCAGGGCCTTTAGCATCTATTTTCACCTCCAGAACTCTCCCCATTGAACTTGCTATCTTCTTTATCATGCTTTCAAAATTCCATTCCAAAGGGAGGCCATAAATTCTAACCCAAAATGCACATGTCTTAAATTCATAACAGTGTGGAGAAGTTTTCGGCTCCCATGCTTTTAACAGCAGTAAATGGTTCAAAAATGACCAATGACCTCCCTCTAAGACTCGGTTTTTTTCTCCTTCATTACGGAAAGCAAAGCTGATTTTCCCATTTTCTAAAGGTTTCATCTCTATATTTTCATTTTTCCACGCCTTTTTCATAGCTGTTGTAAGGGCTTGAAAGCTGATATTAGGGTTATTGTAGAGTTGCCTAACTAGAGAGAATCGGCACTCTTGAAGTTTTTCATTCGATAGATCCTCATCAAGAATAGTCATATCATTTTCATACATCATCTTACCTAATTTATTGCAGAGGTGGGCGAGACGGCCCACGGCTTCTTCTTCCCCTTCCATCGTTGTTAGGGCTTAGCTGCGTGATGACGGATCTGAAATTTCCCCCAATCTAGCAGATCGTCTCATTGGATAACAAGAGGAAGTCATGCCTTAAAGAACCCACATGTAGAAATCCCTACTCCAGAAATCGGGTTTATCTCTTCTTCGGTGAGTGGAAATGGGTACAGAAGCGAAGACTCCGCTGGTGACAAAGAACGCTATCCTGGACTCATGGGATGGGAAGAAATAGTAATGGGGATCAAGATTATGGTGGGTGAGTAGGTTTTGTGAAGGTAGGGCTCGTGGAAATGGATGAAACAGTAATGGGAAGCAAGATTAAGGTGGGTGATTAGGGTTTGTGAGGGTGGGGGTTGCCATGGCTACACCTTTGGTAGAGGGAAAGCTCCAAGCGTGGAGAGGTTTAAGGAGCCGTAATAGATTGAGTCATGTTGAATAAAAAATTAATGGAATGTTGTCTCACTCTCTTCGGGAAAGTATATACAAAGCTAGTATTAATTTCCAAGCCCTTCTAAATATGATAAATAGTATGGATGAGTAGTTTCAGATTTAATATATGTTTTACTGGGAACATGGAACCTACCCGTTAGAATAGTTTCATCATTTTTTGAAACCTAAAATCTACCCTACATATCCTAGAACTAAAACCCTATTATGTCATAGGTTCCAAGATCTACCCAGATTCCACCTATATTATTAATTGGATGATTACAATGAATTATACATTTAATGATCATCACTTACTACTATAATTCACTAGCTATAACTTATATTTAGACACATAAAAAATATCAAATATTAAGAAAGTAGAAGTTTTAGTCATAAAATGGAAATTCAGAGTAATGATTCCAAATTATATACTCATCATTGAATAGTATAAAATACTACAAGATTGCATGAAAACATAGATAAAAAAACACAAAAACTTGTTCGAGGTTCTAAGTTATAGATTTTAGGTTTTAAGTTCCACCAACCTCGAATTTAGAACTAGAAAGGTTCCCACCAGTCTAGTTCTTAGGTTTCAGGTTCTACCTTCGAACCATGATTGCCCCTAATGAAGAGAGCTTAAAGGATTGAAAATGAAGTCTCAACTTAAATTCTGGCCCCTTTGCCTATGTTTTCAAGTCATAAGTGGAAAAAGACAGTGCTAGAAGGTGATCTATGGTCTTTCCCAACCCACCCATTAATGCTTAAGCCATGGGAGCCTAATACACCTCCCATTGCTATCACTATCAGTTCTTTATTTGTGCTCTCTGAGTCCAGATCAATGAGATGCCGCATATATGGTATTCTGATTAATCTATTAACAGAGTAGCACAGAGGATCGGAATAGTTTTGGAGGTGAAAGTGGAAACAAAAGGATTTTCTTCCTATAAAATGGGAATAACATGCACTCGGATGCTCCATTGAAATCTGGTACCCTTACTAGTCTCAAAGGAAAATTTCGCTTGATGTTAAATATAAAAGGTTGCCACTTTTTTGCTATTAATATGGTAAGATGGGTCTTTATGGGAAGTTTTGTGAGATTTCTTGATGAAGCAAAACTTACAGCAGGAAATAAGAATTGTTTTGGGTAATGGCTTAGAGCAGAAGTTCACGAAGCCTTTTTGAAAGATCTTCTATGCTACAAAAATTAATGAAGATGAAGAAGAAGAAGAAATAATTCTAGAGACCCATTCAACAATACTCAAATCGTGAATTTTGTGAGGCGGACTTCTAGCCCCATCAGAATGTATATAGCAGATCCAAAGGACTCAACAACTGCAGTAGAAAAAGGGGAAAAGTGCCAAAAAAATCCTAAACATTTTGGCATTTGTGCCAATTTAGTCCTAAACCTTTTTACGTTGTGCCAATTCAGTCATTTCCGGTCAATTTTGGCCGGATTTTGCTGACTAGATGTCGGTTGGCTAATATGGTCTGATCGGCGTTGACGTGTACAACTTTTAATAATATTTTTGAACTTTTGAATTTTATTTTTTTTTTTTTTTTTTTATTCTTTTTTTTTTTTTTTTTTCTTCTCATCTTCTTCCTCTAGCCGGTCACCGAAGCTCGGCACCTCGCCGGTCACCTCGCGTTGGGTGGGTGAGGCTCGCCCTTAAGGCTTGGATGGTGAGGCTTGCCCTCACCGAATGCGGCGAGGGTTGAGCCTCGCCACCCAGCCTCGAGGGCGGCCTCGGGCTAGGTGGGTGAGGCTCACCCTCGCCAAATCTGGCGAGGGCAAGCCTCATCCCGCCTCCCGAGCGCGAGGCCAGCCTCGCTGCCCGGCGCGAGGCCACCCTCGCGGCCACCGGCGAGGTGGCCGGCCAGGTCGACCTCGACCACGCCGGTCATCACCTTTGGCCGGTCGCCGAGCTCCGGTGACCGGCTGGAGGAAGAAGATGAGAAGAATAAAGAATAAAGAATAAAAGAATAAAAGAATAAAGAATAAAGAAGAGAATAAAAATAAAGATAAAAAGAGAAAAATATTCAAAAACATTCAAAAATATTTAAATATTATTAAAAGTTGTACACGTCAGCACCGATCAGGCCACGTCAGCCGGCCAGCATTCAGTCAGCAAAATTCGGCCAAAATTGGCCAGAAAGGACTGAATTGGCACAACGTAAAAATGTTTAGGACTAAATCGGCACCAAAAAAAGGTTTAGGACTAAATCGGCACAAAGCCAAAAAGGTTTAAGACTTTTTTGGCACTTTTCCTATAGAAAAAGGTACAAATAGAAAGTAAACACGGAACTAAAAAGCTAGAGATTTGTGAAAGTATGCTAGTTATTCCAAGGCCAACAAAGAGGGTGGAGCCAATGGTGGCAGAAACCCCAAAGAGAACTTGCAGTGGTCTTAAACCCAGTAAATAATAAATTAAGGAGATGTAGTCCTTGTGGAACTCAATTACCTAATTCTGGATACTCAGATTTTGATACTCCAATTCTGGTGCCCGATGATTTGAATAAAGGGGTTTCTGTGGCTAACCGTAATAAATCACCGGATTACAAATTAAAACTTTATGTTGGAACTATTAGAGATTGGACACACCTTGACAATCCGGGCTTTATGAGTTATCATGGCTCAAGAAAAAACTAATGCAGTATATCTGAGAGAGATGAAGAATCAGAAATCAGAGATTCAAAGGTTCAAAAAGCTTTTCAAAATCTCAGCTTTGTCTTGTGGTAAATGCTATAGGAATTAGGGGTGTGCAACCGAACCGGGTCAACCCGGTTCCCGGTTCGGCCCACCCAGAAAATAGGGTCGGGAACCGTTCCGGTTGAAACCGGTCCGGGAACCAATTCCCAAAGTTCAGTCCCTGTTTGAACCGGTCCGGAACCGATTCGAGGGAATACCCACCCGAACCGGATCGACCGGACCGGTTCGGGAATCGGTTTGAGAACCGGTTTTTGGGCCCCAAAATTCCAAAAGACCAAAACCCTAGTCGTTTCTTTTTATCTTTAGTCTTTACTCTCACGCCGCTCGTTGCTCTCAGCCTCTCACCTCCACCGATCCATCCGAGCGCTGCGCTGCGACGCTGCCTCCGCTCGCCCACCTAGTCCCGCCATCATCGCCACCCCCGGCGCCATCGTTAGCCTCCGGACACAAACGTGACGGCGTTCGATGAGTGTTATGGATCTCCTTGTTTCCACCTTGTTCAAAGATTCGAGCGGCTTTCGGATCCGCCGGAGAACCAATGTTGGTGAATTCCTTGCTCGCATGAGGGTTTTGTGATGGTTTAAGCGGTTTTCTTTTCCC
Source organism: Eucalyptus globulus (assembly GCA_014182545.1). Classification (NCBI taxonomy): domain Eukaryota; kingdom Viridiplantae; phylum Streptophyta; class Magnoliopsida; order Myrtales; family Myrtaceae; genus Eucalyptus; species Eucalyptus globulus. Next base: position 15,731,407 of record CM024721.1, on the reverse strand, counting down.
CTCTCCTCGTACCTTTCTCCAAATTGGGAATTACTCGTAATTCCGCTTTTCCATTCTTGAATTTCAAGTCTTGACATTTTCTAACCGTCCATCGGTATTTTTCTTTGATGTTACCTTACGCGAGTTGTCAAAACCCAATATTTTCCTCTCTTTTCTGCAGTTTGCATATCCCTTAGAGTTTTCCCAAATTAATGTATTTTTTTCCGAGTGTCAAACGTGGCTGGATCTGCGAACTTCTGGACTTTGAACTCTTGTCACGGATAAATGTTTTTAAATTTTGTTAAATTGTGCATTAATTGTGGGAATTAGATCATAATGGCTGGAACGGGTTTATTAATTTGTCTTTTCACTTCTTGACGACTACCCTAAGCAGTGACATTATTCTGCGTTTTTGTTGGGGAGAGTAATATTGCCGATCAAAACTGCTTCCTAATTGGAATTTCCACCAAATGTGATTTCGTGAATTGATTTTTACTGTTTAAATGTTATGTCTTGTGATCATTGCGACACAAAAGATTGGAGTGGTATTCTGTGTGTGTGGGTGCCTGCTTTTGTGCATGCATGCGTGCGATCATGATAATTGCGAATTAATCAAGCAAGTTTTTTTCTTCGGATAGATATAATGTAGCAAATTATGTGTTTTTATTTTGGATCATAATGTCTGCTCTCCATTTAGTTTAATGCTGCAAACTTTTTATGCTTTCAGGTTCTGGTATGGTGTCTCAAGCATTGAATGATAGCTTAATTATAAGATGGATTGAAGAGAGTTTGTTCCCTGTATCTGGTTGATCTTATTTAGTATGATTTCTGCGATATGGTGCTGAATAGGAGGTTAGAATATGGATTCAATGGCTATCAAGTGCCTACCATGCCTCAGGCCACCAGATTTGCTAGAGTAAGCTCATTTTGAGTTTCAAGTTGGTACTTCTAGAATTTGTATCCACCTCACACCATCATTCTTGGTTATTGATCTCCGTTAATTCTTTGTTCTTTAAATTCTTTTGTCTGTGTGCAGAGGGCAGTTATGGAAGCAATTAGTGGTGTTCTTGGCAGTGAGTTACGTGTTGGAGTTCTTCTCCAGGGAAAAAAAGTTGGAGATGACAGAAAATTTTTGCAAAACAGGTTCCAATATAAATAGGGTTAACTCTGTTCTCGAACTAGAAAAACAGAGTGGGCCAAGAATAGGGTCCAATGCAAACAGGGTAGGGAAGAGGATCCAAAAAAAGAGAACCGGTTATAACAGGGTCGGGAACAGGGTCCAACCCACCATGGACCCAATCACCCCTAGTAGGAATTGCAAGGGAATTGGCTGTTTCAGTGGAATGAAATGGTTTCTATAAATGCTGATGCTGCTTCTGAGGAGAATATAAATTTGATTTGGGAAGATATTGAAGTAGACAACAAACGAGACTCACTTTTGTTCATTCGTGAAACGTATATCAAGAGACACTTCGATTTGCAAAGAATGCATTCCCTCAATCTTCTTCCTGGAGTTTGTTTTGGAGGTTTCAATGACATTCTCCACCGTTGGGAGAAAGTTGGAAAATATATGACTGAAAATTATCACTTAAATGCTTTTCGGGACTGCTTGAATTCTTGTTCTTTGATGGATATTGAGTAGAAAGAGTGTGCATACAGATGGGCAAATAATTGAGAAGGGATGGTTATGCTAAAAAGCAACTAGGTAGGGTATTTAAAGTAACATTGAATGGAGGTTGATGTTCCCAGACGTTAAAGCTTGTGCAATTCTTGCCATTTGGTCAGATCAGCCCAATCTTGCTTTCTCCATCAGCTAATCGATAAAAGGAGGAAGGAATTTATGTTCGAAACTTCCTGGCCTGAAGATGGAGAGTGGAAGAAGTTGTTAAAGAAGTATGACATTTCTCAATTTTGGTAATTGAATTTTGAATGAAAAAAACAGCATGCAGTTTCCGTAGCGTAGGCTAAATGAATGAGGAAGAATCTCTTCAATTCCCATTGCGAAATTAACTTTCTCAAGCAGGAAATCCAGAACATCATCAACAGTTCCAGTGAAGCTTTTGAAGAAAAAGAGTACAGAATCTTAAAGAGGAAGTGAAACGTCCTTGGAAGCAAGAGAAGATGTAATGGGGTATGAGGTCTTGACTTATGGCTTATAGGTTCAAGTCTTGGTTGCCAAATTTGATAACCATGGATAAAGTGCATTTGTGATTGAGGCAAATTCAAGATAACATACCAAGTAAGAATTAGGAGGAAAAAAATTCCAGTCAGTCCTAAAGCTAGATAGGTAGAAGGCCAATAATTAGCAAATCATCAAAAAATTAAAACTAAGCTAGTAATATGTATAGAAAAATTACACCAAACAAGTCAATTTTTATAAAAAAAAGTTTAGGTCTAAGTTAGTAATATGTAGAAAAATTACACCAAACATGTCAATTCGTGTAAAAAAAATGTTGGCCTATGCATTTTATCTATTTGTCATATGTGTTTTGTCATACTTTTTCAGCCTGGTTTGCGTCTTCTAACTGGATTGGAGAATTAACCGATTCCTTGTTGAACTGGCTAAACTTACGGTTGTCCTCTACTTTTGAAGATAAGGACCTTGATTGATCGATCAAGTATGAAGCAACTATCTTTGAGCCTTGCAAGCTAAAAATGAAATATCTTCCCTTGTCTTGATGGAACTGCCATTCTATGTATTGAGTTTTATCATAAGTAAAAGAGTGAGGAGGGATGAGGAGCATCAATTGACCTCTTTGAACGCTACTGTAAGAGTCTCAATGATCGATTTAAGTCATAGCTATTTATCACCATTTTTTGTCCGAAGATTTCAAATTTGCAATCTTGTCATTGCCATGCCGTCGACATGCCAGCAATTTGTAACTCACTCCACATAAGCTGGTAACAATACCAAGAGTACAAGTTAGCCAGGAATTTGCTCTCCATATGACTCAGACTTGTAATTTCATGAAAAACAAGCGTGCATCTAAACACTGAATTAATCACACTCGATGGTGGTTATTTAGGACACTAGGTGTGGCCGAAAAATTAAGTAAAGGCCGTTGTCTTCAAAACTAGGTAGGTTGCCTAAAGGGAAAGCGAGAAATTCTGTTGAACAATTACCTGTTGTTCTGAAAAATGAACCGGTTAAATTAAGGCACCGTTTAATAATTAAATTCTTTAAAACTTTTTCTCATGCATAGCTTGGACTTTGGTTTGAGATTGAAGCATTAAAATTTATAATGAAGGAAACAAAATATTTCTTAAAAGATATGAATTTACAACTTTATGTTTCGAGGCCATGTAAGATTTTGTGTATTGACATTTAAATTCATTAACAAAAAGGAAATGGATTTGGGAAGTGCACCCAAAGACTTTTGTTCATTAATTTTTTCTAGTAATACGAGCAATTATTTCTAGAAAAATGTATCTCAGATCATCTATTTTGCAAGAAACAAATGAAACTTTAGTTGACTTTTGAAAATTCACCATGTAGGTGGTGGGAGATCTGTTAGAAGCACACATTATTCTTGAATATAGGAGAATGCAATAAATCAAGCAGGATTGCATTTGGGTAGGAGTACAGTATGCGGCGTGGGTGCTAACTATCCAAAAATAAATAAATTTACATCTTCCATTTACCTGTTTTAAATGAATGAAACATCGATACAAAACAAACGAAAATAGATTCGACCACATCATCTAAATAACGAAGTACCCTTATAACTACCAAAGAAATACAAAAGGGTCACATCAACCCAAACCCTAAATTCAAATAGGCCATGCCAATTTACTTCCTAAATGAAGAGGATCTCAATCCTCACATAATCGATGGTTCTCCTCGCCATGCTTGTCTGCCCAACTAGAGAATCAATATAATCTCACCAACTCCATATCATTCCTTGTGTTTGCAGAGTCATTAGAAGCACTCGTTATGCACCAGAAAATGATGTCTAATAGACCCACAAAGGTGAGGCTGATGCTTGCAGTTCTTTGCTAGTTGCTCATCTATACCGTAAAGTGTCGATGTAAACTTGTAGGCAATAGAAGCAGTAGTTGACATTGAAACGATCAGTATCAATTTAAAAGCTTGCTCGACAGAGAAAAATGATTTGTGGAGTCTAATCAGTTCTGATTCAGCAACTTTCTTGGACTTTATGCCCATTTCAATTGTTGCATTATAGGCTTATAATCCTAGGCTGAAAATTAGTTCGATCTTGTCGACTATTGATGTGAGCAAAAGGGATGGTCTTAATTAAATAATAATATGTTTAGATATCTGACTTCCAAAATTGAGAGATGGCATAACAATATGGAAAATTCTAATTGAGAGATGATATAACCAAAGAGACTGTTGTAAACTCCTTATATTTATGCAAATTATACAGTTGTGAAATAACGACATCTGATTTTCCTTGATTACAAATGATACATCCAAAGAGGAGGAAACTCGATAAATGAAACCATAACATATGCTTGCGCTTATTATCTATATCTGTATTCATGGATTCTATATACTGCATATACTCTAAACACCATCGACTTGTGACCAAGCTTTGTGCTTCGCTATGATTTTCTGCCTTTGCAAAGCTTAAAGGCTAGAGATGTAAGGCACGCCAGTGGCGGGCAACCAAGAGCCACCGGCGATGAAGTTCCCGACAGTGAACTTTGAGGCCTCTGTTGCACTCGTGATGACATGGTAACCTATCCACTTGACCCTATTTGTGGTCGATGACCCGGGGCCCGTGTTCATATACTCGCCATAGTTTAGAGTCGTAAGGGCAAAGCTACCATTCCACTCCAACCAACCAGCCGAGTCAATTAAACTATCAAGGTAAGTCTTCAAGAAAACAGTTCTTGAATATTTTTGCCACGGTCTCCCGAGGTACGTTTTGACAGAGCTTTGAACCGATGTCAAGTCTGAAGCTGCAGTGACTTTGCAGTTGTGGATAGAGATGCCAGTATTTTGGTTGGGGTCAGTTCGGCCTTGTGCAGTGATGGTATTGACCTTGTTAGGAGGGTTTCTAGCATAGATGTTGCAGTTTTGGAGAACGACGGCAGCATTTCCAAAGATGAAGTCAACTGTGCCATAGATGTCGCACTCTTTGTAGAATTGTCGCGCAGAATAAACATAAAGGGTGTCTTGATAACCCTCAAAGCCACATTGATAGAAGATCGAGAGGTCGGAGCCGGAACGCAAAGCCACTGCTTGGTGATTTGCTGCACCGGCAGTGTTGCGGAAAGTGATGTCTTGGGCAATGAATCCATCGCCAACGATGGCTGAAATTCAAGATAGAAAAGATTATTAGTATGCATGTCTACATGTGAATACAATCTAAATCGAAAAAAAGTATCTCGAGAATTAAACTGACCTCCAAATGCATTATTGACTACATCATATAGAACCAAATAATTGTCCAAATCGTGCATTCATGATCTTGACCTACTCCATTAATTATTATAGGAATCAAAAGAATCAGACTATTCGTAAATTTAATTTTATTACTATCTTATAAAGGCAATCGAAAGGCTATTATATTATCTATATGTAGTAATAGTGGCGGTATAATAAATATTTATTATATACTGTGTCTTATTGATGATGTTAAGCGAAGCTGTGTACGTGTTCTCAATCAAGGTTAATCTTCGACCAGATTAATTGAAGTCAAAGCTTATAATTATTCTCCTCCTATGAAGATTGATTGTTTACAGCAGTCAAAACCTAAATTCGATTAATTATCATTATATCTAAAATCTCGTGTTTACGCCCACTTTTTCTGTTGTAGAAAGTCAATAAATAGCCACATTAGCATAAATGTTTCAGTTTTTTAGTAGAAAATATGTGAAAAAACTGTTCATACCTTCTTATACATAAAAAAAAAAAACAAGTCCTTAGTATATATGTTAATTTATCCAATCTCTACGAAATGTCCCCCCCCCCTCTCTTTAATCAAGGAAAAATAGAAGGTTGGTTTGCTCAAAGGGACATCTTAGGTCGGCCACAAAATTTAACTAATTGAAAATTCGTATGGGCTTAATTAGCAAATGACAACCTTAGTTCGTTGAATTGTCTATTCGACTATTTACTAGATTAGGTCGTATAAATTATTTCTATGGATCAGATCACACGTGGAATATAGCACATATCTTAACATTTTTCGACGGTTCAACAAAATCACAACAGATATTCAAAACTATGATCTTGTAAGGCATATTAAGTTACTAAGGTAAGCCTGCTAGCCCCATGAATAGACTAACTGGTTGTTGATAATTCTCTTTTCTCTCTTTTTTAACTTTTAAAGAATTTTTTTTGAATAAAATGCACAAAATCATAAATAACTTAAATGATATAAACTCACCAACTGTTGCCGAATTGAAGGTAGTAGATCTGCCATCAACGCTTTTGCTTCCAGTAATTATGGTCTTTCCAATACCATCACCCACAAACATAATGTTCACCAAATTGGTTCCAACTCCAACATTCTCATTATACGTACCGGCCTTGATATAAATTATGTACCTTGTTGTGCCAGACCGCTTCGATGTTGTGGTTATAGCTTCGCTAATTGTCTTATAGTTCCCTGAACCATCTTGGGCCACCACAATATTAGCCTTAGATGCCGCGGATGAAGACTGCAAGAGCTTCCGGTCGCCGGGCCTCACCCAAGTGGGGAACTCATTAGTGTAGTTTGGCGTAACGTAGGGCACATGGTTTGCAGACAGAATGTTCCTTATCAACTCAGAGACATTATTCGACATCAAGGGCAAAACATTGTCTGAGACACCAAGCTCGACGAACCCGGCCCGGCAAGTCTCGAGGTTGGTCAAGGCGGTGCTGAGCCATGTCTGTTTATCGTCCTGAGTGCACTGGCGGTTGATGGTGTGGTTCAAGCGGAGGATTGTGTGCTTGTAAAGCTGGAGGCAGTCGGCCCACGCAACCCTCTCATGCTCGTTGCGACACCTGGGACCTAGCGAGTACGTGTTGGTCCAGGCGAGCTGAGCCCTCTCGAGGGCGACCTGCATCGAAGCCCTGAGGAAATCGGATTTTTGCTTGAGAGGGGTTTGCTTAGGGCTTTGGCTCAAGAAGTACTCGCACGATTGTGAGTAAGGCATCTTGCCACACCATGACTTCACCTCACTAGAGGAATAACAAGAGATGGTTTGAGATAGCAAGAGAGGCAAAAAGAGAGGGATCATCACCTTTAGATAAAAACCCATAATCGAACTCGTGTATGTTGCTAAGTGCAACTTTCAATATGGACGTGAGTGAATGCAGAGAAACGAGAATGTTAATGAGAGAATTTGAGATAAGTGATTTTGGGTTGGGGTGGTTCGTTCGCCATGGATTGGCCTCTTTATATAGAAAATAAGTCGCAATGGGGACAAGAGGCCGGCAGTTGCACCTCCTTTGTTCGTTCGTGCCCCATGATCCTTCCTTTTGAGAAACTTTCGTTTTAATTATTAGATTATATACAATGGGTTGATTTTGAATAATGAGGATGAATATAGAAGAAAAGAGCGAGAGAGAGAAAGAGAGAATGCAGGCTTGTCAACTAGGACAAACATGTCACATCATTCATTTTTTTTTTTTTTAATGATGGACATCGATTGCTGCATTTGCCTTTTCCGGGTGCTTGTGGACAGTTGACCAATGCCTAAAATGAGAGAAGAGAATGAAAAGGGGGGAAAGAGTTATGAAACGCTTTGTTGATACATTTGTGGAAAAATTAATTTGTGAATCTATATAATTAGATTATGAAGAGAGTCCAGCTGCGTTGCAATGATCTGCCCACTTGTAATTTTTCAGAGGGTCAGATTATACGGCTAGTTTGAGCCAAATTGGAATTTTTATTGTCTTAAAAGCCGGCCCTGCACGAGTTTTTCCTTAATTACTGACTAATATTATTTATACAATATCATTTTTATAATCATTTTTGTTTTTTATTTCTTTATTCTTTTTCTTTATGTACACGAGCCAGTAATGAAATGGTGGGAGATGCGGATTGGGGAGTTTTTCGGGCATCTTTCCTAGGGTTGAATATTTTCTTAGTATTGCTCGTTGATTCTTTAATACAAGTTCTGATTATGTAGCGATTAAGGGTAAATCCATCTCCTCTTTAAAAAAAAAAAATCGCAGTTTCATTGGGTTTATATTATGTAGCCCTGAGTGAAGACTTAAAACGACTGAGAATTTTCCTGCTGGGGTGGGCCTTTTTTTTTTTTTATTTTTGTCATAAAATGGTGCAGGGTCAGAGAGCACCTTAATCTATATTTTTCATTTTAAAGAAGTATATTTATGAAAACTAAAGATTTGTTAAACTTTCGTACAAATTTAATATGCTAAGTGATGTATTAAGCTATCGTTGGTTCATGAATATGGCGTAATTATTTAAAGGCCACTCACAGTCTGACATGTTACTTGATAAATCAATTTTATATTCGATCTCACTAAGTCTAGCATTGCTTGTTCAATTCAAGCTTCTAATAAGAATGTGGTTTGTGATGCACCGATGTGTATCTTTAAAGGCCAAAAATAATTATATTTTTTTGGGTTAATACCCTGAAAAACCCCAAACTTGTATACTTATGACAAATTTACCCCAAACTATTTTTTTGACCACAAAAACCCCAAACCTTTGACAAATTTACCCAAACCGGATATACTTGTGACAAATTTGCTCTTCTGTTAGTTTTGGTTAAATTTTATTGTCAAATTATTAAATTAAATGACATATGACAATTCTGTTTGTTACAATTTAAAAAATTTTGTGCTTTTTTTTGTGATATTAATTTTATTGTCCCTTTTTTTTTTTTTTTTATTTTTTGGGTAATTCTAAACAAATCCATTTGGGTAAATGGTCTAAATTGTATTTGGAAAATGCATATAAATTTAATGACACATGACAGCTTAACTTGTATAATTTTACATTCCGTTTGTTACAATTTAAAAATTTTTGTGATTTTTTTGTGATATTAATCAATTTAGAGTAGATGATATATTTGTCACAAATTTACCAGTTTAGGGTTTTTTGTGGTCAAATAAATTAGTTTGGGATAAATCTGTCATAAATGTACCAGTTTATGATTTTTTATAATTAGTCGAGGTAAATTTGTCACAAGTATACCAGTTTTCGGTTTTTCATGGTCAAAAAAATAGTTTGGGGTAAATTTGTCACAGGTGTACCAGTTTGGGATTTTTTAGAATATTAACCCTTTTTTTTTTTGTATTTTTGGGTAATTCTAAACAAATCCATTTTGGGTAAATGGTCTACAATTGTATTTGGAAAATGCATATATGTAATCTGTCGGAACTCTTTAAGTTTAACCCAAATTGTCAAAGATTAGTTTAAACTTCATATTCAAATGGACAGCACCGCACGAGTCCAATAAATTTCAAGACGTAACTTCCAAATGAAGAATCAATTTCCTGGATAACCTATATTATCAGTGTATAATAGAAACAGACTTTCTATTAAGTTTCCCATTGGATAACTTATGTCTTGCGTGTTGCTTGTGCAACCACCTAAAGGATTTTCAAAATTATTTCAGCAGCTCGGATTGAACTATGGAAGCAAGTTGATTTAACCACCTTCACCAAAAATGGAAACTAAATCCGAATTTTTCAAAGTAAATCTGATTTAACCATGCTTTGATGAACTAATCTGACTTTTGTGGCGCCAAAAAAAAAAAACCAAACATAAAAAGAAAAATAACGAGTATTTTTTGACCGTCAGCAAAGTTCGCTCATCATCAATTTCGCTAATTCTTTAGTGAGGGTACAGAGAAGCCCGGCGAGTTTGTCGCTGAGAATTTGATGACTTAAAAAATTGTATTTTTATAATGTCAATCAATTAAGTTCTTAGCTTATCTAATCATTTTGTCCCCACTTACCTAAATCAGAAAGTATAAACTATATACATAATCTCCATCCTATTCTCAGGTAACCAATTTAAACAAGACCACCTCAGCAATGTCAAAACATCAACATAACGGTTTAATTAATGGAAAATGACAGGCTGACTTAGGCTCCATTTATTTTATGAAAATTGAATGAGTTTAAATATTTTTTAGTTTCAAGCGATACAACAATCATTTTCTAAAAAATATTTTTTAAATTATTCATTTTTCTCAAAATAGACGGAACCTTAATAGAACAATCTTGTTAAGGCAGAAGACTTAACTTAAGAAACTGTAAAAATAAATAAATAAATAAATAAATAAATAATAAGTTAGAGGTTGACCGACCAAAAGAGTTAGCGGGTTGATTGTTTACTTAACCCAACAAAGAGAAGGGGGAATAGAAAACGTAATGGAATGAATTTTGTACTGACGGGAATGAAGGAGCTAATTAACATCTTGAGTTTTGTCATTTTTAGGGTATTTTGCCTGTTCATGTTTTGCCTTATTTATGTTAATGTCATTTTCTTTCCTCAAAAGCCACCGCCCTAGTCCTAAACTTCCCACACGGCAAAATCCCCAGAACCAAATCCAAAACATAACTGCTGAACCCTAAGCTTAGCTGCCGCTATGAGCCGCTACCGTGCCCATTGTCGCCATGGTGCCGGCGGCAGTAAACAGTGGTGGGTGATGAAAGTGGTGAGGATTTATAGGAGACTTGGAGGATTGGAAATTTTAGAAAGAGGCAATTTAATCTTTTTAGCTGACGATAATTTGGTAATGGATGAGAAGTGAGATTTTTAGAAGTAGAGGAGAGTGAGTGATCATAGAGCGAAATGTGAGGATGGTCTGTAGGTAACAACTACTTAAGAGTCTAAGACAGAACCGAGCTGGTAGTATGGACTTAAGATGACATCGAATTTAGCGTTAAGCTCAAATTGTAGGGAATCTTTGGGTACAAAAAGCCATTCTTAAAAGTTGGGCATTAGACCTATGCATGTGATTTCAAGTAGAAAAGTTTGCATGTAATTAATAAGATTTGAATAGAAGTTACCTTGTTCTTGAGTTTCGAATCCCATGATAGCCCAACCATAGGCCCAACTCTTGTGTTTAATTTAATTAATTTTAAAAAGTAACTATAAAATCTAAAAATGGTTGTTGATGAGAAAAATCTAAGTTCAAATTTAGAACATAATGCCAAGACACACTTACCTGATAATTATATCAACTATACCATCGAACTTTGATTTTGTCCATTTGATTATAACTTAGGATCATAATTCATCCCATTAGACATATCCATTATTTTCAAAATGATTAATTTGTCAAATAACATTGCTTGCAACATGTTTCTAATGTATTTCGTAACACTATTTCTCATTTCTAAATCGGCTCGTAAAAATGTGGACATAACCTCACTGCGAGATAAAGGACGGAGCAAACATAGTATTTGGAATGATAGAGCAAGTTAAAGGTTGAGAGCGAATGCTGATGTGCTGGATACATTTGATATATACTTTATAGAATTATAAGTAAATCTTTCTTCGTTAGTTCATGCAAGCGCGTTGGGTCTTGTTTTCTCCGGTTTGAATGGACTGGGATTAAACCTGGGTTAATAGTATAATCCAATGTCTCAACAAGTGAATAGGGTAGGCCGACCATACAACCAGGGTCAATGCCTTTCGGTCAACGAACAAACTCAAGAGAAAATTCCCATAATGGCACCGCATGTTGAAAAAACTGCAGGCGCCGTGCCGCTCGAAACCCTACATGAATCCGAAATTTTATTTATTTATTTCTGATAGGAGATAAGGCAGCTGACGTTTAGGGGAGGCAACTAAGGCAGGCGGCTTCTGCAACATCTACAGGCGAAGGAAGGCGACGGTTGTTGTCTTCCGTCCCTATTGCCAATCCTTCAAAAGCGAAAAGTGGATATCGTGGGATCAACAACGTTGAATCTGTAGGTTTCTTCTTGAGTTTTGACCCGAGAAAGGGTGTCCTAAACGTGTCCCCTTTATCTTAAGAAGTTCTTTCTCTTCACGTTTATACAGAGAGAGAGAACCATCGATGAACAGTTGAAGAAAGCATACGGATCATTTTTTTTTTTGGTAAAGGTAAGATATATATTAAGAAAAGCCAAATGTACAAAAGATCTCATCACCAGTAACTTGCACTCCAAATGTAGTACCAAAAGAAGTGGAAGGGTGACGAGATGCAAAAGCCGCAGAGGCGGCACCACAACAACAACAACAAGGCCAAACTAAGCACGGCTAGCTCGACCAGCTATCAAGCAGAGACAAAAAACAAAGAGGAGGCCATCGTCTGATCTAGGACCTAAGGGTCCCCATTGAAAATAATCGGGTCTAGACTCCAACTTCTCTGCAGCATTTTGTTTATGAAATTGTCTTCGACGTTCCTGAAGGTGATAGCTTTGTCGCGAACCACTTTAAAGATGTGGTTTTTAATGGCCGGAATAGAGAGAGGCTGGTCTCTAAAGATGATGGCATTCCTATTTTTCCAAATGATATGACACAACGCGCCAAATGAAAAACGGGCTATGCACTTATAGAAATCTTTCCCCATCAAATAGGTAGTTGCCCTCCTGAAATTCTCCCCCCAACCTCTGTTGCGCCAGGGTAAATTGCATCTGGACGCCCAAAAGAAGGCAACGCTAGCCGTGACACGGCAATCAAAAAACAAGTGGTCAAGAGAGTCAGGCACATTTTTGCAAAATGCACAGGTAGCATTTCCAATAATACCATAGGCCAAAAGGAGGTCCTGGGTTGGAAGCCTACTTCTGGCCATGAGCCAGAGATTAAGTTGATATCGAGGCACTATGGCGTTGTCCCATACAAAGGAGTACCAGTGGACCCGCGTCCTCTTCTTCCTGATGAAGTTCCACGCCGATGCCATAGTGAATTGGCCCGAAGAGCTTCCTCGCCAACAGCAACGATCCGGGTCATTCGTCAGGGTCGGAAGAGGTTGCCCCCACGATTGAAGCACCAATCTAAGAGCTTGGCCAGCATCTGAGAAGAGGTCAGCAACACAAGCTTGTCTAGAGAGCCCTGAACTATAGATAAGGGAGTCTGAAAAGAACAGGTTCAAGGGCCCTCTAGGATGCCAGTTGTCAAACCACAGAGAAGTTGTTTGGCCATCACCAATTTTCCAGACGAAGGCCATCATGAAATTCCTTCTTAGGGTCAACAAGCTCTTCCAGGCCCAGGAGCCAGAAGTTGGCTTCCTAGCAACCCAAAAATTCTTGTTTCTTAAGAACGTGGAATGGACCCATCTACACTAAAGCGCTTCCTTGTGGGAGAACAAGATCCAAATATGCTTTAGCATGGAGGCTTTATTGCAATCTTGGAGCCTCCTAACACGTAGCCCTCCTTCATCCTTTGGAAGGCAAACGTCATCCCAGGCTACCTTCGCACCACCCCCGCCTAGGTCCCACCTTTCCAAAGGAATTGTCTAAATATTTTCTCTATCTGTTCTATCACAGCTGAAGGTAAGACAAAGACACTAGCCCAGTAGGCTTGTATAGCATGAAGAACTGATCTGATAAGCTGAAGCCGACCAGCAATAGAGAGGAAACAGTGAGTCCAAGACTGAACCCTTGCAGTGATGCGATTGACCAGGGTACAACAATCTACTTTATTGATTCTCGAAGTGATAATGGGAACCCCCAAGTACCGAACTGGCAGGCTTCCTTCTCGAAAGCCCAACTCCAATAGAATATTATTCCTTAGGGAAGGATTGCCACCCGCCAAGAAGATTTCACTCTTGCACGAGTTAGGACGAAGGCCACTCCAGGAGGAAAATATGTTTAGAGCTTCCTTAAGGAGAGTTACCGAAGGAAGGTGCGCCTCACAAAAAAGGAAGACATCATATGCAAAGAAGAGATGTGAAAGACCCACTGCCTTGCACCTCCAAAAGAATTTGAAATCAGGCCTCGAGGATTGCTTAAGAATGATCCCTGAGAGCACTTCCATGACCATAGTGAAAAGGTAAGGAGAGATGGGATCCCCTTGGCGAAGACCTCGACCGCTCGCAAAAAACCCATGGAGCTCTCCATTCAAGGCAATTGAGAATTTCGGAGTGCGAACACACGTCATAATTAGGCTAGTGACAGAGTGAGGAAAGACAAAGGCCAGCATGACATTCTCAAAGAAGCTCCAATCCACCGTATCATATGCTTTCCTAAAGTCCACCTTTATCGCACATTTAGGTAGATAAGGCTGAAGGTGAAAGCTAGAGAATAGCTCCCGGGCCAGTAATATATTGTCCCTAATTCGTCTACCTTTTATAAAAGCAATCTGAAAAAGGGCCTATCATGTTCTTCAAAGCTAGGGCCACCCGATTAGCTAGCACCTTTGTAATACACTTGTAGATAGTGTTACAACAAAGCGATAGGCCTATAATCCTCCACGAAGTGGCGTTGAGCACTTTCGGAACCATTACCAAGATGGTATTGTTAACCTCCCTCAAGAGTTTTCCGGAGTTGAAGAAGTCCAACACTGCAGTCGTTACTAAGGGACCTACCGTGTCCCAGTTTTCTTTGAAAAACTCTGCTGTGAAACCATCTGGCCCAGGAGCCTTTTTCTTGGGCAAAGAGAAGATAGTGTTCGGATCTCTATCTCTCAGAATCGGTTGAGCAAGAAGAGCAGCCTGATCAATCGAAAGTGGATGTTGGATAACCTCTCTCAAGTCCTCTAACGAAGGTCTAATACTCTCCCCTTGTGGCATCAAGAGGTCCTCAAAGAACTCTACAAACCTTCGTTGCACCGGGCGTGGCTCGCGGTATGTTCCCCGAAGAGTCGAGGACGGAAAGGACTCGTTCCTTAACTGTCTTTTGTTAACATATTGATGGAAGAATTTGGTATTTCGGTCTCCCTCCTTGAGCCATCTAACCCGGACTTTTGCCTGAAGAAGGACTCTTCCGAGGAGCGCAACTCGCAAAGATACATCTTTGGCTTTTCTCCACCTCGGCAAGGTCGGCGAAAAGGGATTTAGTTGTAATTCTGCTTGGGTGGCCTCCATCATCTTTCGCGCATCAAGAGTTCTAGCAGATATATTAGAGAATGAATCTCTGTTGAGTTGCTTAAGCCGACATTTGAGAGCCTTGAGTTTAGAGACAAGCTTGTACATAGGGACACCATTCCCCGGCGCATTCCACACTTGTGAGACAATTTCCTTGAACTCCGGGTGCTTCATCCGGAAGTCGAAGAACTTGAAAGGCTTCCTTGTATGAGTCGGATTAAGAATCTTCACCACCATAGGCGAGTGGTCCGAGATTCCAGGAGCAAGGAAGGAGGCTTCTGAGTAAGATAGATCCAAGCTCCACTTTGCATTCACTAGAACCCTGTCAATCTTCCTTGCTTTCCTAGTATGCCCTGAAGACGTAGTCCAAGTGTATCTAAACCCAACGAACCTCAAGTCTTCCAGCTCAGCTTGCTCCAAGCACTGTCCAAACTCATTGAAACAAGGGAGCCAATCTTCGGAGCCACCGACCCGGTCCGATGGATCCTTAATAGCATTGAAGTCCCCCAAGACAAGCCAAGGAGTGTCTCGGAGATGGGTGCTTTTCATGATGATGTCTTCCCACAGCGGTCTCCTCAGCGAAAAGGAGTGATCTCCATAAACAAAAGAAACACAGCAAGCCACCCCAGAGTCTAGGATCTCAAGGTTCCCATGAATTGCCTGCTTGGAAAGAGAGAAGGTTTTGAAACTTGACTCTCATGGGGTCCCATCCGACCCAAATTCTACCCCTGGGGAAGAAGTCATAGTTTGCAGTCCAACACCAACCTCTCAATAGAGCTTTGGAAATGGAGTTAAAGCGATCCTGTGGCACCTTAGTTTCCACCAAACCAACACAGCACAAGTGGTTCGAAGTAATAAAATTACGAATCTCCGCTTGTCTAGTCGAATCAACCATACCTCTAATATTCCAGCAACCTATATACATATGTACAAAAGAGGAAACGAGGAAGGGTTACCTCCTTTTCGGAGGCTTGCGACGGCTCTGGGTGGGAGCCGCTCGAGCCGCTGGAGGAGGTGGGTCAGGAGGAAGCACGAGCGTCTTGTCCTGGGTGTTCTCCTCCATGTTTTTCGTTGGAGGAGCCTTCGACGATAGATCTGGAGGGGCCTTCGGCAATTGACAAGGCGAGAGAAGATCTTCATCTAAGCTAAGGTGGTTGACAGACTCATTCAATTCCGCTCCACTCCCTAAGCCTGCCTCTGGATGGCTAATGGGATCTTCCTCCATTGTCGAGGTGTGGTCATCCACACTGATTAGTGCTTGAAACCCACTCTGAGCCCTCCGGGTGGAGGTTGATGGCAAGCTTTTAAGAGCTGCTTCTAACTGCTTGAGAGGTGGTTCCTCTTCTCCAGAGCTTGCTGGATGGTCCAAATATGTCTCCTTGGGGGGGATTTGTTCTTCTTTCCCTTGACTTGTTTCCATCCAAAATCAGCCTCATTCAAGTCTACCACCAGCATTGGTGAAGTCTCGGAGGGCGGGCCTCCACCGGTGGGGGGGAATGGTCTGAACTTGCTTCCCGGCCTTGCACCGCCTTCCGCCCATTCAAAGAGGTTGCACAATTGTGCCCAAAGGAGCCACACTTCAAGCATTCCGCTGGCTTCCACTCATACTCAATGGCAATCGACCGAACAACTCCGTTTAGTCTTACCCTGGTCAAGTAGAACCTTGGCTTGTTTACTTGAATCTCCACACAAACTCTTGCAAAAGAGATCCTTTGAGATTGCTCGTGCGTTGATCAACAAATAACGGCTTGCTTATGGTGCTCGCGATGGCACTAATTGCCGGGCTGTCCATAGGTCAAGAGGAAGGTTTTCAAGCGAATCCACACCGGCACCGTGGTTTGCTTCTCCCTCTTCAACTCTAGGAGCGGCTTCCATTGTTGCAAAACAAGTGCAACCCTTGCAACTGTTATATGACCTTCTTCCAAAATCTTCCTTCTGAACTTGGGGTCGGGGATGCGGAAGAAAAAGAAACCCTGGTCATCGGCAAAAACCTCAACAAGCTTCAGTCCCCAACATAGCTTGAGCGAGTTCTCCGTGAGCTAGAACGGCAAACTCTTTCCTACATAATATCCAACCAGACACTCATGCCATTTGGGATCCACCGGATCTAACACTTCTTCAGGAAGATCCACCACCGGGACATCATCCTCAAACGAGGGAGGAACGAAGGTAAGATCATACCCTTTCGCTGCAAGTTTCGCAACATTCGCCCACGTCCGGACAGCCGGGGCGTCTGGTTTCTTCGCTTGTTTTTGCGAGGCTTGAGGCCGTTTGGAAGCCGACCTCGCTCTACTTCGTCCTCTCGAGCGCCTATCCCTGCCTATAGCTTTAGGACCACGGTTTGAGGTCTCTGCTAGTGCAGGAGCCTTGCCCGTGTGCATGGAGGCCCGGGCCTCCTTATCTCGATTGAGGAGGCTAGACGTCCTCTCCGATTCATCCCTCAATTGTGCCGTATTACTCGGCTCACCACCCATAGCCATTGGAGTAGCCATAACACTACCCAACCAGCTAAACCCAGTCCTCTACACATTAGCCATCTAGAGAGTAAGAGACTAACCGTTCGGACGCCTCGCACCTCTCGGGTTGGCCGGACGCAGCTGGGGACGGGGCGAGGAGGAGGACCAACAGACCGCTCGGGAGCAAGGCGGGCTCCAGAACCGTTCAAGAGCAGGGCGCGGCACAGCAAGGTCCGAACAGGGGAGCTCCAGCACTCGTTCAAGAATAGGCCGCAGCACAGCGTCGAGCACCAGCAGCAGTTCGGTGCAGGGCACGGCACAGCAGAGGAGCACCAGCAACCATTCAATGAGCCGAGGGAGGCTTACCTAACGTTGTTGGGACGCCTGCGGCTACTGCACCCGAGCCGCACCAGCACCGCGCTCCAAGGGCCGAGCGGCGCATCGAAGGCGATTTCCGAAGATCAGATCTCGCCGCAGGGATGGAGAGAGTCTAATCCGTTCGGTGAGGAGCGAGGGCCTTCCCAGAGGAGCTGAACCCCCAATTTTCACGCCAATCGGAGGTCTGGATCGGCCGGATTGAGCAGCTGACGCCGGCGAGCTACAGTTCAAAACCCCAGAGGAAGAGAGGCGATGAACAGTACCCGTGCGAGCATTTTGGCTTTTCTAAGCATACGGATCATTAAGTGTCTTATAATTAAGAAGTAGTTTGATGTACTAATTATTGTTGAAGCAAACGAAAGATCATTTCTAGGAAAAAAAAAAGGGTCTGCTCGATGAGAAAGTTTTTAGCTTGATAAAGTATTGATAATCCAAACTAGCAGGTAAGTTAGTGCGCATGGGATGACTTCTTTATATAAGCAGCACCCTCTACTAGTAATTTTGAACAAAATCTGTAATATACAAACAGTCATGCCCAATGACATGCTGATACATCCGGTAGACAAATCAAATATATGGCATGTCCTCTCTTCTTCTTTTTTCTTTTCTTTTTTATGAGTTAAAGGTTAGGAGGGACAATTGGCATGGTTATCCATCTGAGCATTAACATAAGGGTTCTACTCTTACTCCAAAATGTAATAACTAGACAACTCATAAGTGTATAGGCCTGTCATCTAACCCGATAGACATGCTATAAGCTAAAAAGTTCTCTTCACATGACTTGACAAATGTCCTTGACACAAGCTGGTCTAAGATTCACCAATGATATGATGTGTGACCCCTAATCATTGGGCTACATTGCCCGATCGTATCGAATACTATTGTTTATTATTACATATTGAGTAATAAAGAGTAATCATAAGAATGATACGATTTTTTCTTCTATTAATATCCCATCGTGCGTCCCGTGATTATTGACTTGTAGATAACAAACTTCTTGGACTATTTGGGGTTCAGATGTTGCGGTTTGCTAAAAACGATCATTCGTTTAACTAACATTATTTATTGAATATTATTTTTCTCTCAGACGACCAGAAGCAAAAAGACATAATCATGTACAAAACAAAAGCAGTTATTGACATGATTTATATATTCAAATGATTATGCGTCCACATGCATGTCTACGAGCCTGTAATGAGATGGGGAGTTTTTGGTGCATCCTCCTTTGTTTGAATATTTTTTAGTGTCGCTCGTTGATTCTTTCAATCTAAGTTCTAACCATGTCGCGATCAAAGTAAATTTATCTCCTCATTAAAACTAAAATCCCATTTTTAGGTTTGTCTAAATTAGCGCTGAGTTAACACATAAAATGACGGAGGATGTTCCTTCATTGGTTAGTAGCATTCGAAGGGAACGTATCAGAGAGCACTTTAATCTATCTTTTCACTTTAGATACGTTCTGAAAACTAAATATTTTTGTTAGGTATTGGTATGATTATTTTCTCTCCCCAAAAAAAAAATGTGGGGGGCCTACTCCAACGTTTCAATTCCAAGAAAATATTAAACTTGCCTACAAATTTGATATACCAAGTGATGTGTCAAACTGTTATTGGTTCTTAAATATGACCCATTTATTTAAAGGATTAGTCGTAGCTTGACATGTTACGTAGTGGATCAATTGTAACCAGCCTTAGTAAGTCTAGCGTTACTCATTCAATTCCAAGTTCTGATAAGAACGCAGTTTGTGTGTATATTAAAGGCCACAAATAGAGTAGTTATACAGTTCGTAAATGGTCTAAACTTGCATTTGAAAAATGCATACACATTATATTGAAACTAGAAACCAAGTCGATTTCATATAGAGCTTAAAGAAGCCATTGAAAGCCGTATTCAATAGGACAAACTTCTAGATGCGTGCAAGTTGGAGAGGAATTGTCAGGATTTAGTTTAAACTTCGTATACAACCAAACAATGCCATAGAATTCCTATAAATTTTCAAGATGTAGCTTCAAAATCAAGAACCAATCTCCAGAATTATCTAGCATATTATCAGGAAATATTAAAGCACACGTCGATTTCTATCACTATTTTCCCTGTTGGATAACTTATATTGTACATGCTGCATGTACAACCAGCTAAAGAATTTTCAGATTCTTCAGCAGCTCTGATTGATATGAGTTAGCAATAATCCTAAATTGATAGCAAAGTTAATTGAAATGAAAAAAAAAATTGATTAAAACATCATGAGAAATTGAAATTAAATCTGAATGAACAATTTAAGGGTAGCCATCACCTAAATCAGAAAGTATAAACTATATACGTAATCTCAATCCTATTGCCACGTCACCAATTTATAAAGTCCACCTCGGCAATGTCAAAACATCAACGCAGCGGATTAGGCAGTGGCAAGCGAAAGTGAAATTGATTGAGCATTCTTGTTAAGTTAGAGGACTTGATTGAATAAAAGAAAATAATTTAATTTAATTAAACTAGATTCACCCTAGGCTCAGTCATCACAACCAGTTGTTGCCGAGGCCTTTGCCCGCTCGGTGCTCACCATCATGACGGCAGCCGCGGCAGTAGATGGTGGTGGATGATGAAAGAGGTGAGGATTTGTGGGAATCTAGGAGGATTGGAAATTCTAAAGAGGGTTATTTTGTCTTAGTAACAAATAAGATTTTGTTAGAGGACGGTGAGTGGAATTTTCAAAAGTAGAGGAGAGTAAGTGATTAGTGAGTGAAAAATAAGGATGGTTTTAGTAACAATTACCTAAGACAAACCAACTCTAGTACTAGGGACTTAAAGATGACACTGGACTAGGCGTTAAGCTTGAATTATCGGGAGGCTTTAGGGAAGAAAGCCTTCCCTAGAAGGAAAAAAATACATCACCAGTGTAAAGTAAAATTTACATAAACCCCCTGATCCACTATGGATTGCAGGATTGTAACTACCCATTCTCCTAAATCACTAGCGTATAAGACCATTATTATAAATAGCTTTTACACTACTGATTTATGCTATAATTACTTATCTTAAGATAGAGTGAATTGCATGAAGTTTAGTTATAAATTCATAAAGAAATTGTGTCAAAATTCCAATGAATCTTTTCTAACCTAAGGGCCCAAGCGCATAAACCCATAAGATAACCTCCTGCAAGCCCAATAATTAGTTAAGTTTAGGCATTTGGCTCGTGCAGGTAGTTCTCATCTGGAGCAATTTTCACACAATTGGTGGGACTTTAATAGATAATCTTCAGCTCTAAAGCTAGAAATGCAATGGTGTCCCAACTAACTGCACCAACCCTAGAGATTGATTCAAATAATTATTAAATGTAAATATGTGATCTAAAAAATTGTTAATGTGGGAAATCAAAGTTCAAATAATTCTTTGTTAATTTTTACAGTGAGGTTTCAGCCCCAAAACTGCAGTTTCGGGGTAAGGGCAGCCCTCGAAGTTATGTGCAAAGTTGCTAACGTCAAGCTAGTTGATGTGAGATCTGCGTTAGGATTTCATACCCACTCCCCCCATCATCCCAAGGCAGTTACTGCTCTCTGACACCAAGTAAGGTTCTCAGTCCCAAGCAATTGTAGGGTGAGGGTAACGCCCAAGGTTATATGTAGAGTTGCTAATGTCAAGTTGGGCAATGTGGGATCTCTGTTAGGATTTCATACCAAATGAAAATATTTTTTTTATAGAATTATTATTTCAAATGATATAAGTGATTATTTTTTTAAATGGTTCATTTTTTTTTTTTTTTGTCAAACAAACAAAGCTTTGGAGAGTCACAAAATGATCTTCTCCGTTAGTTTGTAGAAGCGTGTCGCGCCTTCTTTTCTTTGGCATGACTGGAATGGAAATTAAAATTGGAATAGTATAGTCCCATATCTCACAAGTGAATAGGGTAATCGGACCGTAAAACCACGGTCAGTGCCTTTCGGTCAACGAACATCAAGAAAACTTCACAGGAGACACTGCACGTTGGAAAGACTGCATGCGTTGTGCCTTTCAAGACCCTTGAATAATCCGAAATCTTTTAATTATTTCTGATAGAAGATAAGACGGTTGACATTAGGGAAAGCAGCTAAAAGTTAGGTGGCTCAATGATCACCTAATCAAAATGGCTCGAATTTGAGCAACATCTAGAGGCAATGGCGACGGTTGTTGTCTTCCGTCCCTATTGCTTTATTGTTCAAAAGCGGAAACAGGATATATTGACGGACCGACAACATTGAATCTGCAGACTTATTCTTGAGTTTTGATCCCAAAAAGAGTGCCAGGAACGTGTTGCCTTTATCTTGAGAAGTTCTTTTTACTTCATGTTTAAAGAGAGAAGAATATATATATATAGATCATATAACGTCTTCAAATTAATACGTGCCCTAAGGTACTAATTTCTGTTGAGATAAATGAATGATCCTTTCTAAAATAATAAAACGTTTGCTCAACTTGAAAAATTTCAATTCTTTTAAAATATCAATAATGCAAATTAGCAAACAAGGTGCACGGACCTGTCACCGCAACCCCACCAGCATACTAGAAGCCAAGAAGTCTCTTGACATTACGTAACAATTGTCAAAGACACGAGCTGGTTTGAGGTCCGTTTATGGTATGTTCTCGAATTTTTTATCTCATGGAAGACATTGGGGGCGAAACTTAATGGTATCAAATTTTGTTGTTATTGGTACGTATTAAGTAATAATGAGTAATCGTAAGAACAATACAAAAGATTTTATTAATTTACCGTCGTGGGTCGACTGATGAATAACTTGCAGATAACAAACTCTTGGACTTTTCCCTCGCGGGGCCCGGGCCCGGGGGGAGGTTTGGTCAGATGTTGCGGCTCTCTCTTTCTATCTCTCTGGTCGCTGGATTGGAGCAAAAGTTAGGTGCAGCCTACAGTGTTTAGTTTTCGTGGAGAAGATGCAAGCTGTTTGACGCCGGTCGATTTTGAAATCCACGTAGAGCCATGCAGCCGAGGAGAGAGATTTTAAACGTGCGCCTTTTTTCTTTTTTTTTTTTTCTTTTTTTTTTGGGTCAAGCACGTAAATGTAGATTTTTCGGCGACTGTTCAGAGTCCAAGGTTCTGATGGTCTTGTCTTTGGACAGAGTCTTGACAATCTTCATGCATGTAAAAAAGGATCTATTCCCTGGAAATTTAGCACATTCGCGTCTTGTCGGGAAAGCAAGTGATCGGACAATAATAAATAGGAAAATAAGAAAGTACATTAAGATATTGGATTAGTGTGGTTCATTTGGTATGACCTAAAATTTAGGGATCACATTGAAAAAATTACATGTTCAAGAATGACATTATACATTGGACTAAAATTCAAAAACCGTGTTAAATAAATTAAAAATTCATGACCAAAATTGTAAATTCAGTCAAAATTTACAAAGTATTTATGTCATTAGGAAGTATTTATGTCATTATTCCTAATCTAAATAATCAATAGGACAAATGTATCAAGTTCTTGATATAAAAGAAATATAATAATCGAATAATTTACTTCCAAATACTTGACTATCGATCTAAATCTAAGCAAAAAACCTAACTTAACCAATTATAATTCAAGGTTGATTTGTGATTTAAGCAAGCATAACATATTCATCAGCATCTCAATTCGCTGGACCGTGGTACTATATATGTACATCAAAGAGGATTTCAATTGGAAATTATAGGTTGGTTATGTTACTATCCTAGTCGAGTGACGATGAAAGAACCTTGATATAGAACAAAGAGTACAACGCGAAAGGCTCTGAAAAATATTGCTTGTCCATAAATAACACTCAATGAGGAATATAATGCAATATGGAGTGGATAATGAAATAAAAAGTCCACCACTGAACTGTCGTTTTAGTATAATAAATTGAAATTATTGGCCTTTAGCTATAGTATTATTGCAATTATTAAACTCAATCATATTAAATATTCATTTAGAGTTGTTGACTTCACTGAGGTGGTTAAGCTGTTCATGCAAAAGCATTAGTTTTGATCATAATTTCTAAAACATAAATTAATTTTTTATCAGAAATTGATTTCTCAATTTTTATTCCCTAGACGAGTTTTTGAGCAAAGAAACACGTTTGATAATAATTTAAAATTTCTATTTCTAAAACAGAAATCCGTTTGATAACAAAATATAATTTCTACTTTTAGGGGGCGTGCCCGACAGGCAGTGAGCGACATCCGGTGCTTGATGTCCAATATCTGGCGATCAACGGTCAGCGGTCAACGGCCGCTATCCCATAAGCAGCAGGTGGGCGATAGGTGGTAACAAGAGTGAATAATGAAAATAGTTTTCATTTCTTACTTTTGTTCCAAAAATTGAAAAGCTTAAAATTTTAGCTTCTAATTTATACTATAAATCTATTTTTGAAATATAAATATGTTGGAGAAATGGAAAAATAAAATTGCATTGTCAAATAGATTTTTATTTCAAACCTATTTCAAAGAACAGAAAAACCAAAAAATAAAGAAACATAAATTGTCATCCACACCCTTAATTTTAGTTATTAAGTTGTAACTTTTTGTGAACTGGATGAGTAACTTATTTCAAAGATAAGCTCAAAGATTATTTAAGTGTGCAATCATCCACTTCACAAGCTTAAACCGTTTAGCATACGATGCATATTATTATAATAATTTACCATAATTATCTCAAATACTAAGATGAATTTATGTGCATAACCATTTATTCAAAATTTAGAAATTTCAGCGTATGATTTAAATTACGCTTTTATAGCTTAATCCAGTAAAACAATCATCAAATTGAATGAACGATCGTAAAATGATGACCAACGCGAAAATAGTCAACGGGGGGAACATAAACATATCAATAGGAAACAACCTTTCGAGGGCCCTTTATAGATTTGTATTATAAAGAATTACAAATACTTGTCATATCACGAGGAGCTGAAAATTAAAGAATTGAAAACCCCATATGCAGACAATCTTCACGATCCATGTACGATTGTACTTATTGTCGATGAAGAAAATGACTGTTGATGTCGTGCTTTCCTTAATTGATGATTCCTTCACCTTACTTTCGCAACATGAGGTAATTGAAATAGAATGAATCAATGTGCACTCCAATTTTACGCCCTCCTGATTTAGAGGCCAGAAGTAAAAGGCACGCTTGTCGCCGGCAACCAAAAGTTGCCGGCAATGAAGCTCCCGATGGTGAACTTTGATGCCTCCGATGCACTAGTGATGATCCAATAACCAACCCCATTCCACTCTATTCTTAGTTGATGACCCAGGTCCGGTATTCATGTACTCAGCATAGTACAAAGTCTTGAGAGCAAAGTTACCGCTCCACTCCATCCAACCAGCAAGGTGAACCAAGCTATCAAGATACGTCTTCATGAAGACGGTTCTAGAATACTCTTTCCACAGTTTGCTGAGGTAAGTGTTAACAGACCTTTGGACCGGTTTCAAATTTGAAGCTGCAGTAACTCAGCAATTGTGGATGGAGATGCCGGTGTTTTGATTCGGATTGGTTCGACCTTGTGCAGTGATAGTGTTAGTTTTGTTGGGAGGGTTTCGGGGATAGATGTTGCGATTTTGGAAAACAACAGTGGCGTTTCCAAAGATGAAGTCCACCATCCCATAGATGTTGCATTCTCTATAAAATTGTTGCTTGGAGTGGACATAGAGGGTGTCTTGACAACCTTCAAAGTTGCATTTGTAGAAGACGGAGAGATCAGAGCTAGACCGTAGGGCAATTGCCTAGTGATTGGCCGCACCAGTAGTGTTGCGGAAAGTGACATCCCGAGCAATGAATCCATCATCAACGACAGCTGAAAGGACAAAAATATTAAATCAGAAGGTGAGGTCAAAGTATACGAATAAGCAACATTTTTCATTATAACACGCAAAGTTATATGAATTTTCACATTAAAAGAAGTCACAATCTTGTATGTCCCCATAGACTGATGTCAATAATCCCTTTCATGTTTGAGTTTTGCTTCATTGTCAAACATATGGTGATCAATTGGATGATCAATAGACATTCAAAAAGCTACAAATTGACTAGAATTTTTTTTTTAAAAAAAAGGAATGTTAACTACAAAACATGCACTTGCACATGTGTATCCATAGTTCATAAAATATATGAAAATTCTAATCATAACACTATTCTAGACACTTTTTACCATTAAGATATCCAAAAGAATAAATTATCCCATCACACAAGATTTGAGATGCATTATCCTTTGTCCCACAGTTCATTTAATACGGCATTCATGATCTAGCCTTAGTAATTATTACATCTACACAATTATTTCTGAATTCCATCCACTTGTTCAAAGAGGGCAATGCTCCAAGGACGGTAAAGTCAATTATAGAATTTGATTGGCATGATTGCTTTCTCTCCAAAGCAATCTAGAAAATGCAGACTTTTCATCCGGAATCAATGAGAGCAATTACCAGCAGCTATAGACCGCCATTTGGAGGCAAGGGACCAGCCAAAGAAAATTTTGTGTGGGGTCCATGAATAGACACGTTAGAAAGTCGTCGGATGTTGTCTCTTTCCATGATTATGACGAAATGCGACAGACGTGTACGTCTCCTTCATGAAGTCATTGCTCGACTGGTTTAAAGTCAAAGACTATAGCTTGTCAAAGAAAAAAAGACTATAATTATTCCCTCTAGGCTTAATTAATTATATTTACCAGGAGCCAAATCCTAATTCTTTCGCATAACTTATGTAGATTACTACATAACAGACTTCGCTTAAAAAATATTTGTGAATGAATTCATTTACTTATTACTATTTTGAACATTACATTTTAGAACATTAGTTCTTTTCAAATAATATATCATATACAAGTCAATATTTTATGTGGAATGCATAGGACGATGTAATTTATAGTAGTTAGCGTGAGTTTATTTAACTCCAACTAACTGGAATTGTATTTCAAGCACCTCATCTATGAAAATTGTGGCATGACTATTTATTAATTTTTTTTTTGTATATGTATTGTTCTTTCTTTTCTATTCTAAGAACAAAGTGGTGGAATGACCTATTCAATTATCGAGTCAGTAATTCCTTCAGTTTATTGTATATAAATAGAGAATATTTTTCTCAAATTAAGCTTAATAGGTTTTCGTGAATTCTTTCAACACCAAACTCTAGGTGGCAACCTAAATAAACAATGAATTAGTGATTCCTTATCACATGCTAATATTCAAGAAAAAATCATAAGGTTAATATCAAACTTTTAGTACTTACCAATAGTGGCTGATTTGAAGGTGGTGGATCCTCCGCCCACACTTCTGCTTCCGGTGATAATGGTCTTCCCAATACCATTTCCCACAAACATAATATTCTTCAATTTGCTACCGACTTCAATGTTCTCCTTA
This sequence comes from Eucalyptus globulus, assembly GCA_014182545.1. Taxonomy (NCBI): domain Eukaryota; kingdom Viridiplantae; phylum Streptophyta; class Magnoliopsida; order Myrtales; family Myrtaceae; genus Eucalyptus; species Eucalyptus globulus. The sequence continues at coordinate 15,704,296 of CM024721.1, read as the reverse complement.
GTATTATCGCAGTTGTAAAGAGATGAAATCAATCATATGTAATATTCATTAAAAGTTGTTAACTTCATTGAGTTGGTTAAGCTGTTCGTGCAAAAGCGTTAGCAGCACTAAGTTGTTTAATTTTGGTTAGGTCATAACTTTTTGTGAACTCAATGACTAACTTATTTCAAGATAAACTCAAAGATGATGTAAGTTTGCCATCATCTACTTGATAAGCTTAAACCGTGTATGATGCATATAATTCTTATGACTTACCATAATTTACCTACATAATTTTATGCACGTAACCATTCATTCAAAATTCAAATTTTAGTGTATGATTCAAATTAAACTTTTATGGGTTAATCCAGTGAAACAATTATCAAATAGAATGAACGATCGTGCAATAATGACCAACACGAGAATAGTCAAATGGGGGAACACAAATTACGAATTAGGAAACATTTCGGGGGCCCACTAGAGATTTTAGTATTATAAAGAATTACAAATACTTGTGATATCACGACGAGCTGAAAATTAAAGAATTTAAAATCCTACATGCAGACAATCTTCACGATCCATGTACGATTGTACTTATTGTCAACGTAGAAAATGATTGTTGATGTCGTGCTGTCCTTAGTTGGTGATTCCTTCACCAACTTTTTCAACTTGACGTTATTGAGATAGAATGAACCAATATGCACTCCATCTCTCTTGATTTAGAGGCCAGAAGTGAAAGGCACGCCTGTCGCCGGCAACCAAGAGTTGCCCGCGATGAGGCTCCCGACAGTGAACTTTGAAGCCTCCGACGCGCTAGTGATGACCCGATAACCTCCCCATTTCACTCTATTCTTAGTTGATGACCCGGGTCCGGTATTCATATACTCACCATAGTACAAGGTCTTGAGAGCAAAGTTGCCGTTCCACTCCATCCAACCAGCTGGGTTAATCAAGCTATCAAGATAAGTCTTTATGAAGACAGTTCTAGAATATTCTTTCCACGGTCTACCGAGGTAAGTCTTAACAGAGCTTTGGACTCGTTTTAGCTCTGAAGCTGCGGTGACCCGGCAATTGTGGATGGAGATGCCGGTATTCTGATTTGGATCGGTTCGACCTTGTGCAGTGATGGTGTTAGTTTTGTTGGGAGGGTTTCGAGGGTAGATGTTGCAATTTTGGAAAACAACGGCAGCATTTCCAAAGATGAAATCGACTGTCCCATAGATGTTGCATTCTCTATAAAATTGTCGCTCTGAGTGGACATAGAGGGTGTCTTGATAGCCTTCAAGCTGCATTTGTAGAAGACGGAAAGATCGAGCCAGACCGTAAGGCAACTGCCGATGATTGGCCGCACCAGCGGTGTTGCGGAAAGTGATGTCTCGGGCTATGAATCCATCACCAATGACAGCTAAAAAGACAAGAAATATTAGATTAGAAGGCAAGGTCAAAGTATAGAATAAGCAACATTTTTCATTATAACACGCAAAGTTAAGCGAATTTCAACATCAAGACAAGTCGCAATCTCGAATGTCCTCATACAGTGATGTCAATAATCCCTTTCTTGTTCTAGTTTTGCTTCATTGTCATGCATATTGTGATCATCTAGATTATTAATAGACATTCAAAAAGCTATGAATTGACTAGAAAAAAAGAAGGAAAATTAAGTAAAAAATATGTACTTGTATTTGTGTATCAGTAGTTCATACATGATATGAAAATTCAAATTGTAAAGTCGTTCTAGACACTGACCCTTTTACCACAAAGATTTCCAAAGACAAACGATCCAACCTTATAAGATTTGAGATGCATTATTCCTTATCCCATCCTCAATAGAGCATTGATGATCTAGGCTTAGTATCTATCACATCTATAAAATTATTTCTGAATTCCATCCACTTATTCGAAGAGGGCCAAATTACGAAAAGAACGGTTCAATCAATTATAAAATTTAATTAACACTATTGCTTTCCTCCAAAGCAATCTAGAAATCTAGAAAAATATGGACTTTTCATCCAAGATTCAATGGGAGCGATTAACAGCGGCTATTGACCGCCATTTGGAGGCAAGGGGCCGGCCAGAAATTTTTTTGTGTGGGGTCCATGAATAGACACGTTAGAAAGTCGTCGGATGTTGCCTCTTTCCTCGATGATGATGACATGCGAAAGATGTGTACGTCTCCCTGACGAAGTCATTGCTTGATCGGGTCAAAGTCAAAGACTATAATTCTTCCCTCTAGGCTTAATTAATTGTATTTAGCAGCAGCCAAATCCTAATTATTTCGCATCCGTTTTGTAGATTACTACATAAATAGAATTAGCTGAAATGATATTCCTGAATGAATTCATTTACGTATCACTAATTCGAACATTGGTTTTAAGAAAATAAGTTCTTTTTTATTAATATATCATATACAAATAAGTCAATATTTTACAAGGGTCAATGTAAGTTATAGTAATTAGCATGAAAATTGCAGCATGGCTTATTTATTAATAACTTCTTCTTTTTTGTATATGTATCGTTCTTTCTTTTCTTTTCTAGGAGCAAAGTCATCAAATGACCTATTTAATTATACTCAATAGGTTTTCGCAAATTCTTTGAATACCAAACTCTAGGCGGTAACCTAATTAGACAATGAATTAGTGATTCCTTATTGCATGCCAATATTCAAGAAAAATTCATATGGTTAATATCAAAGTACTTACCAACAGTGGCTGATTTGAAGGTGGTAGATCCTCCGCCCACGCTTCTGCTTCCGGTGATAATGGTCTTCCCAATTCCATCTCCCACAAACATAATGTTCTTCAATTTGCTACCCACTTCAATGTTCTCCTTATATGTCCCGGCCTTGACATAGATCACATACCTCGCGGTTCCGCACCGCTTTGATGCTGCAGTTATGGCCTCTTTAATGGTCTTGTACTTCCCAGAACCATCCTTGGCCACTACTATATTGGCCTTAGATGATGGGGATGAGGTTTGCAAGAGCTTCCGATCACCGGGCCTCACCCAATTGGGGTACCCGTTCGTGTAGCTTGGTGGTTTGTACGGCACATGGTTTAGGGCCAAAGTGTTGCTTATCAATTTTGTAACATTATTTGACATCAAAGGTAACACATAGTCAGAAACACCGAGCTCGACAAACCCAGTTCGGCAGGTCTCAAGGTTGGTTAGGGCTGTGCTGAGCCACGTCTGCACATCTTCTTGGGTGCACTTGAGGTCGACGGTTCGGTTGAGGCGGAGAATGGTCTGCTCATAGAGCTCGAGGCAGTCAGCCCACACGGCCTTCTCGCGCTCATTACGACACTTGGAGCCTAGTGAGTATGCATTGCTATGGGCCCGCAAGGCTCGCTCGAGCACGAGCTGCTTCGAGAACTTGAGGAAGTCGGATTTTTGCTTGATGGGGATATTCTTAGGGTTGTGGGTCAAGAAGTACTCACATGGTTGTGGGTAAGGCATTTTGCTACACCAAGATTTGGCATCGCCTATCGAGAAGCCAGAAGTGGAAGGAGAGATCACGAGAGAGAGGAAGACAAAGGTGATGAACTTTTGAAGAAGATCCATCACTATTGTACTGATGATAGAGAAGATTTGATGAAGTCGGTGAATGCATGAAGTTGTTCTTTTGGTTCCTTTATATAGATGTGAACAAAAAAGGCAGTCGTTGGAATGGGACAGCTCAATAGGAATAATGGGCATGCACCATCTTTCCTCGTGTTTTGGTCTACGTAACAAGAAGTGAAAAGAAATAGGAATGTGAATAAAGAAGAGCATAAAATATACTTGCCAGCTAGCAAAATTCTCTGGAGAGATTATTTTCATGAGGATTGTATATTTTACTACTTTTAGAAATTGGACGGATAATGTATTTGACTTTTCTTATACGTGGAGAGTTGAGTTATGTATTCATTAAAAAAAAAAAACAATTAGAGGGAGACACAGATAGATTCATACCGCGTTGTTGGCGCGTTCGTATGTGTTCTTGCAATCTAAACATATGTGGACTAGTATTGGGCAGCGATCCAGCCTCACCGTCAAGTGATTGAATCCGCAATCCAGCTATGAGTGAATTGACTAGGCCGGTTGGAATTGCAAGCCAAATTGATTAGCTCACGGTTTGCTTATGACCCTATAACCGAGTCTTCCATCGCCGGCCGCACATTAGGCTTAGAGCCCTTTTTTTCCGGTGGAGGTAGTGATCTAGGGGAGAAAGTTTCTCCGAGGGACCTTCTTTTATCATTTGGTTTGGTGATTGTAACTGCTCTCGCTCATCGATTATCACGTCGAAGGGTGAATAAGATCGCTTATGGAGAAAATTTTCTCCACCGTCGAACTATGCTAGAGATGGGTGCCAATTTTCTTCTAACGAAACACGAAAGAAGAAAAGATGAGAATTTTAGCAAACAGAATCACAAGTGAGAACAAAAAATTAATGTTATGTATGGACATGATTGCGTAGTTGCCTTTAGTAGGCATATGCACTGATCTACATATATTGATCACTTGTCTTGTACGGCTACTTGAATGAGGTGATTTTATGAGGCTGGCTTAATAGTTAAATAACAAGCTTGCTTCTATTAATTTCGTTCGAGAGAGGGACAAAGGCATCAATAGTGCTCTAACTTTTTCAAATTTCCGATTAGGTACTTCACTAATTAAGTTCTTAAACAAAATGTCGAACATCTGAATAAATCAAGTGAGCCTTCATTCTAGTTGTGGTTTATGCGTGCAATTCTACGTAAATGGTATGGAGAGAGTGAGATTTAATAGTTTGATGGAAAATGTAGACGTCGTGCAATTTGAGAATATTCCAAATGAAGAAAAGTAAGTGGGCAACAACGAAGACATTTCTGTAAAGGCGTGCATCTAGCAGCGTTGAAACATGAAAGTGAGAATTCATATTTTATGGGATTATCTTATTGTATTTTATTTTATTTTATTGGCTTGCATTGGTCGTGTGATCTAGACGCGTGGATTGTGATCGTGACTTCATGCAACGACTTGTGCGAAGGGATCATTTGGGATTGACAATTGGCCTCTCGTGTACTAGTGGATGAAGAGGGCTAACGGTGGCTGTAGCACCTCGAGTTTTGCAAATCAAGCGTCGCCGGTTAGTAGCGCCTTGATTCCTAGGATCTTCATAAATCCTAAGTCGGGGTAATCTACAAGATGCAAAAATGATCATTAACTTAAATACCGAACTATAGAGTTGCCACCTATCATTTCGGAAAAATCTAGATCGACTAAACACCTAAAGGCACAGGTAATCATGGAAAAGTTAGTTACCTAAGTTCTCGTGTGAAGTAACTAGTTTTTTTTAGACTTATAGATCTCAAGTCCAGTGAGTTGTTTATGTGTGGAATGGATCAGCATCCCGTGGCACCCTTTCGGTACTGCCGCGTGCCCTCATTTTAGTTGAATTCTAGTTATCGATTATTTGATTTGCTCAGCATGCTTAATGCTTTATTTTAACTTGTAAAATGTTGTCGAAACACTTATTCAATGTGATTACAGTAAGGCCATTTTTCTCATATGTAGTGGCGCGACCCTCTTTATGTGTGAAAGTGTATGAAAATATCAATTCAAATGCAACATTCAATCATTATTTGAGAAAATGATATGACATGACAACTTTGAAAGTCAGACATAATGAGAAATAGACATAACATGACAAATTTGTGCTCGGATGACATGACATGCAATCACATGTAATATGACATAACAATTTCAAATTCAAAACATGAAGAGAAAGAGGAATGACTTGACAATAATCACATGCGGCATAAAATGATAACTCATAATACAACCAAGATGTGAAAAATAACATGAAGATGGCAAGACGTGACAATAATCAGATGTTGCATGTCATAGCATATCCACGATTCAAATTTATAACTGGGTTTGATGTCGTCCTTTCATCAAGTAGACTAACGGAAATTGTTAATATGGCGTCCACTATCATTAATCGATCATTAAATGTAGCATTTGATGTGTCCGATCATTATGGGGGCCCATAGGGTGAGCTAACCCATAAGATATCTGCGTTGAAGCGAAAAACGCCTGATTTGGCACTACATCTCATGAAGGGATTGCATTATGCGTAATTTGAATAGTTCAGGGATTGAATTAATCAAAGAAAGTTCAAAGCAATAATGAATATCGTGGAAAAGTTCAAAAACTGCTCATGACATTGTCAAATTAAGACGAGAATGTGAACTATATTGGTCCAAAAGTCTATCAATTGTATAATGCCAAAAAAAATAAAATGAAAGTGCAGGGACTATTCATGCCACAATAATGTGGACCCTACTATCCAAGGGCACGCAATTGTGCGGATTGCTCTCAAAATTCGGACCGATATAATCTCAACCGTTAATAATGTTAGTTTCACCCTAAGGACCACATGATGTTGGGATTGGCTTGATCTAAATAATTTGTAGATCATATAATAGGTTTTTTAAGAGCGAGAAAGGCATGGGGCATGCATCCACCGTGACGTCAAATCATAAGAATTTTGATGCTCTAAATAAGTTTCTAATTTTCTAATCTTAACTATTTAAGTTGCGCCTAAATTCTCAATTATGCCCTTGCCGTGCATAGAATGTCTACATGGTCTTAATCTTGAAGTCATCGTCCGTTTAGATATAGAAGAAATGGAAAACAAAATAAATTAATATAATTTACTTGGTAGTCCTAGACAAGGATGTGAGTCGTTGAGAATCAATAACACGATGAGCTACATGGATTTGACTGAAGTTCTAGGGAAAATTATCCCAAAAGTCCTAAATTTGTTATGCCGTTACCAATTTAGTTTCAAACTTTTCAATTTTACTAATTGAATTCTAAATTTTTTCACATTTTGCCAATTTAAATCATTTGGCTAATTTTGGCAAAAAATTGCTAATATAGATATCAACCAACTTATGTAACATGGCTTACGTTGATGTGGATAATTTTAATAATATTTTAATATTTTTTAATATTTTTCTATTAATTTTTTATTTGGCGGAGACCAGTTAGAGGAGAAAGAAGTGAAGGAAAGAAACTAAAAATGATTAAAATTTACAAAAATAATAAAATATTATTAAAAATTATTTATGTCAGTGTCAGCCATACCAGATAGGACGATTGGCATCCACGATGATAATTTTTGGCAAAAATTGGTCAGATTGACTTAATTAACTATGTGAAAATGTCTAAGACTCAATTGATAAATTGAATGATTTAGAACTGACTAATAGATTTAAGATTTTTTGAATAATTGTTCCAAAATTCTACCACGTGTATTTAATTGACTTTTAAAAAATTTATCTTAGAAGAGTTACGAAGCCTATAATACCAGTCTCAAAATCTTGCTCAAAGTGCTATATCGATGACAAACTCGAATACCATTTCAAGGACACCTTCAACATGAAAACCCTCCATTATCGTCGGTATAAACCGCTTCTCTAGTTTCAGCGTATTTATCTACATACTTTTGATCTTTTTCTATATTTCTTGCTGTTCGGGTTGCTTGGGATTTTCTAGTATAAATAAGTATTATATTGAACAATGACAATTGTTATCGTCTCTATTCAAGATATAATTTAGAGATTTTTTCACCCATATCAGGTTAAACAAACAATTTACCCAAAAAGCTTAAAAATCGTTGGTCACATTGCTCAAATAAGAAATGAATACAGTACTTTATTCACGCCATATGATCCATATACTTCGAAGATTGAAAATCCTGACTTGCATCGATTCATCCACGAAGCATATTCAACGGATAGAGATACTTCAACAACGGCTTCGAAAAGGATATTCAACAGGACTTTCGTGCTCGCGTGTGAACGTTACGACGCGCGAATCTCTGTCCTTTTCGACCAACTCTTGAAATTAATGAAACAACAAGAGACTTTGACCTCCGGATTCGAATTCTCCGGCGTCTAGAGGCGATGACGACAGTTTCTCGTCCACGTCTGACGTCGCAATCTTGTCGTAAAGAAGGCACCTTTCGCTTTTTTTTTTTTCTTTTTTGGTGGTAAAATGTAAGAAATATATTAAGAAAGGGCCAAATGTACAAAAGATCTCGTCACTAGGAACTTGCACTCCAAATGTAGGAACAAAAGAAGTGGAAGGGTGACGAAATGTAAAAGCCGCAAAACACGGCACAACCACTACAACATCAAGACCAAAAGAAGCACGGCTAGGTCAACCGGCTATCAAACACGACAAATGCGAGGAGGAAAGGCACCTTTCACTTTCGTCGTCCTTGAAACCAAGAAGTATCATCTAGGAAGTAACCTTCGTTTATTCGAGAGAAAATAGGTGTGTTGAATCAAGAGGGAGCTTAGCCGCAAAGCTTTTCAACGCCAATCAATATTGAAGTTCAAGCATATACGATCGATGTAGACAAGTTTATGAAATTAGGTCTCGACGAGCTTGGCGGGTCCGGCTTAAGAGGAGAATTACTTGCCAAGACCTATCTATTTTGGCCATCTAGATAACTGAAATTGACTGGTCTTGGGTGAGCCCCGATCGGCCACTAGGGCCATGATCACCTTTCCCCATGCCAGAATGGCGTTAATAAGTATTGTGCTAATTTTAACGTTGCGAGACTAACCTACAAGCGCGACAACCTGGACAGGGGTGATGAGGAATGAGAGATATATCTGATGTTCAACAACCAAAAAATTAGGCCCCACCCGAAGTTTTCTAGCCACGTCTTGTTTGGGTCAGAAAACTAACTCCGGCCGAATTATTCGGTGTGACCAAAAATCCACATTTGATATATCTTTAATTTCCATACAATATGGAGCTATATGTTATGAACAGTTACGTTATAATGTGTGCACTTTCCAAGTGAATGCGGATATACTTATTATACTTGCCGGAGTTTTTGGCTGTATTATCATTGCATTTATCAACTGCAGAAAATTGCAAGAAAAAAAAGAAAAGAAAATGTAGGATAATAACACAAGTATGTAACTTCATTATCTTGCAATAATGTATGGCAAGGCTCGTTCTCAATTATAAAATTAGCTGTCGGTCCCCTTGGATGAAAGAAATTCCACAAAATAGCAAGGACTCCGATGGTGGCAGTCTTGCAAAGACTTGTTAAAATTTAGAGGCTCAAAAGAGGGGAGCCATCGAGCTGAATCGTTTCCATTCCAATTTGGTCGCAAGTAATCAAAAACTGCTTAACACACAATTTCGGCTTCGTCCCTTTCCGTGGAGATTCGAGAAGTAGGTGGCATGGATAGGCATGGATTGCGAACGATTTGCTCATGCGTGTGATGATTTTACTTTTTGTAATTTATATAGCGCAAACATCAACCGTGCAAGAAAAGTCAAAGTATCGCATTCTTTCAAACCCTGACCCAAACAAGGGAAGCCGAGAGATTTGGTGGGTTGACAAGTGTACCTTTTTCTTTCTTCTCGTTCTCGTTCAAAATTGACCAATTTGTCGTATTTTGAATTTTGATTTTTAGGGGAGCCCAAGGCGAGAAGAATCTCATGGCAAAAAGCGAAGTTGCGTGGTGCATGCATGCACATTGACAGCTCCATCTGGCTTCTATATAAAGGGAACGATTGAAGGCAGTCAATCACCAAACTCAAGAGTTTTATCTCAATCTCAAGAATCCTCATTGCATCGGTGTCTCGAATACCATTAGCAACACAATACCCAAAAATGGGTTTTCTTCAAAAGTTCATGATCCTTCTCTTCTTGCCTCTGTTGCTATCTCAAACCATTTCTGCCTATTCCTCTAGCGATGTGACATCCTGGTGTAGCAAAATGCCTTATCCTCAACCTTGTGAGTACTTCTTGACCCACAACCCCAAGCAAGCTCCCATCAAGCAAAAATCCGATTTCCTCAAAATCTCGATGCAACTGGCTCTAGAGCGAGCTCAATTAGCCCACGACCACACACACTCGTTGGAGTCGAAGTGCAGCAACGAACGAGAGAAGGTTGCTTGGGCCGACTGCCTCCAACTGTACGAGCACACTGTTCTTCGTTTGAACAGAACCATCGGCCACGACTGCACCCAAGATGAGGCGCAAACGTGGCTTAGTACAGCCTTGACCAATCTCGAGACATGCCGAGCTGGGTTCGTTGAATTAGGCATCTCTGACAATGTATTGCCTTTGATGTCAAATAATGTTTCCAAGTTGATAAGCAACACTTTGGCCCTCAACTATGCACCCTTCACTACGCCTAACTACACGAAGAAATTTCCCACTTGGGTGAGGCCTAGCGACCGAAAGCTCTTGCAGTCTTCATCTGCGGTTTCAAAGGCCAATATCGTGGTGGCTCGGGACAGTTCAGGGAATTACAAGACGATCAGTGAAGCCATAACTGCAGCATCAAAGCGGACTGGCACTGCAAGGTACATCATCTATATCAAGGCAGGTACTTATAATGAGAACATCGAAGTCGGGTCGAAATTGGACAACATTATGTTCATTGGTGATGGCATTGGGAAGACCATAATCACAGGAAGCAAAAGTGTTGGCGGAGGCTCTACCACTTTCAAATCAGCGACTGTCGGTAAGTTAATATCATCTGAGCTACTCATGATTATTCACGGTGAACACCAAAACTAAAAAAAGTTCTATCTATATCAACTTATTAGGAAATATATCCGAAGAACTTAAGTTTTTTAGAGCATTTTGTACTTGAATATCCTAACCTTGTAGCAAGATTGATTATTTAACGAACAAAAAAGGACCTTCTAATTCAAAACTAAGCCAAGTACGTATGAGTTACTTAAGCCTGCATGTGTCAATTTTCATGAGAATATGATAGTTGGAACCGTGCATGTAAAATTTCAAAATATGACAGTATGGTTACATATAAAATACATAATGCAAACGAATTAAGATTTGACAGCTTTGAAAACTAAGCCTATAGTTCAATCGTAGTTTTTGACATTAATCGGGTCGAGCATTGACTATGAACTTGAAGAAGACGTACATAGTTTCGCATGTCTTCAAGAAATAGACAACATCGACGACCTTTTATCATGTTTGTAAGATGCAAGACCACACTCCATCCACAAATTCTAGTTGTGTGACAGCCGTTTTATATAGGTTGTATTTCTAATAATCTTTCTCATATCAAATTTCAGCTGTCGTTGGTGATGGATTCATCGCACAAGATATCACTTTCCGTAACACCGCTGGTGCTGCAAATCACCAAGCTGTTGCTTTGCGCTCTGGCTCTGATCTCTCGGTGTTCTATAGATGCGGCTTTGAAGGTTACCAAGACACTCTCTATGTTCATTCAGAGCGTCAATTTTATAGAGAGTGTGACATCTATGGCACCGTCGACTTCATCTTTGGGAATGCGGCCGTTGTTTTCCAGAATTGCAACATCTATGCTAGAAACCCTCCTAACAAAGTCAATACCTTGACTGCACAGGGCCGAACTGACCCAAACCAAAACACTGGCATCTCCATCCATAATTGCAAGGTCACTGCAGCTTCAGACCTAAAGTCAATTCAAAGTTCCGTGAAGACATACCTTGGTAGACCCTGGAAACAATACTCCAGGACAATCTTCATGAAGACTTATCTTGATAGCTTGGTTAACTCTGCTGGTTGGATGGAGTGGGATGGCAACTTTGCCCTCGACACTCTATACTATGGAGAGTATGTGAACACAGGCCCCGGGTCATCGACTACCAATAGGGTCAAATGGGCAGGTTATCATGTCATCACAAGCGCAACCGAGGCTGCTAAGTTCACCGTTGGGAGCTTCCTTGCCGGGGGCTCCTGGTTGCCTGCCACTGGCGTCTCGTACACATCTGGCCTTTAAGCTCATTGAAGATGGAAATTTAGAGGTGGGATGCAAGTCTTACAGGAGTACAGGGCGCCTCAAAAGGAACACAAGTGTTCTGTCATATGCAGCACATTCGCCCATTAGCAGAAAATTCTTTCTTATATAGTTTCCATTCGTTATATATATCTGATGTAATAAGTTGATCAAGTTGTCATTCTTTTATGATTCTAGTTTGTTATTCTTTCGAGATTGTACTTTTATGGTGATTATCACAAGTTTTTTCTGCCTCCATATATCTCATTTTCTGTATTGACATATTGTGATTTCGTCTTTTTGGCTTAAATCCAATATAGTTGCGAAACAACGGTCTATTCATGACGATGAACCAACTTTTTAAATATCAACAACAGTTTTGATAATCATCAGATGCTCCGATTGAAAGAGTTTTGCTCAAACCACCACAAGTCGATCACTCCGACAATGAAGGAAAATATTTGATGATTTAAATAGATAGATCTAAGTCGATAAATTGAACAATCTAGTTGACATGTGTTTTAAGAGACCAAATAGTGAATAATTATTGTAATAATTCCATTTAAAAACAGAAAATGCTTTCATTATAACTTATTGCAAAAAAAATTGGTCGAAGTGAGAAAATAATCGAAAGATGTAAGAATTGTATAAATGCAACATACACTGATTGAAAGTCTTGATGCTCAACGGTGTAGAATAATTGCCTCGGTGGCAGCCTTCTTAGGGAAGAGTGCAAAAATTTCAATTTTTGCAATAAGGAGAACGCCTTTGTAGTTATATAGATTTTTCTATGTATTGACTTCAGAGACAACTTTGTTCTTACACATTTACATAAATACACAGTGAAAAATTTCGAGGAAATGTAACATGTTTGCCTAAGCCCAAATTAAATGATTTACTAAATAATTTAAGTATCAAGAAATCAGATACGGACAATGTGTGATGAAATTTCTAACGTTGCCTAGCACAAATATAGGCCCAAAACTATCATATTGATTTTATAAATTAGGTCTAACCTGATGGAAACTTGTGACGTGATGGAAATGAGAATAACATAAATCGAAATTTTCAAGCACCAATCACAACTCTCAACACACACACAAGACGAACGTGCACAAAGCACAATAGAGAAAGCTCTCAATTTTCCGTCATTGATTTAGAGGCAAGCTAGTTTTTGTGATAAATATCCTAATTGGTGGAAGCGCATCTATAAAATTACATTCATGATGATTTCATCATGTGTCTTCGCCGATGTAGGGTGAACTTCACAAGTTGGTCCGGCACGAACCCCAGGGACTCACAAACAAGGTTGATTCAAGATTTTCCTTTAGTACATTTTGTAACCGCAATTAGAGTATAATCCTAGAAAAGGACTACATCCACATCCGACAATGTAAGAGCATCGTGTCTTTGCTTGGAAATGATATAAAAAAGCTATCAAATTGATCATGTGGCAACTACTATCATCTTTATTCACGATGTAATCGAGTGACATTTTATCAATATCAAATTAAACAAACAGTTCATTCCAAAAGCTTAAACTTTATCATATTGCTCATGTATGAAATGAATATAGGATTTCATTTGCACCACGTAATGAGTGTAATCTGAGATTGAAAATCCTCGGTCGGTTTATCCAACAAGTTTATTCCACAAATAGTTCAACAATAGCCTCGAAAGGGTTCACGTAACAGGAACGTGCTAGTTTTGCATGCTGACCATACACACCAAACTGCGTGCGAATCTGTCTTTTTCGACCAAACTAATCATGAACTAATGAAACAGCAAGCGACTTTGACGTCCCCGTTTTGAATTTCTCCAACATCTAGAGGCGATGGCGACGGCTTCTCGTACGTGTCCGGAAGGAAGTTCCTGTCATTTACGACGTCGTCTGCGTATCAACATAACCCACGAAAATACGAGTGTCCAATCGAGAAACGTATTTGTTAAAAAAAAATCGTGAAACGTAAGTGCTCTTATCTCTGTCTCCAGTCTGTGGGATATGTACCGTTTGATTAGAAATCCTTCATATCCTGGGAAGAAAATAGGAGCTTTGAATCGGGAGGACAAGGGCACACGGAAGCTTGCCGCAAAGCTTTTCGACGCCAATCAATTTTGAAGTTCATATTAAACTGGTCAAGCATATGATTATTGTTGATAAATCCATTAAATTTTTTATACAAAATTGACTGGGATTAAACAAGCTCCACAGGAAAGGCTTAAGAGGAGAATTCCTCACCGAGACCTGTTCATTTGGTCATCAACCAGTCTTGGGTGGGTTCCGGTAGGCTGCCAGGCACATGATCGCTGTTACCCTGCAGTCGAATGGCTTTACTACTTGTGATGCTAATTTGACATCACGAGACTTATCTAAAAGCGCAATGGCTTAGATATGGATGATACGAGATGAGAGGCATATCTAATATCTAATAATAACTCAATATAGGCCCCACCCGAAGTTTTCTAAAACTAATTCGTTTGATTTGAGTCAGCTCAAACTTGGCCCAAATTTTTTAAAAGAAAAATTGGAATAATTGGGTGATACCATATCAATAGCACGGGCATACCTAAAATTACTTAAGAAATGAGGATAATATAGTCTATATATCTTAATCAGTTTATGTTATATGGATGGCAAGGAAGTCCAATTTAGGTAACTCAACTGCAAATTAGGTAAAATAAAAGTAAAATTTTTCATAATCGATATACAGTTTGTTTTCGTACCCTCTGGACATTTATATAATGAAAAGTTACGCACTACAATGTTTGCACCTTCCAAGTAGATGCGTATAGGATATGCATATACACGCAGTATACTACTTGCTGGTGTTTTGGCTGTATCATCATTACATTTACTAACTGCGGAAAAAAATGCAAAACACGTCATGCAAATGGAAGGATGCTATAATAATTAGGCAATTACGTAACTCCCACGATCTTGTACTTATATGTGGTACGGCTCGTTCTGAATATAAAATTAGCTTTTTGGTCCACTAGGAGGAAAAGAGGGAAAAAGAAATTCCATTATAAGCGAGGACTCAGATGGAGGGCATTCTTTTAAAGACTTGTCGAAAGTTAACAGGCTCGAAAGGCACCCGCCGTCGAGCTGAATCGTTCCAATTCCAATTGGTCACGGGTCGTGTAAAACGGCTAAAACACGCTCTTGGGTTCCTCCCTTAGCGTTGAGATCGAGTAGTTGTCACCTAATAATATTACACTAGGAGGCATGGATTACGAACAATTTTCTCACGCGTGTTTGTTTTTCTCCCTTTGATTTATGCAGCGCAAGCATCGACCCCGCAAGAAAAATCAAAGTACCCCATTTTTCAAACCCTAACACGAACAAGGGTAGCCGAGAGATTAGCTGCATGACAAGTGTACCTTTTTCTTTCTTGTCGTTCTCGTTCAAAATTGATCACTGGTCAAATTTTGATTCTTCTTTGGTACAAGATAACGGAAAGCCCAAAACCGAGAAAATCGCGTAGCATAAGGCGAAGTTGCATGGTGCGTGCGTGCGTGCGTGCATAGGTGCAGGCACGTCATGGCTACATCGTCTCTTCCAATCCACTTCTATATAAAGGGGAACGATTCAAGGCTTTTAATCACCAAACCCAAAGTTTTATCACAAGCTCAAGACTCCTCCTTGCTTCGCTGTCTCGAATACCATTAGCACCACAAAACCAAAATGGGTTCTCATCAAAAGTTCATGATCCTTCTCTTCTTACCTCTATTGCTATCTCCAACCATTTCTGGCTATTCCTCTAGCGATGTGAAAGCCTGGTGTAGCAAAATGCCTTATCCTCAACCTTGTGAGTACTTCTTGACCCACGACCCGAAGCAAGCTTCCATCAAGCAAAAATCCGATTTCCTGAAGGTTTCGATGCAACTCGCACTTGAGAGAGCTCAAATGGCCCATAGCAACACGCACTCGCTGGGGTCGAAGTGTAGCAATGAGCGCGAGAAAGCTGTTTGGGCCGACTGCCTCCAGCTGTACGAGCACACTATTCTTCGTCTAAACAGAACTATAGTCCACGATTGCACCCACGATGAGGCGCAAACTTGGCTCAGCACGGCCTTGACTAATCTCGAGACGTGTCGAGCTGGGTTCGTCGAATTAGGGGTATCCGGCAATGTATTGCCTTTGATGTCAAATAATGTCTCCAAGTTGATTAGCAACACTTTGGCCCTAAACTACGCACCCTACACTACACCTAACTACACAAAGAAATTCCCCACTTGGGTGAGGCCTGGCGACCGAAAGCTCTTGCAATCTTCATCTGCCGTGTCTAAGGCTAACATCATTGTGGCCCAAGATGGTTCAGGGAACTACAAGACAATTAGTGAAGCCATAACCGCAGCGTCAAAGAGGTCAGGCACTGCTAGGTATATCATCTATATAAAGGCCGGTACTTATAGTGAAAATGTTGAAGTTGGATCGAAATTGGAGAACATTATGTTTGTCGGTGATGGTATCGGGAAGACCATAATCACCGGAAGCAAACGTTGGCGGAGGCTCTACCACCTTCAATTCGGCAACTGTTGGTAAGTTAATATCATCGAAGCTACATCTAATCCTCTTTATTTTATGGTCAATAAATACCGAAAATAAGAAAAAGGGGTTCTGTATATATCAGTTTATTAGGAAGTATATCATATTATTTTGCTGCAAACTGTTTTGATAAAAGAAAAAGAAAAACCCTGTATAGCCTAATTTAGTTTTTGACAGCTGTAGAAAACTAAGCCCATAATTCATTCACAGTTTTTTACTATAATCAAGCCAAGCATTGACTACGAACGGGAAGGAGACGTACATAGTTTCGCATGTCTTCAAGAAAATAGGCAACATCCAGGACTTTCTATCATGTCTGTAGTATGCGAGACCACACTCCATTTACAAATTCTAATCGGCTGGTGGCCGGACTACATGGATTGTATTTCTAATAATCTTTCTAATCTTGAATTTCAGCTGTCGTTGGTGATGGATTCATTGCACAAGATATCACTTTCCGCAACACTGCTGGTGCAGCAAATCATCAAGCCGTTGCTTTGCGCTCTGGTTCTGATCTCTCGGTGTTCTATAGATGTGGATTTGAAGGTTATCAAGACACTCTCTATGTTCATTCAGAGCGTCAATTCTACAGAGAGTGTGACATCTATGGCACCGTTGACTTCATCTTTGGGAATGCAGCTGTTGTGTTGCAAAATTGCAACATCTATGCTAGAAACCCTCCTAACAAGGTTAATACCGTGACTGCTCAAGGCCGAACTGACCCAAACCAAAATACTGGCATCTCTATCCATAATTGCAAGGTTACCGCAGCTTCCGACCTAAAATCTGTTCAAAGCTCCGTGAAGACATACCTCGGTAGGCCGTGGCAAGAATATTCCAGGACAGTTTTCATGAAGACTTATCTTGATAGCTTGATTAACTCAGCCGGTTGGATGGAGTGGGATGGAAACTTTGCCCTCGACACTCTGTACTATGGAGAGTATCTGAACACTGGCCCCGGGTCATCTACTGCTAGTAGGGTCACATGGGCAGGTTACCATGTTATCACAAGTGCAACCGAGGCTTCTAAGTTCACCGTTGGGAGCTTCATTGCTGGGGGCTCTTGGTTGCCCGCCACTGGCGTGCCATACACATCCGGCCTTTAAGCTTTTTAAAGAATGAAAATCAAAGGTGGGATGCAACTCTTGCAGGAGTACAAGGCGCCTCACAAGGAACACAAGTGTTTCTGTCAGATGCAGCACATAGATAATTAGCAAAAGATTCTTATTTATAGTTCCCATTCAATATAGATATCTGATGTAATAAAGTGATCATGTTGTGATCCTTTCATGATTGTAATTTCTTATTCTTTCAAGATTGTACTTTTATGGTGATTTTCACACGTTTTCTGCCTATATATATCATTTTCTATATTGGCATATTGGGGTTTTTTCTATTTGGTTTAAATCAAGTAATGGCGCAATGAACAGTTTACTCGTGGTCATGGTATTAAAAACAAAGTATGTTAATAATTGCCGGAAGCGTCCATTGAATGATATTCGGTCAAACCACGGTGAATTGATCACTCCAACAATGAAAGCAAATTATTTTACGATCGCAAGTGATCCCAACCCTTGGATGTGTACCACCTTGTGAAATACCAGTTCTTAGGCGGTCTAGTCCAGTTCTGGGTAGTCCAGGTGGTTCCTAGTTCCTTTGCACATCCCTACCTAGAATGCTTGAAAGCTTACAACCAAAAGGAGTTGCGTGGATGTGTCAAAGGAATTATGCAAAGATACAAATCTAAGTCAATAGATTGAACGCTCAACCTATGTTTTGAGGGACTGAATAGTGAATGTGTATTGTGATAACACCATTTGTTTTCGTCACTTTTTTTTTTTTTTTTTTTGTAAGGATTTGTTTTCGTCACTTTTGATTTCTGAGCTAGACAGCAAAAGGAAAACAAATGGGGAAATATGAATCAATTTCTCTTTTTGGGCCCAAGTGTTTTCATTTTGAGAGAAAGTGCAAAGTGCAATTAGAGATAAGGATTCTGCTTCAATTTTAGCCTCCGCCAGCGTAACCTTTTAAGAGCCATGAGATTTGGCTTTGTGCAATCCTTAGGTTATATGTTTTATCCTCTGTCAATCTTATTCTATCTGGGCCATTCTTGCCTCTATCCATTACTAATAGAGTACAAATAGTACCATTGGACATCATCCTAGCCATTTTTTTTTTTAATGACACATACTCGGACCCATCAATATCAAGTGCTCAAAGATATTGGACTCACATGCACCAAGATCATCTATTTTTTTTTTGTTTTTCTTTTGCCCATTGCGCAATCAAAAATAATTATTTTTGGGACTTATCAATTGAAATAATGGAGGTGTTATAAAACTCCTTGAGAGAGAGCTTGTATCATATGGCCACGATTTAAATAGAAAAGAAACCATTATTGAAATTTGCAGGATTTGATTATAAAGATATGATAAAATTATTTCTCTCAATTTATAAGCTTCAATTTGCTCGCTCTTCCACATTATCTTTTCCCTGTAGACAATAGAAAGATCTTAAACTCTGCCATATTTGAATTAAGACCTAGGTTGATTAAAAATTGCCAAATTTAATGGATTGACTATTTCTAGAAGAAACATAGTTAGCAAGAAACAAACCAAGGAGCAAAACATCCATCCATTGCATTGCTTTCCATGAAAGAGTTGATAATATTTACTTATGAGGAAATGGTGGAATGATGAAGAACTTGTATATTTGCAACATACAGTCATTGAAACAGAGCATTAGCTCAAATAAAACAATCGAAGACAAATCTTGATGCTCGGTAGCGTGGAATACCTGCTTAGGTGGCGCCTTCTTTGTAAAGGATGAAGCATATCCAATTCTTGCGATGGAGGAGTAGGGGTTTCTAGCTATCTAAAATTCTGTTTATCAACCATAGAGGCAAAGCCACGTCCACGCGAAATAAATATGGGGCACGCGAAGGCAAAAACTTGACTTCGATGCCATACGTTTAAAAGTCCAACCACAAACTTAGGCCATAATTAGGTGCAAGAAAGTCAGGCCCGTGTATAGGGCTTACTTATAGGTGATCTTTAGGCGGGCTCGAGCGAAGCTGGCCCTAAAAGTCGGGCCTAATGTATTTCCCAAATCCACCAGCTAAATGAAATATGTATGATAATTTTTGGGCGGGTTGGATCTCTTTACGTAAAAGAATTGTCCAAACCTAGCCGTTCATCTTCCGAGCCTAGGTGGGACGCCCGTTGATCACCTGTACAACCCAATCAAAACCCAGCAAACTTGCGAAAACACTTCACAAAACGAGCCACTTGGTTATTCCATCTAAACGTCTGACACCCAACAAATATCACAGAAACCCTTTTACAAAACGAGGCCGTGCGCAGGCGAATCGATTTCAGCCAGAACGAGGAAACTGAAACCGGATCTCACTGCAGCATTTCAACAGATAGGTAGCGGGGGCCAATCGGAAAAGCGAGACGGAGCCGATTAGAGCAAGAACCGACATCGACAGTCAATACAGACGAGGCAACAACGCGTCACAGTGACTGGCAGTGGCAGCTCGCCGACGCTCGACATCGAGTGTGAGGCGGCACCGGGAGTCTCAGCCACGGTTGGCCGAGATGGGAAGAACAGAGCACCCGCAGGGGCTCGGCCCCTGGTCCATACACGGCTTGGCGGAGGCGGCGACGGCCAAAAGACGAGCCCCTCGGCCAGCTGCCTTGGTGTCTCCAAGCCAGGATCTTCGGGGAAAGGCAGACTTGCACCAAAGCAAAAACAGAACACCCACTGAAGGCTTGGCCCCGGAGAAAACGGGAGCCAACGGCTCGAGGGCGTCGGCTGGGACCCGTCCCCCCCCCACGGCGGCCCTAAACAATCGCTCGCTCTTCCTCCTGCAGGTGCGCATAGCCTCCTGCCACCGCCCGCGGAAGCTGGCAGTCTGCCTCCGATCGCCAACTGTGGTCAAATTGTTCCTGCCCTGTCTCCTGTTGCAGCGTACGGGTGTCCTCTGTTCTACAGAGAAAGGCAGTTCGTGGGCCGGGCCGAACATGGAAACCAAAAAGAGGAGGCCCAGTCTGGAAGGAAAAGCAGAAGAGGCCGGGCCGAAACCAAAAAGGCGGCGTTCTGGGAAAAAGCGAGAGGAGGCGGGCCGAGCCAAAAAGAGGAGGCCCGGTCTGGAAGGAAGCGTGGCCGGGCGCGTTCGGACGCCTAGGCCGAGCCGAAGCGTGCCCGGTTCCCGGTTCAATTTTTTCAAATTTTCTCTCTTCCTCTCTCATTTTTTTTTAAAATTAAATACTAAATTCTATTATTGTTAATGCAAATGGTCATAGTATCTATAAGCTATGGAATTTAATTATACCATTTTTGTTCAGGGACTATGGTTTAACTCCTAACTTTTTATGCAATTTATTATTAAATGGACAATCAAAATTTAGGTGTGAATTATAGCTATCTCACAATCATGGGTGAGTTGACTTGTATGCTAATTTTGAAACTTAGATCAATACCCGATATCTTAGTGCCAATATACTAAGGTCAATACCATCTCCATTCAATGACACATGGGCATGAACATGGTCCAAGTGTTGGCTTCCACGAGCTATAAATGAACCTCATCCCAGCACAATTTCCTCCATTGGCAGTATTACCTTTTCACTTTGTCTCAACCTAACACACTTCACTAGAAGCCAACCAAAATGTCCACTTGTATTTTCGTCACCACCTTCATCCTCATCATCGCCATCGCCACCACCATTTCAAACACTACTGCCACCACCTCTAGCACTTGAGAATATGAGGCCCATCGAGCAGTTGTCATGCCACTGTTGAGCAATCACTTGCCACTTGCGAGCAACTGCCACCTTCGCTCATGGCTGCTTAGTTCCTCCAGCAAATAGTTTGAGATTTTTTATGAAGAAAACGAACGGCAAAAATCATTTACAGAATATAGCTTTTACCAAATGACATTTATGCCAAAATTGTTTTCCAATATGTTTTTAGAATACACCTTACCAAACACTACTCACATTTCCATGAAGATGGATCTCAATGGGTTAATAAACCCGAAGGGATTAGATTAGTGGAGTGGTGAGTTTGCCCTCATGAGCTTGTTTTACGGGGGAGTACATGAACTTGGTGCGTCGACAGAGAGGAGGATTAATTAGCCAGGTTTCCATGTACTTAGGAGGTCAGGCTATTTTTGATGAGAAGATTCATTGAAGGAGATTTATGGATTCTTAGGACCGGTGTAACATTATCACTTGACATAGAAAAGATAATGAAAATCATAAATTTCGGAAAACCCTTTTAGGCAAAAGGCCTTTGTATTTTTCTCAAATACATTCCTCTAAAGTCAAACCAAATGCACCCGATACATAATTTGGCTTTGAGTGATTGCTCTAAGCTCTATAAGGACTACGAGTCTTGGCTCATGCAGTTGCTCAATGGGGAGGATTACACGGTCCAGCTCAAGCATGGCTAAATGGCGTGTCCGCGAACCACCAGACTTATTTGGATGCCTAGGAGGGTCATGCTTCGTTGGATGGCCTAAGTGGGGGTGTTAGGAGAGGTATTTATTTGCTTTCTTGGTCATAGTTATCTACTCAGAGTGCTAATTTTCAGGTGCAAGATTGTTTCTAATTTTAATTATTTTCAATTAGATGACATAAAAGAGGTCATAATCAATGGAAAGATTAGAAATACCAGTGATGATAATAATATCAAGTATAATCTATCAATGAAAATGAATTTTTATACATGTGGGTTATTGAAAAGCAAAAAAGTATATGCGTGCAACCAACGTGCCACTAACGTGCGGATGGTGAAGTATAGTGGTTTGAGTTCTTTAAATTGAACACTTGAATTCCTAAGCTCCTTAAATCTAGCCCTTGAGAAGCAGAACTAACAAAAATATAAACAATAAATAGTATTTTAGTACAATAGTTGACCATAAAATCATAGTAAAAATATAATAATGTTATACCAAAAAGAATAAAATAGTATAATAACAACTTCTCTGCAATCATGGATTGACTTGGGTATTAGTTTTAGAACTTAGATTAATGCCTTGTATTTTAATGCTTACACTAAGGTCAAGGGACTCAAAATGTCCATTCAACAACACACGGGCATGACCACATTCCCAATTTGCCCTCCATGAACAACTCCTATAAAGGAAACTCATCTCGTCACAAACTTCCTCCATCCAAAATCCTACATTTTCGCACTTTGTCTCATGACTCGACACCTGTCACCACAGGTCAGCCAAAATGTCCATTTGGACTCTCATTGCCACCTTCCTCCTCCTCCTCCTCTTTGCCATCACTACCACCAGCATCTTCTTTGTTAATGCCACCACCACCCCTAGCACTTTGAGAGTATAAGGCCCTTAACCATGACCACGATGGTCGCAAGTGAGGTACTCCATTTGCCTTATTTGTCTTATTCATTTTTCATTTTTTATGTCCAATAAATTCATTTTTGTACTAAAATCACGCGGTTATGATCCTATTTCCTTACGGGAGCATTGCCAATGCTTAGGCTAGACTCGTACAACAGGTTTTTAGCATCGTGCAATGTAAAAACTTCAAAGGCCGATTTCATTGTGGCCTAGGTCAATTCTAGCTCTCATAAGACAATTTGTGGTGCACTCGGTAGAATGGGTGAGAAATGGCCCGATAAAGTAATAATCTATGTGAAAGCGGGAGTCTAGAAACAAGAAAGTAGTTATTGAAGAGGACATGAAAAATGTCATGTTCATCTGCAAAGGCATGGATCAGACTATCATCACCTATAGTAGAAATATTCCAAATGGCTCCACCACTATGATTTCAGCTACATTCAGTAAGAAATTAAGCTAACATTAGTCAATTAGTAGCGCATTAAGGTTAGCTTTTGAGCTAATCTCTCAAAATTCATGCAACTATCTCTAGGAAAGGCTATTGGGCAAGAGACATGACGTTCGAGAATACGACTAGCCCTTAGAAGCACCAAGCCGTTGCACTTTTGGTTAGGTCGAACCAATTCATGTTCTATCGGTGCAACTTCAAGGCTTACCAAGATATGATTTATATGTACTCATAGCGGCAATTCTATCTCAACGTCCACGTCTACAACACCATCTATTTCATTTTTTAAAATGCATCCGTCGTCTACAATTGCGACATATTCATCAAGAGAATGATAGACCACCATGCCAACATAGTGGCGACTCAAGGTCGAGAAAGCAAGGAGGAAGACATGAGGATTCTTATCCACATGTCGCGAATCACCCTTCCCCCAACTTCATAATGATCAAGGGCTCATTTAGGAGCTACTCAGGATGACCGTTGAAAAAGTACCCTCGGATGGTAATCATGAAGATGGACCTTGATTGGTTGATAAACTTGAAGGGATAGGACAAATGGAGTGGCGGGTTTGCTCTTAGGACCCTATTTTATGAGGGGATTACATGAAGTCGAGCCATAGCACATCAGTGGAGAGGAGAGTAAAAAGGCCAAGCTTCAAATGTCCTCAAGAGTACTTAGGAGTAGTGGGTGATAACCAAATGATTTTATTTAAAAAAAGTGAACTTATTAAACACAATACTAGGAATTGAAGTGATTTAAAGAGCTCAAATCATCGTGGCACGCCGGCCTTACGCCATTGGCACGCTGGCTGCACGCATGGACTTTTTTTCCTTTCAATAACCCACATGCATATACACTCATTTAAATTGGTAGATTATACTTGGTATTATTATCATCACTAGTCAAATTCATTTGTGTACTCAAATAAGCTATATAGTACAGAGTCGTAAGGGCAAAGTTACCATTCCACTCCAACCAACTGGCCGAGTCAATTAAGCTATCAACGTAAGTTTCAATGAAAACAGTTCTTGAATATTTTTAGTCATGGTCTCCCGAGGTACGTTTTATCAGAGCTTTGAACCGACATCAAGTCTGAAGCTACAGTGACATTGCAGTTGTCAATAGAGATGCCAGTATCTTGGTTGGGGTCAGTTGGGCCTTGTGCAGTGATGGTATTAATCTTGTTAAGAGGGTTTCTAGCATAGATGGTGTAGTTTTGGAGAACAACGGCAGCATTTCCAAAGATGAAGTCAACTGTGCCATAGATGCCGCACTCTTTGTAGAATTGTCGCCGGAATAAACATAAAGGGTGTCTTGATAACCCTCAAAGCCACATTGATAGAAGACCAAGAGGTCAGAGCCAGAGCGCAAAGCTACTGCTTGGTGATTTGCCGCACCAGCAGTGTTACGGAAAGTGATGCATTGGGCAATGAATCCATCGCCAACAATAGCTGAAATTCAAGATAGGAAAGATTATTAGTACGCAGATCTACTTGTTAATGTAATGTAAATCGAAAAAGTATCTCAAGAATTAAACTGACCTCCAAATGCATTATTGACTACATCATATAGAACCAAATAATTGTCCAAATTGTGCATTCATGATCTTGACCTACTCTATTAATTATTATAGGATTTGAAAAAATTGTGCATTCATGTTTCATAAGTTCCTTATTAAAGAAAAAAAAGGAACTTATTAAAAAAATACTAGGAATTGAAGTAATTTAAAGAGCTCAAATCATCGTGGCATGCCGGCCGCACGCCATTGGCACGCTGGCTGCACGCCATTGGCACGCATGGACTTTTTTCCTTTTCAATAACCCACATGCATATACACTCATTTAAATTGGTAGATTATACTTGGTATTATTATCATCACTAGTCAAATTCATTTTTTAAATTTCTTATTGTGTCCAAAAAATTCATTTTTGTACTCAAATAAGCTATATAGTACAGAGTCGTAAGGGCAAAGTTACCATTCCACTCCAACCAACCGGCCGAGTCAATTAAGCTATCACGGTAAGTCTTCATGAAAACAGTTCTTGAATATTTTTGCCACCGTCTCCCAAGGTACATTTTAACAGAGCTTTGAACCGACATCAAGTCTGCAGCTGCAATAACTTTGCAGTTGTGGATAAAGATGCCAGTAAATTGGTTGGGGTCAGTTCAGCGCTGTGCAGTGATGGTATTGACCTTGTTAGGAGGGTTTCTAGCATAGATTTTGTAATTTTGGAGAACAACGGTAGCATTTCCAAAGATGAAGTCAACTGTGCCATAGATGCCGCACTCTTTGTAGAATTGTCACGCGAAATAAACATAAAGGGTGTCCTAATAACCCTCAAAGCCACATCGATAGAAGATCGAGACGTGAGAGCCAGAGCGGAAAGCTACTGATTGGTGATTTCCGCACCAGCAGTATTACGGAAACTGATGCCTTGGGCAATGAATCCATCACCAACAATAGTTGAAATTCAAGATAGGAAAGATTATTAGTACGCAGATCAACTTGTTAATGTAATCTAAATCGAAAAAGTATCTCGAGAATTAAACTGACCTCCAAATGCATTATTGACTACATCATATAGAACCAAATAATTTTCCAAATCATGCATTCATGATATTGACCTACTCCATTAATTATTATAGCAAGTGAAAAAATCGTGCATTCATATTTAAAAAGTTCCATGTTTAAAAAAAGGAACTTATTAAACAAAATACTAGGAATTGAAGTGATTTAAAGAGCTCAAATCATTGTGGCACACCGGCCGCACACCATTGGCATGCTGGCTGCACGCCATTGGCACGCATGGACTTTTTTCCTTTTCAATAACTCACATGCATATACACTCATTTTCATTGGTAGATTATACATGGTATTATTATCATCTCTAGTCAAATTCATTTTTTAAATTTCTTATTGTGTCCAAAAAATTCATTTTTGTACTTAAATAAGCTATATAGTACAGAGTCGTAAGGGCAAAGTTACCATTCCACTACAACCAACCGGCCGAGTCAATTAAGCTATCAAGGTAAGTCTTCAAGAAAACAGTTCGTGAATATTTTTGCCACGGTGTCCCGCGGTATGTTTTAATAGAGGTTTGAACCGACATCAAGTCTGAAGCTGCAATGACTTTGCAGTTGTGGATAAAGATGCCAGTATATTGGTTGGGGTCAGTTCGGCCTTGTGTAGTAATGGTATTGACCTTGTTAGGAGGGTTTCTAGCATAGATTTTGTAATTTTGGAGAACAACGACAGCATTTCCAAAGATGAAGTCAACTGTGCCATAGATGCCGCACTCTTTGTAGAATTGTCGCGCGGAATAAACATAAAGGGTGTCTTGATAACCCTCAAAGCCACATCGATAGAAGATCGAGAGGTCAGAGCCAGAGCGCAAAGCTACTGCTTGGTGATTTGCCGCACCAGCAGTGTTACGGAAAGTGATGCATTGGGCAATTAATCCATCGCCAACAATAGCTGAAATTCAAGATAGGAAAGATTATTAGTATGCAGATCAACTTGTTAATGTTATCTAAATTGAAAAAGTATCTCGAGAATTAAACTAACCTCCAAATGCATTATTGACTACATCATATAGAACTAAATAATTGTCCAAATCGTGCATTCCTGATCTTGACCTACTCCATTAATTATTATAGCAATTGAAAAAATCGTGCATTCATGTTTAATAAGTTCCTTATTAAAAAAAAAAAAGGAACTTATTAAACACAATACTAGGAATTGAAGTGATTTAAAGAGCTGAAATCATCGTGGCACGCCAGCCGCACACCATTGGCACATATGGACTTTTTTGCTTTTCAATAACCCACATGCATATACACTCATTTTCATTGGTAGATTATACATGGTATTATTATCATCACTAGTCAAATTCATTTTTAAATTTCTTATTGTGTCCAAAAAATTCATTTTTGTACTCAAATAAGCTATATAGTACAGAGTCGTAAGAGCAAAGTTACCATTCCACTCCAACCAACTGGCCGAGTCAATAAAGCTACAACGTAAGTCTTCTTGAAAATAGTTCTTGAATATTTTAGTCACGGCCTCCCGAGGTACGTTTTAACAGAGCTTTGAACCTACATCAAGTTTGAAGCTACAGTGACTTTGCAGTTGTGGATAGAGATGCCAGTATTTTGGTCGGGGTCAGTTCGGCCTTGTGCATTAATGGTATTGACCTTGTTAGGAGGGTTTCTAGCATAGATGTTGTAATTTTGGAGAACAACGGCAGCATTTCCAAAGATGAAGTCAACTGTGTCATAGATGCCGCACTCTTTGTAGAATTGTCGCGCAGAATAAACATAAAGAGTGTCGTGATAACCCTTGAAGCCACATCAATAGAAGATCGAGAGGTCAGAGCCAAAGCGCAAAGCTACTGCTTGGTGATTTGCCGCACCAGCAGTCTTACGGAAGGTGATGCGTTGGGCAATGAATCCATCGCCAACAATAGTAGAAATTCAAGATAGGATAGATTATTAGTACGCAGATCAAATTGTTAATGTAATCTAAATCGAAAAAGTATCTCGAGAATTAAACTGACCTCAAATGCATTATTGACTACATCATATAGAACCAAATAATTGTCCAAATCGTGCATTCATGATCTTGACCTACTCTATTAATTATTATAGGATTTGAAAAAATCGTGCATTCATGTTTAATAAGTTCCTTATGTTTAATAAGTTCCTTATTAAAAAAAAGGAACTTATTAAACACGATACTAGGAATTGAAGTGATTTAAAGAGCTCAAATCATCGTGGCACGCCGGCCACACGCCATTGCCACGCTGGTTGCACGCCATTGGCACGCATGGACTTTTTCATTTTCAATAACCCACATGCATATACACTCATTTAAATTGGTAGATTATACTTGGTATTATTATCATCACTAGTCAAATTCATTTTTTAAATTTCTTATTATGTCCAAAAAATTCATTTTTGTACTCAAATAAAATATATAGTACAGAGTCGTAAGGGCAAAGTTACCATTCCATTCCAACCAACTGGCCGAGTCAATTAAGCTATCAAGGTAAGTCTTCATGAAAACATTTCTTGAATATTTTTGCCACGGTCTCCCAAGGTACCTTTTAACAGAGGTTTGAACCGACATCAAGTCTGAAGCTGCAATGACTTTGCAGTTGTGGATAAAGATGCCAGTATATCGGTTCGGGTCAGTTCGGCCTTGTGCAGTCATGGTATTGATCTTGTTAAGAGGGTTTCTAGCATAGATGTTGTAGTTTTGGAGAACAACGGCATCATTTCCAAAGATGAAGTCAATTGTGCCATAGATGCCGCACCCTTTGTAGAATTGTCGCACGAAATAAACATATAGGGTGTCTTGATAACCCTCAAAGCCACATCGATAGAAGATCGAGAGGTCAGAGCCAGAGCGGCAAGCTACTGCTTGCTGATTTGCCGCATCAGCAGTGTTACGGAAGGTGATGCCTTGGGCAATGAATCCATCGCCAACAATAGTTGAAATTCAAGATAGGAAAGATTATTAGTACGCAAATCTACTTGTTAATGTAATCTAAATCGAAAAAGTATCTCGAGATTTAAACTGACCTCCAAATGCATTATTGACCACATCATATAGAACCAAATAATTGTCCAAATCGTGCATTCATGATCTTGACCTACTCCATTAATTATTATAGGATTTGAAAAAATCGTGCATTCATGTTTAATAAGTTCCTTATTAAAAAAAAAGGAACTTATTAAACACAATACTAGGAATTGAAGTGATTTAAAGAGCTTAAATCATCGTGGCACGCCAGCCGCACGCCATTGGCGAGCTGGCTGCACGCCATTGGCACACATGGACTTTTTGCTTTTCAATAACCCACATGCTTATACACTCATTTAAATTGGTAGATTATACTTGGTATTATTATCATCACTAGTCAAATTCATTTTTTAAATTTCTTATTGTGTCCAAAAAATTCATTTTTGTACTCAAATAAAATATATAGTACAGAGTCATAAGGGCAAAGTTACCATTCCACTCCAACCAACTGGCCGAGTCAATTAAGCTACAACGTAAGTCTTCATGAAAACAGTTCTTGAATATTTTAGTCACAGCCTCCCGAGGTACGTTTTAACAGAGGTTTGAACCGACATCAAGTTTGAAGTTGCAGTGACTATGCAGTTGTGGATAGAGATGCCAGTATTTTGGTTGGGGTCAGTTCGGCCTTGTGTAGTGATGGTATTGACCTTGTTAGGAGGGTTTCTAGCATAGCTATTGTAATTTTGGAGAACAACAACAACATTTCTAAAGATGAAGTCAACTGTGCCATAGATGCTGAACTCTTTGTAGAATTGTCGCGCGGAATAAACATAAAGGGTGTCTTGATAACCCTCAAAGCCACATTGATAGAAGATCGAGAGGTTAGAGCTAGAGCGCAAAGCTACTGCTTTGTGATTTGCCGCACCAGCGGTGTTACGGAAAGTTATGCATTGGGCAATTAATCCATCGCCAACAATAGCTGAAATTCAAGATAGGAAAGATTATTAGTACGCAAATCTACTTGTTAATGTAATCTAAATCGAAAAAGTATCTCGAGATTTAAACTGACCTCCAAATGCATTATTGACCACATCATATAGAACCAAATAATTGTCCAAATCGTACATTCTTGATCTTGACCTACTCCATTAATTATTATAGGATTTGAAAAAATCGTGCATTCATGTTTAATAAGTTCCTTGTTTAAAAAAAGGAACTTATTAAACACAATACTAGGAATTGAAGTGATTTAAAGAGCTTAAATCATCGTGGCACGCCAGCCGCACGCCATTGGCGAGCTGGCTGCACGCCATTGGCACACATGGACTTTTTGCTTTTCAATAACCCACATGCTTATACACTCATTTTCATTGGTAGATTAAACTTGGTATTATTATCATCACTAATCAAATTCATTTTTTAAATTTTTTATTATGTCCAAAAAATTCATTTTTGTACTCAAATAAGCTATATAGTACAGAGTCGTAAGGGCAAAGTTACCATTCCACTCCAACCAACTGGCCGAGTCAATTAAGCTACAACGTAAGTCTTCATGAAAACAGTTCTTGAATATTTTAGTCATGGCCTCCCGAGGTACGTTTTAACAGAGGTTTGAACCGACATCAAGTTTGAAGTTGCAGTGACTATGCAGTTGTGGATAGAGATGCCAGTATTTTGGTTGGGGTTAGTTCTGCCTTGTGTAGTGATGGTATTGACCTTGTTAGGAGGGTTTCTAGCATAGATGTTGCAGTTTTGGAGAACAACAGCAGCATTTCCAAAGATGAAGTCAACTGTGCCATAGATGTTGCACTCTTTGTAGAATTGTCGCTCGGAATAAACATAAATGGTGTCTTGATAACCCTCAAAGCCACATTGATAGAAGATCGAGAGGTCAGAGCCATAGCGCAAAGCTATTGCTTGGTGATTTGCCGCACCGGCAATGTTATGGAAAGTAATGCCTTGGCAATGAATCCATCGCCAGCAATAGCTGAAATTCAAGATAGGAAAGATTATTAGTATGCAGATCTACTTGTTAAAGTAATCTAAATTGAAAAAGTATCTCGAGAATTAAACTGACCTCCAAATGCATTATTGACTACATCATATAGAACCAAATAATTGTCCAAATCATGCATTCATGATCTTGACCTACTCCATGAATTATTATAGCAATTGAAAGAATCGGACTATTCGTCAATTTAATTTTATTGCTATCTTATAAAAGCAATCTAAAGGCTATTATATCTATTTATATGTAGTAATAGTGGCGATATAATAAATATTTATTATGTACTGTGTCTTATTGATGATGTTAAGTGAAGATGTGTACGTGTTCTCAATCATGATTAATCTTCAACGAGATTAATTGAAGTCAAAGCTTATAATTCTTCTCCTCCTATTAAGATTGATTGTATACAGCAGTCAAAACCTGGATTCAATTAATTATTATTATATCTAAAATCTCTTGTTTATGACCGCGTTTTCTATTGAAGAAAGTCAATAAATAGCCACATTAGCATAAAGGTTTCAGTTTATTAATAGAAACTATGTGAAAAAACTGTTCATACATTCTTATACATAAAAATAACAAGTCCTTAGTATATATGTAAATTTATCCAATCTTTATGAAATGTCCCCCCACTTTAATCAAGGAAAAATAGAAGGTTGGTTTGCTCAAAGGGACATCTTAGGTCGGCCACAAAATTTAACTAATAGAAAAACTCGTATGGGCTTAATTAGCAAATGACGACCTTAGTTTGTTGAATTGTCTATTCGACTATTTACTAGATTAGGTCATATAAGTTATTTCTGTGGATCAGATCACACGTGAAACATAACACATATCTTAACATTTTTCGACAGTTCAACAAAATCACAACAGATTAAAAACTATGATCTTATAAGGCATATTAAGTTACCAAGGTAAGCCTGCTAGCCCCATGAATAGAGTAACTGGCTCTTGATAGTTCTCCTTTCTCTCTTTTTTACTTTTAAAGAATTTATTTTGAATAAAATGCACAAAATCATAAATAACTTAAATGATATAAACTCACCAACTTTTGCCAAATTAAAGGTAGTAGATCCGCCATCATCGCTTTTGCTTTAAGTAATTATGGTCTTTCCAATACCATCACCCACGAGCATAATGTTCACCAAATTGGTTCCAACTCCAACAATCTCATTATATGTACCGGCCTTGATATAAATTATGTACCTTGTTGTGCCGGACCGCTTCGATGCTGTGGTTATGGCTTCGCTAATTGTCTTATAGTTCCCTGAACCATCTTGGGCCACCATAGTATTAGCCTTAGATGTCGCGGACGAAGACTGCAAGAGCTTCTGGTCGCTGGGCCTCACCCAAGTGGGGAATTCATTAGTGTAGTTTGGTGTAACGTAGGGCACATGATTTGTAGACACAATGTTGCTTATTGTCGACACGTAAATTTTGATTAGGTTTTTAATTAGGCCTTAGTTTCTATATTTATGTATTTTTCCTTTTTTCGGATAATAAATAATAAATAATAAAAACAACAACAAAAATGGTAAAAACAAAACAAAACAAAAAATTGGCAGCTTCGCGCCCAGCCCCCCTCCTTTTTCTCTCCCCCCACATGGGCCCCTATAGCCCAACCTTCTTCTTTTTCAGCCTAACCCCCTTTTGCCCTTTGTCTTCTTTCCCATCTGTCTTCTTCCTTAATCGGATAAGTAGCACGCGCCGGAGGCGAGGACACATGCGACACTGAACGGAGTGGACGCGTCTTCAATGCAAGGTGGCCTAGCTAGAGCCACCTTGACGAATGGGATGCCAGTTCGGCCAGCGAAGGCTGTTTGGCATGCGAGGATCGGTGATTGAAGCTCTGTTGACTGGCTGCCCCTTTTGCTTATAAATAGGCCTCTCCCGATGACAGCAAAGGACACGCCGAGAAGGATTGAGGGTTGCTAGCTTTAAGCCTCCCATTGAGAGACTTCAAGGGAGACCTGAGGACGAGCAAGCCGAGATCTGAGAGCTTACGATGTGAGAGGGAGAGGGTCGGGTCTGAGTGAGTAGGCCAGAGAAGGAGGTCATCCCGATGCCAGATCTAGGAGAAGCTGGAGGAGAGAAGGCCGGATCCGAGGAGGAAGGAGGTGTCATTGATGCTGCCCGACGTCTTGCGCTGAGCCATGCCGTCCCAGTCACCCCCCAACGTCGTTGCTGCACTAGATCTCCACCGTGTCGTTGCCCGCAAGCATACGCCCGCCTCGCGCATCCGAGATGAATCCCTGTTGTATGTTGCCGTCACAACAGCTGATGTCGTCTCAGCCAGCATGTCGCCGTGTGCCCTCACTAGGAACAGGTGACAAGCTGCCGCTTGACTCGTCGTCCCCGTTGTCTTCCGTTGAAACCCTATTCGCCGCCACGTCTTGATCATGACTGGTCAAGCATACTCTTCATTGGTTGCAACCGTGCCACGTGCCCCATCGCCGCTGCTCGGACACTCTTTCCCCCTTGTCTCCGCCGTAGCCGCATCAGCCTGACCACTGCTCGGACATTCCCCCTCCATCGTCAGTTGCGGCCACTAGACTGCGAAGCAAGCTGCAGTTGCAGAATCGGGTTAGCCGGGTCGAATGCGTGAGCCAGCTCCCTAGGGTTTCCTCAAGCTGGTCGGGTCGTCGAGCCAATTTTAAAACTCAGGCCGGGCATCCCATTTTTAATTAAAATAGGCCAAATTCCGGCATGTGGGCTGAGCCTTTTTTTTTTAAACAAAAAACGGTCCCAACCCGAAATCAACTTTGGGTTGTTTTATAATAATATTCTAATTAAAAATAAAATTTTAATAAAATAAAATTTTAATTTTCCAAAAATCAAAATAAATCAAAAAAGCCAAAAAAAAGCCAAAAAAATCAGAAAAAGCCAAAAATGATTTATATTTTCCAAAAAGACCAAAAAAAAAAATCCAAAAAACCCCTTTTATGTTCAAAAAATGAGAAAAATGTTCAACAAATGTTTTTTTCCTCCACAAATGCATGGAAAACTCCTCAAATATCCAAAAAGCCTTAGGTTTAAACAAGATTAGGTAATGAAATGGCATTAATGATTAACTAATGTAATCAAGTCCCCAATCCTAATTTATCTGGTTGTGCAAGAGTGAGTATTTCTCCTTATACTTCGCTTGGGTTTCTAATTAACCCACCCTAAATTGATTAGTGGCGACTCCGTTTTAAAATTAACTTACAGGTTAAAAACTTGGACTATTAAGTCGTGAATTGGTGGACTTGGGAGAGTTTGGGCTAAAATAGACCTAGCCAAACCATTAGCCTCCGTAGGTGCCCGATCAAGATCGGGCGCTAAAAAAGAGAGGTCGTGATAGCTTGGTGACTCAACTGGAAACATTTTTGGGACTTAGGCCGTTTTATCTTGTTTAAACGCTTTACTGACTTGTTTTTGTTTTTGTTTTTTTTTTTAATGCAGGTCAATAGCTTAAAGATTTTTTGGTTAAAATAGAATATTTTGTAATCATAAAATATTGTACATACTTTACTGTTTTAGCACTACACATGGCACAAATAACCCGGCCGCTGGACCTGGGCTGCCATATTATATTTAGGATTGTGTTAAGAAAGATACGGCCTCAAACACAAAACTGTGATGTAGAGGTTGCATTTCTTTTCCCCGAATTTCTTTAGCCGAGGTTAAGAGGGTATGCTGCCAACACGAGACTGCGACAGGCGGACACCCTTTTAATTTCAACAAACCTTCTCAGTTAGAAATCGAGCCACACATATCATGCGCATGTCTATATGATTGTCATCAATTTTCTCGCATAAAGTAAGTTTTTGTTCATGCACTTTGCAATTTACTTACCTTCTTGTATATATTGAGCAGTCCATGATTAGTCTAGGATTTAGTGCCACGATCATTCATATTTTGAAGTAATTGTCATAAAGTTTTTTTTTTTTTTGAAAAAAAAAGAGGCTTTGGAAAAGGAAATTACTTTCAATCAGTGTTTTTATCCTTTTCCTCAAGCATGTTACAAAATTCTTTTTCGCAAGAATTTTCATTTGCTCCAAAAGGGATAGAAGTCTTTTTCAAAATTTGTTGCAATTCATGCTTTCTTCCCCCCAAAGATATATACTCTTGAAAACAAAAAAATATTTCACTACCAAAAGTCTTGTTAAAACAAAATGTCAAATTTAATCTGACTTATTCACCTCGTGTCTCATAATATTATCCCCTTTGACCTAGTGTGACAGGGGGCACCTGAAACTAGTGCATCATATGAACGTGCCAAATTCGAAGACACGCTTTCAAAAAAGCAGGGGCAAGCAAAAAGGGTCACTTCATTTCAAAAAATGGAGACAAAAGATAGGTCGTAATAGGTACAGGCATACGCTTGAACTCAAAGTATGCATAACATGGCAACTGGAGGGGCAAAGTAACCTCCTCTATGATTCTCTTAGCCTTCCCATTTGGCAAGCCATCCTTAGGAGCTCTAGGCACTCCATCTCGCTCCTGCTCGACTCCTTCTCAAGCCAAAGCAATGTCTACTTCCCACAACGTGCCCAAGCAACTAGATTGCCAGGGTTTCGGGATCCATAACTTCGACAAGCCAAGAAGCACGGGAAGAAATTTATTCTCTTCATTTGAATTGACTACTGTCAAAAAGAAAAAAAAAACATCCAAACAGTTAAGGCGAGTGTTAGCTCCCTATTCCAGATGATGACTTTAGAACCTGGAAACCTCACTTCTCGTTCCAGATGGATGCTCTCCTCATAAGGGATTGACCATTAGAGGACTGGAGGTTTTGATTGTCCATCTCGGATTCCATAGAAGCTTGAGGTACATGACTTTACCCAATATTGCCAATGGTCATATGGTCAAAGATAGAAGAAAAATTCCATAGAAGGAAGGCATTGAAGATGAATCAATAACCATCAATCTTGCACACATGGTCACAAATGAGGAAGGCCAGTCAAAAGAGATGTAGAATTGTGTCAAGACAAAAGACTGTATCGACATTCAAATATCCCTAGGAGTAAGCAAATACAAACTCTGGGGAATGGTAATTTGGTATCGTTTCCAATACTCCCACTATTTGAACCCGCTTTTGACGTATTTTTCCTATTGGCAGGAAGCATCCAGTTCGGAACCAAGCAATGGTTAATTTGGGCGAATCAAATAACCTACATCGAATCCACCTAACCAGGGTGTAAAAGGACATGTCATCCAGGAGCTGATTCGAGTAAATGAAAAAAAGAAACCCCCTATGGACACCACCGGCGCCTTAACCTAGTGGTATGGGGGATGAAGTGGTCCAGACGTGACCAGGGTTCGATCCTCGGGAGTGGCAACTAGTTGCCATATGTAAAAACTAATAATTTTTTCTTTTGCTTCCCTTGCAATTGCAAAAGCGGGAGAATAAGGGTGTGCATGGAAACACTTCAAAAGTGTTTCCGGCACACTTCTGTACAGAAAGTGTTCCGAACAAAAAGGAACAGAATCGCGTTTGGTTGCGTTTTATGTTCTTTTTTTTTTTTTTTGTTTCGAACGAAATAAGAACATAAAAAAGAAACAACAATTTGTTGTTTCTTGTTCCAAACAAAAATGAAGAAACATTTCCGCAAGCTTCTTCTCTCTTCTTCTTCTTCTTTCTTCTTTTCTTCTTTTTTTTTCTTTTCTCTTTCGCTGTTGCTGCCGGGCCTCGCCATGGCCGGCGACCGGCAGCCGAGGCTCGGCCGCCCGATCCGGCGAGGCCGAGCCAAGCCGATCCCCGGCGAGGCTTGGCGTCGCCGGTGCGGGCGAGGCCGAGCCTTGCCTTGGCTGGGCGAGCTCGGGCTTGCCGGATCTGGCGAGCTCGAGCTCGCCCAGCCCATGGCGAGGCTCGGGTGCCGGATCCGGGCGGCCCGAGCTCGCCCAACCAAGAGAGGCCGAGCCTCGCCCAACCACAGAGGCTCGGCCTCCGAGCCGGCGAGCCTCGCCGTGGTTGGGCGAGGCTGCACGGCCCCGTGGCCGACGCCACGGAGGCTCGTGACCGCCGAAAAAAAGAAAAAAATAAAAAGAAAGGAAAAAATGAAAAATAAAATAAAAATGTTTAAAAAATTAAAAGAAACAAAAAAAGAATAAAATTTACCAAACGTGTTTTTGTTCATTTTTTATTTCTGACCAAACGTTACCAAACGCGTTCTTTTGTTCAAAAAATTGTTCCCCTGAACAAACACTTTTTTTTGTTTATGTTCCCAAGAACAAAAAAAGAATGAAACGTTACCATGCGCACCTAATTGACCTAACAAAGCAAGAGACGTAGAACTTCATGTCCCACTCGCACTTCAGGTCCATCCAATCATATGCAAACCGGTGAAGTGTAATGTTATATCGCTTCCGGTTATTTGACTCCTAAAAAAGAGTTCGTGACTAACACATTCCCTCTTGTCTGGTGCAAGATCACCTGACCACCAAAAATATAGACAATAGATCAGTAAGAGGCATGATAAACTCTCTTAAGCAAAATGGCGTCTTGAATATCCTTATAGCAGATGATAGAAACCCTTCTAGTCTCAATTCATACTTAATTTTGGCTATGTTGATTGACCCATTTTCATCTTCTCCCCTGTAGGGGCAAAAGCAGAAGCACTCATCAGATCGATGATCAGATTCCTAACCCTAGCCGATCATTCTTGTGTCATCTCCCTATTCAATAAGGACAATCCATTGACACCCCTCTGTGAATAACCCTTTTGATATTCAAGATTCAACATATTTGGAAACACCATTCTATTAACCCCTAAAGCTGTCAATAGGGTCTTTTTTGAGTAAAATGCATTAATTTGCTTTGAGAGTATAAGCTCCATTATATTTAAAATGTTGCAAGCCGTTTCCAAATGAATTTGCATGATGATTTTTTTTGTCTAAATCACTTATTCCATTGAAGATTATTAGAATAGACAGCTAAGTGAAGAATACAAGATTGATTGAACATGCTGGATGAGGCGTGTCAGAATGATGAAAGGCAAGCCATATCCTACACACAATCCCCCATCTATACACTTATGAGATGAGTGCAGAAAATTCCATAACTATAGGGTAAAGAGTTCTCTCGTGAATAATATGATAACCAAAATAGTGAGAGTCATTTAATTGCTCACCTCTTTGAGCCCCATACATTTTTTTGTCCTACCCTCCATTAAGAACCACCCCACACTAGGGCAAATCGGAGGCGGAGCAGCATCACAAGGTGAGAAGAGGGATAGAAATTTTCTTGTTCGCACTTGTATCAATTTTTAAGTGTCTTTATTGCATATGAACACTTGCGTTAATTTAAGTGCCCTAGAATGACGAAGAGCGATTCTTTTTCTACACACTTATATTCACTGTACAACCCAATTGAATCTGTAATTTCACCCTTACATGGAGGCAAAATAGAGGTTACTACCATTCAAGCAACATAACCAAGAGCACCGGCAAAAGATGAAGACTCAATAGTCTAACAACGACGTTTGCTTGAATTTTCCTAGATTAGTTCCTTAAGCAACAAAGAACAAAAACTAAGGGCATGAAAAAGCAGTGTACCTAGTAAAAGCAAGGCCAATGCCCATGAATGAAAACTTGTAATAAAAACTAGGGGCATGAAAAAGCATTATGCCTAGTAAAAGCAAGGCCAATACCCCATAGCCAAAGAAATACAGTCAATTGTATTCCCAAGAAAAGCTGCTGTTGTGGTTCGATTGATAGAGCCTCCATCTTGCAGTGAGAAGAATGACTGGTGACAATGCCAAGGCAATCACCAACTCTCACCCTATTACACATGAGTCAAGCCTATATTGAGTCCCATTGTAAAAGTCTCTTCAGACTAGGGCACTTCAATTAATGTAGGATTTCATATGTCTATAAGTATCGCTCGAAGAAGTACGAGCAAGATTATTATATCTCTTTTCATAGGATTCTTGATTGATAAACTCTGAGGTTATCATGCGACATCTTTTTCA
The DNA here is from genome assembly GCA_014182545.1 of Eucalyptus globulus. Classification (NCBI taxonomy): domain Eukaryota; kingdom Viridiplantae; phylum Streptophyta; class Magnoliopsida; order Myrtales; family Myrtaceae; genus Eucalyptus; species Eucalyptus globulus. The sequence continues at coordinate 15,665,668 of CM024721.1, read as the reverse complement.
TAGAGTCGTGACCTTGATGGCCCCCTTGGATGAGCTGTCGACCAAGCCTACATTACGGTCCCGACAAAGACTTCTCATATTGGTAAAGTCATACCACTTGCGAGAATACTCGAACCTCTGCTGATATGATGACATTGAGATAGTGTGATCCTTATAAATCATGCATCAATGGTCAGGATAAAACAACATTTCCCATGAGAGTGAGCAGAAAGTCCTTTTAGACTGAAAGTCCCTTATCTGGCATGCTCAAGACATTTACATTCGAAATGAAGGTTATTTTTCAAAATTTTCCCCAATGGAACTCAGATGATACAAAATTGACAAAATTATGATGCATGAATCACATTTGAACTCAGGAATTTACAGCACATACAATCATATGCGCATACTGTGCAAATAGCAAACATACTCTCAAAGATCAGAGATATCGTCAAGTAAACATATCTCTATCCCTATTCATCTTTAGGTACCTACCATTGTCTAGGTACTCTCTTTTGACACTCGACCTGTTCGAGTTGTCCTTAGAGTTTTGATACTTGCGACTGTCCAGGTATTCCTTTGTCTTTAGGTACCTCCCATTGTCTAGGTACCCTCCTATTGACACTTGACTTGTTCAAGTCGTCTTTGAAATTTAGATGCTTGTGATTGACCAAGTATCCCATTGTCCATGAGTGCCTATCATCATCCGGGTATTTCCTCTCATTGACACTCAACTTGTTCTTGTTGTCTCCATAGTATAGATACTCATGACTGCTCAAGTATCCCATTGTTTTCAAATACCTGCCATCGTCTAGGTACTCCATTTCCGTGACACTCAACCTATTCGAGTTGTCCTTAAATTACATCATTGAATGTTCGAGCATTCCACTACTTTGTGTGCCTGCAGTTACCTAAGTATGCTCTCTTATCATCATGACACTTGGACTTGCCTGAGTGGTCCCAGATCGTATCATTAAATACTTGTGTTCATCCAAATATTCCAGTACTTTGTACACTTGTAGCTACCCAAGTGTTTAAGCCCTTTTGAGTGCCTACGGCCATTCAGGTAAGCCTTGTGCTACATTCAAATTTATGTTATTGGGAGGTGGGAGACCTCCGCAAATATGCAGAGCATGTCCTTGATATTTCATTTACCAAGAGACAAGAGACTTTCATGAATAACCGAGGCACGTCCTCGATATTCCAACTACCAGGAGGCGAGAGACCTTCAAGAATATCTCAGGTACGTCCTCGATAATCCTAATTACCAAGAGGTAAAGGACCTTCACGAATATCTCAAGTACATGCTCGATATTCCATCTACCAAGAGTTTGTACTTGTAATCCTCCAAGTACCCCTTCGATACCTACAAACGTACAGTTATCCTCCAAGAGTTGTACATGTGATCATTCAAGTACTCTTTTGATACCTACAAGCAATCAGGTATTCTTTAGAATTTCGTACTTGTGATCATCCAAATACCCCTTCAATGCCTGCGAATGTCCAAGCATCCTTGAAAGTTCATACTTGTGATCATCCAAGTACTCTTTCAATACCTGGAAGCAATCGGGTATTTTCCAGCATCTAGTACTTGTGATCATCCAAGTACTCCTTCAACGTTTGCGAATGTCCAGGCACCCTCCAAAATTCGCACTCGTGATCATCCAAGTACCCTTCGATGCCTTCAAAGGCCCAAATATCCTCTAAGTTAGTACTTGTGAATACCCAGGTACTCTTCCAATGCTTGTGAATGTCTAGGTATCAACCACTAGGGTTTACCCCAGTGACCACCCTTCCAACATGGAAGGGGGATGTGGGGGGTTCGAATCCCTACCTTCTTAGGGGGTTAGGGTGGACACAAATTAGTTTCAGAAGTGAGTTTCGACTCCCACGCCCTACAAGAAGGTTGGACAAAAGTTTGAGAGTGAGAATAAGAATAGGAATATAATAGGACTGACAAAAAAAAAAAAAAAACAAATGTCTAGGTATCTTCCAGAATAGATGACTTGAGAAAGGTCGGCACATCTCTCGAGAAAGGTCGGGAACCAACTAGTGTCATTGATGAAGATCGGGCACCAATAAACAGATGCCATGAGAAAAGTCGACCCATCCCCCGAGAAAGGTTGGGTAACAAACCGGTGTCCTTGACAAAGATCAAGCACCAACAAACAGATGCCCTAAGAAGGGTTGGCGCATCCCCCGAGAAAGGTTGGGTAACCATCCAATGTTCTTGACAGAGATCAGGCACCAACAAATAGATGTCTTGAGAAAGGTTGGCGCATCCCCCGAGAAAGCTCGGGTACCATTTAGTGTCCTTGACAAAAATCAAACACCAACAAACAAATACCCTGAGAAAGGTCAGTGCATCCCTTGAGAAGTCAGGTACCAACCGGTGTCCTTGACAGAAGTCAAGCACCCCATAAATCGATGCCCTGAGAAAGGTCGGAGCATCTTTCGAGAAAGGTCGAGTACCAACCGGTGTCCTTGACAAAAGTCAAGCACCCCACAAATAGATGCCTTAAGAAAAGTCAGGTACCAACCGGTGTCCTTGATAGAGGTCAGGCACCCACAAACCAATGCCTTGAGAAAGGTTGGCACATCTCCCGAGAAAGGTCGGGTATCAACCGGTGTCTTTGACAAAAGTCAAGCACCCCAAAAACCAATGCCCTAAGAAAGGTCAGCGCATCTCCCGAGAAAGGTTGAGTACCAACTGGTGTCCTTGACAGAGATCAGGCACCCCACAAATCAATGCCTTGAGAAAGGTTGACGCATCTCCCGAGAAAGGTTGAGTACCAATTGGTGTCCTTGAGAGATCAGGCAACCCAGAAATCGATGCCCTAAGAAAAGTCGGCGCATCTCCCGAGAAAGGTCAAGTAAACAACTTATTACTCTAACATGCGACCGAAGAATGGTTCGGGCCCTGGAAAAGAAATTTCTCATCAAGGCGACCGAAGAAAGGTTCGGGTCTTTGAGGAGAAACCTCCTCACGTCACCAGGTAAGATGATACCTTGATACTTGCCAAGCTTGAAATTTGCACCCTATCTCACTCATGCCCGGTAAGTAACTACATGTATCTTCTTATATGTCTTACCGTGTCCTTTGCCGTATAAAACTATATTGATTTTTCCGCATAGGACACTAGGTCCCCAAATAAGGTATAATCTACTGCATAAGCACGGATAAAATTTAGGTATCAATTTGTCTTTGAATGCAACCTCTTCGAGCTCACCTTTAAAGAGAGGCAGCTATTGATACCTAAATTTTGATTAGATTTTTAATTAGGCCTTAGTTTCTATATTATGTATTTTTCTTTTTTTTCGAATAATAAATAATAAATAATAAAAACAACAACAAAAATAGTAAAAACAAAAGAAAACAAAAAATTAGCAGCCCATCGAGGCTGGGCCTTCGCGCTCAGCCCCCCTCCTTTTTCTCTCCCCTCGCATGGGCCCCTATGGCCCAACCTCCTTCTCCTCCAGCCCGGCCCCCCTTTTTGCCCCTTGTCTTATTCCCCATCTGTCTTCTTCCCTAATCGAATAAGCAGCATGTGCCGGAGGCGAGGACGCGAGCGATGCCGGAATAGAGAAGGAGACGGTAGCATATAATGGAGTGGACGCGTATTCAATGCAAGGTAGCCTAGCTAGAGCCACCTCGATTGATGGGATGCCGGTTTGGCTGGCAAAGGCTGTTCGATGAGTGAGGACCGACGGTCGAAGCTCCGTCGACCAGTCGCCCCCTTCGCTTATAAATAGGCCTCTCCCGACAATGGTAAAGGACACGCCGAGAAGGATCAAGGGCTGCTAGCTTCAAACCTCCCACTAAGAGACTTGAGGGGAGGCCTGAGGATGAGCAAGCCGAGATCTAAGAGCTCTTGGCCGGAGAGGGAGAGGGAGAGGGTTGGGTCTGAGTGAGCAGGCCGAAGAAGGAGGTCATCCCGATGCCAGATCTAAGAGAAGCCGAAGGAGAAAAGGCCGAATTCGAGGAGGAAGGAGGGGCCTTGACGTTGCCCGACGTCCTGTGCCGAGTCGTGCCATCCTGATCACCCCCCAACGGCGTCGTTGCACTGGATCTCCACCGTGTCGCTGTTGCCCGCCAACGTCTGCTTCAGCGTAACCTCGACACCGTCCCAGAGACGAATCCTTGCTGTCTATCGCCGTCTCGCTAACTAGCAATGCCACCATGCCGTGCCCTCACTACGAACAGGTGACAAGCTGCCGCTCGACTCGTTGTCATCATTGTCTTCCCCTGAAACCCTATCCGCCACCATGTCTCGGTCATGACTGGCCGAGCGTACTTTGCACAGGCTGCAATCGCGCCGCGTGCCCCATCACCACCGCTCAGACACTCTTTCCCTTGTCTCTACCACAGCCACGTCAGCTCGACCGCCCCTCGGACGCTCCCCCTCCACCGTCCGTCGTGGCCACTGGACCACGAGCAAGCTGTAGTTGCATAATCGGGTCAACCGGGTCGGATGTGTGACCCGGTTCCCTAGGGTTTCCCCAAGCGGGTCGGGTCATCAGGTCGGTTTTAAAACTCGGACCAAGTATCCCATTTTCAATTAAAATAGGCCCAAGTCCGATGTGTGGGCTAAGCCATTGTTTTTTTTTTTTATAAAACAAAACAAAAATGTGAGCCTGGCCTACATTGCAGGCTCGTCCGAGTCTTGGGCGAGCGGCCCAGGTCAATCCCGACCCAGGTCATTTTTTAATACTATTATAATTAAAAATAATATTTTAATAAAATAAAATTTTCATTTTCCAAAAAATAAAAAAAATGAAAATATCCCATATTTTCCCAAAAAAGCCAAAAAAATCAGAAAAAATCCAAAAAAAAACCCTTTTATGTTCAAAAAATGAGAAAAATGTTCAAAAAATGTTTTTTTTTTCTCCACAAATGCATCGAAAACTCCTCAAATATCGAAAAAGTGTCAGGGTTTAAACAAGATTAGGTTTTGAAAGGGTATTAGTGATTAACTAGTGTAATGAAGTCTCCAATCCTAATTTCTCTAGTTACGCAAGAGTGAGTATTTCTCCCAATACTTCGCTTGGGTTTTTAATCAACCCATCCCAAATCGATTAGTGGCGACTTCATTTTAAAATTAACTTACGGGTTAACAACTTGAACTATTAAGTCGTGAATTGGTGGATTTGGGAGAGTCTTGGCTAAAATAGACCTAGCCGAACCATTAGCCTCCGCAGGTGCCCAATCAAGAACGGCACCGAAAAAGAGAGGTCTCAACACTTATCAACTGAGAGACATTATTCGACATCAAGGGAAAAACATTATCTGAGACACCAAGCTCGACGAACCCGGCCAGGCAAGTCTTGACCATGTTTGTGTATCGTCCTGAGTGCACTGGTGGTTGATGGTGTGGTTCAAGCGGAGGATCGTGTGCTCGTAAAGCTAGAGGCAGTCGACCCACATAGCCTCTCATGCTCGTTGCGGCACCTGGGGCCTAGCGAGTATGTGTTGATCCGGGCGAGCTGGGCCCTCTCGAGGGCAACCTGGATCAAAGCCCTGAGGAAATCGGATTTTTGCTTGAGAGGGGTTTGCTTAGGGCTTTGGTTCAAGAAGTACTCGCATGATTGTAGGTAAGGCATCTTGCCACACCATGACTTCACCTCACTAGAGGAAAAGCAAGAGATGGTTTGAGATAGCAAGAGAGGCAAAAAGAGAAAGATCATCACCTCTTGATAAAAACCCATAATCGAACTCGTGTATGTTGCTAAGTGCAACTTTCAATATGGACATGAGTGAATGCAGAGAAATGAGAATGTTAATGAGAGAATTTGAGATAAGTGATTTTGAGTTGGGGTGGTTCGTTTGCCATGGATTGGCCCCTTTATATAGAAAAGAAGTCGCAATGGTGACAAGAGGCCGGCAGTTGCACCTCCCTTTGTTCCTTCGTGCCCCATGATCCTTTCTTTTCAGGAACTTTCGTTTTAATTATTAGTTTATATCCAATGGGTTGATTTTGAATAATGAGAATGAATATAGATGAAAAGAGCAAGAGAGAGAGAAAGAGAGAGAGAATGCACGCTTGTCAACTAGGACAAACATGTCACATCATTCCCTGATTATAAATAAATTCTTTTTTTAATGATGGACATAGATTGCTGCATTTGCCTTTTCGGGGTGCTTGTGATAGTTGACCAATGCCTAAAACGAGAGGAGAAGGAAAAATAAGAGAATGAAAAGGGGGGAAAGAGTTATGAAACGCTTTGTTGATACATGTGTGGAAAAAATTAATTTGTGAATCTATGTAATTAGATTATGAAGAGAGTCCAGCTGCGTTGCAATGATCTGCCCACTTGTAATTTTTCAGAGGGTCAAATCAGATGGCTCGAAGTTTGTGCCCAATTGGAATTTTTATAGTCTTAAATGCCTGCCCTAGATGAGTTTTTCCTTAATTGCTGACTAATATTATTTATACAATATCATTTTTATAATTATTTTTGTTTTTTATTTCTTTATTTTTATTTTTTTATGTACACGAGCCAGTAATGAAATGATGGGAGATGCGGATTGGGGAGTTTTTCGGGCATCTTTCCTAGGGTTGAATATTTTCTTAGTATTGCTCGTTGATTCTTTAATACAATTTCTGATTATGTAGCGATTAAAGGTAAATCCATCTCCTATTTTTTTTTTTTTTTAAATCGCGGTTTCATTGGGTTTATATTATGAAGCGCTAAGTGAAGACTTAAAACGACTGAGAATTTTCCTACTGGGATGGGCCTGTTTTTTTTTTTTTTTTTTTTTTGTCATAAAATAGTGCAGGGTCAGAGCGCGCCTTAATCTATCTTTTTCCTTATAAAGAAGTATATTTATGAAAACTAAAGATTTGTTAAACTTTCGTACAAATCTGATATGCTAAGTGATGTATTAAGCTATCGTTGGTTCATGAATATGGCGTAATTATTTAAAGGCCACTCACAGTCCGACATGTTACTCGATAATCAATTTTATATTCAGTCTCACTAAGTCTAGCGTTGCTTGTTCAATTCCAGCTTCTAATAAGAATGTGGTTTGCGATGCATCGATGTGTATCTTTAAAGGCCAAAAATAATCATATTTTTTGTATTTTTGGGTAATTCTAAACAAGTCCAGTTTGGGTAAATGGTCTACAATTGTATTTGGAAAATGCATATTTGTGATTTGTCGGAACTCGAAACCAAATTGATTTCAGATGGAGCTTAAAGAAGCCAATTAAGTCTATGCCGTACTCGATTGGACAAATTGATGCATTTAAGTTGAACCCATATTGTCAAAGATTAGTTTAAATTTCATATTCAAATGGACAACACCGCACGAGCCAGATAAATTTCAAGACGTAAATTGACTTAGTCTTCCCTAGTTCTAAGCCTAGGTCCCCTCATTGGTATCAGATCCGTTCCATGCACTTAGTAGGTGATTCCAGTGCTGAAAAAATCTTCACATCATGATAGAACCATAAATACTAGAAGCACCTATTTCTCTCGCTGCATCTCCATCTTCTTCAACCCCTTCTAATTTTCGTATTTCCAATACTTCTAAGATAGACTAACTTTATGAAGTCTCTCTTAGTGATGAAACTAAGATCTCTAAAACCCAACTTCCCCTCATGAACCCCTATTCCACTTTTGCTAAACCCACCTCATCATTTTCTCCCATTCGCTCCATTCGTCAACTCATTCACCAAACTCCAAAGGAAGTAAAGAGTACGTTCAGTCCTCCAAGTTCGACTAACATCCTATTCCTGCCATTGAAAATGAGTACTTTGTTATTCCTCATATTCCTCCAGAGTTTCCTAGGCAATGGATTCAACAAGGTTATGCTCATGTTCATTATGGGCCTGTTCGTCTTGCTCTTATTGTTAATGGTTGCAAAGGTTTGCTAGTTGTGGCAAGAATTGCGTTGTTTGATACTAGATTCCTAGAATACCAGCATGCTTACATTGGTACTGTCCAAACCACTTTGAATGCTGGAACAGTCTTCGTAACTCTGTATCCAAACTTCAATATCGCTATTTCAAATCCCCAATTACTCTCATTTCTCAAAGTCCAAGTTCAGCTTACTGGAGCTCCTCAAATTGTTGATTTTGTAGCAGCACCACTACACTACCAGATGGTTTATCGAGTGTAGAACCATGCTTTTGATTTGAATTTCCACAATGGAAATGAAGATGCTATATTCATTTCCATGCAGAATGATCAAGCATCCTACATTCATGTTCCTAGATAGATCCCTAAAGAAAAATTGGCCAAGCTCCTTCTAGAGACTTGGATCACCAACTATGAAAAGTTGCATCAGAACAACAAGCCTTTCCAGTCATCAGACTCTGAGTTTGTTAGAAAGAAAGATAGAACTATTTCCATCAAATTTGACAAGGAAAAGGAAGAAAGTTCTTCCATCTTCTAGACCCTCTTTATGATCGAATATGTGTTCCCGAGTCAATTTCTGAGCCAAATCCAAAAATGCTTGTTCAATACTTCAAAAGTGATGGATATCCTGTCCATTACTACAAGAACCAATATGGTCACTATTTTTGGGATCCTTTTTGTCAATGTTCCTATTGCACAAACTCTCCTAACGAGGTAGACCCATATGCAAAGCCTCCACCTCGACGAAAACAAAAGAATCCAAAGGATACCATGTACCAAGGGTATTTGAACGGAGATCCCTCCGTTGATACTCTTGGTGAGTGTGACAAATTTCAGTTTATGGTTTCTTATACACCAATTCCACCACCAAAGTTCATTACTCCTCCCTCAATCTCACCAACTCCACCACCATCACCTCCTCCATCTCCTCCTCAGAAAAAACCAACTATTTCTCCGTTTTATAAGCCAATCCTAAAGTGGGCGAAGAAGCATTCCTACCCACTTGAGGCTCCAGTAGAAACACCACCAAGTTCTTTCATCTCGATGTTCCATGAGATAGACTTTCCCCCTCTTGTTTGAGAAAGTTCCAACCTTTCGTTCCCTGCCCTAGAAGAATTCATTAATCCACAAGACAGATATTGGTATGCTCCTAAGATACCTGTCCCCACTGATGTGGATGAACATGGAAGATAAAAAAGGACTCCTATTGCTGAAGTCGTCCTAAATTGGCAATCGGAGACTCTTTTGGCACATAACAATGCGTTCAAAGCAATTGATTCCAAGATTGTTAATGTGCAACAAGATCTTCGAAGGTACGATGAAACCACTAAGATGATGCTTTTAGATTTCCAAAATAGGCTTCATGCCTTGGAATCTGGACAACATTATCATCATCTCGAAAGTCCTAAGGCAGAAATAGAGAAGCTCAAAATGCAAATTCAGCTCCTTGAAGAAGGAAGATTCAATCAATTCCCGACTACTTTGCAGACAAAGCATTTGCCTCCACCGCCCTAGATGTCTATCTTTGTTGCTCTTACAGATGTTCCCGTTAGACAAGACAAATGTAGCTAAGATGCAAAATTGCCTCAAAGAACTAGATCGAATAAGAAAAGAAAATGGAAAGGAGGAGATGTCTGAAGAATCCTCGCTTGTCATAAAGGAAAAGCCAAACCAAATGATGCTCTCGAATCCATTAGAATCTTTCTTAAGAGATTTGGGTAATCAGGAACCACAACCTAATCCTATTACTCCACAACATGATCTTGTCATTTCGACAGATCAGATTCTATTTCCAGCAGAACCAGCCTTTCCAAACATCTTTGATACTGAATCAGATTCGGTATCCCTCTTGTCCTCCTCATCCTTCTCAATCCCTACCATTGATTCATTTCCTATTGTACCAGTAACTTCATCAATATTCATGGCTGTTCCTCTAGACTAAGATATGGAATCAAACCCTTCTAAACCAAAGGTTGTTCAGCCAAACAATCCCTCTCAGCATGTGTCTACTACATCAAAATAGTTTTTTACTGTTGATGATATTCCTTATCACAAATGGCCAGAAAGACTGGAAGAATTTCATACTTGGTTAAATGCTCAAGCCCTTACCAATCAAGATAAGTACGATGTCCTTTTGGGTTTGTCACAAGATTTACAAGTAGCCTCAAACACTAGTGGCAATCTGTGATAGAACAAGACCAGCTTCAATTTTTACTCTCACCTGACTTTGGTCATGTCATTACTCTTCTATATCATTTCTTTGTGGGAAAACCTTTTGACCTCCAAGAGCTTAAAAGGAGAGAATTTTTCGAAAGAAAATGTTGCTCTCTTAAAAAAAAAATCTTGATAAACATTATCGAGAAATGCTTAAGCTGTTCTATGGTATTAGAGCTAATCCAAACCTGAAGCATGTCTTCCTGACTTCCATCCCCAAAGAATTGTCCCAACAGGTTGAGAGAACTTTTCTCAACAGACAAAGAAGAATTTAGGATATTCCATTGGGAGAAATCCAACAATAAATCCATTTGTGCCTTGAAGAATCGTGTATAAAACACCAAATGATCCAGACTTATATTTCAAATAATAGAAAACTTGATACAGCTTGTTCTCACTAGAAGCTAAAAATGAAATGCTCCAAGCAAGACTGTGATGGTTCTTGTGGAAAATCTTCTAGAAAAAAGAAGCACTTCAAGAAGTTCTGGATAAAGAAATCCAGGCAAGACTCTAAGCACTTATGAAGAAAGATGAAATGGCAATACTTATGCAAAAGGAAAGATCGCTCAGGTCACAAGAAATCAAATCGATGCTTCATCTACAATCAGAAAGGACATTTTGCCAAAAATTATCCCCCAAGCAAAAAAGGTCAGAATCATCTAATACATCATATAGAGAATGAAACAGTTCTCTTGAAATTGATGATATCGAATCTTTATTCTCTGCAGATAAAGAACCATCTGAACAAACTCTTTGTGTCATCCATTATTACCAAACTTCTAGTGAAACTGATTCAGATTCAGATCTTGAATTCACATATCTCTCACTTCTTCATAACAAAGTATTGACATATTTTCAAGCCAAATTCATTGTCTCCATTACCCTGAAATCTTTACTTCAAAGTTTGTCAAGCCTATCACTGTTATTCCTCTCATAGACACTGGAGCAAGTTCTTCAATCTTGGACACTAAAGTTCTTCCTGAAGAATATTGGACTTCTTGTGTTCGATACTTCAATTCTACTTTAGGAGATACTTTTTCTATGAATGTAAGAACTACTCCATAGTAACCATCCAGTTTTTTCCACAGTGTTCCATAACTACAAAAAAAATTTGGTTCCAGTCTTCCCAACAAAGACTTGATCATTAATTGGGATATCATGACTCAGATTTCTCAACTTCGCATCATTCCTGGAAAATGTCTTAAGTATAAGGATCAATTCTTTGAATTCGTCAATATTCAAAGACTTTCTCTATCCAAATAAGTCTGTTGAATCCAATCATGCAAAAGTTGTTGGAATCATATTCAGAATCCTATTCTAAATTCGCTCAAAAATGTTCTCATCTTTTATGAGAAAATCTAGAGTTCTTTGTTCGCATTCCTTTCAAAAAGAATGAAGATATCAATCCAACCAAGGTGAGTCACATGGGAATGAATCCAGAACATCTAGTTTTAGCTCAAAGGGAATGCTCAGCACTATTGCAGGAAGGCCTTATTGAAATCTCAAATTCTTAATGGGCTTGTAAAGCGTTCTATGTCAACAAGCGTGCCGAGCAAAACAGAGGAAAGATGAGACTGGTAATTAATTATCAGTCTCTTAATCTTTTTCTTCAAGATGACAAATTTACTTTACCCTCTAGAAATTCCCTTTTTACTAAACTAATAAAGGCCCACATCTACTCCAAATTCGATCTTAAAGCCAAATTTTGACAATTGGGCATCCATCCTAAAGATAGACCCAAGACAGGGTTCTGTATTCCGAACCAACATTTCCAATGGAAAGTTCTTCCTTCTGGCCTAAAGGTTGCACCATCCCTCTTTCAAAAGGCCATGTGTCGAATTTTCCAAAATCATGTCAAGTGCAGCAATATACATCGACGATATCCTACTCTACAGTCCTTATGAGCAATCACACTACCAACTTCTTAAGCAATTTGCAGAAATTGTGAAAAAGCATGGGATCATACTTTCTCAAAGAAAGATGAATATTGCCCAAACAGAAATCGAATTTCTTGGTATGCACCTTAACAAAGGAACATACTATCCAGGGCCACATATTGCTCAGGAATTGTTGAAATTTCCTGCGGAAAACTTCACAATGAAGCAAGTTCAACAATTTATTGGGATAACTAATTATCTTAGAGACTTTGTTCTAAATCTTGCAAAGCTGCTGATTCCACTACAATCAATGTTGAAAAAGAATCCCTCACCTTGGGGAAAATCTCAGACTAAAACAGTTGTTGAACTTAAGGAGATCATGCAGACTCTTCCTCCATTACAGATCCCATCAATAGGGAAGAGAATTCTCCAGACCAACGCTAGTGATGAATACTAGGCAGCCATCCTATTCGAAGAAATCGATGGTAAGAGACATATGTGTGCCTATAAAAGTGAAAAGTTTTCCCAAACTGAAATGCATTATCATTCCAATTTCAAAGAAATTTTGGCGGTAAAAAATGGAATAAAAAAGTTTGAATTCCATCTCATCGGCCATCACTTCCTGGTAGAATTAGATATGGCATCCTTCTCTCAAATGACCAAGTTTAAACAAAAGTATATTCCAAATTCTCAACTGCTTTGATGGGCTGAATGGTTTTCAAAATGCTCTTTTGAAACCAAACATATTGCCAAAAAAAAGAATGTGCTTGTTGACTTCTTGTCAAGACCAAAAACACCAGCGGAAATCAACATGTATATCATGAGGCATGTTTTTCATACCTTCATCACAATGAAAAGTACAAGATTGAGAAGATAAAAGATTGGCGAAGCTAGCGATACCCCCAGAAGATCATTAAGCAAATCCAGAATGACAGTCTTATTGAAAATCTGGATAATCTCATGTGGCAATGCCACACAGATTTGTTTAGACTCAATGGAGATTCAATTCTTTATCCTTTTGGATTAAATTCGGACTATCCGTTCATACATCCTCTAATCTGAAAGGAAGATGATTTCCCTAACCAACTTTGATAGTTATTATGGTACTTAACCAATAAGTACTTAATAGCTATTGAAATTCCAACCAAAAGATTCATTGCCAATCTCACCAGGATATTTGGACTCGGCAGAGGAAACATTGAAAATAAGAGTGACAGAAATCTCTTAAATTTCCTTAATTGGTTTTCTCCCCCCACTCACTGGAGATACCTCTTACAAAAGGAATTAAGAACCACACAACCAAACCCTGAGGTCCATATTATTTTGTTTTTTCGACAATCATGGGCTTTTGTCACAAATAATGGCAACATTACCAATGCCTCTCAAATTATAGGTACCACAGCCTATAAACCTCAATCACATAGTGCAAAAGCTCGGATTCACAAATCTTATCCAAGACATGTTGGTTGCTGTACGCACCAGTACCGAGAACTCCAAAGAGTCTTGTGCCAAGAAAATAAAATCATTCCTAAAGATGCATGGAATTATAATGTACCTACCACATGGGATCATTATAGCCTAGCACTAGAAGCCAAATAAGCACTCGAGGAATTCAGACAAGCTGCATCATCACAGGAGCATGAAATGGCAGAGACAGATGACATTGCACAGTCCTCTCAAGACCCCTATGCCAAATGGAGAGGTCCTTTTCTCCAAGACCCCTATGAACATGGACCTTTGTCCTTATCTCAAAGCATAGACACATCCTATTATACTTAGCCATCCAATTGGCCTTAGCCAAGCATTCCTGCCGACACTACAGGCCTTCCAAAAACTATAGGAAGCATCCTTGTCAAACGAAGTCCTTTCACCAGATTCACTTGTAGAACTTGAGCAAAAATATGAAGAACACCTTCTAGCAATGCATGGTTATGATGACTTGGACAATAACTACAATGCTCACGACGGATGAGACTACTAACCGTACAAGATCACTGTAGCAAGTTACTGTTCACTTTTATCGTAGCAGTAGGCTAGAGAAGTCACTGTTCAATGTGACTGTTCATACCATGCGAATAATTCCCTACCGGAAGTTTCTGGCACCTCTGTATGTTTCAGAACCCATGAGCTTGGTCATTGTTTGTGTGTGGCCTCTTATTGCCTACAAAAGGCAATGAGGATGTAATGTGTTGAGCAAAGTCTCTTGAAGTAAAATGAGTGTTTTGTGTAAAACTCTCAATGTCTTTTTAAACTCCTGTTCTTCTTCAACTTGGTAGGATCTTCTGAGAAATGCAGCTCGGATAGTTAGAAATGTTACCATCCTGGTTCTATTTGAGTGTCTTTAGACTTTGAACTAAATGGCTGAGTGGTTCTTTGCTAAAAAGCTGTCCTTGAAAGGCTTGAAAGGGAGAGGTTCGCCTACTGTGGGAAGGCATACCTGCAGAAAACTGACTCCAATCAATTTCCTAGATAATCTATATTATCAGTGTATAATAGAAACAGACTTTCTATTAAGGCTGTATTTGATAACCTTTCTGTTTCAAAAATTGTTCTTAGGAATAGAAATAGAAAAAATTATTTCTGTCCTAGGGAATAAATTTTTTGAATAGAATAACATGTTTGGTAAACTTGTATAATTTCTATTTTTGGAATAGAAAAAGAACAAAACACGTTTAGTAAACCGATACAATTTTTTTGTTTCTTTTATTTTTTAATATTTTTATTTTATTTTTTTCCTTTTTTTTTTTTTATTTTTTCTTTTTTATTTTATGTTTTTTTTTTTTGTTTTTTTTCCTTTCTTCCTTTTGGCCGGTTGCCGACCTCGGCCATGGCTAGCGACCAACCAACGAGGGTCGGCAGCCTCGCCCAACCACCACGAGGCTCTGTCTCGCCAGTGGCCTCGGTGGCCAAGCAAGCAGCCGGCGAGGCTGACCACGCAGTGCCTGGGTAAGGTCGAGCCGGGTTCAATGATGACAACAACTTTCGTAAGTACAATCCCAGGTATGAGCCCGATGACTTCCCATCTCCGCCGTGGTTGGATCTACTGAAGAACCCGCATACGATGGCGAAGAGGACGAGGATGACGTGGAGAGAGTCCCAAGTCTTCTTGACAGAACGAGGGCGAAAGATCTGGGAAGTGACGAGGAGGAAGGGTGGGTGGGCAAGGAGAACGAAGGCGATAGAGGTGGCGAGGTAGAGGAGGAGGAGGTGGCGGGGGTGGAAGATTCACAGCGGCTAGACAGGTGGCCTGTCGGCTTCGCCATGGCTCGGCGTCTCCGGGGGCCAGCAACGCTCCGGCAAGGTCGCCGGCCCTCATCGGGCGATTGCCGGAGAGGATGACGGTGGAGAAGCTAAGATACCGGAGAAAGGAGGGACGTGAGATAGACGGCACCGGCTGAAGAGAAATAAACAAAGGAAACAAGTTTTGTGTTTTTGTTCTTTTGTTTCTTCAAAAAGTGTTCCTGGGAACAAGAAACAAGTTTTTCTTGTTTCTTGTTTATGTTCCAAATTTGTTCCCAGGAAAAAAAAATGATAGATTTTTGTTCCCGGGAACAAAAGTGTAAATAAACGCGTTTTTGTTCTTTTTTTGTTCCCCGGAACAAAAGAACATAAATTTTTGTTCCGGGGAACAAAAACACAATTAAACAAACAGCCCCTAAGGGTACGTTTGGTAACGTTTCTATTTAAAAATTGTTCTAGGGAACAGAAATAGAAAAAACGATTTTTGTTCTAGGGAACAATTTTTGAACAGAAAACACATTTGGTAAACTTGTATAATTTTTTTATTTCTTTTAATTTTTAAATATTTTATTTTATTTTCCCTTTTTCTTTTTTTCTTCCTTTTGGCTGGTCGCCGCCTCGGCCATGGCTGGTGACTAGCCGACATGGGCCAGCGGCCTCACCCAACCATGGCGAGGCTCGCTGGCTGGCGCAAGGTCAGCCTCACCCTCACCCAACCAAGGCGAGCTCGCGCAGATCCAACGAGGCTCAGCCTCGCCAGGGGCTGGTGACACTTGAGCAAGGTCACCTGCCAAAGAAAAAAGAAAAAGAAAAGAAAAAGAAGGAAAAAATAGGAGAGAGAAAATTTGTTTCTCAGAAGTGTTCCGGTAACAAGAAAAACTTCTTGTTTCTTGTTTCTTTTCCAAATTTGTTCCCTGGAACAGAAACAAGTCCCAGGAAGAAAAACATAAACAAATGCATTTCTGTTCTTTTTTTGTTCCCCGGAACAAAAAAAAACAGAAATTGTGTTCATGACCATAAGAAAAGAACACAAACAAACAGCCCCTAAGTTTCCCATTGGATAACTTATGTCTTGCGTGTTGCTTGTGCAACCACCTACAGGATTTTCAAATTATTTCAGCAGCTCCAATTGACCTATGGAAGCAAGTTGATTTAACCACCTTCCCCAAAAATGGAAACTAAATCTGAATTTTTCAAAGTAAATATGATTTAACCATGCTTTGATGAACTAATCTGACTTTTTGTGGCGCCAAAAAAAAAAAGAAAAACTAAACATAAAAAAATAACGAGTATTTTTTGACCGTCAACAAAGTTCGCGCATTATTAATTTCGCTAATTCTTTAGTGAGGGTACAGAGAAGCCACGTGAGTTTGTCGCTGAGAATTTGATGACTTAAAAAATTGTATTTTTATAATGACAATCAATTAAGTTCTTAGCTTATCTAATCATTTTGTCCCTGATATAGCTAGTAATATCACCTAGAGGGGGGGTGAATAGGTGTTTAAATAATTTCTCGAGATATGAAAGCAATACTAGGCAAACAATAGAAAGGAACCTCACCTTTAGTTAACAAAACGAACTAAGAACAAAGTAAAGCAGAGAGTAGGGAAGATAAAATTGAACACAAGGTTTATAGTGGTTCGGCTTATTTCAAGCCTATGTCCACTCTTCTGCACTGACAGCCCACCGGCTGGATTTCACTATGAACAAAAGAGATGTTACAGCAATGTTTTCCCTTGATTCACAGTGTAGATGATCTATCACACTTCCTCAAGATATCTCAAAATATAGACTCTCTTTTGCGTACAAGATTTCGCTCAGCAAATGAGCTTCAGACTCTCTTTTGCGTACAAGATATCTCAAAATCAAAGAGCTTCAGACTTTGGAATTCTTCTATCGTGCACCTCCTCGAACAACTGGAACGTCTTCCTTTTATACTCCTCTGTGCCATCATACCCGTTGGCACTTACCAAAGGAATTCTTCAAATCCTCCCGTTGGACAGAATCAATTAGGAAGATTATTCGAGCTATTAAAGGAACATGTCGATAGCCCATCAATCCTGCTCGCCCATACAATCAGGATCTTGGTTTCCATAAGTAGAACCTTCCAAGAATACTTTGCCAATCACCGGATCTTTAATCATTCTTGATTTGAACAAAGGAATCCGTTATGTCATATCCAAACAAGAGATCTTCTCCAGTCGATAAGGCCAAATCCTTAATAAAGTAGTTCTAAATAGCCTTTCTTCAACGGATTAGAAACTGTCAATGTGAATAGACTTTGAGTCTTGAGTCTGGTAGTCCGGAGGTCTTCAGACTTTAATAGAAGAGTCTGCAAAACTTCAGACTAGACTGATAGAAACATTTTGTCAGCTTCAAAATATTCCAGAAGGATTTCTCCAACAATCTCCCCCTTTTTGATGGTGACAAAACTTTCATGCAGATTTGAATAAATTTGACCTGCAAAATATTACTCAAGCAAATATGGATATCTTATAAAGATTAATGGCTTAATGATAACACTAGAATCTGCAACCACATAAAATAGGTTAGTCTTGAATAAGAGTAAAGCCATTAATAAAATATCAATAATACTTAATATAAGCAGCAGTCAAATCCAAATCCACGTTCAGTCAATCCTCATCCAGACACAGACATATAAGTCACACATCAAAACAAACTAAAAATTCAACAAGTTTAAGTTCAAAGATTTCAAATCTCGCATCCATCCCCCTTTTTGTCATCATAAAAAAGGTTGAGATGGGAATAGAATGGAGTCAAGTTTGCTTGGGAATGCGAACAAGCTGGAAATCTCCCATGGACTGGATGATGCCTTCCAGCTTTTTCAATTATTCCTTCAGTTGATCCACCTCTTCACCTTTAGCATTGGCTTGAATTCGAAGAGCAAGAGCTTGGATCTGATCAGATAATGAAATGGAAGAAGCTTGTCATGCATTCTTCAAGTTCTGAACTTTGCTTTCCAAAGCATATATCTAACCCCGCAATTCCAAGAGAACATCAATGATTCTGCGAAAATCTGCTTGAGTTATCAGTCTGCGTACTAGCTTCGACACAATCTGATGGAGTAAAAGCAGACGATGGTATATTAGCATAATCACGCAGATTTGGCGATGAAGCACCATGTCCCTCCTCAGGAAATTGAGAGGCATGAATGTCCTCTGGATCTGCTGGAGAGCGGCTGACTCCTTCACTGTTAACAGGATATGAGGACATTCCTCTGTTCTCACCACCTCCCCCTGTTTCCATGTCTTCAGGTGGAGAAGAGAGTTCCTCATGCTCTTCTTCATGTTGATTTTCTCTGTCTTCTTCTTCTTCAAACCTTTCCTTCTCTGCTTCTCTTTCTTTAGCTTCTCTCTCCTCTTCCTCTTTCTCTTGTCATTCCTTTGATTTTGGAACAGAACGACTCAGCTTCTTCAATGCTATAGCAGAAATTGTGAGGTCATCCTCATCATCTTTATCAGTAATGAGAGCTTTTCTCTTTTTGGATGGAGCAATCATGGGCTCCTTCCCTTTTCTTTTCGCTGCAGAAGATACTTGATGAGATTTGACAGGGGTTTTCTCCTTAAATTTCTCCAACTCCTTGTCGAGTTCTTTCAGACGCATTTTGGACACCATTTTCAGTCCTACCACCATTTTGTCACATGGTCGAACGCAAAGAATTTGTGGAGGCTGAATATTCAAATGTCTGAATATCTTTGACACCAGACTTGGATAAGGAAGTTGGCCCTTGTCCTTCACCACTGCTCTATACATATGAAACAGAATAATGTGAGGAAGAGAAAACTTTTTCCCAGCATTGATGGCGTACATCAGCTTTGCCTCTGAATTAGAAACATCAGTCTTGGAAGTTTATTTCGGTCTGAGGCAATTAATCACAATTTTGTGAAGCGGAATATTGAACGCATGCATCCTTGAGTAGGAAATCCTTCCCTCTGTCATTCTATCTTTAACAAGTTCCAATGTGTCACGAGCTATAGAGACACTAATGGGTTGATATCTCCCTCTCTCAACCCCAATCACATCTGCCAACATATCCACATCCACTACAAAAATCCTGATCTCGGACACTAAAAGAGATTCTATTCGCATCCAAGAAACTAAGATTTGAATAGAAATATGCAGTTAATTGAGCAAAGGCTTCTATGGTGTCAGAACAGAACTATTCTAGTTGAAGAAAACTGAACTTTTCCCTCAAATTGACATTCACAGCATCAAAGAAATGAAAATCCACACTCCTAGGGTTTATCACCCCACGTTTCAACAATTCGGAGTATAGATCCTTCTGTTCCTTCGATCTAAACAACTCTGTTCTTTTTCCTCGATTTTTCGCTGCAACACCCATTCTCGGTTGAAATTCTCTGTACAATCTGTCATCATCATTTCCATCTATTGGATTAAATCCCCCAACACGCGGATCACTTGGGATATTTGCAAGGATTTTTTATGCCAACCCCTTAGGAGCAATTTCCAAACTCTCCATTTTTCGCAAAAAGATGTACTTATTCCCATATCCCTTGTCCTTAAGAAACTCATCGATGTAGTTCAATGGAGTACCAGTGCTCTTTAAAGCACGGTAAAGCTTATAAATAAAAGAGGGCCTTTGAACTCTTACAAGATCTGCGTCTTCAATGATTTCTTCCTCTTGTTGATGACCAGCATCCTGTGGACTAGATGGTGGAGAATGACGCTGCTGAGAATGTTGTGGGCTCTGCTGCTGACTTGGTGACTCCTCTTCCTCGGTGAGATCAAAGTGAGTAGGCCCCTCACTCATTCGCCGTGGTCCCCTGCTTGCGATTCTCAAAGACTTTCTTGAAGACGACATCTTTCTTAATAGAAGAGTCTGCAAAACTTCAGACTAGACTGATAGAAACGTTTTGTCAGCTTCAAAATTCTAGAAGGATTTCTCCAACAGTCCCCACTTACCTAAATCAGAAAGTATAAACTATATACATAATCTACATCCTATTCTCAGGTCACCAATTTAAACAAGACCACCTCAGCAATGTAAAAACAACAACATAACGGTTTAATTAATGGAAAATGACAAGCTGACTTAGGCTCCATTTATTTTGTGAAAATTGAATGACTTTAAATATTTTTCAGATTCTTCATTTTTCTCAACAATTAAGGCAAACCTCTTAACTTAAGAAACTGCCAAAAAAAAAAAAAGTTAGAGGTTGACCGACCAAAAAAGTTAGCGGGTTGATTGTTTACTTAACCCAACAAAGAGAAGGGGGAATAGAAAACGTAATGGAATGAGTTTTGTACTTGACTGGAATGAAGGAGCTAATTAACATCTTGAGTTTTGTCACTTTTAGGGTATTTTGCCTGTTCATGTTTTGCCTTATTTATGTTAATGTCATTTTCTTTCCTCAAAATCCGCCGCCCTAGTCCTAAACTTCCCACACGGCAAAATCCCCAAAACCAAATAAAAAACGTAACTGCTGAACACTAAGCTTAGCTGCCGCTATGAGCCACTGCCGTGCCCATTGTTGCCATGGTGCCGGCGGTAGTAAACAGTGGTGGGTGATGAAAGAGGTGAGGATTTATAGGAGACTTGGAGGATTGGAAATTTTAGAAAGCGGCAATTTAATCTTTTTGGTTGGTGATAATTTGGTAATGGATGATAAGTGAGATTTTTAGAAGTAGAGGACAGTGAGTGATCACGAGCGAAATGTGAGGATGGTTTGTAGGTAACAACTACCTAAGAGTCTAAGACGAACCCAGCTGGTAGTATGGACTTAAGATTGTTGGAGAAATCTTCTTGAAGTGTTTTGAAGTTGACAAAACATTTCTATCGCCTAGTCTCGAAGGCTTGCGGACTCGCTATTTAAAGTCGAAGACCTCCTGACAGCCAGACTCAAGACTCAAAGTCTATCCTCATTGACAGTCTAATAATGTTGAAGAAAGGTTATCCAGAACTCGATGTTTCGTTAAGGATTTAACCTTATCAACTGGAGAAGATCTCGTGGCTGGAAGACATAACGGAGTCCTTTGATTGATCGAAGATTGACTCGATAAATTGAAGATCCGGTGATTGCCTAAATATTATTGGAAGGTTCTGCTTATGGAAACCGAGATCCGATTGTATGGGCGAACATGATTGATGGGCTATCAACACGTTCCTTTAATAGCTTGAACAATCTTCCTAATTGATTCCGTCCAACGGGTAGATTGGAGGAATTCCTTTGGTAAGTGCCAACGGGTATGATGGCATAAAGAAGTATATAAGGAAGACTGTCTTAGTTGTTCAAGGTGTGCGCGATAGAAGAATTCCAAAGTCTAAAGCTCCTTTTTGTTTAGACAAATCTTTTGAGCGAATACCTGTATACGAAAGAGAGAGTCTATATTTGTGAGAAATCTTGAGGAGGTGTGGTAGAACATCTACACTGTGGAATCAAGGCCAAGCTGTGCTGTAACTTCTCTTTTGTTCATAGTAGAATCCAGCCAATAGGCTGTCAGTGAAGAAGAGTGGACGTAGGCTTGATATAAGCCGAACCACTATAAACCGCGTGTTCAATTTTCTCTTCTCTCAGTCTTACCTTGATTATCGTTTCCTCTAACTGTCTAGTATTGTGCAATTGTTTGAGAAAAATTCTTTATATACCTATTCACCCCCCTCTAGGTACTCATACTAGCAATATTAATTGGTATCAGAGCTTGTGTACTTACTTTATTTGAAGTGTTTTACTTCGTAGTAAAAGATCCATGGCTAGTATGCTAGCACCAGGGCTGATGGAAGGGCAAAGCAATACCAGACCACCCTACTTTGATGGAAATGATTACAACATCTGGAAGAACAAGATGAAAGCTTTCCTACGATCAAAGGATCCTCTGGAATGGGACGTTGTAGAAAAAGGAATTACTCCTACCATTGCATCAGTCTCTGAAAGAGGAAAAGAAACTGATGAGACCAGCGGAATGTCTCAAGAAGAAATAATCAAGAGACAAGCACTCGATGCAAAAGCAATTTACTCCTTATATTGTGCTTTATCACCAACTGAATATAATAGAATATCTTCTTGTGGTACAGCAAAAGAAGTTTGGGACAGATTGCATATCACCTATGAAGGAACAGATCGAGTGAAGGAAACAAGAATCAACATTCTTCTCGGTCAATACGAAGCCTTCAGAATGAAACCAGGAGAATCTATATCTGACATGTTTAGTCGTTTTACAGATATTGTGAAGTGGAACGGATCAATGAAGATGAAGATCCAAAAGGTAAGAAATCCATTGCATTAAAATCAAATGATGATTCTGATGTTACAGATTCTGAAGAAGATATGGATGATGAGGAGCTTGCTCTCATGATAAGAAGATTCAGAAAACTGAATAGAAAAGGAAGAAGGTTCAACTCAAAGAAACAAAGCTTTCAAAGACAGCGAGCATGGTCTGTTGATGATGAGGAACCAAACAAAGACATAGTCTGCTTTGAATGTAAGAAAAGGGACACATCGGACTAACCGTCCTCTTCAAGAAGAAGAGAGGAAAAGCTGAAAAATTTCGAAAAACTCTCAAAGCCGAAACTTGGAGTGATACAGAGTGTGAAGAAAGTGATAATGAATATGCCAATCTATGTCTGATGGCACAATCAGACTCAGACAATGAATTTGAGGCAAGTAATTTTAAAATTCCTGTCAAAGTTTCTAAATACATTGATGAACTGTGTTTTAGTCTTAAGACTTCTCTCAAAAGAATTTCCGAACTGAAAAAGGAAAACTCAGCTCTAAAGCAAAAGGAAAATGTTTTAGTAGAAAGAGTTAAAAGTCTAGACTTGACTGTTTCCACTCTTAAAGAAAATGAATATAATCTTTTAAAAGAAAATGCTCTTTTAAAAACAAACTTATCAAATATTTCAAAGAAATTTTCAATAGGGTCTGAAAAACTTGAGAAAATTCTTTCAGCTCAAAGACCTTACTTCAATAAGTCCGGTCTAGGTATGACAGCAGAAACAATTCTCTTGATTGATTTTCCTAAAGTAAAAGAAAGAATTAAGAAAAGACTCTCGAGAGAAGCTTACAAAAATCACTTCAAGAAAGTTTTTGTAAAATCTATAGGTAGAAATGCTCTCAGATGTTCAAAATGCAACAGTCCGGATCACTTTGAAAAAGAGTGTCCTATGGTTTGGAAACCTGTTAAGAAAATATGGGCTAATACTGCTTATGTTACTAACACCAAAGGACCCAAGAAAGTTTGGGTACCAAAGAAAGCTTGAGACTCTATTTTAAATGCAGGTCACCGTCAAGAAAAAGGTAAAGTGTATCTTGACAAAGGATGCTCAAGACACATGACAGAGACTCAAATTGTTTTATAAAGCTTGCTCAAGTAAATGGTGGAAAAGTTTCATTTGGAGGAAACATCAAATGAAGTATTGTGGGATTTGGAACTGTGAAAATTGGAAATCTCACAATAAGTAATGTTTCCATAGTGGAAGGACTCAATTACAATCTTCTCAGCATTAGTCAACCGTGTGATACTGGTTTCAAGATCTTCTTTCAAGAAGGAATATGTTCGGAATCGGTAAAGACTCTACTCGATCTTTCATGGGTCGAAGACATGGAAACATCTATCTTCTGGATGTGAAACCAAATGAATCGCAATGTTTTATCTCAATTCAAGATTAAGCAAGCTTATGGCACATAAAGCTTGGTCATGTCAACATGAAGCAATTAGCCAAAATCTCATCAAAATAGCTTGTTCGGGGACTACCCAAATTACCTTATCAAAATACTGATCCATGCACTCCATGTATTCTGGGAAAACAGGTAAGAAATTCATTTAAGCCAATAAATCATGTCTCTACTAATCATGTACTACAGTTGCTGCATATGGATCTCTTCGGACCAACCAGAACACATAGTATTGGAGGTTATTCCAAATGGACGTCAAAAGCGCCTTCCTAAATGGAGTCATCCAAGAGGAAGTTTATGTGGAACAACCACCAAGGTTTGAAGACCCAAAAAAGCCAGACTCAGTCTTCAAACTGAAAAATGCTTTGTATGGTTTAAAGCAAGCACCTCGAGCTTGGTACGATAGATTAAGTAAGTTTTTAATACAAAATGGTTTTGTCAAAGGTAAAGTAGATACGACTTTATTTATCAAAAAGGAGAACAAAATTTTCTTACTTGTTCAAATATATGTGGATGACATTATTTTCGGATCTTCTAATGAAAATATGTGCAAGAAATTTTCTAAGTCTATGCAGGATGAATTTGAAATGAGTATGATGGGAGAGTTAACATTATTTCTTGGTCTTCAAGTAAAACAATTGAAGGAATGAACTTTTATTTATCAAGAAAAATATGTTAATGATCTTGTCAAAAGATTTGGACTGGAAAAGTGCAAAAAGACCGACATACCGATGTCAAGTTCTTTGAAGATAGACAAAGATGAAGAAGGGAAGAAAGTTGATCAAAAGCTGTACAGGAGCATCATTGGTTCACTTCTTTATCTTACCGCTTCTAGACCTAACATTTTGTTGAGTGTTTGCATCTGTGCTAGGTTTCAATTAGATCCTAGAGAATCCCATCTCAGTGCTGCGAAACGCATCATTAAATACGTTGCTTCATCATCAAGCATCGGTCTTTGGTATCCTAAGAAGGGAGACTTTAATCTTCTGGGATATTCAGACGCAGATCTGGCCGGTTGCAGAGTTGATAGAAAAAGCACTTCGGGAACCTGCCAGTTGCTTGGAAGCAGGATAGTGTCTTGGTTTTCAAGGAAACAAAGCACTCGTGTCTCTTTCAACAACGTATGAGTATGTAGCCCTCGGGAAGCTGCTGTTCGCAAATTCTATAGATAAAACAACAGCTAAGAGACTTTGAAATTGAAGACTCATGCACGGAGATTAATTGCAACAATACCAGCGCTATCAACCTCACCAAAAATCTAATTCTCCACTCAAGAGCAAAGCATATAGAGATTCGACATCACTTTATTAGAGACCATGTTCAAAATGGAGATGTTTCAATTCAATTTGTTGACTCAAAGAATCAACGGCGGATATATTCACAAAGCCTTTGGAGAAAAATCAATTTGAGTCTATACGTTCCAGACTCAACATTTTGAGGTATGAGGATATCAAAGTCTAAAGACTTTCAGACTCAGACTTACAAGACTTTATCTGAAAGACAATCTTGGTACGTCCGTCAGACTGTAAGTCTTTCTCTCTTGAATCTCATCTTGAAAAGGTACGATCGTCATACTATGTTTAAATTGTTGCTATATTTAATTGACGTAAATATTGCATCGTTTCATTTTCAAAAAGGAAGTTATTTTTTAAATGACTATTTTTGCGGAAAAAGACAATTATTTTGAAAAGGCATATTTTTATTTCCTTTGTGACGGTTCGTTTATCCCTCTTTTTAACCGATCGTGCACTGTCGATTCCTCTTCACTTTTCTCTCAAAAAACCTAGAAAGCATCGATCCTCTATTCCCGTTTGTCTTCTTCGTTTAATCCTCAAAAAGTTGTCATCTTTCCTGGGAAAGTCAAGCAAGGAATCTTCCAAAAACTGAGAAAGATGTCATCTTCAAGAAAGTCTTCAAGAATCGCAAGCAGGGGACCACGGCGGATGAGTGAGGGGCCTACGCACTTCGATCTTACTGAAGATGAAGTGACTCCAGAACAGCAAGCGAGCCCACAACATTCTCAACAGCGTCATTCTCCTCCATCTAGTCCTCAAGGCGTTGATCATCAACAACGGAAGAAATCATCGAGGATGCAGACTCATAAGAGTTCAAAAGCCCGCTTATATTTACCAGTTATATCGTGCCCTAAAAGGAATCCGTACTCCTTTGAACTACATTGATGATTTTCTTAAAGACAAAGGACATGGGAACGAATATATCTTTCTGCGAAAAATGAAAAGTTTGGGAATTGCTTGAAAATGGGTGGCTTAGGAGACCCTTGCAAATATCCCAAGTGATCCTCGTGGGATCGGGGGCCGAATCCTGTAGATGGGAATGATGATGATAAATTATATCACAATTTCAACCGAAAATGGGTGTTGCGGTTGAAAATCAAGGAAAAATGGGAGATTTGTTCAGATCAAAGGAGCAAAAGGATCTCGTACTCGAAATTGCTGAAGCGTGGGGTAATAAACCCTAGGAGTGTGGATTTTGATTTTCTGGATGCTGTGAATGTGAACTTGAGGGAAAAGTTCAGTTATCTTCAACTTGAAAAGTTCTGCTTTGACTCTATAGAGGCATATGCTGAATTAACTGCATATTTCTATTCAAATCTAAGCTTTTTAGATGAGAATAGATTCTCTTTCAGCGTTAAAGACCAAGACTATGTTGTGGATATGAATATGCTTTGCAGATGTGTTAGAAGTCGAAAGAGGAAGATATCAACCAATCAAAGTTTCCATTGCTCGGGCCACACTTGAACTAGTGAAGGACAGGAGAACAGATGAAAAGATCACCTACTTAAGGATGGGTGCATTCAACATCTTGCTTCACAAGATTGTGATTAATTGCCTCCGACCGAAATCAACTTCCAAGACTGATGTTTCAAGTTCAAAGGCCAAGCTAATGTATGCCATTCTCTTTGGAAAAAGGTTTTCTCTCCCTCACACTGTGATGTTTCACATGTATAGAGCAATGATGAAGGACAGAGGTCAACTCCCTTACCCAAGCCTTGTTACGAAGTTATTCAGACATCTGAATATTCAGCCTCCACAAATCTTTTATGTTCGACCATGCTATAATATGGTGGTAGGACTGAAAATGGTGACCAAAATGCGTCTGAAGGAACTGAGCAAGGAGTTGGAGAAATTCAAGGAGAAGACTCCTGCAAAATCTCATCAAATATCTTCTGCAGCTAAAAGAAAAGGGAAAGAGCCCATGGTTGCTCCATCCAAGAGAAGAAGAGCTCTCCTCGTTGAGGATGAAGATGATGAGGAAGACATCACCATCTCTGCATTGGCTTTGAAGAATTTAAGTCGTCCTGTTCCACAAAAAGAATCGGAGCAAATGACGAAAGAAGCAAAGGAGAAGGAAGAAGAAGAAATAGAAGCTGAAAAAGAAACAGAGGAGGAAAGACCAGAAGAAGAAAGAAGAGAAGAAGGAGAACCTGAAGAACACTCTTCTCCACTTATAGGCATGGAAACAGGGGGAGATCAGGAGAAAGGTGTGAAGTCTTCATGTCATGATGCAAGTGAAGGAGTCAGTCGCTCACCAGCAGACCCAGAGGATGCTTATGCATCTCAGTTTCCAGAAGAAGGTCATGAAGTTTCATCGCCAAACCTGCGGGATTATGTTGATCTACCATCATCTGCATTTACTCCATCGAATCGAGCCGAAGCAAGTACTCAGACTGATAATTGAGTAGATTTTCGCAGAATCATGGATATTCTCTTGGAGATGCGAGGTCAAATTTATGCCTTGGGATGCGCAGTTCAAAGCTTGAAGAATGAAGGTCAAGCTTCTTCCTGTTCATTGAATGATAAAATGCAAGCCCTCTCTGTTCAGAATCAGGCCAATGCCAAGAGTGAAGAGATTGCACATCTAAAGGAAGACTTTAAAAGGCTGGAAGGCATCGTTCAGTCTATGGAAGATTTCTAGCTTGTCCGCGTTCCCAAGCAATCTTGACTTCATCTCATCCTTTTTAATGATGACAAAAAGGGGGAGAGATGCAAGATTTGATCAAAAAATTTTCATTCATTAAACTTTTAATTGTTTATTGGATTGTTTTGTGGTTTGAATCTGTTTGACTTTGGTTTGTGTCTGGATGAGAACTGAACTAGACTTGGATTTGACTGCTTCTATTAACCAATATTGATATCTTATGAATGGCTCCATCATATACTTTGGACTAACCTATTTTCTGTGGTTGCAGATTCTAGTGTTATTCTCATTAGCCATTTATCTCTATAAGATATGCATATGTGTTTGAGAAATGTTTTGCGGTCAAAGATATCCAAATCTGCGGGAAAGTTTTGTCACCATCAAAAAGGGGGAGATTGTTGGAGAAATATTCTTGAAGTGTTTTGAAGTTGACAAAACGTTTCTATCGATCTAGTCGAAGGCTTACGGGCTACTCTGCTATTTAAAGTCGAAGACCTCCTGACAGCCAGACTCAAGACTCAAAGTCTATCCTCATTGACAGTCCTAATCCGTTGAAGAAAGGTTATCCAGAACTCGATGTTTCGTTAAGGATTTAACCTTATCAACTGGAGAAGATCTCGTGGCTGGAGAAGGCATAACGGAATCCTTTAATTGATCGAAGATTGACTCGATAAATTGAAGATCCGGTGATTGCCTAAATATTATTGGAAGGTTCTGCTTATGGAAACCGAGATCCTGATTGTATGGGCGAACATGATTGATGGGCTATCAACACGTTCCTTTAATAGCTTGAACAATCTTCCTAATTGATTCCGTCCAACGGGTAGATTGGAGGAATTCCTTTGGTAAGTGCCAACGGGTATGATGGCATAAAGGAGTATATAAGGAAAACTGTCTTAGTTGTTCAAGGTGTGCGCGATAGAAGAATTCCAAAGTCTGAAGCTCCTTTTTGTTTAGACAAATCTTTTGAGCGAATACCTGTATACGAAAGAGAGAGTCTATATTTGTGAGAAATCTTGAGGAGGTGTGGTAGAACATCTACACTGTGGAATCAAGGCCAAGCTGTGCTGTAACTTCTCTTTTTGTTCATAGTGGAATCCAGCCAATAGGCTGTCGGTGAAGAAGAGTGGACGTAGGCTTGATATAAGCCGAACCACTATAAACTGCGTGTTCAATTTTCTCTTCTCTCGCCTTACCTTGATTATCGTTTCCTCCAACTGTCTAGTATTGTGCAATTGTTTGAGAAAAATTCTTTATATACCTATTCACCCCCCTCTAGGTACTCATACTAGCAATATCAAAGATGACATCGAAATTAGCGTTAAGCTCAAATTGTAGGGAACCTTTGGGTACAAAAAGCCATTCTTAAAAGTTGGGCATTAGACCTATGCACGTAATTTCAAGTAGAAAAGTTTGCATGTAATTAATGAGATTTGAATAGAACTTACCTTGTTGAGTCCCATGATAGCCCAACCAATAGGCCCAACTCTTCTGTTTAATTTAATTAATTTTAAAAAGTAACTATAAAATCTAAAAATGGTTGTTGATGAGAAAAATCTAAGTTCAAATTTAGAACATAACGCCAAGACACACTTACCTGATAATTATATCAACTATACCATCGAACTTTGATTTTGTCCATTTGATTATAACTTAGGATCACAATTCATCCCATTAGACATATCCTTTATTTTCAAAATGATTAATTTGTCAAATAACATTGCTTGCAACATATTTCTAATGTATTTCGTAACACTATTTCTCATGCCTAATTCAGCTCGTAAAAATGTGGACATAACCTCACTGCGAGATAAAGGACGGAGCAAACATAGTATTTGGAATGATAGAACAAGTTAAAGGTTGAGAGTGAATGCTGATGTGCTGGATACGTTTGATATATACTTTATAGAATTATAAGTAAACCTTTCTTCGTTAGTTCATGCAAGCGCGTTGGGTCTTGTTTTCTCCGGTTTGAATGGACTGGGATTAAACCTGGGTTAATAGTATAATCCAATGTCTCCACAAGTGAATAGGGTAGTCCGACCGTACAACCAGGGTCAATGCCTTTCGGTCAACGAACAAACTCAAGAGAAAATTCCCATAATGACACCGCATGTTGAAAAAACTGCAGGCGCCGTGCCGCTCAAAACCCTAGATGAATCCGAAATTTTATTTATTTATTTCTGATAGGAGATAAGGCAGCTGACGTTTAGGGGAGGCAACTAAGGCAGGCGGCTTCTGCAACATCTACAGGCGAAGGGAGGCGACGGTTGTTGTCTTCCGTCCCTATTGCCAATCATTCAAAAGCGGAAAGTGGATATCGTGGGATCAACAATGTTGAATCTGTAGGTTTCTTCTTGAGTTTTGACCCGAGAAAGGGTGTCCTAAACGTGTCGCCTTTATCTTAAGAAGTTCTTTCTCTTCACGTTTATACAGAGAGAGAGAACCATCGATGAACAGTTGAAGAAAGCATACGGATCATTAAGTGTCTTATAATTAAGCAGTAGCTCGATGTACTGATTACTGTTGAAGCAAATGAAAGATCATTTCTAGGAAAAATAAAAGGGTCTGCTCGATGAGAAAGTTTTTAGCTTGATAAAGTATTGATAATCCAAACTAGCAGATAAGTTAGTGCGCATGGGATGACTTCTTTATATAACCAGCACCCTCTACTAGTAATTTTGAACAAAATCTGTAATATATAACAGTCATGCCCAATGACATGCTGATACATCCAGTAGACAAATCAAATATATCGTATCCTCTCTTTTCTTTTTTTTTTCTTTTTTTTTTTTTTTTTTTTTGAGTTAAAGGTTAGGAGGGACAATTGGCATGATTATCCATCTGAGCATTAACATAAGGGTTCTTCTCTTGCTCCAAAATGTAATAACTAGACAACTCATAAGTGTATAGGCCTGTCATCTAACCCCATAGACATGCTAGAAACTAAAAAGTTCTCTGACGTAACAAATGTCCTTGACACAAGTTGGTCTAAGATTCACCAATGATATGATGTGTGACCCCTAATCATTGGGCTACCAATGCCCAATCTTATCGAATATTATTGTTTATTATTACATATTTGAGTAATAAAGAGTAATCATAAGAATGATACATTCTTTTTTCCTATTAATATCCCGTCATGCGTCCCGTGATGATTGACTTGTAGATAACAAACATCTTGGACTATCTGGGGTTCAGATGTTGCGATTTGCTAAAAACAATCATTCGTTTAACTAACATTATTTATTGAATATTATTTTTCTCTCAGACGACCAAAAGCAAAAAGACATAATCATGTACAAAACAAAAGCAATTATTGACATGATTTATCTATTCAAATGCTTATACGTCCACATGCATGTCTACGACCTTGTAATGAGATGGGGAGTTTTTCGTGCATCCTCCTTTGTTTGAATATTTTCAAGTGTCGCTCGTTGATTCTTTCTATCTAAGTTCTAACCATGTTGCGATCAAAGTAAATTTATCTCCTCTTTAAAACTAAAATCCCAGTTTTAGGTTTGTCTAAATTAGCGCTGAGTTAACACATAAAATGACGGAGGATGTTCCTTCATTGGTTAGTAGCATTCGAAGGGAACGGGTCAGAGAGCACCTTAATCTATCTTTTCACTTTAGATACGTTCTGAAAACTAAATATTTTTGTTAGGTATTTCTATGATTATTTTCTCTCCCAAAAAAAAAAAAAAAAAAAAAAAAAAAAGTGGGGGGCCTACTCCAACATTTCTATTCCAAAAAAATGTTAAACTTGCCTACAAATTTGATATACCAAGTGATGTGTAAAATTGTTATTGATTCTTAAATATGACCCATTTATTTAAAGGATTAGTCATAGCTTGACGTGTTACTTAGTGGATCAATTGTAACCAGCCTTAGTAAGTCTAGCGTTTCTCATTCAATTCCAAGTTCTGATAAGAACGCAGTTTGTGTGTATATTAAAGTTCAAAAATAGAGTAGTTATACAGTTCGTAAATGGTCTAAACTTGTATTTGAAAAATGCATACACATTATATTGAAACTAGAAACCAAGTCGATTTCATATAGAGCTTAAAGAAGCCATTGAAAGCCGTATTCAATAGGACAAACTTCTTGATGCGTGCAAGTTGGAAAGGAATTGTCAGGATTTAGTTTAAACTTCGTATACAACCAAACAATCCCATAGAATTCCAATAAATTTTCAAGATGTAGCTTCAAAATCAAGAACCAATCTCCAGAATTATCTAGCATATTATTAGGAAATATTAAAGCACACGTCGATTTCTATCACTGTTTTCCCCGTTGGATAACTTATTGTTAAATTTATGACGTCGATTTCTATCACTGTTTTTCCCGTTGGATAACTTATTGTTAAATTTATGACTCGAGTTTAAGCCCGAGCGAATAACTGAATTTTGAAATATAAAATAAATTGAAGCAAAGTTTCCTCTTTGCCGACTGGAAGCTTGTGGAAGCCGAAACGAATGAGGAATCACTGGCGTGAAGATGCACGCGTATAAAACAAAAGTGAGCCAGGTCTCCTGTTTCTTTTCTTGCGCTGCCGAATTCTTTTTTTTGGAGTGAAGACTCCGCACGTGAACGGAAAGTGGTGGGGCCCAAGGTCAATTCTTTGACCTTGGGCACACACATGCACGTATAAAAGCGGAGACAAAGGCGTAGCTTATTGGCTTTTCTCTTTTTTTTTACTGTGAACGTATGAGTCACGTAGAAGCCGCATGCCGCCGAGAGGGAGGAAAGCCACACATTGAAGCGTCGTTTTTACTGTGAGTGCTGTGAGTGTTCTGTTCGTGAGAGACATTCATAGGTGCTGGATGCTTGGCTTTGGTTTTTTTGTGTGTTCGTGCTGCGAAGTTTATTCGTGATTTACATCCAAGATAGATTGATGTATTTGGTGTAATTGGAGCTTGAGAAACACCGAGAGAGTGTTTGAGTGATTTGAGTGTGTAATCTCCTTGTATTGCTTGATCTATAGTGAAATTCGCTGCTGCTTTCCCCGTGGACGTAGGTCTTTACGACTGAACCACGTAAATTTGGTGTCCGATTTATTTTTTCTTCTTCCGTCTATATTTTGTTCGATCACTGCCATATCGCAACACTTATATTGTACATACTGCATGTACAACCAACTAAAAAATTTTCAGATTCTTCAGTAGCTCTGATTGATATGAGTTAGCAATAATCCTAAATTGATAGCAAAGTTAATTGAAATGAAAAAAAAAAAAGAATTGATTAAAACATCTTGAGAAATTGAAATTAAATCTGAATGAACAATTTAAGGGTAGTCATCGAAGCGTTGCGCTTCACTATATTTTTCACTTATAAACCACGCATTGATGCACTAATCTAACATTAAACGAAAAAAAAAAAGAGAACTAATTATTAAACAAATTGACCAGAATTCTTTGACTGCCAACAAAGTTTGGTCATACATTATCCCAAAAAGGATATATAACTCTACTAAATTTATATAATTATTCTCATTATTGTCTAGTGAGTGTCCCGAAAGGCCACGCCAGAGATGTTTAATTTTTTTTGTTGGTCAAACAGAAATGTCTGGTTGGATCGGGACATTAATGATGAGAATTTTGATGACTTAACGAGAAGCACTTTTATAATTTCAATTAGTTGACTTCTTATCTTATCTAGAGATTGTGTCCACTCTTACCTAAATCAGAAAGTATAAACTATATATATAATCTCAATCCTATTGCCACGTCACCAATTTATAAAGTCCACCTCGGCAATGTCAAAACATCAACGCAGCGGATTAGGCAGTGGCAAGCGAAAGCGAAATTGATTGAGTATTCTTGTTAAGTTAGAGGACTTGATTGAATAAAAGAAAAGAATATAATTTAATTAAACTAGTTGATTGAAGTTTCACCCTAGGCTCAGTCGTCACGCCAGTCGTTGCCGAGGCCTTTGGCTGCTCGGTGCCCACCATCATGACGGCAGCCGCGGCAGTAAATTGTGGTGGATGATGAAAGAGGTGAGGATTTGTGGGAATCTAGGAGGATTGGAAATTCTAAAGAGGGTTATTTTGTCTTAGTAACAAATAAGATTTTGTTAGAGGACGGTAAGTGGAATTTTCAAAAGTAGAGGAGAGTAAGTGATTAGGGAGTGAAAAATAAGGATGGTTTTAGTAACAATTACCTAAGACAAACCAACTCTAGTACTAGGGACTTAAAGATGACACTGGACTAGGCGTTAAGCTTGAATTATCGGGAAGCTTTAGGGAAGAAAGCCTTTCCTAGAAGGAAAAAAATACATCACCAGTGTAAAGTAAAATTTACATAAATCCCCTTATCCACTATGGATTGGAGGATTGTAACTACCCATTCTCCTAAATCACTAGCGTATAAGACCATTATTCTAAATAGCTTTTACACTACTGATTTATGTTATAATTACCCATCTTAAGATAGAGTGAATTGCATGAAGTTTAGTTATAAATTCATAAAGAAATTGTGTCAAAATTCCAATGAATCTTTTCTAACCTAAGGGTGCAAGCGCATAAACCCATAAGATAACCTGCAAGCCCAATAATTAGTTAAGTTTAGGCATTTGGCTCGTGCAGGTAGTTCTCATCTAGAGCAATTTTCACACAATTGGTGGGACTTTAATAGATAATCTTCAGCTCTAAAGCTAGAAATGCAATGGTGTCCCAACTAACTGCACCAACCCTAGAGATTGATTCAAATAATTATTAAATGTAAATATGTGATCTAAAAAATTGTTGATGTGGGAAATCAAAGTTCAAATAATTCTTTGTTAATTTTTACAGTGAGGTTCTCAGCCCCAAAACTGCAGTTTCGGGGTAAGGGCAGCCCTCGAAGTTATGTGCAAAGTTGCTAACGTCAAGCTAGTTGATGTGAGATCTGCGTTAGGATTTCATACCCACTCCCCCATCATCCCAAGGCAGTTACTGCTCTCTGACACCAAGTAAGGTTCTCAGTCCCAAGCAATTGTAGGGTGAGGGTAACGCCCAAGGTTATATGTAGAGTTGCTAATGTCAAGTTGGGCAATTTGGGATCTCTGTTAGGATTTCATACTGAATGAAAATATTTTTTTTATAGAATTATTATTTCAAATGATATAAGTGATTATTTTTTTATTTTTTTAAAATTGTTCATTTTCTTTTTTTTGTCAAACAAACAAAGCTTTGGAGAGTCACAAAATGATCTTCTCTGTTAGTTTGTAGAAGCGTGTCGCGCCTTCTTTTCTTTGGCTTGACTGGAATGGAAATTAAAATTGGAATAGTATAGTCCCATATCTCTACAAGTGAATAGGGTAATCGGACCGTAAAACCACGGTCAGTGCCTTTCGGTCAACGAACATCAAGAAAACTTCACAGGAGACACTGCACGTTGGAAAGACTGCATGCGTTGTGCCTTTCAAGACCCTTGAATAATCCGAAATCTTTTATTTATTTCTGATAGAAGATAAGACGGTTGACATTAGGGAAAAGCAGCTAAAAGTTAGGTGGCTCAATGATCACCTAATCAAAATGGCTCGAATTTCAGCAACATCTAGAGGCAATGGCGACGGTTGTTGTCTTCCGTCCCTATTGACTTATCGTTCAAAAGCGGAAACAGGATATATTGTCGGACCGACAACGTTGAATCTGCAGACTTATTCTTGAGTTTTGATCCCAAAAAGAG
The DNA here is from genome assembly GCA_014182545.1 of Eucalyptus globulus. Taxonomy (NCBI): domain Eukaryota; kingdom Viridiplantae; phylum Streptophyta; class Magnoliopsida; order Myrtales; family Myrtaceae; genus Eucalyptus; species Eucalyptus globulus. The sequence goes on along the minus strand of CM024721.1, from coordinate 15,630,232 downwards.
TGCCAGGACGTGTTGCCTTTATCTTGAGAAGTTCTTTTTACTTCATGTCTGGAGAGAGAGAAGAATATATATATATATAGAGATCATATAACGTCTTCAAAACGTCTTCAAATTACGTGCCCTAAGGTACTAATTTCTGTTGAGATAAATGAATGATCTTTTCTAAAATAATAAAACGTTTGCTCAACTTGAAAAATTTCAATTCTTTTAAAATATCAATAATGCAAATTAGCAAACAAGTCAGTGCCTTTGGGACAAAGCTACTACTTTTCTTGTATGGCTATTTACGAAGTGCCCTTTCTATAAATTTTCCATAAAACCTATAGTGCATAATAAAATTATGCCTTGTGACGTGCTGACATCATATATCAAGAAGATAAATCAAATATATTAACTGTTCTTTTTATTTTATTTTTTCTGAATGGGTTAAAAGGTTAAGAGGGGTGACTAGCACAACTACTCCTCTGGATAATATCATAAGGGTTCTACACTCGTTCAGAGAGGTTCTTTTTTAGCTATAACTACTCAACTAATTTGTCGGTGCATGAGCTTGTCGCCACAGCCCCACAACTCTCTTCATATTATGCAGCAAACATCTGAGGCACAAGCTGATTGAGGTTTGTCAATGATATGGCTCGAATTTATTATCTGCTGGAAAAATAGTGTAATCCCTAATAATTGGGCTACAACGCTTGGTGGTATTGAATGTTATTGTTTTTTTTTTTTTTGGTGCTATAGGAACCGGCTTGCAGCCGACAGCCGCGCCGTAAACCCTCAGGTGACACTTAAGCAGGAGGACCCACCACCCCTGAGTCACACTTAATACACCTAGCGCCTCCCCTGGGTTTTAAACCCTTCACCTTTGGGCTGAGGATCAACAGGGCCTTATCCAGCAGAGCCACCGTGGCCGGTGGTGTATTGAATGTTATTGTTTGTTATTGCATAGTGAGAAATAATGAGTAATCATAAGAGTAGTATAAAAAAGATTTTATTAATTCGCCGCCATGGGTCACGTGATGATTGTAGTTAACAAACTTCTTGGACTATCTGGGGGTCAAATGTTACGGCTTACTGATAACAGCCATTCATTTAAGTGAAATAAATTAAGAACATTCAAACCTCGCTCCCTGATCGGTGGATTCGTGACGTGAAGTCTTCGTGGAGAAAATGTTACCCACGTAAATGTAGAGTTTTCACGACTGTGCAGAGTCCTTGGTCATGGTCTTCAATCTTTCGATAGTGTCTTAACAACCTTCATGCATGTCAAAGAGGGTCTATTTCATAGAAATTTCACACATTTGCATCTCGTCGAAGAAAATAAGCAACCGCACCATAATAAACCAGAAAGATATAAACGTGGACACAATCACGTTGATGAGATAACAGTGGAATGAACAGAACATTAGGAATAAAGAGCAAGTAAAAGATAAGAGAGAATGCTAATATGCCAGGTTTGTTCAATATATCCCTAGAGAGTTACGGATTGATCTTCTTCGTTAGTTTATGGAAGCGTGTTGCGCCCTTTTTCCTTCGGTTTGAATGGACTAAGAATTGAAATTGGAATAATGCGATCCCATATGTCTACAAGTGAATAGGGCATTTTGACCCTACAACCACGGTGGATGCCTTCCAGTGAAGGAATTAAGAACATCAAAAAGCTTCACGTAAGACACCCGCACCTTGGAAAAGCTGCATGCGTTGTGCCGCTCAAAACCCTAGAACAATCCTCATCGACGATAAGATGAGAGAGTTGACATTAAGGAAAACAGCTAGCGGCGGCTTACCCTGATCAAAATGGCTCAAAGTTTCAGCAACATCTAGAGGCGATGGCGACGGTTCCCGCTTCTCTCCTATTGCCTGATCATTCAAAAGCTAAAAGGTGGATAATTGTTGGATCAACCACATTGAATCTGGCGAATTATTTTTGTCATTAATGTGGCAATTTTATCTTAAGAAGTTCTTTTACTTCAAGTTGAGAGAGAGAGAGAACCATCAGTGAGAGTTTGAAGGAAGTATTTATACCATATCATGTCTTATGATTAATCAGTAATGTTGAAGTAAATGAATGATCTTTTATGAAGAAGTTTGAGTCTTTCAAAATATCGATAATCCATACGAGAATATAAGTCGGTGCATTTGAAACAAAGCTGCTACATTTTAGTATATTCAAAGGTCAATTTTCAATAACTATGTTTTTTCATAATAATCATGCCTTGTGACATGCCGACATCACATCAAGGATATATATATATAAAAGATATATCAAATGTTCTTTTTTTCTCGATGCATTACAAGGTTAGGAGGGGCGATTAGTATAGCTACTGCATTAGTCATTACCATAATGGTTCCACACTTGCTCCGAAATGGTTTGTATGAGCTATAACTACTTAGCTCACTCATAGGTGCACGAGCTTGTCACCGCAAACCCACCAGCATACTAGAAGCCTAGTCTCTTGACATTACGTAACAATTGTCAAAGACATGAGCTGGTCTGAGGTCCGTTGATGATATGTTCTCGAATTTTTTATATCATGGAAGACATTGGGACCCCTAATTAGAGGGCAGAGAAACTTAATGGTATCAAATTTTGTTGTTATTGGTACGTATTAAGTAATAATGAGTAATCGTGAGAACAATACAAAAGATTTTGTTAATTTGCCGTCGTGGGTCAACTGATGATTAACTTGCAGATAACAAACTCTTGGACTTTTCCCCCGCGGGGCCCGGGCCCGGGGGGAGGTTTGGTTAGATGTTGCGGTTCTCTCTCTCTGGTCGCTGGATTGGAGCAAAAGTTAGGTGCAGCCTATCGTGTTTAATCTTCGTGGAAAAGATGTTATCCGAATCTAGCCATGAGAGGTCACGGGCAAAGCCAGGGAAGATGCAAGCTGTTTGACGCCGGTCGATTTTGAAATCCACGTAGAGCCATGCAGCCGAGGAGAGAGAATTTAAACGTGCGCCTTTTTCTTTTTTTTCTTTTTTTTTTTGGGTCAAGCACGTAAATGTAGATTTTTCGGCGACTGTTCAGAGTCCAAGGTTCTGATGGTCTTGTCTTTGGACAGAGTCTTGACAATCTTCATGCATGTCAAAGACGATCTATTCCCTGGAAATTTGGCACATTCGTGTCTTGTCGGGAAAGCAAGTGATCGGACGATAATAAATAGGAAAATAAGAAAGTACATTAAGATATTGGATTAGTGTGGTTCATTTGGTATGACCTAAATTTTAGGGATCACATTGAAAAAATTAGAAGTTCAAGGATGACATTGCACATTGGACTAAAATTCAAAAATCACGTTAAACAAATTAAAAGTCATGGACTAAATTGTAAATTCGGTCAAAATTTACGAAGTATTTATGTCATTAGGAAGTATTTATGTCATTATTCCTAATCTAAATAATCAATAGGACAAATGTATCGATTTCTTGATATAAAAGAGTTATAATAACCGAATAATTTACTTCCAAATACTTGACTATCGATCTAAATCTAAGCAAAAAACCTACCTTAACCAATTATAATTCAAGGTTGATTTGTGATTTAAGCAAGCATAGCATATTCATCAGCATCTCAATTCGCTGGACCGTAGTACTATATATGTACATCAAAGGGGATTTCAATTGGAAATTGTAGGTTGGTTATGTTACTATCCTAGTCGAGTGACGATGAAAGAACCTTGATATAGAACAAAGAGTACAACGCGAAAGGCTCTGAAAATTATTGCTTGTCCATAAATAACACTCAATGAGGAATAGAATACAATAGAGAGTGGATAATGAAATAAAAAGTCCACCACTGAACTGTCGTTTTAGTATAATAAATTGCAATTATTGGCCTTTAGCTATAGTATTATTGCAATTCTTAAGAGATGAACTCATTCATATTAAATATTCATTTAGAGTTGTTGACTTCATTGAGGTGGTTAAGATGTTCATGCAAAAGCGTTAGTAACACTACATTGTTTAGGGCACGCATGAGAAAATTTCAAAAACAAAAATCAATTTCTGGCCAGAAATTGATTTCTCAATTTTTATTCCCTGGACGAATTTTTAAACAAAGAAACGCGTTTGATAATAACTTAAAATTTTTATTTCTAAAATAGAAATTCGTTTGATGACAAAATATAATTTCTACTTTTAGGGGGCATGCCCAACAGGCAGCAAGAGGCATCCAGCACTCAGTGTCCGACATCTGGCAATTAGTAGTCAGTAGTGAGCGGCCGCCGTCCCATAAGCGGCGGGTGGGCGACAGGTGGTAGAGAGTGAATGATGAAAATAGTTTTCATTTCTCACTTTTGTTCCAAAAATTGAAAAGTTTAAAATTTTAACTTCTAATTTCTACTCTAAATCTATTTTTGAAATATAAATATGTTGGAGAAATGGAAAAACGAAATTGCATTGTCAAACAGATTTTATTCCAAACTTATTTCAAAGAACAGAAAAACCAAAGAAATAAAGAAACGTAATTTTTGTCATGCACACCCTTATTTTCGGTTATTAAGTTGTAACTTTTTGTGAACTCGGTGAGTAACTTATTTTGAAGATAAGCTCAAAGATTATTTAAGTGTGCAATCATCCACTTCACAAGCTTAAACCGTTTAGCATACGATGCATATTATTATTATAATTTACCATAATTATCTCAAATATTAACATAAATTTATGTGCATAACCATTTATTCAATTTTTTTTAAAGAAATTTCAGCGTATGATTCAAATTACGCTTTTATAGCTTAATCCTGTAAAACAATCATCAAATTGAATGAACGATCGTGCAATGATGACCAACACGAAAATAGTCAACAGGGGAACATAAACATATGAATAGGAAACAACCTTTCGAGGGCCCTTTATAGATTTGTATTATAAAGAATTACAAATACTTGTCATATCACGACGAGCTGAAAATTAAAGAATTGAAAACCCTATATGCAGACAATCTTCGCGATCCATCTACGATTGTACTTATTGTCGATGAAGAAAATGACTGTTGATGTCGTGCTTTCCTTAATTGATGATTCCTTCACCTTACTTTCGCAACATGAGGTAATTGAAATAGAATGAATCAATGTGCACTCCAAATTTTACGCCCTCCTGATTTAGAGGCCAGAAGTAAAAGGCACGCTTGTCGCTGGCAACCAAGAGTTGCCGGCAATGAAGCTCCCAACGGTGAACTTTGATGCCTCCGACGTACTAGTGATGATCTGATAACCACCCCATTTCATTCTATTCTTAGTTGATGACCCATGTCGCGACCTCTTTTTTTCGGCGCCCGCAATCGGGTACGAGCGCCTAAGGAGGCTAATGGCTCGGCTGAAATTGGTTAAGCCCGGACTCTCCCAAGTCCACCAATTCACGACTTAATGGTTCAAGTTTTTAACCTGTAAATCAATTTTTAAAATAGAGTCGCCACTAATCGATTTTGGGTGGGTAGATTAGAAACCCAAGCGAAGTATTGGGAGAAATACTCACTCCTGCGCAACTAGAGAAATTAGGATCGGGGACTTGATTACACTAGTTAATCACTAATGCCCTTTCGGTACCTAATCTTGCTTAAATCTTGAGTTTTTTTGGATGTTCAAGGGATTTTCCATGCATTTTTGAGAGGAAACACATTTTTTTTTAGTCTTTTTCTAATTTTTGGACATAAAAGGGAATTTTTGTTTTTTTGGTATTTATTGGAAAAATACAAGTCTTTTTGGCTTTTTATGAATTTTTTTGGCTTTTTTTTTTTTTGGATTTTTGGCATATTTTTATTTTTTTTTTGATTTTTCGGAAAATAAAATATTTTTTTAATATTTTCAGAATATTTTTGGAAAATAAATTATTTTTGATTTTTCTCGATTTTTGGAAATTATAACATTTTTCGACATTTTTTAAATATTTTTCGATTTTCTGAAATTAAAACATTTTTTAATATTTTTTAGAAAATAAAACACTTTTTGATTTTTTTTAGAATAAAAATTTATTTTTTGATTCATTAGAAAATATTATTTTATATTAAAATAACAAAATAAAACCTACCGGGTCGGATCCGCGGGTTGGGTCCAACCTCGGCCGGCGACCCAAAACCCGGCCCGACTCGGATTTTTCATCTTATTTCTTCTTCTTCTTTTTCTAAAAACGACGCCGTGGCTAGCGTTTGGGGACGCCCAACCCGGCCCGACGACCCGGCCCGACAACCCGCTCCCTCCGGCGAAAATCTACCCAACCCGGCTCCGGACCCGGCCGATTCGCGCCACTGCGGATTGCGAACCCTACCCGATTTTCCGAGTCGGATCCGCCGCGACCCGGAAAATCGCAAACCCTAGGGTTTGCGAATCCGCAGCGTTGGGGACAGAATGCCTACGCGCGGAGGCGATGACGGCTACAGCGGCGGCAGCAAGGACGACAGCGACTACAGCGACGGCAACGGTGACGGAATGGGGTTGTGATGAATGGCAGGGACGACGGCGACGGGCTTTCGTTACCTTTTTTATCGCGGGCGATGACGGCGATAGCAAGGGTTGCGATGAATGGCAGGGGACCACGGCAAGCAACGGTGAAGCTGGTGAGCTTGATCTGCGACGGCAAAGGCTACGGCAAATAGCGTCGGTGATGGCGAGACCTAGTCCCAATCAAATTTGGCCGGAACGCTCTCTCTCTCTCCCTTGGGCTCGCCCTTCGAGCTCCCCGAAGTCTCTCAGGGGACCCCAAGCCTCGACTAGCCTCTCTCTCCCTCTCTCTCTCTCTCTCTCTCTCTCTCTCTCTCTCTCTCTCTCTGTGTCTCCCCGGCAGAACTTCTCCCTGTCCGGCAGCGAGCCTTTGGATCTAGGCTTGCTTGACCTCGCTCCCCTTCTGAAGTCTCTCAGCAGGAAGCTCGAAGCTTTGCAGCCTTCGAGCGTTCTCGGCCTCCCTCTCGACGACGGAAACGGGGGCCTATTTATAGGCGAGGGGGCAGCCGGTCAACGGAGCTTCGACCACCGGTCCCCGTGCGCCAAGTGGCCTCCGCCGGCCGAACCGGCGTCCCATCCGACGCCAACTGCCCCTCCCACGTGGGTCCCCTACCCTTCCACGTGCGTCGCGTCCTCTGCGCGTGTGCTGCGAGGCGGAAGGAGACCATTCCGAGCTAAAAGGGGAAATGGGCGTGGGGCCCATTCGAGGGTCTGCTTCTCTTTTTTTTTTTTTTGTTTTTCTTTGCTTTTTCCGTTTTTTTCCGTTCTTTTTTCCGCTTTTCTAAAAAGATAAAATAAAAGAAAACCTAATTAAAAACAAATAATTTTAGGCGTCAACAAGGTCCAATATTCATGTACTCACCATAGTACAAGGTCTTGAGAGCAAAGTTACCGCTCCACTCCATCTAACCAGCAGGGTGAACCAAGCTATCAAGATACGTCTTCATGAAGATGGTTCTAGAATACTCTTTCCACGGTGTTCCGAGGTAAGTGTTACCGGACCTTTGGACCAGTTTCAAATCTAAAGCTGCAGTAACACGGCAATTGTGAATGGAGATGCCGGTGTTTTGATTCGGATTGGTTCGACCTTGTGTGGTGATAGTGTTATTTTTGTTGGGAGGGTTTCGGCGATAGATATTGCAATTTTGGAAAACAACAGTGGTGTTTCCAAAGATGAAGTCCACCATCCCATAAATGTTGCATTCTCTATAAAATTGTCGCTCGGATTTTTCGTCTTTTTTCTTCTTCTTTTTTTTCTAAAAAACGACGCCGTGGCCGAGCATTTGGGGATGCCCAGCCCGGCTCGATGACCCGGCCCGACAACCCGTTCCCTCCAGCGAAAACCTACCTGACCCGGCTGCAGCACCCGCCCGACTCGCACCGCCCGCGGATTGCAAACCCTACCTGATTTTTTGGGTCCGGATCCGCTTCGCCACCCGGAAAATCGCAAACCCTAGGGTTTGCGAATCCGCAGTGCCGGGGACGGAATGCCTAGGTGCGGAGGCGATGACGGCTACGGTGGCGGTAACAAGGACGACGGCGACTACAGCGACGGTGACGGTGACGGAATGGGGTTGTGATGAACGGCAGGGACGACAGCGACGGGCTTTCGTTACCTTTTTTATCGTGGGCGATGATGGCGACAGCAAGGGTTGCGATGAACGGCAGGGGCCACGGCAAGCAACAGTGAAGCTGGTGAGCTTGATCTGCGACGGCGAAGGCTATGGTGAACAGCGACAGCAACGGCAAGACCTAGTCCCGGTCAAATTTGGCCGGAACGTTCTCTCTCTCCCTCGGGCTCGCCCTTCGAGCTCCTCAAAGTCTCTCGGGGACCCCTCCAAGCTCACCACACCACGGCCGGCCTGAACTCGAGCTCCCCGAAGTCTCTCAGGGGACCCCAAGCCTCGGCTGGCCTCTCTCTCTCTCTCTCTCTCTCTCTCTCTCCCCGGCAAAACTTCTCCCTCTCCAGCCACGAGCCTTCGGATTTAGGCTTGCTCGACCTCGGCTCCCCTTCTGAAGTCTCTCAGCAGGAAGCTCGAAGCTTTGCAGCCTTCGATCGTTCTCGGCCTCCCTCTCGACGACGGAAACGGGGGCCTATCTATAGGCGAGGGGGTAGCCGGTCGACGGAGCTTCGACCGTCGGTCCCCATGCGCCAAGCGGCCTCCGCCGGCCGAATCGGCATCCCATCCGACGCCAGCTGCCCCTCCCACGTGGGTCGCCGTCCGCCTGCCTCTCCGGCGTCGCATCCTCTGCGCGTGTGCTACAGAGGCGCGAGGAAGGAGACGACTAGTGGGGCCGGGCTAAAAGGGGAAATGGGCCGTAAGGGCCCATTCGAGGGGCTGCTTCTCTTTTTTTTTTTTTTTTCTTCCGCTTTTTTTGTTTTTTTCTATTTTTTTCCGCTTTTCTAAAAAGATAAAATAAAATAAAACCTAATTAAAAAATAATAATTTTAGGCGTCAACAGCTGCCCCTCTTTGAAGGTGAGCTCGCAGAGGTTGCATTCAAAGACAAACTGATGCCTAAATTTTATCTGTGCATGCGTAGCAGATTATATTCTATTTGGAACCTATTATTCTATGCAAAATGGGCAATGTAACATTACATATACTAAGACAGATAAGAAGATACATGTAGCTACTTACCGAGAGTGAGTGAGATAGGGTGTGAACCCCGAGTTTTGCAAGTATCAAGGCGTCATCTTACTTGGTGATGTGACGAGGTTGCTTTTCCAGGGCTCGAACCTTTCTTCGGTCGCCTGTTAAAACAATCAATGATTTATCTAGGACCCGAACCTTTCTTCGGTCACCTTGACGGGAAATTGCTCCTCTAGGACCTGAACCATTCTTCGGTCACCTGTTGGAGCAATCAGTGGTTTGTCTCGGACCCGACCCATTCTTCGGTTGCCGTGACTGGAAATTGCTTCTCCAGGACCCGAACCATTCTTCGGTCGCTTGTTAAAACAATCAATGGTTTGTCTAGGACCTGAACCTTTCTTAGGTCGCCTTGACGGGAGACTGCTCCGAACCATTCTTCGGTCGCCTATTAAAACAATCAATGGTTTGTCTAGGACCCGAACCTTTCTTCGGTCACCTTGACGGGAGACTGCTCCTCCAGGACCCGAACCATTCTTCGGTCGCCTATTAAAACAATCAATGGTTTGTCTAGGACCCGAACCTTTCTTCGGTCTCCTTGACGGGAGACTGCTCCTCCAGGACCCGAACCATTCTTCGGTCGCCTATTGGAGTAATCAGTGGTTTGTCTCGGACCCAAACCATTCTTCGGTCACCGTGACGGGAAATTGCTTCTCCAGGACCCGAACCATTCTTCGATCGCCTGTTAAAACAATCAATGATTTGTCTAGGACCCGAACCTTTCTTCGGTCGTCTTGACGGAGATCTGCTCCTCAGAGGACTCGAACCATTCTTCGGTCGCCTTTTGCAGTAATCAGTGGTTTGTGTCGGACCCGAAACATTCTTCGGTCGCCGTGACGGGAAATTGCTTCTCCAGGACTCAAACCATTCTTCAGTCGCCTGTTAAAACAATCAATGATTTTTCTAGGATCCGAACCTTTCTTCGGTTGCCTTGACGGGAGACTGCTCCTCCAGGACCCGAACCATTCTTCGGTCGCCTTTTGCAGTAATCAGTGGTTTGTCTCGGAACCGAACCATTCTTCGGTCACCGTGACAGGAAATTGCTTCTCTAGGACCCGAACCATTCTTCAGTCGCCTGTTAATACAATCAATGATTTGTCTAGGACCCGAACCTTTCTTCGGTCGCCTTTACGGGAGACTGCTCCTCCAGGACTCGAACCATTCTTCGGTCGCCTATTGGAGTAATCAATGGTTTGTCTCAGACCCGAACCATTCTTCGGTCGCTTGTTAAAACAATCAATGATTTGTCTAAGACCCGAACCTTTCTTCGGTCGCCTTGACGGGAGATGCACTGACCTTTCTCAGGGCATCTCATTTGTGGGTGCCTGATTTGTATCGAGGACACCAGTTTGTACCCGACCTTTCTCGGGAGATGCGCCGACCTTTCTCAAGGCATTTGTTTTATGGGGGTGTCTGACCTTTGTCAAAGACAACAGCTGGTACCCGACTTTTCTCGGGAGGATGCGCCGACCTTTCTCAGGGCATCGATTCTTGAAGATACCTGGACATTCACAAGCATATCAAAGAGTACCTGGATATTCACAAGTACCAACCTGAAGGGTATTTGGGCCTTTGCAAGCGTCAAAATGGGTATTTGGCTGACCATAGGCATTGAAGGGGTACTTGGATGATCACAAGTATGAATTCTTTGGGGATACTTGGTCATTCACAAGTATCGAAGGGGTACTTGATGATTGGAAATATTGAGAACATTCCTTGGATATTTGTGAAGGTGTCTCACCTCCTGGTAGTTGGAATATCGAGGACGTACCTTGGATATTCATGAAGGTCTCTCACCTCCTGGTAATTGGGAATATTGAAGACGTGCCTCGCATATTCGTGAAGGTCTCCCACCTCCTGGTAGTTGGAATATCGAGGACGTACCTTGGATATTCATGAAGGTCTCTCACCTCCTGGTAAAGGGAATATTGAGGACGTGCCTTGGATATTCATGAAGGTGTCCCACCTCCTAGCAATTGGAAAATATTGAGGGCGTACACTGGATATTCATGAAGGTCTCTCACCTCCCGGAGTTGGAATATCGAGGACGTACCTTGGATATTCATGAAGGTCTCTCACCTCCTAATTGGGAATATTGAGAACGTGGAATATCTCCCACCTCTGGTAGTTGGAATATCGAGGACGTACCTTGGATATTCATGAAGGTCTCTCACCTCCTGGTAAAGGGGAATATTGAGGACGTGCCTTGGATATTCATGAAGGTGTCCCACCTCCTAGCAATTGGAAAATATTGAGGGCGTACCTGGGATATTCGTGAAGGTCTCTCACCTCCTTGGATATTCATGAAGGTCTCTCACCTCCTGTGAATATTGAGAACGTGCCTCGCATATTCGTCTCCCACCTCTGGTAGTTGGAATATCGAGGACGTACCTTGGATATTCATGAAGGTCTCTCACCTCCTGATAAAGGGGAATATTGAGGACGTGCCTTGGATATTCATGAAGGTGTCCCACCTCCTAGCAATTGGAAAATATTGAGGGCGTACCTGGGATATTCGTGAAGGTCTCTCACCTCCTGGTAGTTGGAATATCGAGGACGTACCTTGGATATTCATGAAGGTCTCTCACCTCCTGGTAATTGGGAATACTGAGGACGTGCCTCACATATTCGTGAAGGTCTCCCACCTCCTGGTAGTTGGAATATTGAAGACGTACCTTGGATATTCATGAAGGTCTCCCACCTCCTGGTAAAGGGGAATATTGAGGACGTGCCTCGCATATTCATGAAGGTTTCTCATCTCCTGGTAAATGGGAATATCGATGGCGTACCTGAGATATTCGTGAAGGTCTCTCACCTCCTGGTAATTGGGAATATCGAGGGCGTACCTGAGATATTCGTGAAGGTCTCTCACCTCCTGGTAATTAGGAATATCGATGACGTACCTTGGATATTCATGAAGGTCTCTCACCTCTTGGTAATTGGGAATATTGAGGACATGCCTCACATATTCATGAAGGTCTCTCACCTCCTGGTAATTGGGAATATCGAGGGCGTACCTAAGATATTCGTGAAGGTCTCTCACCTTCTGGTAATTGGGAATATCAAGGGCGTACCTGAGATATTCGTGAAGTTCTCTCACCTCTTGGTAATTAGGAATATCAAGGGCGTGCCTCGCATATTCGTGAAGGTCTCCCACTTCCTGGCAACATAAACTTGAGTGTAGCACAAGGCTTACCTGGATGGCCATAGGCACTTAAAAGGGGTGGAACACCTGGATAGCCACAGGTGTACAAAGTACTGGAATACTTGGATGAACACAAGTATTTAATGATACAACCTGGGACCACTCAGTTGGTCCAAGTGTAAGAAAGCATACATGGGTAGGCGCAGGCACACAAAGTAGTGGAATGCTTGAACAGCTGCTATTATTTGGGGATAACTCGGGCAGGTTGAGTGTCATGAAAAGGGGGTATCCGAACAATGGTCGATACTTGAAGACAAGAGGATACTTGGACAGTCACAAGCATCCAAACTCAAGGGACGACTCGAATAAGTCGAGTGTCAAGAAGAGAGTACCCAACAAGTGGTAGGTACTTTAAGACAAATGGGGATAGGGATATGCTTACCTAGCAATATCTCTAATCTCTGAGAGTATATCTGCTATTTGTACAATATGCACACATGATTGTACATGCTGAAAATTCATGAGTTCAAATGGGATTAATGCATGATAATTTTGTCAATTTTGCATCATCTGAGTTCCATCGGGGAAAATTTTGAAAGACAACCTCCATTTAGAATGTAAATGTCTTGAGCATGCCAAATGAGGGACTTTCAGTCTGAAAGGACTTTCCACTCACTCTTATGGAAAAGGCTATCCTAACCATTGATGCAGGATTTATAAGGACCACACTTCTCACTGTCATCATGTCAGCAGGGGTTTGAGTATTCTCGCAAGTGGTACGACTTTACCAATGTGAGAGGTCTTTGTTGAAATTGTGATGAAGACTTGGTCAATAGCTCATCAAATGGGACCGTCGAGGTCAACTCATGAACGAAGTGCCGCACGATCATCTTCGGGTTTGCAAGTCAAGAATCCTGCGAAAAGAGATAGAATAGTCTTGCTCATACTTCTTCGAGCGATGCTTATAGACATATGAAATCCTACGTTAATTGAAGTGCCCCTAGTCTGAAGAGACTTTTACAATGGGATGCAATGTAGGCTTGACTCATGTGTAAAAAGGTAAGAGCTAGTGATCGTCTTGGCATTTGTCACCGGTCTTCCTTCTCATAGTCCAATGAAGGTTCCATTAATCGAACCACAATAGCAACTTCTCTCGGGAATACAAACAGCTGTATTTTTTGTTTGGAGACATTGGCCTTGCTTTTACCAGGCACACTGCTTTTTTATGTCCATAGTTTTTTTTTTTTCATCTACAGGCATTGACCTTGCTTTTACCAGGTACACTGCTTTTTTATGCCCCTATTTGTTCTTGTTGCTTGAGAGCTGATCTTGATAGGTTCAAGCAAATGCCTTTGTTAGACTATTGAGTCTTCATCTTTTTCCGACGCTTCTGATTATGCTGCTCAAACGGCAGTAGCTTCTACTTTGCCTCCATGTGAGGGTAAAATTACAGACTCACTTGGGTTGTACAATGAATACAAGTGCGTAAAGAAAGAATTGCTCTTCGTCATTCTAGGGCACTTAAATTAACGCGAGTGTTCATATGCAATAAAGACACCTGAAGATTGATGCAAGTGCGAGCAAGAAAATTTCTATCTCTCTTCTCACCTTGTGATGCTGCTTCGCTTCTAATCTTCCCTAGTGTAGGGGTTGTTCTTGACGGGGGTGTGAGAGAAGCTTCACCAATGTATAGGGCTCAATGGGGTGAGGGATGGAATGCCTCTCACTATTTTGGTTATCGTACCATTCGTGAGAGAACTCTTTACCCTGTAGCCATGGAATCTTCTGCACTCATCTCACAAGTGTATAGATGGGGGACTGTGTGTAGGATATGGCTTGCCTTTCATCATTCTGACGCGCCTCATTCAGCATGCTCAATTAATCTTGTATTCTTCACTTAGCTGTCTATTCTAATAATTCCAAGTGGAATCAGTGACTTAGACAGACAAAATCATCATGCAGAATTCATCTAGAAATGACATGCAACATTTTGAATATGATGGAGTTTGAACTCTTCAAAACAAGTGAATAGTTTTGACTCAAAAAAGACCCTATTGACAACTTTGGGAGTTAACATAATGGTGTTTCCAAGTATGTTAAATTTTGAACATCAAAAGGGTTATTCGCAAATGGGTGTCGATAGTTATCCCTATTGATTAGGGATATGACATATGAAGGATCAGCCGGGGTTGGGGATCTGATTGAGCATCTCTGCTTTTGCCCCTGCAGAAGAGAAGATGTACAAGTAGATCAATTAGTCTGGCCAAAATCAAATGTGAGTTGAGGCCTGAAGGATCTCTGTCATTTGCTTTGGCAATACTTGAGATGCCATTTTGCTTGGGAGAGTTTGTCATGCCTCTCATTAATTTGTCATTTTTGTTTTTGACAGTCAGGTAATCCTGCAACAAACAAGACATTCTTCACATTAATTCGTTATCCTTGCTTTTGATAGTCAGGTGATCCTACAACAAACAAGAGGGAATGTGTTAGTCATGAACTCTTTCAAGAGTCGAATAACTGGAAGCGATACAACTTTACCCTTCACTGGTTTACAAATGATTGGGTGAACCTGAAGTGAGATGGGGACATGAAGTCCTATGTCCCTTGCTTTATTAAGTCAATTATTCTCTGAATTAGCTCCTGGATGACACGTCCTTCTCTACACGAAGTCAGGTGAATTCGATACGGGTCATTTCCACATACTAGCTTGGCCAATGTTGACACCTAAATTTTGGTGACCCTTTTAATTATTAGTTGCATTAAAAATTAGGGATTAATTTTAACCCCTAAAAATATATTAGTTAATTAATTAATTGCATAGCATATAGTTTTAGGTGCATTTTATTTTAATTTGCATTTTATCTATTGGACCGGTGGCGAATGGGTCGAATTGGTGGTTTTGAATTTTAAATTAATAGGCCGGGCTAGGCCCATGAAAGGATAAAATTAACCAAAGCCCGTCGTTATTTTTAATTGATTATCTTGCGAAAAATTAAGATCTGATGCGATATTATGGTTTTTTTTTAAAATTAAAAAAAATCGCATTGTAATCTTATTTTTTATCAATAGATGATGAAATCGGGGGAGAATATTTTTGAGATAAGGATTTGGGTGATCGGGAGGTTATAGATTATCTTCGTGCATATTGAAAAAAAACGAGATAAAATATTCTACGAAGATTACCTATTTTTACCTATAAAAGCAATCGTGTACGGAGAGATTTGGGGAGGGGGGGCTTCTCTGGAGAAAAATTCAGAAAAGAAAAAAAGTAAAAGAGAGAAGTGAGTTTGAAGGGGGAAGCGGCCGAAACAGTAAGGTTGATTTGACCTTTACTGTTCATCATCTTCCCAAAGCACCTCCGCCCCACTCACTTGCTCTTGCAACTCTGCGAAGCACCTCCGCGCCACCGCGACACCAGCCGTTTCTGCAACTCGAGCGCCCCAGCTCGCCTCTGCCGTCGCGACACGAAGCCCGCCGGACGCCGAACCTCTTCACCTGCCGTGCCCGCAGCCTCTGCAACTTCCATCCGTGAAGACCCCCGCACCTGCCGCTTCACCAGCATCCCGATCGGCGACCGACGTTGCCCATCGGACGCTGCCTTGCCACATCGACGCCGGCTGGAAGTCGAGGCCAGCCGCGGCCACCTCGCCGAAGCCCCGCGTTGTCCGCCCGAGCTCTCCCGTTCGTGCCGTGCTAACCCACGATTTCGGTGACCCGTTGCCGCCCAACGCCTTTCGCGCCGCGCCCGACCCAAGATCCTGGCTGTTCGTTGCCGCCGGAGACCGGCCGTCTTCGCCGCCGCTGCGACCCAAAGCCCGCTGCGGCCAAGCCTGGCGCCGCCCATCGCTCGCCAGCCGAACGCTGCTCCCGGCCGCGCCTGAATCGCGGCGCCCGCTGCTTGGAGCCAAAGACCCGCGATCCACCTGCTGTTCGGAGACGAAAACCCGAGCGAGATCTGCCCACCGCCCGCACCCCGTCGGCTCCAAGCCTCCCCGAAGCTGCTGCCGATCCGAGCTTGACCGCCCGAACCCGCCGGAGCTCCTCATCGCAGCCACCACAGGCCTCCCGCCATCCCTGCAGCGCGCCCGCCGGTTGAAGCTCGTGATCCGAGCGCCCCCGACGCAGCCCCGCGACGCAGCCCGTGCCGCCCACGCCGCCTCGCTTCGCCTCCCGGCTCGAGCAGACCCGCGACGCCGCTCGCTGCCTCGCTGCCGACACGCGCTGCTCCGGAGCCTCGCCGGAACCCTAGCCGGTGATTCCCCCTCGCCGGACCGGCCACCGGCTTTATTTTTCTTTTTCTTTTTTGGAAAAAAAAAAAAAGAAAAGGAAAAAGAGAAAAGCAAAAGAAAATTTACGTATTTTCTTTATCTTATTTTTTTGTTTTATTATTTTTGCTATTTTATCTCTTTAGTGAAATTGTTCTCTTTAAATATGTGATTGAGATCCCAATATGAAAGTGCGCCTCAAGCTAGAGATTGACAGTCCGATTTTCGCACCCGAAATCCGACTCGCAATCCCTTATAAAAATCGACAATCCAATCTCAAGCCCGAGATTTGATTTGCGATTTAATTTAAAATTGGCCAACCCGATCTCATGCGCGAGATATGGTTCGTCAATTTTTAGATATCAATCTTATCTTATTTGATTCGCTGTTGGTTGAGTCAGTCTTATTTTCATAAAAGAAAAATCCAAAAAATATTTGAGTTAGGATTAGATTTGCTGATTTAGGGTTAAAATTGCAATCTTATCTCGAGTTTTAAATAAAAAAATCAAAAAATGTTGAATTAAGATTAGGTTTGGTTATTATCTTTTATATTTAAAATAAGAATTTTATTTTAAATCATGGAAAAGAAAACCAAAAGAAAAGTACATTCATTTAGGATGTTAGTTTTTATCATTATTTGAATTGCATGTGAAAACTTTAATTTCAAAATTAATTAAAGAAAAACCATAAAAAATCATTGTGCATATTAGATTAGAATTGCATGTTTCATTTTAGATCATCTTTTAGATAAATGGCGTTTTAGATTTAGATAATGTCTTAGTTTAAATTAGGATTTAATATGACTTAATCCCTAGTTTAAATTAGATAGAATCTTAATCTAGCTATAGATCATTTGAAATTTAATAAAATTTGTCTTAGGATAAATTAGAGCATTCTTTGCACGTCATTGCATGCTAAGACTGCATATTATAGGTTTAGATAATTTCTCCTAAATAGATTGCATGCTTATTAGGAAAATAAAAATCATGTGCACGTCATATAGAATTAGTTTCATACAATGCACGTCATTTAGTGATTTTTGTTAGGTGCATGTAATTAGAAATTGCCCGTCATTAGAATTAGGTCATTAGATTAATTTAGATTGCATATTTAAATGTTGCATTTCTTTAATTTCGAATCTCATAGAAAATACAAAAAAATTATTTAGAATAAATCATCTCATGCTTAGGATAGATCACATGCTTAGTTATGTCATATTGCTTAGATCATATAGCTAAGTCATGATGCCATGTCATATCATTTCATGTTAAATTAGTGGCATGCATTGCATAAAGCATGATTCTCATTAATTAAGTGAAAACAAAACAAAAATTGCGTGTTAATTAGAAACCATATCTAGGGTTGTTGATGTGGATTTTAATTTAACATTGCAGATGCTTTCGTTGCTTTGAGGTAAGTTCTGCATCATTTATTCATTTGCTTTCTTGAGTGTTAAATTGGTGGTATGCGCACATGTATGATCACCTCACATGTTAGGAAGTTTATTTAAAATCAATTCAAGCTGCCTGCAGAAAACATTTTTGAAATTAAAAGAATGGTACCGAAAGGGCATTAGAGAAATCTAGTGTAACCAAGTCCCCGGACTCACAAATCTCTGGTTCGTAGGAGTAAAGTAAAACTCCTATTACTTTACTTGGGTTTCTAATCGACCCACCAAAAATAGATTAGTGGCGACTCCGAATTAACAAATTTGCATGTTAAGAACTTGAACCGAAAGTCGCGAATTGGTATGGGCTTGGGAGAGCCCGAGTTAAGTTTAGGCTTAACAATCCATTAGCCAAACCCTAGGTGGTTCACACCCCGAAAATATTGGTCGCGACAGCCAATATTGATTTGCCAAACTTAACCATCAAGTTTGGCTCTTGAATCCCGATGCTTCCTATCAATAGGGAAAATATGTCAAAAGCGGGTTCAAAGAGGGGGGAGTATTGGAAATGATACCAAATTACTCTTCTCCAAAGTTTGTATTTGCTGACTCCTAGGGATATTTGAATATCGATGACAGCCTTTTCGTCTTGGCACAATTTGACATCTCTTTCAATTGGCCTTTCTCATTCATGGCCATGTATGATTGGTGGTTGTTGATTCATCTTCAACGCCTTCCTTCTATGAAATTTCTCCTTTTGTCTTTAACTATAACATCATTGGGCAAAAGTCATGTACCTCAAGCTTCTATAGAATCTGAGATAAAAAAATCTCAAGCTTTCTGATGGCAATTATTCCTTAGAAGAATATGTGTTTGGAGTGAAGTTTCTAGATTCCAAATTCATTGTCCAGGGTGTGGGGCTATAGATTGCTTTGACTATCTAGATTTTCTCCCTGTTGACAGTAATAACTTTAAGAGAAGAAGAAATTCCTTCTTTGTGCTTCTTGGCTCGTTGAAGCTGGAAGTCCTACCAATGAACTCGCGACATCCTGCCTTGAGCTATCATGCTATGCATGCTTCAAGTTTGATGATATGCCTGTGCCTATTACGTCCTATCCTTCGTCTCCTGTAGATGGAAGAGAGGGGATGTCATTTTTGACATTATGAATAGGAATTACCATTTTGAAACGTGATGATCCTTTCTGTTTGCCCCTGCTTTCTTGGAAGGGTGCTTTTGAATTTGGTTTGCTCACAAATGTGCTAGTTTCAAATACCTTTTATCACACTAAATCAAAGGGGATGGTGGTGATATTCTGAGACACAAAGTGAGTGAGTTAAAAAGATAAACATGATTTAATAACCTCGTTTTGACGAAAGCTTTTTGGTAATAAAACATCTTTGTTTTCAAAAGTATATATTTTTTTGGGGGGAAGAAAGCATGAGGAAGCCCAGCCCTCAGTATTCTTCTTGGATGATAATTTTTCATGGTTGGATAGTATCATCGGGCAAGTTTGGAGTACCGCCTCATGCTCTCAAAACAAAATATTAGAACTGTACATTAGAGTAGTTGAATGGAAAATACAACAGTAGCACACTAAACAAGATGAGAAATACGAAATTATAAAAACAATTAAAACTCATGAAAACCCCTGTGTAAAGGAGCGCTTTGATAGTGCTGGTCTTGAAGCTAAGCATCTTTGAATTCCTCGCCATCAGTAGACTCGAAGTATTCTCATGCGATGACTACCTCATTGAAGCTATGGAAGTATAACCCATGTAGCCAACAGCGATGCTTGCAGGACAAAGCTTCTATGAACTGCTTCATTAACTCCTCTTCAGCCAGTTGAGGGCGGGTTTGCATCATGAAAGCTCTCCACCTCCCTGCGTATGCTCGGAAATCCTCCATTGGTCTTCTTGTGAAGTGAGCCAAACTCTCACAAAGTAATTCAGTTCCGATCTGGTTTTGGTACTGATGCAAGAATGTGGAAGTCAGCTCATTCCAATCCTTTAGGAGATAAATATTTGCTATGATGAACCATTGCAATGCAAACCCCGTAAGAACTTCTTGGAATGCCTGAGTTGTGAACGACATTGGGCCATAGTACCGACTCATTTCCGCATGGAGATACTGTAAGTGTGCCACGGGGCAAGACGTGCCATTATATTTGCGGAGATTGGGTATCCACATTTCTACGGGGGTTGAGATTCTATGAGCGCAAGACGGGCTTGATGTATCCTGATTAGGCCACTGGTTTTCCCACTGCATATCTGTTGTAGTGGTGAATTTTTCTATTTCAGGGAAGTTAGATTCTACCGAGATTACCCCATTGCTTTCTTCTTGGTCAAAATTTTCGAATGAGGATAAAGTATTGAAGCTATCCTCATGTTCAGAGGACAAGCTTAGTACTTCGTTAGGATCGTAGCAGATAAAGACGTATGCTTCATCTTCTGACGAGCCTTCATCCCCGGATGAGAGTAGGAAACAGTTATATGATGAATCGTCAGTTTCATTGTTGAAATAACGCTGGAAGTCCTTTTGATTGTATTCTGGAGCCGGGAAGTCTTCAGGGTTGTACTCTAGGGGATGGTAGCCTTCAAAGCTGTATTCTTAGGAATGCTCGAAGCTTTGGTGCGGTGGCTCGTTAGCAGATGCTGTATTGATCTGCTTAGGCTTTCTTTTCTTGGCTTTTGGTCCAGACCTTTTGAGTAAGGCCCTTCGTTTTGCCAGCTCGATTTTGTCAAGGGAAGTGAGAGACATTAGAGTTTCACTATCTGATTCACTTTCTAGGTTGATAAGGGTCGGTATTCTTTGGACCCTAGCTCTTGGAGTAAGCTTGGGGAGTTGTCCTGTCGTGCCCCACTCTTGAACAAGCTCTGTGTCTTCGATCTTGTACAAAGGCTCCTTGCCTTTTTCTAGTGGGAAATTTTCCAGTAACAAGATGTTGCTCAGCTGCCCATTTATCATGCAAGGCTTCATTGACATGCTCTTCTCTTATCTCAGCGACTAACGGTTCCTCGTGCTCCGTGATCATCAGTTCTTCGTAGGGCAAGGCTATGTTAGGGCTGATGTCAATATCATATTCTTGGTGAAAAACATGAATTAGTTCCCTCCAGGTTTTAAGGGGACTAATCTTCCTGACAATGTACCATCGCAAGGCAGGGCTGGTCAAGCTCGATTGGTACGATTGAATCATCCTTCGAACCAGGTAGGCCTGTAAGTAGGTCTCTGGGTGGGAGGTATCAGCATACCTTTCGCATTTAGGTGCTTTGAGTTTTTCAGGGATCTCAATGCCGGCATAATTGGACAGGTCCATGGGATTACGCTCTCCCGGTGCGGCTTAACTTTTTCATGATCCTTTCAAACTGTCTATGGTACTGGCTATTTTCTGGCAAATTTGTAGGTGTCATGACGGTGTTTGAGGTAACTATAGAGTTGGGCTCAGCTTGAGTGGATTTCATTTGTCTTGAGAGCTGTTGAAGGACAATGGACATCTGTCCTACGCCGTCTTCAATGTTAATGAGGCGATTTTGTACATCATTCTGATCGGGCCTTAGTGCATGAGGCCATTCGCGAGCTATTGGTGGCTGGCGATTCATAATTACCTGTTCGTGGTGAAAACAATGAATGAGCACGAAAGTAAACAAAGATTGACCCATGGCAATGGTCTAACTGCTTTCTTATTTATCAAAAGAGGATTTTATAGACCGCAGACTTCTAACATCTAGAACTTGCAATTAAAAAGACAGAATGAAATACTAGACATTAAACAAAAGTCCCTAAACAATGGGACAAAACTTTCATAAGATTAACACTAAGGGGCACATGATTGCCAATTTATATGCGACGGGGAGCCTTGTTCTTGCGAGGATGCCTGCTTCCTTGGGCTGGCTCTGAGGTGTGCATCCAGTCCATTCCCAAATCCCTCTCTATGAGCTCTGCTTGCTCGTGCGGGCTGCTCTCTCTGATTGAGTGAGGGACTGATGGCTTCCATTTTGTCGGGATACGATGGTTGTGGATGTAGGACATGGAGGCGTGGTGGGCTTTTTCTTCTCCCTCAAGCCCTTCAGGTACCACGATCCTTTTGCGATGGTACTTGTCCCAGGTTTCCTGAGTGGTAGAAACTTTGAATGCGTAGTCACGGCTTGTATTGAAAAGAACTGAAGAGATCTTCCTAATGGAAGGCGATGGGATCTCCTGAAGGGCTCCATATTGTCGTGCCACCCGATAAGGGTGATAGAGAATGATGCCGGTGAGGCCAAGCAACGGAATTGGGAGATAACGCTTATAAGCGAAGCGAGCTCTCTTTTCATGGAACCAACCAGCACACCATTGGAATGCCTCAGGAGCTGGGTCTCTTAGGGAGCTTACCCAATTTAAACAGTTTTGATTGGGAATGTATGGTCCTAAAACCATAAATTTTTGTAATGGGGTTTCGAAAGCATTCGTTTCAGATGATCGCATGAAGTCTCGAAATTCGCTTAGATGAGAAAAGAACTAGACTTGTAAAATTTCAGGAGAGGCTCGCATGATTTTCTCCGAGTTGTCTTTAAAACGATTAAAAGACAAGAATGTTTCAGTTAAAATCATGTTGACATAATTCCCTCCTCTCAAGATTTGATCAACTATCCACGCAATCTTAGGACTTATGGCATTTCTTTGATGGGGGAAAACGATGAGCCCGAAAAAGGCCAGGAGGAAAATCTTACTTTTTTGGATCATAGGCTGGTTTTGAAAACATGCATTCACGAATTCTAGAGGGCATATATTATTGTTGTTTTCAAGAATTTGCCTCATGACATGGATTTCAGTTCCTAAAAGTCGCGCCAGCCCGCGCCACGGGAAGGCGCTTGTCGATGGTTTGACGAGCTTTTTCTCAAGAGGCATTCCAGTGATGATGATGTATTCTTCCAGGGTTGGGGTTTGCTCAAACCTACCAAACATAAAAGTAACCGTCTTCAGACACCATAAATGTGCCATGGCTTGTATGACTTCAGGGCGAACAGTGATTTGGATCAACGATAGGAGATGACCGACTTTGGCCTTCACACGCTCTTGGGCAAACTGATCTAATTGACCCCACCATCTGAAGAGCTCTGCCTTGGGAGTAGGAATGAACTGGATATCGTCTTTCCCCATCACATATAAACTGGGACTTGAAAAGCTTATCCTAAATTGCCATGGGCCAAATAAAAAGACTGAGTAAAAGTAAAGAAATTACTTTTGCTTTTTAAAGAAAAATGGCAAGCATAAAGACATGCGCATGGGACGTGCGGCTCGATTTCTAACTTAGAAGGATTGGTGAGATTAAAAGGATATCCGCCCGTCGCAGTCTTGCGTTAGCAGCATACCCTCCTAACGTGCGGCTCGATTTCTAACTTAGAAGGATTGGTGAGATTAAAAGGATATCCGCCCATGGCTTGTATGACTTCAAGGAGAACAGTGATTTGGATCGACGATAAGAGATGACCGACTTTGGCCTTCACACGCTCTTGGGCAAACTGATCTAATTGACCCCACCATCTGAAGAGCTCCGCCTTGGGAGTAGGAATGAACTGGATATCGTCTTTCCCATCACATATAAACTGGGACTTGAAAAGCTTATCCTAAATTGCCATGGGCCAAATAAAAGACTGAGTAAAAGTAAAGAAATTACTTTTGCTTTTTAAAGAAAAATGGCAAGCATAAAGACATGCGCATGGGACGTGCGGCTCGATTTCTAACTTAGAAGGATTGGTGAGATTAAAAGGATATCCGCCCGTCGCAGTCTCGCGTTAGCATCATACCCTCCTAACGTGCGGCTCGATTTCTAACTTAGAAGGATTGGTGAGATTAAAAGGATATCCGCCCATGGCTTGTATGACTTCAAGGAGAACAGTGATTTGGATCAACGATAGGAGATGACCGACTTTGGCCTTCACACGCTCTTGGGCAAACTGATCTAATTGACCCCACCATCTGAAGAGCTCCGCCTTGGGAGTAGGAATGAACTGGATATCGTCTTTCCCCATCACATATAACCTGGGACTTGAAAAGCTTATCCTAAATTGCCATGGGCTAAATAAAAAGACTGAGTAAAAGTAAAGAAATTACTTTTGCTTTTTAAAGAAAAATGGCAAGCATAAAGACATGCGCATGGGACGTGCGGCTCGATTTCTAACTTAGATAGATTAGTGAGATTAAAAGGATATCCGCCCGTCGCAGTCTCGCATTAGCAGCATACCCTCCTAACATCGGCTAGGAAATTCAGGGAAAAGAAAGGCAACCTCTACATCGCAGTCTCGCGTTCGAGGTCGTATCTTTCTTAACACCATCCTAGAAATCCTATGGCGGCCTAGGTCCGGAGGCCGGGTTGTGTGTGCCATGTGTAGTGTTTAAAACAGTAAAGCATGCACAACAGTTTATAATCACAAGATAATCTATTCTAAGCAAAATTAAAATAAATTTGTAAGCTTTTGACCTGCATAAAGAAAAAAAACCTAAGTCAGTAAAGAATTTAAACAAGACAAAAATGGCATAAGTCTTCAAAGTCCCCAGTGGAGTCGCCAAGCTGTCGCGACCTCTTTTTTTCGGCGCCGCAATCAGGTACGAGCGCCTAAGGAGGCTAATGGCTCAGCTGAAATTGGTTAAGCCCGGACTCTCCCAAGTCCACTAATTCACGACTTAATGGTTCAAGTTTTAAACCTGTAAATCAATTTTTAAAATGGAGTCGCCACTAATCGATTTGGGGTGGGTTGATTAGAAACCCAAGTGAAGTATTGGGAGAAATACTCACTCCTACGCAACCAGAGAAATTAAGATCGGGGACTTGATTACACTAGTTAATCACTAATGCCCTTTTGGTACCAAATCTTGTTTAAATCTTGAGGTTTTTTGAATGTTCAAGGGATTTTCCATGCATTTTTGGGAGGAAAAACATTTTTTTGAGTCTTTTTCTAATTTTTGGACATAAAAGGGACTTTTTTTATTTTTTTGGTATTTTTGGAAAAATACAAGTCTTTTTGGCTTTTTATGAATTTTTTTGGCTTTTTTTTGGATTTTTGGCATATTTTTTATTTTTTTGATTTTTTCGGAAAATAAAATATTTTTAAATATTTTTCAGAATATTTTTGGAAAATAAATTATTTTTTATTTTTCTCGATTTTTTGAAATTGAAACATTTTTCGACATTTTTAAATATTTTTAGAAAATAAAACACTTTTTGATATTTTTGAGAATAAATTTTTTTTATTCATTAGAATATTATTTTCTATTAAAATAACAAAAATAAAACCGACTCGGCCGGATCCGCGAGTTGGGTCATGACTTGGATTTTTCGTCTTTTTTCTTCTTCTTTTCTTTTTCTAAAAAACGACGCCGTGGCCTGGGCGTTTGGGGACGCCCGCCCGGCCCGACAACCCGCTCCCGTTGGAGAAATCTTTCCAAGATTTTGAAGCTGACAAAACATTTCTATCAGTCTAGTCTTGATATCATTGATTTAAAGTCTCAAGACTTTGTAATCTCAAGACTCAAGACTCAAGACTCAAGACTCAAGATTATTCTCACCGACAGCTTTCTAATCCAGGTTGCGTAGGATATCCGGCAAGTATATGGTTGGGGATTTGATCCAATCCTCTTGGAATAGATCCCTTGGTTGGATAATCATTTCGATTCTTTTGATTCTTATCTAAGATCAATTGAAGATCTGATGGTCGACGAAACATTCTTGGAATGTTCTATTCTTGGAAACCAAAATCCCGATTGTATGGGCGAACAGATTGATGGGCTATCATCGATTCCTTAAATAGCTCGGATGATCTTCTTAATTGATTCCGTCCAACGGGTAGATTGGAGGAATTCCTTTGGTAAGTGCCAACGGCTATGATGGCATAAAGGAGTATAAAAGGAAGACGTTCTAGTTGTTTTAAGTGTGTGATCGATAGATAAATTCCAGTCTCGAAGAACCTTGATTGTTAGTCGAGACTGTTCGAGCGAAATTGTATACACAGAGAGTGGTTGTACTTGGTGATACCTTGAGCGAGTGTAGTAGATCATCTACATCGAGAGATCAAGGAAGATCAACACTGTAACATCTCTTTGTTCATAGTGGAATCCAGCCAATCGGCCGTCGCGTAAAGAGTGGACGTAGGCTTGAATCAAGCCGAACCACTATAAACCTCGTGTTGAATTCTCTCTTTCTTTTACTCGCTTACGATTGTTTTTTAATCCTTCATCTGTTTAAGTATTGCGCAAACTGCAAGAAAATTTTCATAAACCTATTCACCCCCCTCTAGGTATTCGTACTAGCATTGTCAATTGGTATCAGAGCCTGTGTTCTTACTTTATTTGAAGTGTTTTACTTGAGTAAAAGATCCATGGCTAGTATGCTAGCACCGGGGCTGGTGGAAGGGCAAAGCAATACAAGACCACCCTACTTTGATGGAAAGGATTACAACATCTGGAAAAACAAAATGAAAGCTTTTCTACGATCAAAGGATCCTCTCGGAATGGGATGTGGTGGAAAGAGGAATTACTCCTACTGCTGCATCAGTATCCGAAAGAGGGAAAGATATTGTTGAACCCAGCGGAATGTCTCAAGAAGAGATAAACAGGAGACAAGCACTCGATGCAAAAGCAATTTACTCTTTATATTGTGCTTTATCACCAACTGAATATAACAGAATATCTTCTTGTGATACAGCAAAAGAAGTCTCTGGGATAGATTACATATCACTTATGAAGGGACAGAACGAGTGAAGGAGACCCGAGAATCAACATTCTCCTTGGTCAATATGAAGCCTTCAAAATGAAACAAGGAGAATCTATAACCGACATGTTTAGCCGTTTTACAGATATTGTCAATGGCCTTGAGAATCAAGGACAGAAAATTTCTGATCCTATGAAGGTGAACAAGCTACTGCGTGGACTCTCCAAGGATTGGAATCATATAAAGACTTCAATAAGAGAGACGCAAAGAATTATGCCATTATCTCAGACGAGCTGATTGGAACTCTTCAGTCTTATGAAGTGGAACGAATTAATGAAGAAGAAGATCCAAGAGGTAAGAAATCCATTGCATTAAAATCTAATGATGATTCTGATGATACGGACTCAAAGAAGATCTGGATGATGAGGAGCTTGCTCTTATGATTAGAAGGTTCAGAAAGTTGAATAGAAAAGGAAGAAGGTTTAACCCAAGGAAACAAAGTTTTCAGAAACAGCAAACCAAGTTTGTTGAAAATGAGGAACCAAACAAAGATGTAGTTTGCTTCGAATGTAAGAAAAAGGGACACATCGTACCAAATTGTCCTCTCTCCCCTCAAGAAGAAAAGAGGAAAAGCTGAAAAGTCTCGAAAAGCTCTCAAAGCCGAAACTTGGAGCGATACGAGTGTGAAGAAAGTGATGAGGAATATGCTAACCTATGTCCGATGGCACAATCGGACTCGGACTGGATCGACTCGAGACAGTGAATTCGAGGTAAGTGATTATAAAATTCCTGTCAAAGTCTCTAAATATATTGATGAATTATGTTTTAGTCTTAAGACTTCTCTAAAAAGGATTTCCGAACTGAAAAAGGAAAACTTAGTTTTAAAACAAAAGGAAAATATTTTAGAAGAAAAAGTGAAAAGTTTAGACTTAAATTTTTCTACTCTTAAGGAGAATGAAGATAAACTTTCAAAAGAAAATGCTTTCTTAAAAACTGATTTATCAAATATTTCAAAGAAATTTTCAATAGGGTCTGAAAAACTTGAAAAAGTTCTTTCAGTCAAAGACCTTACTTTAACAAGTCTGGTTTGGGTATGACAGCAGAAACAATTTCTTTAATTGATTTTCCAAAAGTAAAAGAAAGAATTAAGAATAGACCATCAAAGGAGACTTACAAAAATCATTTCAAGAAAGTCTTTGTAAAGTCTCGTAGGTCGAAGTGCTCTAAGGTGTTCAAAGTGTAACAGTCGGGATCATTTTGAAAAAGAATGTCCTATGGTTTGGAAGCCTGTTAAGAGAGTATGGCCTAGTAATGCTTTTCTACTAACGTCAAAGGACCCAAGAAAATTTGGGTACCAAAGAAAGCGTGAGACTCTTCTTTGATTGCAGGTCTCTGTCAAAAGAAAGTTAAGTGGTATCTTGACAAAGGATGTTCAAGACACATGACGGGAGACTCAAATTGCTTCATAAAGATTGTTCAAGTAAATGGTGGAAAAGTTTCATTTGGTGGAAACAGCAAAGGAAGCATTGTGGGTTTTGGAACTGTGAAAATTGGAAATCTCACAATAAGCAATGTCTCTCTAGTGGAAGGACTCAACTACAATCTTTTAAGCATTAGCCAATTGTGTGATACTGGTTTCAAGATCTCCTTTCAAGAAGGCACGTGTTCTGGAATTAGCAAAGACTCAACTCAGTCTTTCATGGGTAGAAGACATGGAAATATCTACCTTCTTGATGTAAAATCAAATGAAGCACAATGCCTAATCTCAATTCAAGATGAAGCAGTCTTATGGCACGAAAGCTTGGCCATGTCAATATGAAACAATTAGCCAAAATCTCATCAAAGAAGCTTGTTCGAGGTCTACCTAAATTGCCATACCAAAAGTCTGATTCATGCACTCCATGCATTCTGGGAAAGCAGGTAAGAAATTCATTTAAGCAAATAAATCATGTTTCTACTAATCATGTACTTCAATTGCTTCATATGGATCTCTTCGGACCAACCAGAACCCGAGCATTGGAGGTAAGAAATATTGCCTAGTAATTGTGGATGATTACTCCCGTTTTACTTGGGTATATTTTCTTTCAAGTAAGTCAGAAACCTTTTCGTATTTTGAAAAATTTGCCAAAAAGATTCAAAATGAAAAAGGATGTGCAATTTCAAGCATAAGAACAGACCATGGAAGTGAATTTGAAAATAAAGATTTTACGAAATTTTGTGATAAATCTGGTTTTAATCATATGTTTTCCTCTCCATATACTCCAGAGCAAAATGGAGTTGTGGAAAGAAAGAATAGATCTCTTCAAGAAATGGCTAGAACTCTTTTAATTGAAAGTAAAATTTCTTCACGATTTTGGGCTGAAGCTGTTTCAACAGCTTGCTATATTATAAACAGAGTCTTTTTAAGACCTATTTTGGAGAAAACTCCCTATGAATTGTTCAAAGGTAAAGAGCCTATTGTTTCATACTTTCATGTGTTTGGTTGCAAATGTTTTATTTTGAAAAATGCAAATGATAGAGTTGGTAAGTTTGAAGAAAGATCAGATGAAGGCATCTTTCTTGGATATTCTACATCAAGCAAAGCCTACGAGTCTACAACAAGAAAAGCCAGTTAGTGGAGGAATCAACGAATGTTAAATTCCAAGACTCAATGCAAGATGAACCCAGCAAGACTCGGTATGAAGAGTCTGAACCGACTCAAGACCTTCCAATACTTACAACTCAAGAAGCATCTCGGTCTCGGAAGTCCAACATCAAGAAGCACATGAAGATTCAAACAAAGAAAGAGATCATCAACTAGAAAGAACAACCAAGAATAGCTGGAAGCATAAATCCAGTCATCCTAAAGATCTCATTATTGGCGAAATGAATGAAGGAATACGCACCAGATCAAAAGGCATGAAGAATCTAGTGCTGTGGCTCTCATTTCTGAAATCGAACCAAAAAGCATAGAAGAAGCTTTATCGATGAAAGTTGGATCGAAGCTATGCAAGAAGAACTCGAGACAATTCAACATCAATGATGTCTGGGAATTGACATCTAAACCAAAAGGTAAAACTGTTATTGGAACTAAATGGGTATTCGGGAACAAGATGAATGAAGAAGGAAAAGTCGTACGGAACAAAGCAAGACTCGTGGCCAAAGGATATACGCAAGAAGAAGGAATAGACTATGATGAGACTTACGCTCCCGGTAGCAAGGTTAGAAGCTATTCGTCTATTACTTGCGTTTGCTTGTTATAAAAATTTCAGGTTATTCCAAATGGACGTCAAAAGTGCATTCCTAAATGGATTCATCAATGAGGAAGTCTATGTGGAACAACCACCTGGTTCGAAGACCCAAAGAAACTACATTCAGTCTTTAGACTGAAAAAGGCCTTGTATGGTTTAAAGCAAGCACCTCGAGCATGGTACGACGCACTAAGTAAATTCTTATTAAAGAATGGTTTTGTCAAAGGTAAAGTAGATACTACTTTGTTTATCAAAAAGGAAAGCAAAAGCTTTTTACTTGTTCAAATATATGTGGATGATATTATTTTTGGATCGTCTAATGAAAGACTATGCGAGAAATTTTCTAAGTCTATGCGGGATGAGTTTGAAATGAGTATGATGGGAGAATTAACATTCTTTCTTGGACTTCAAATTAAACAAATGAAGGAAGGAACTTTTATTCATCAAGAAAAATATGCTAATGACCTTGTCAAAAGGTTTGGATTGAATAACTGCAAAAAGACTGACATACCAATGTCATGTTCTCGAGAAGATAGACAAGGATGAAGAAGGGAAGAAAGTAGATCAAAAGCTGTACAGAGCATGATCGGCTCACTTCTTTATCTTACGCTTCTAGACCTGATATTTTGTTGAGTGTTTGCATTTGTGCTAGGTTTCAATCAGATCCCGTAGAATCCCATCTCGGTGCGGTAAAACGTGTTATCAAATACGTTGCCTCATCTTCAAGCATCGGTCTCGGTATCCCAAGAAGGGAGACTTTAATCTTCTAGGATACTCGGATGCAGATCTGGCCGGTTGCAGAGTCGATAGAAAAAGCACCTCTGGAATTTGTCAAATACTTGGAAACAGGACAGTGTCTTGGTTCTCAAGAAAGCAAAGCACTGTATCTCTCTCAACGACAGAAGCAGAGTATGTAGCTCTTGGAAGCTGCTGTTCGCAAATTCTCTGGATAAAACAACAGCTACAAGACTTTGGGATTGAAGACTCATGCACGAAATCAGATGTGACAACACCGGTGCGATCAATCTCACCAAAAATCCAATCCTTCATTCAAGAGCAAAGCATATTGAGATTCGACATCACTTCATCGAGATCATATTCAAAATGGAGAAATCTCGATTCAATTTGTTGATTCAAAAGTCAACTAGCGGATATATTCACAAAGCCTTTGGAGAAAAATCAATTCAATCTTATCCGTTCAAGACTCAACATTTTGAAGCCTGAAGAAGTTAAAGTCTAGAGACTCACCAACTCTAAGACTCTAATCTTTCGACTTTAAATCCTCGGACTCGAGACACTCGTGGCTATAGGCGTAAGTTGTACGAATTTTCGTTTAAACTCAAAAAGGTACGATCTTTCGTTCGTTATTCGATAATCCGCATGAAATTTAAAGTCTTATCTGCTTAAAGGAATAATTTTGGCAGTTATTGATTTTGAAAATAATAAATTGTTCACTTTCCTTACACCGTTTGAACTTCCCTTTTCAAAACTGAGTTATATATATATATATATATAGTTTTTCTATTCTCCAATCTTCAAAACCCTAAAAGGCACTCTCCTCCCGATCTTTTCTACTGCTTGTTCGTCTTCGAGAAAGTGGTCATTATTCTTGGGAAAGCAAGAGAAGGAATCTTCCAGCGACAAAGAAAGATGTCTTCTTCGAGGAAATCATCAAGAATCGCAAGCAGGGGACCACAAAGAATGGAGAAGGGACCGACTCACTTCGATCTCACCGAGGAAGAAGACTTAATAAGTCAGCGACAAAGTCCGATTCGCTCTCATCCACGTCATTCAACGCCTCCTGCCCCACAAGGTGCAAGACATTCTTTGGAAGAAGAGATAATCGAGGATGCTTTGACCCAAGAAGAGTCCAAAAGCCCTCCTTTATATATAAACTTTATCGTGCGTTGAAAAGCGCAGGTTCTTCGTTGAAGTTTATAGATGACTTCCTTAAGGACAAAGATTATGGGAATGAGTATCGATTTCTGAAGAAAATGGAGGAATTGGGAATTGCCCCAAAAGGAACAGCGGAGGAAGCACTTGCGAACATTCCAAGTGATCCTCTTATGAAAGGACAAAATTTAATTGAAGGGAACGATGATGACAGAATGTTCCTTGAATTTCAACCGAAAATGGGAGTGGCAGCAAAGGTGAAAGGAAATCGATGGATTTGTTCAAATCCAAGGATCAAGAAAAAGTGTATTCAAAGCTGATGAAAAGAGGGG
This sequence comes from Eucalyptus globulus, assembly GCA_014182545.1. Taxonomy (NCBI): domain Eukaryota; kingdom Viridiplantae; phylum Streptophyta; class Magnoliopsida; order Myrtales; family Myrtaceae; genus Eucalyptus; species Eucalyptus globulus. The sequence goes on along the minus strand of CM024721.1, from coordinate 15,598,215 downwards.
TGATAAACCTAGAAGTGTAGATTTTGACTTCCCGGGACGCCATCAACATAAACTTAAGAGAAAAGTTGAATTTGTTTCAACTTGAGAATTTTTGCTCGACTCAACGACGGGTATGCTCATCGACCGCTTATTTCTATTCAAATCTTAGCTTTCTGGATGCGAATAGAATATCTTTCAGTGTGCTAGACAAAATCTACGTGGTAGATGTGAATATGTTGGCTGATATAGTTGGAGTTGAACGAGGACGTTATCTTCCAATCAAAGTCTCACCTGCTCGTATTACTCGGAACTTGTCAAAGATAGGGACGCAGAGAAGAAAATTACCTATTCCAGGATGAATGCTATCAACATTCTGCTACATAAGGTTGTAATCAATTGTCTTAGACCAAAGTCTACGTCAAAGACTACGTGTCTCATTCTGAAGCAAAGTTGATGTATGCGATCAACTCGGGACGAAAGTTCTCTCTCCCGCACACTATTCTCTTCCATATGTACAGAGCAATGTCAAAAGACAAAGGACAATTGCCTTATCCTGGTCTCAGTGACCAAGATCTTCAGACACATGAATATTGAACCGCCTCAAACACTTTGTATTCAACCATGTGATAAGATGGTGATAGGTTTGAAGATGTTATCGAAGATGCGTCTGAAAGAACTTTCCAAGGCAATGGAGAAATTCAGAGTGAAATCTCCTGTTCAGTCTGCTTCAAAGAGAAAAGGAAAGGAGGTCATTGGAGCCCCATCGAAAAAGAAGAAAAGATCTCTCATCTTGGAAGATGAAGATGAAGAGGATGAAGATCCTACTATTCCTGCTCGATAAGAACAAGACGTTACGTGTCTCGGCCCTCAAGTACGAGAGAAGAAGAAGAGCAAATCGAAGCGAGAAGAAGAAGAACGAGAGAGAGAAAGAGAAAGAAGAAGAAGAAGAGAAAGAAAAGTCTGCTGCTGAATCTGGAGAGAAGGAAAATCTAGAGCAAGATCATCACTCTTCCCCTTTGGATGTACTTGAGACGGGGGAGTTGGCGAGCATGAAAGGTCTACACCTCATGCTGCGCAGATAGTGAAGGTCCAAGACAATCTCCGTAAGACTCGAAGAATTTCAGGTTTCTAAATTGCTCGAAGAAGGTGATACATCAACACCAAATCTGCAAGACTATACGAAGCGCCATCGTACACATTTACTCCATCTGAAAAGCTGATGCATATACTCGGAGACGAGAATTCTGCAGATTTTCGTCGTATCATGGATATTCTTAAAATGCGTGGACAAATATATGCTCGAATGTGAAATTCAAGTCATGAAAAATGCTGGACAAGCATCTTCAGTAAACCTGGAGGAAAAGATGAAAGACCTTGCTCTGCAAATTCAAGCCAATGCCAAAGGAGAGGAGGTAGCTCATCTAAGGGAGGACTTGAAGAGGCTAGAAGGCGTAGTCCGGTCAATGGGAGAATTCCAGATCGTGCGCATTCCCAAGCGAGACATGATTCCTTTCTCACCCTCTTTTTAAATGATGACAAAAAGGGGGAGAACCAATTTGAACAAACATTTTTAAACTTTGATTTTTACTGGTTTATGTATGACTTGAGAACTTGAACTTGAGTGTGAGACTGAATGACTGTGGAATTTGATGCTTGACTGGTTGCATTTATATTAAGTATTGATATATGGTATTACTCATGAAAGACTAACCAATTTTGCTGTGGATGCGAGTCTGGTTGTTTATTAAACTTTATGAGTTAGCCATATTGCTTGAGAAATATTTTTGCAGGTCAAAGTTGTTCAAATCTACAAGAAAGTTTTGTCACCATCAAAAAGGGGAGATTGTTGGAGAAATCTTTCCGTAAGATTTTGAAGCCGACAAAACATTTCTATCAGTCTAGTCTTGATATCATTGATTTAAAGTCTCAAGACTTTGTAATCTCAAGACTCAAGACTCAAGACTCAAGACTCAAGATTATTCTCACCGGCGCCTTTCTAATCCAGTTGCGTAGGATATCCGAAGCCGAAGTATATGGTTGGGGATTTGATCCAATCCTCCGGAATAGATCCCTTGGTTGGATAATCATTTCGGATTCTTTTGATTCTTATCTAAGATCAATTGAAGATCTGATGGTCGACGAAACATTCTTGGAATGTTCTATTCTTGGAAACCAAAATCCTGATTGTATGGGCGAACGATTGATGGGCTATCATCGATTCCTTAAATAGCTCGGATGATCTTCTTAATTGATTCCGTCCAACGGGTAGATTGGAGGAATTCCTTTGGTAAGTGCCAACGGCTATGATGGCATAAAGGAGTATAAAAGGAAGACGTTCTAGTTGTTTTAAGTGTGTGATCGATAGATAAATTCCAGTCCGAAGAACCTTGATTGTTAGTCGAGACTGTTCGAGCGAAATTGTATACACAGAGAGTGGTTGTACTTGGTGATACCTTGAGCGAGTGTAGGAGATCATCTACATCGAGAGATCAAGGAAGATCAACACCGTAACATCTCTTTGTTCATAGTGGAATCCAGCCAATCGGGCATCGGTGCGAAAGAGTGGACGTAGGCTTGAATCAAGCCGAACCACTATAAACCTCGTGTTGAATTCTCTCTTTCTTTTACTCGCTTACGATTGTTTTTTAATCCTTCATCTGTTTAAGTATTGCGCAAACTGCAAGAAAATTTTCATAAACCTATTCACCCCCCTCTAGGTATTCGTACTAGCATTGTCAGCTCCCTCCGGCGAAAACCTACCCGACCCGGCTCCAGCACCCGACCCGACTCGCGCCGCCCGCAGATTGCGAACCCTACCCGATTTTCCGGGTCCGGATTCGCTTCGCGACCCGGAAAATCGCAAACCCTAGGGTTTGCGAATCCGCGGCGCCGAGGACGGAATGCCTAGGCGCGGAGGCGAAGACGGCTACGGCGGCGGCAGCAAGGACGACAGCGACTACAACGACGGCGACGGTGACGGAATGTGGTTGTGATGAACGGCAGGGACGACGGCGACGGGCTTTCGTTACCTTTTTATCGCGGGCGATGACGGCGACAGCAAGGGTTGCGATGAACAGCAGGGGCCACGGCAAGCAACGGTGAAGCTGGTGAGCTTGATCTGCGATGGCGAAGGCTACGGCGAATAGTGACGGCGATGGCGAGACCTAGTCCCGGTCAAATTTGGCCGGAACGCTCTCTCTCTCTCCCTCGGGCTCGCCCTTCGAGCTCCCCGAAGTCTCTCGGGGACCCCTCCGAGCTCACCACACCACGGGGACCCCAAGCCTCGGCTGGCCTCTCTCTCTGTCTCTCTGTCTCTCTTTGTGTCTCCCCGATAGAACTTCTCCCTCTCCAGCCGCGAGCCTTCGGATTTGGGCTTACTCGACCTCGGCTCCCCTTCTGAATTCTCTCAGCAGGAAGCTCGAAGCTTTGCAGCCTTCGATCGTTCTCTGCCTCCCTCTCGACGACAGAAACGGGGGCCTATTTATAGGCGAGGGGGCAGCCGATTGACGGAGCTTCGACCGCCGGTCCCCGTGTGCCAAGCGGCCTCCGCCAGCCGAACCGACGTCCCATCCAACGCCGGCTGCCCCTCCCACGTGGGTCGCCGTCCGCCTGCCTCTCTGGCGTCGCATCCTTTGTGCGTGTGCTGCAGAGGGACGAGGAAGGAGACGACTGGTGGGACCGGGCTAAAAGGGGAAATGGGTCGTAAGGGCCCATTCAAGGGCTACTTCTCTTTTCTTTTTCTTTTTTCTTCTGCTTTTTTCGTTTTTTTTTCCGCTTTTCTAAAAAGATAAAATAAAAGAAAACCTAATTAAAAACAAATAATTTTAGGCGTCAACAACCTAGGTCCAATATTCATGTACTCAGCATAGTACAAGGTCTTGAGAGCAAAGTTACCGCTCCACTCCATCTAACCAGCAGGGTGAACCAAGCTATCAAGATACGTCTTCATGAAGATGGTTCTAGAATACTCTTTCCACGGTCTTCCGAGGTAAGTGTTACCGGACCTTTGGACCGGTTTCAAATCTAAAGCTGCAGTAACACGGCAATTGTGAATGGAGATGCCGATGTTTTGATTCGGATTGGTTCGACCTTGTGTGGTGATAGTGTTATTTTTGTTGGGAGGGTTTCGGGGATAGATATTGCAATTTTGGAAAACAACAGTGGTGTTTCCAAAGATGAGGTCCACCATCCCATAAATGTTGCATTCTCTATAAAATTGTCGCTCGGAGTGGACATAGAAGGTGTCTTGATAGCCTTCAAAGTTGCATTTGTAGAAGACGGAGAGATCAAAACCAGACCGTAGGGCCACTGCCTGGTGATTGGCCGCACCAATAGTGTTGCGGAAAGTGACATCCCGAGCAATGAATCCATCCCCAACGACAGCTGAAAGGACAAAGTTAATAAAATCATAAGGTGAGGTCAAAGTATAGGTATAAGCAACATTTTTCATTATAACACGCAAAGTTATATGAATTTTCACATTAGAAGAAGTCACAGTTTTGTATGTTCCCATAGACTGATGTCAATAATCCCTTTCATGTTCTAGTTTTGCTTCATTGTCAAACATATGGTGATCAACTGGATGATCAATAGACATTCAAAAAGCTACGAATTGACTAGAATAAAAAAAGGAATGTTAACTACAAAACATGCACTGGTATATGTGTATCCATAGTTCATAAAATATATGAAAATTCTAATCATAACGCCATCTTAGACACTTTTTACCATTAAGATATCCAAAAGAACAAATTATCCGATCACACAAGCTTCGAGATGCATTTTCCTTTGTCCCACAGTTCATTTGATACGGCATTCATGATCTAGCCTTAGTAATTATTATATCTACACAATTATTTCTGAATTCCATCCACTTATTCAAAGAGGGCAATGCTCCAAGGACGGTAAAGTCAATTATAGAATTTGATTGGCATGATTGCTTTCTCTCCAAAGCAATCTAGAAAATGCAGACTTTTCATCTAGAATCAATGAGAGCAATTACCAGCAGCTATAGACCGCCATTTGGAGGCAAGGGACCAGCCAAAGAAAATTTTGTGTGGGGTCCATGAATAGACCCGTTAGAAAGTCGTCCGATGTTGTCTCTTTCCATGATTATGACGACATGCGACAGACGTGTACGTCTCCTTCATGAAGTCATTGCTCGACTGGTTTAAAGTCAAAAGACTATAATTCTTCCCTCTAGGCTTAATTAATTATATTTACCAGGAGCCAAATCCTAATTCTTTCGCATAACTTATGTAGATTCCTACACAACAGACTTAGCTGAAAAAATATTTGTGAATGAATTCATTTACTTATTACTATTTTGAACATTACATTTTAGAACATTAGTTCTTTTCAACTAATATATCATATACAAGTCAATATTTTACGTGGAATGCATAGGACAATGTAATTTATAGTAAGTAGCATGAGTTTATTTAACTCCAAATAACTGGAATTGTATTTATGAAAATTGTGGCATGACTATTTATTAACTTTTTTTTTTTTTTTTTTTGTATATGTATTGTTCTTTCTTTTCTATTTTAAGAACAAAGTGGTCGAATGACCTATTCAATTATACTTACTTCAGTTTATTTTATATAAATAGAGAATATTTTTCTCAAATTAAGCTTAATAGGTTTTTGTGAATTCTTTCAATACCAAGCTCTAGGTGGCAACCTAAATAAACAATGAATTAGTGATTCCTTATCGCATGCTAATATTCAAGAAAAATTCATAAGGTTAATATCAAACTTTTAGTACTTACCAATAGTGGCTGATTTGAAGGTGGTGGATCCTCCGCCCACGCTTCTGCTTCTGGTGATAATGGTCTTCCCAATACCATCTCCCAAAAACATAATATTCTTCAATTTGCTACCGACTTCAATGTTCTCCTCAGTATTATCGCAGTTGTAAAGAGATGAAATCAATCATATGTAAGCTGTTAACTTCATTGAGTTGGTTAAGCTGTTCGTGCAAAATCGTTAGCAGCACTAAGTTGTTTAATTTTGGTTAGGTCATAACTTTTTGTGAACTCAATGACTAACTTATTTTGAAGATAAACTCAAAGATGATGTAAGTTTGCAATCATCTACTTGATAAGCCTAAACCGTTTAGTGTATGATGCATATAATTCTTATGACTTACCATAATTTACCTACATAATTTTATGCGCGTAACCATTCATTCAAAATTCAAATTTTAGTGTATGATTCAAATTAAACTTCCAGTGAAACAATTATCAAATAGAATGAACGATCGTGCAATAATGACCAACACGAGAATAGTCAAATAGGGGAACACAAAATATGAATTAGGAAACATTTCGGGGGCCCAGTAGAGATTTTAGTATTATAAAGAATTACAAATACTTGTGATATCACGACGAGCTGAAAATTAAAGAATTTAAAATCCTACGTGCAGACAATCTTGACGATCCATGTACGATTGTACTTATTGTCAACGTAGAAAATGATTGTTGATGTCGTGCTGTCCTTAGTTGGTGATTCCTTCACCTAACTTTTTCAACTTGAGGTTATTGAGATAGAATGAACCAATATGCACTCCATCTCTCTTGATTTAGAGGCCAGAAGTGAAAGGCACGCCTGTCACCGGCAACCAAGAGTTGCCCGCGATGAGGCTCCCGACGGTGAACTTTGAAGCCTCCGACGCGCTAGTGATGACCCGATAACCTCCCCATTTCACTCTATTCTTAGTTGATGACCCGGGTCCGGTATTCATGTACTCACCATAGTACAAGGTCTTGAGAGCAAAGTTGCCGTTCCACTCCATCCAACCAGCTGGGTTAATCAAGCTATCAAGATAAGTCTTCATGAAGACAGTTCTAGAATATTCTTTCCACGGTCTACCGAGGTAAGTCTTAACAGAGCTTTGGACTAGTTTCAGCTCTGAAGCTGCAGTGACCCGGCAATTGTGGATGGAGATGCCGGTATTTTGATTCGGATCAGTTCGACCTTGTGCAGTGATGGTGTTAGTTTTGTTGGGAGGGTTTCGAGGGTAGATGTTGCAATTTTGGAAAACAACGGCAGCATTTCCGAAGATGAAATCGACTGTCCCATAGATGTTGCATTCTCTATAAAATTGTCGCTCTGAGTGGACATAGAGGGTGTCTTGATAGCCTTCAAAGCTGCATTTGTAGAAGACGGAAAGATCAGAGCCAGACCGTAAGGCAACTGCCTGATGATTGGCCGCACCAGCGGTGTTGCGGAAAGTGATGTCTCGGGCTATGAATCCATCACCAATGACAGCTAAAAAGACAAGAAATATTAGATTAGAAGGCAAGGTCAAAGTATAGGAATAAGCAACATTTTTCATTATAACACGCAAAGTTAAGCGAATTTCAACATCAAGACAAGTCGCAATCTTGAATGTCCTCATACAGTGATGTCAATAATCCCTTTCTTGTTCTAGTTTTGCTTCATTGTCACGCATATTATGATCATCTAGATTATTAATAGACATTCAAAAAGCTATGAATTGACTAGAAAAAAAAAAGAGGAAAATTAAGTAAAAAATATGTACTTGTATTTGTGTATCAGTAGTTCATACATGATATGAAAATTCAAATTGTAAAGTTGTTCTAGACACTGACCCTTTTACCACAAAGATTTCCAAAGACAAACGATCCAACCTTACAAGATTTGAGATGCATTATTCCTTATCACATCCTCAATAGAGCATTGATGATCTAGACTTAGTATCTGTTATATCTATATAATTATTTCTGAATTCCATCCACTTATTCAAAGAGGGCCAAATTACGAGAACGGTTCAATCAATTATAAAATTTAATTAGCACTATTGCTTTCTCTCCAAAGCAATCTAGAAATCTAGAAAAATATGGACTTTTCATCCAAGATTCAATGGGAGCGATTAACAGCGGCTATTGACCGCCATTTGGAGGCAAGGGACCGGCCAGAAAAAAAATTGTGTGGGGTCCATGAATAGACACGTTAGAAAGTCGTCGGATGTTGCCTCTTTCCTCGATGATGATGACATGCGAAAGATGTGTACGTCTCCCTGACGAAGTCATTGCTTGATCGGGTCAAAGTCAAAGACTATAATTCTTCCCTCTAGGCTTAATTAATTGTATTTAGCAGCAGCCAAATCCTAATTCTTTCGCATCCGTTTTGTAGATTACTACATAAATAGAATTAGCTGAAATGATATTCCTGAATGAATTCATTTACGTATCACTAATTCGAACATTGGTTTTAAGAAAATGAGTTCTTTTTTATTAATATATCATATACAAGTCAATATTTTACAAGGGTCAATGTAAGTTATAGTAATTAGCATGAATTTATTGAACTCCATATGGCTGGCATTGTATTTCAAGCACCTCATATATGAAAATTGCAGCATGACTTATTTATTAATAACTTCTTCTTTTTTGTATATGTATCGTTCTTTCTTTTCTTTTCTAGGAGCAAAGTCATCAAATGACCTATTTAATTATACTCAATAGGTTTTCGCAAATTCTTTGAATACCAAACTCTAGGCGGTAACCTAATTAGACAATGAATTAGTGATTCCTTATTGCATGCCAATATTCAAGAAAAATTCATATGGTTAATATCAAAGTACTTACCAACAGTGGCTGATTTGAAGGTGGTAGATCCTCCGCCCACGCTTCTGCTTCCAGTGATAATGGTCTTCCCAATACCATCTCCCACAAACATAATGTTCTTCAATTTCCTACCCACTTCAATGTTCTCCTTATATGTCCCGGCCTTGACATAGATCACATACCTCGCGGTTCCAGACCGCTTTGATGCTGCAGTTATGGCCTCTTTAATGGTCTTGTACTTCCCAGAACCATCCTTGGCCACTACTATATTTGCCTTAGATGATGGGGATGAGGATTGCAAGAGCTTCCGATCACCGGGCCTCACCCAATTGGGGTACCCGTTCGTGTAGCTTGGTGGTTTGTACGGCACATGGTTTAGGGCCAAAGTGTTGCTTATCAATTTTGTAACATTATTTGACATCAAAGGTAACACATAGTCAGAAACACCGAGCTCGACAAACCCAGTTCGGCAGGTCTCAAGGTTGGTTAGGGCTGTGCTGAGCCACGTCTGCACATCTTCTTGGGTGCACTTGAGGTCGACGGTTCGGTTGAGGCGGAGAATGGTCTGCTCATAGAGCTCGAGGCAGTCAGCCCACACGGCCTTCTCGCGCTCGTTGCGACACTTGGAGCCTAGTGAGTATGCATTGCTATGGGCCCGCAAGGCTCGCTCGAGCACGAGCTGCTTCGAGACCTTGAGGAAGTCGGATTTTTGCTTGATGGGGATATTCTTAGGGTTGTGGGTCAAGAAGTACTCACATGGTTGTGGGTAAGGCATTTTGCTACACCAAGATTTGGCATCGCCTATCGAGAAGCCAGAAGTGGAAGGAGAGATCACGAGAGAGAGGAAGACAAAGGTGATGAACTTTTGAAGAAGATCCATCACTATTGTACTGATGATAGAGAAGATTTGATGAAGTCGGTGAATGCATGAAGTTGTTCTTTTGGTTCCTTTATATAGATGTGAACAAAAAGGCAGTCGTTGGAATGGGACAGCTCAATAGGAATAATGGGCATGCACCATCTTTCCTCGTGTTTTGGTCTACGTAACAAGAAGTGAAAAGAAATAGGAATGTGAATAAAGAAGAGCATAAAATATACTTGCCAGCTAGCAAAATTCTCTGGAAAGATTATTTTCATGAGGATTGTATATTTTACTACTTTTAGAAATTGGACGGATAATGTATTTGACTTTTCTTATACGTGGAGAGTTGAGTTATGTATTCATTAAAAAAAAAAAAACAATTAGAGGGAGACACAGATAGATTCATACCGCGTTGTTGACGCGTTCGTATGTGTTCTTGCAATCTAAACATATGTGGACTAGTATTGGGCAGCGATCCAGCCTCACCGTCAAGAGATTGAATCCGCAATCCAGCAATGAGTGAATTGACTAGGCCGGTTGGAATTGCAAGCCAAATTGATTAGCTCACGGTTTGCTTATGACCCTATAACCGAGTCTTCCATCGCCGGCCGCACATTAGACTTAGAGCCCTTTTTTCCGGTGGAGGTAGTGATCTAGGGGAGAAAGTTTCTCCGAGGGACCTTCTTTTATCATTTGGTTTGGTGATTGTAACTGCTCTCGCTCATCGATTATCACGTCGAAGGGTGAATAAGATCGCTTATGGAGAAAATTTTCTCCACCGTCGAACTATGCTAGAGATGGGTGCCAATTTTCTTCTAACGAAACACGAAAGAAGAAAAGATGAGAATTTTAGCAAACAGAATCACAAGTGAGAACAAAAATATTAATGTTATGTATGGACATGATTGCGTAGTTGCCTTTAGTAGGCATATGCACTGATCTACATATATTGATCACTTGTCTTGTACGGCTACTTGAATGAGGTGATTTTATGAGGCTGGCTTAATTGTTAAATAACAAGCTTGCTTCTATTAATTTCATTCCAGAGAGGGACAAAGTCATCAATAGTGCTCTAACTTTTTCAAATTTCCGATTAGGTACTTCACTAATTAAGTTCTTAAACAAAATGTCGAACATCTGAATAAATCAAGTGAGCCTTCATTATAGTTGTGGTTTATGCGTGCAATTCTACGTAAATGGTATGGAGAGAGTGAGATTTAATAGTTTGATGGAAAATGTAGACGTCGTGCAATTTGAGAATATTCCAAATGAAGAAAAGTAAGTGGGAAACAACGAAGACATTTCTGTAAAGGCGTGCATCTAGCAGCGTTGAAACATGAAAGTGAGAATTCATATTTTATGGGATTATCTTATTGTATTTTACTTTATTTTATTTTATTTTATTGGCTTGCATTGGTCGTGTGATCTAGACGCGTGGATTGTGATCGTGACTTCATGCAACGACTTGTACGAAGGGATCATTTGGGATTGACAATTGGCCTCTCGTGTACTAGTGGATGAGGAGGGCTAACGGTGGCTGTAGCACCTCGAGTTTTGCAAATCAAGCGTCGCCGGTTAGTAGCGCCTTGATTCCTAGGATCTTCATAAATCCTAAGTTGGGGTAATCTACAAGATGCAAAGTTGATCATTAACTTAAATACCGAACTAGAGTTGCCACCTATCATTTCGGAAAAATCTAGATCGACTAAACACCTAAAGGCACAGGTAATCATGGAAAAGTTAGCTATATAAGTTCTCGTGTGAAGTAACTAGTTATACGAGACCTATAGATCTCAAGTCCAGTGATTTGTTTGTGTGGAATGAATCAGCATCCCGTGGCACCCTTTCGGTACCGCCACCTGCCCTGATTTTAGTTGAATTCTAGTTATCCATTATTGATTTACTCAACATGCTTAATGCTTTATTTTTAACTTTTAAAACGTTGTGGAAACACTTATTCAACGTTATTATAGTAAAGTCATTTTTCTCATATGTAGTGGCATGACCCTCTTTATGTGTGAAAGTGTATAAAAATATCAATTCAAATGCAACATTCAATCATTATTTGAGAAAATGATATGACATGACAACTTTAAAGTGCTATCAGCACGTTACTCTCTCTTCTCTGGAAGAGTTTTCTCTCTCCTTCGGGCAGAGCAGTCTTCGCTCCTTCAATGGCAGCTGGATCAACACAACTTCTGAAACCACCATGAGTCTGGATCCGTTGCCCACTCCAAAGGGCGCTGAGAGCACACCATATCTGGTAAGATGAACCCCAAACCCTAACCCTAACCATCCTTCGACTGAGTTTCCCTTCTGCAACTCATCCACCTTTATTCCCCGATATCCATCGTTTATCCCCCTTCCTAGTCATGTGATACCCTAGCCGAGTATTAACCTTCATTACCCACCGAGTTGCATTCTGCAGGCGCCTTCCCCAATAGATCGCAGAGCCATCCCCTGTTCCCCCAAATCAATTCCACGGAGCCCCCTTCAATCTAATCACAAATCACCATACCCCAACACATCTACTACCAGTAATACTGATAAATCCAACCTCCGAACCTCTGTGGCCTCCAATCACAGCGAGCCCCTACACAACAAAGAATGGAAGGAGAGCGTGAGAATGACTTAAGATTAGCAGCACTATGTAAAAGTCTAGGCTCTCTATGGAAAGAAAGTGATGTGGTTGAAGTTTCCACCGACATTCCTCCTACAAAATGGGAGGAATGCAATCTTACTCTCTTTGGTAAGTTATTTTCTAAACCCAATGTTAACTTCCTAGCCTTTATTACCACTATGAAAAATGCATGGAAAATAGAATCAGTTGATTGTCTGCAAAAAGAACCAGGGCTATTCTCCTTTGTGTTCCAAGCTGAAGAGGATAAAGAAAGAATTCTAAAAACAGGGCCATGGTCTTTCAATGGTAATCTATTAGTTCTGAAGCAATTAGAGCTAGAAACACCGGAGCAATGTTATGAGTATTCTTGCTACGCCTTATGGGTTCAAATAGGAGGGATCCCTCCAGGGTGGTTTAGAGAGGATGTGGTTGCTGACTTGGCTAAAAGAATGGGTCGTGTGGTAGAGATACAGATGGAGGCTAAAGGGAAAGGTCCACATAAACCAGGAAGAGTGAAAGTTGAGCTGGATTTGAATGCACCCTTAAAATCAGGAGCTATATTAGACATCGGGACTAAAAATCTATGGGTAGACTTCAAGTACGAAAGAATTCCACATTACTGCTACTCCTGCGGAAGGATCGGTCACTATGCCACTGATTGTGAGGAAGTTCCTTATGAACAAACAAAATGGGCAGAGAATAAAGTAGGGACATACGGACCTTGGTTAAAGGCGGAAGTACGAGACCATAGCCCTTACTGGGCAGCGTTCTATGGTAAGTTAGAAATGAACCCAGAGGCTAATGAGGTTATCTCGGAAATGCCTGCAATAGAAAATGAAATGGAACGGGGAGTGAGAGGTGAACAGGACAAACGAGCTGCTGTCATTCGCAATAAGAGAAGGCAAGAGTGTTATGCCACTGAAAGCAACCACGAAGAAACGGCCAAAGACCAAAGTAAAAAAGACAAAGGGAAACAGATCATGTGTTCAGATCAACCCAAAGCAAACTTTCAACCAGAGGACAGCAACAAAAAGAAAACTCTGAAGATCCATAAATAAATAAAAAACAGCGGCGATCAGCAGAAAATGCACTGATACTTGTTGATGATATGGAGTTATTGGACACCCCTGTCCAGATAATGAAGGAAGGAAATGATTGGGCTCTGGTGGCTAGCCCTAATAAGCCACCGAAGACATCATGAAGCTTATTAGCTGGAATTGTCAAGGGCTGGGCAATCCCCTGACATTCCAGGAACTGAGAGCCTTAGTAGCTCTCGAAAGGCCTGCTATGGTGTTTTTAATGGAGACGAAGAACAAGGAGATGAGGGTGGAGGGCGTGGTTAAACGCCTAAATTTTGCAAATAAATTGGTAATGAATCCGGAAGGGATTGCAGGAGGCTTGGTATTAATGTGGACTGAAGAGGTGAAGACAAGGGTGATTTCCAGCAACAAAAATCTTATTGATGTTGAATGTTCTGATCCAAACAGTGGCAGCCAAATGCGTATCACCTTTCTTTATGCTCCTACAAACTATGGAGAGAGACTCACATTATGGCATCAATTAAGGGGCATTCAGGCACAAAACAAATTGCCATGGATCTGTATGGGGGACTTTAATGAAATATTATATGCTTGGGAGAAGGTAGGAAAAAGGGCAGCCGATTATCACCGAATGGCAGCCTTCAGAGATTTATTAAATGATTGCTCCCTAATGGATATTGACATCAAATGATATGCATACACATGGGCAAACAACAGACAAGGCGAGGAACTGGTTAAAAAGCGACTAGATTGAGCTCTATGTACCATGGAATGGCGAGTAACCTTCCCAGAGGCTGAAGTTCAGGCTTTACCAGCGATCGGCTCAGATCACAGCCCACTCCTTCTTGTGCTTCATCCTGAAAAACCAACAAAGCAAAAACAGTTCAGGTTTGTAGCATTTTGGTTGGAAGATACAGAATGTCGGGAAATTATCAAACAAACATGGGATGGTAGCCCTCTAAATGAGAGTAGCTTCACAGCCAAAGTGTACATGGTGTCAAAACAACTTGAAAAGTGGAGCAAAAACAAGTTCCCAAATGCAGCCAAACGCATAAAATAGTTAAAGCGATAGCTAATAGAGCTAACAAATAGACAACCAGCAAGCTATAGTAAGAAGGAATATCAACAGGTGGTGGATCAACTTGAAAACTTGTGGCAACAGGAGGAAAAGTATTGGGGGCTTAGGGCGCGCATAAATTGGCTTCAATGGGGAGACAGAAAAACGAAGTATTTCCATGCCACCACAGTGCAGCGCAGACAGAGAAACAGAATAACAATGCTGAAGATAAATGATGACACTTGGTACAGGGGGCAGCATGTGCTCAAGAACAAAATCCTGGAATTTTATCAAACACTTTATGAATCTGTGGGACAAAGGAACTTCCAACCGGTTCTTGATCAGTGTCCTAGCCTAGTCAATGAGGCAATGAACACACATCTGATGGAAACAGTGTCTATAGAAGAAGTCCAAGAAGCGGTATTTCAACTGGGGGCACTCAAAGCTCCAGGTCCCCATGGGCTAAATGGACAATTTTTTCAGCATTATTGGTAGGAACTCAAACCTGAAGTCCTTTATATAGTCCAGAGGTTCTTCGAAACAGGTACATTCGACCCTACCCTAAACCAAACACATATTACCCTCATCCCGAAAGTTAAAATCCCAGAAAGCATCACCCAATTCAGACCCATAAGCTTATGTAATTTCAGTTACAAAATCATAGCTAAGGTGATGGCGAATAGACTAAAAAGATGGATCCCATAACTAATCACTCCAGAACAAAGCGCCTTTATACAAGGGAGACAGATTCAAGACAACATATTCATAGTTCAAGAAGTTGTCCACCAGCTCAGAATCAAGAAGAGAAAAAAGAAATTTCAAGCCATTCTGAAATTAGACATGCAAAAAGCATATGATAGAGTGGAATGGGATTTTCTCAAAGCATGCCTGCTGAAAATGGGGTTCCACACAAGATGGGTAGGAATGATAATGCACTGTGTTTCAACTGTAACTTTTAGCATGAAAGTCAACGGAGAGCCTATGGAATATTTCACACCATCAAGGGGATTAAGGCAAGGAGATCCGTTGTCACCTTATTTGTTTATTCTGATGTCGAATGTGCTATCATGGTTAATGCATAAGGCTATGACAGATGGAAGCCTAAGAGGGATAAAACTGAATCCACATTGCCCTACTCTATCACATCTTCTCTTTGCTGATGATTCTATATTCTTCTTGGAAGGGACCTTAACAGAATGCCAAAACCTCACAGCTGTCCTTAACCAGTATTGCTATGCTACGGGTCAAACAATAAACCTAAACAAGTCAGGGGTGAGATTCAGCAGTGGCTGTCCTTTAACTCTTCAACGGAATTTGGCTCAACAACTTAGAGTCCCAATCATGGACAAGACAGGAAACTATCTAGGCATACTGACAGATTGGGGAAGATCCAAGAAAGAAATGTTTGCCTGGATCTTAGCCAGAGTTAACATGAAGATGACAGGATGGAAAGAGAAGCTTCTGTCCAAAGCAGGGAAAGAAACACTGATAAAAAGTGTAGTCCAAGCACTACCCCAGTATGCTATGTCGATTTTTAAAATCCCCATTTCCATATGTAAATCGATTGAAAGGAGAATAGCCAATTTTTGGTGGAGGCAAAATGAAGCCAGTAGTGGATTGCATTGGAAGAAGTGGGAAGCTTTGAAAATGAGAAAGGATGAAGGAGGGCTCGGGTTCAAAGACTTAATAAACTTCAACAGAGCAATGCTTGGGAAACAGGCATGGAGGTTATCTCAATCACCCACTGCTTTATGGAGCAGAATCTTCAAAGGGGTTTATTTTCCAAATGGCGACATGTGGAAGGCAGGGAAAGGACAGCCACCCTCATGGGGTTGGCAAAGCATTCTGGTGGGGAGAGAAGCAATTGAAAAAGAAGTTCAGTGGCGAGTAGGTGATGGCAGGAAAATCAGTATACGGGAGGACAAATGGCTGTAATATGGTGTGATAGGGGCCCCGCCAACAGAAAACGAACCCACAACAAAGTGGCTGAATTGATAAATGACACCACCAGGCAATGGAAAGAAACAGAGATTCAACAACACTTTGAAAATAGAATAGCAAATGAGATCCTCTCTATCCCGCTGAGTCCTACCCCGGAGGAAGACACTCTAGTATGGCAAGGTAACAAGATGGGAATGTACACGGTGAAAAGAGGGTACAACAAAATTTGTGCAAATAACACAACAACAGATCAGAACAGAGCCTCTACCTCATTTCAATCACCCCGCTCCTTATGGACAAAGATTTGGCAACTATCTATTCCCCCGAAGAAACGTATTTTTATATGGAGCGTTTGTCACAACGCAATCCCAACTAGAGAGAATTTGTACAAACGAAAGGTTTTACCTCACCCCATCTGCACACTCTGCAACGACCAAGTGGAGACCACCGAGCACCTATTTCTTCTTTGCAAATGGACGAAACAAATATGGACAGATCCACGGGTCAGATTCCAGCGTGAATCAAATAGCATCACCCGCCTTGATAAGTGGCTAATAGAGAGGTTTGAAGAACAAAGGAACCTACCCGAGAAGGAGCTGCTGGTGATGACCCTTTGGTTTGTTTGGAAAGCCCGCAACAATTCAATTTTCAGGGCTCAAAAGCTGGAACCAACCACCATTGTAGATCTGGCGGACGCACATCAGAGAAACTTCAGCCGATGGCAGCAAAAAGGCACAAATGGGACTCTAGATCTGCACTTACCGAACCATTGGAGACCACCGATGGAAGGGAAGTTGAAGCTGAACGTTGATGGCTCATGGCAACAGGGGGAACAAACCGGATCCATTGCTGGAATCTTGCGGGATCACACCGGACAGGTGATTGATGGCTTCGCGCAGCAGGTTCGAGCTTCCTCTCCGCTTCAAGTAGAAACCCTAGCAATTTTGCATGGGTTGAAGCTTCTACAGTTACGAGTAAAGGAGCACGAGGGAGAAACTGAACTCGGCAAAGTACTTCTGACTGAAGCAGAGTGCGAAACCGACTGTCTCACTGCACAACAGAGCATCCTAGGCTGGGCCGAGATTCCATGGCAGGTGAAGCCCATCATAGAGCAATGTACAAGCCTGCTCTCCCGTTCCCCAACAGTGACGCTCAGCAACTGTTCATGGACGGCCAACAAAGCAGCTGATCTGCTAGCGAAAATGCACCGAAACAAATTACTGAATCAGCATTGGCGATCACTCCCTCCTCCAGCTCTATCAGAAATTTTGTTTTCAGAATCGCACCCACTATATCTGTGTAAGTCTCGTATTATATGAATGAAAGTCACTATCTATTCTGACCAAAAAAAAAAAAAAAAAAAAAACTTTGAAAGTCAGACATAATGAGAAATAGACATAACATGACAAATTTGCGCTCTGAATGACATGACATACAATCACATGTAATATGACATAACAATTTCAAATTCAAAACGTGAAGAGAAAGAGGAATGACTTGACAATAATCACATGCGGCATAAAATGATAACTCATAATACAAACAAGATGTGAAAAATAACATGAAGATGGCAAGACGTGACAATAATCAGATGCTGCATGTCATAGCGTATCCACGATTCAAATTTGTAATTGGGTTTGATGTCGTCCTTTCATCAAGTAGACTAACGGAAATTGTTAATGTGGCGTCCACTATCATTAATTGATCATTAAATGTAGCATTTGATGTGTCCGATCATTATGGGCGCCCATAGGGTGAGCTAACATGTAAGCGAAAAACGCCTGATTTGGCACTACATCTCATGAAGGGATTGCATTATGCATAATTTGAATAGTTCAGGGATTGAATTAATCAAAGAAAGTTCAAAGCAATAATGAATATCGTGGAAAAGTTCAAAAACTGCTCATGACATTGTCAGATTAAGACGAGAATGTGAACTATATTGGTCCAAAAGTCTATCAATTGTATAATGCCAAAAAAAATAAAAATGCAGGGACTATTCATGCCACAATAATGTGGACCCTATTATCCAAGGGCATATAATTGTGCGGATTGCTCTCAAAATTCGGACCGATATAATCTCAACCGTTAATAATGTTAGTTTCACCCTAAGGATCACATGATGTTGGGATGGGCTTGATCTAAATAATGCGTAGATCATATAATAGGTTTTTTAAGAGAGAGAAAGGCATGGGGCATGCATCCACCGTGACGTCAAATCATAAGAATTTTGATGCTCTAAATAAGTTTCTAATTTTCTAATCTTAACTATTTAAGTTGCGCCTAAATTCTCAATTATGCCCTTGCCGTGCATTGAATGTCTACATGGTCTTAATCTTGAATTCATCGTCCGTTTTGATATAGAAGAAATGGAAAACAAAATAAATTAATATAATTTACTTGGTAGTCCTAGACAAGGATGTGAGTTGTTGAGAATCAATAACACGATGAGCTACATGGATTTGACTGAATTTCTAGGGAAAATTATTCAAAAAGTCCTGAATTTATTATGCTGTTATCAATTTAGTTTCAAACTTTTCAATTTTACTAACTTAATTCTAAAATTTTTCACATTTTACCAATTTAGTCCATTCGGCTCATTTCGGCCAAAAATTGCTAATGTAGATACCAACCAACTTATGTAGCATGGCCTACGTTGATGTGGATAATTTTAATAATATTTTAATATTTTTTCAAAATTTTCTATTAATTTTTTATTGGGTGGAGACCAACTAGAGGAGAAAGAAGTGAAGGAAAGAAAAAACTAAAAAGATTAAAATTTACAAAAATATTAAAATATTATTAAAAATTATCTATATTAGTGTCAGCCATGCCACAGAGGACGATTGGCATCCACGATGACAATTTTTGGCAAAAATTGATCATATTGACTTAATTGAATATGTGAAATTGTTTAAGACTCAATTAATAAAATTGAATAATTTAGAACTGAATAATAGGTTTAAGATTTTTTGGATAATCGTTTCAAAATTCTGCCACGTGTATTTAATTGACTTCAAATTTCTTTTATCTTAGAAGAGTTACAAAGCCTATAATACCAGTCTCAAAATCTTGCTTGAAGTGCTATATCGATGAAAAATTTGAACATCGTTTCAAGGACATCTTTAACGTGAAAATCCTCCATTATCGTCGGTATAAACCGCTTCTCTAGTTTCAGCGTATTTATCTACATACTTTCGATCTTTTTCTATATTTCTTGCTGTTTGGGGCTGCCTGGGATTTTCTAGTATAAATAAGTATTATATTGAACAATGACAATTGTTATTGTCTCTATTCAAGATATAATTTAGAGATTTTTTCACCGATATCAAGTTAAACAAACAATTTCCCCAAAAAACTAAAAAATCGTTGGTCACATTGCTCAAATGAGAAATGAATACAGTACTTTATTCACGCCATATGATCCATATACTTCGAAGATTGAAAATCCTGACTTGCATCGATTCATCCACGAAGCATATTCAACGGATAGAGATACTTCAACAACGGCTTCGAAAAGGACGTTCAACTGGACTTTCGTGCTCGTGCGTGAACGTTACGACGCGCGAATCTCTGTCCTTTTCGACCAACTCTTGAAATTAATGAAACAACAAGAGTCTTTGACCTCCGGATTCGAATTCTCCAGCGTCTAGAGGCGATGGCGACAGTTTCTCGTCCACGTCTGACATCGCAATCTTGTTGTAAAGAAGGTACCTTTCACTTTCGTCGTCCTTGAAACCAAGAAGTATCATCTAGGAAGTAACCTTCGTTTTTCGACAACGAAAAATTAGGCCCCGCCCGAAGTTTTCTAGCCATGTCTTTTTTAGGCCAGAAAACTAACTCCGGCCGAATTATTCGGTGTGACCGAAAATTCACATTTGATGTATCTTTAATTTCCATACCATATGGAGCTATATGTTATGAACAGTTATGTTATCATGTGTGCACTTTCCAAGTGAATGCGGATATACATATTATGCTTGCGGGAGTTTTTGGCTGTATTATCATTGCATTTATCAACTGCAGAAAATTGCAAGAAAAAAAGAAAAGAAAATGTAGGATAATTGTTAATATAACAGTTATTTCTTTTTTCACATGTTGCTGATTTGGTTTTTCAGTTATTAGAGTTAGTGGAGTCATGTGTGTTGGTTATCCTAGTTTTTAGATGTTACTGGGGCAAGTGCTTTATGGGGAACATGGGTAGTTATGGTGTGTTTTACGTTATGTATTTTGTCTTTTGTAAAAGACTTGTTTTTCACTTTGTACGTAATATGAAGTTTCAGTCTCATCTCTCTTCCTTTTAGCAATTTAACAGTGGTATTAGAGTCTGAGAGAAACGTGAGAGAATTTAAAAAAAAAAAAACTTTCGTGAGAAAATTGCAGCAGTAATATTTCCAATGGCCACCGACAATTTTGTTCAACCAGCAATTCCACGCTTTGATGGTCACTATGACCATTGGAGTATGCTGATGGAGAATTTTTTACGATCAAAGGAGTATTGGTTGGTTGTCGAATCTGGAATTCAAGAGCCACCAGCAGGCATGGCTTTGACTGATCCCTAGAAAGCAGAATTGGAAGCTCGAAAGTTGAAGGACCTGAAGGCAAAAAATTATTTTTTTCAGGCTATCGATCGTTCCATCTTGGAGACTATTCTTTGCAAAGAAACTTCCAAGGATATATGGGATTCTATGAAGAAGAAATATCAAGGCTCTGTTAGAGTGAAGCGTGCATAACTTCAAGCCTTGAGAAAAGATTTTGAAACATTAGCGATGAAAGATGGAGAATCTGTCACTAGTTATTGTGCCAGAACAATGGAGATCAGCAACAAGATGCGATTCCATGGCGAGAAGATGGACGACGTCACCATTGTGGAGAAGATTTTGCGTTCCTTGACATCAAAGTTTAATTATGTTGTATGTTCAATTGAAGAGTCGAAAGACATAGATGCGCTCTCTCTTGATGAATTGCAAAGCTCCTTATTGGTCCATGAACAGAAGATGAACATAAGTTCAATAGTAGAGGAGCAAGCATTGAAGGCTTCTACCAATACTCATTCCAACAATTTCAGAGGAAGGGGTAGAGGTAGAGGTAGAGGAAGGGGAGATCGAGGAAATAGAGATGTTGGTAGGAATTTCAAAGCCAATAATGACCAATTTCAAGGCAAAGGCAGAGGACGGGATCCTTACAAAGCCAAGGTAGAGTGTTTTAAATGTCATAAATTTGGTCATTATGCATCTGAATGTTATACTAGGCTGCCTAATAATAAAGAAAAGGCAGAGAGTTTAAACTTTGTTGAAGAAAAGGAAGCAGAAACGTTGTTGATGGCTGTTCAAGATGAAAAGGAGCGCGAGTCAAATATTTGGTATGTGGATACAGGCTGCAATAACCACATGAGTGGAAGTAAGTCTTCTTTTTCTCATCTAAATGAAGATTTTCATTCCACTGTGAGTTTTGGGGATCATTCTACTGTGAAAGTGATGGGAAAAGGAGATATTAAGATAAGAACCAAGAATGGTTTTGTGGAAACGATCTCTAATGTGTTGTATGTTCCTGACTTGAAAAGTAATCTGTTGAGTGCTGGCCAATTACAAGAAAAGGGTTATGTAATCACCATTCGAGGGGTGTCTCAGTGAAATTTATGATTCTGTTAGAGGTGCTATTGCGGTTGTTCCTATGAGTTCAAATAGATTATTTCCATTAAAGATTGAAAATATTCAGTCTTGTTTGATGGCTGAAAAGAAAGATCTCTCATGGCTTTGGCATTTTCGCTATGGTCACTTGAGTTTTGGTGGATTGAAGACCCTCCAACAGAAAAATATGGTGACGGGTCTTCCTCAAATTACTGTTCCTTCCCAAGCCTGTGAAGAATGTGTTGTTAGCAAACAGCATCGTTCTCAATTTTCAAAAGAAAAGTCATGGAGAGCAAAGGATGTTTTGCAGCTGGTGCATTCGGACATTTGCGGTCCCATAAATCCATCTTCTAATGGAGGTAAAAGATACTTAATTACCTTCATTGATGATTTTTCCAGAAAAACTTGGGTTTATTTTTTACAGGAAAAATCAGAAGCTTTCTCCACATTTAAAAGCTTCAAAACTCGTGTTGAAAATGAAGCAGGAAATACCATTAAGACTCTTCGAACAGATCGTGGTGGTGAATATTGCTCAAAAGAATTTGAAGTTTTTTGTGCAGAGTATGGTATTCGAAAAGAGCTTACTGCTGCATATACACCACAGCAGAATGGTGTATATGAGAGGAAAAATAGAACAATTCTCAACATGGTGAGAAGTTTATTGGCAAGAGGAAGAGTTCTAAAGACTTTCTGGCCAGAAGCAGTAAATTGGAGTATTCATGTTTTGAATAGAAGCCCAACTTTTGCTGTTCAAAATATGACACCTGAAGAGGCTTGGAGTGGGAGAAGACCGGCTGTAGATCACTTCAGAATTTTTGGATGCATCGCATATGCCCATGTCCCGGATGTGAAAAGGAAGAAACTTGATGACTAGGCTGAAAAATGTATTTTTCTTGGTGTAAGTGAAGCATCCAAAGCATATAAATTATTTAATCCACTAACAAAGAAGATTGTGACTAGCAGGGATGTTGTTTTCGATGAAGAGAACACTTGGGATTGGAATAGGCAGCAGCCTACCCAAGTTCTTTATGACAATGATGCTGAACAGGAGCAAATTTCAGCACCTTATATGCCCCAAAATTCATCAAATACAACTTCTACAGCTGCTGGAATTTCACCAACAGACACTGAAGTCAATGAAGAAGAAGCCCAATCTCTTCGCCGTGTTAGAAGAAAGCCTGCTTGGATGGAAGATTATAGGTAACTGAAATTGAGATTCAATAACTCACTTTGCCTTATTTTCAGACTATAACCCTACAACTTTTGAGAGTGCTGTCAAAGAAGAAAAATGGTGAAAGGCGATGGATGATGAAATTAATTCCATTGAAAGAAATGATATTTGGGAGTTATCCGATCTTCCGGATGGACAAAAAACCATTGGTGTGAAGTGGGTCTTTAAAACAAAACTGAAAGAAAATGGTGAAGTTGACAAATACAAAGCACGTTTGGTAGCCAAGGGATACAAGCAGCAATATGGGATCGACTATACAGAGGTTTTTTCTCCAGTTGCGAGACATGACACGATCAGATTGGTGGTTGCATTGGCAGCACAAAATTCTTGGCCTATTTTCCAACTAGATGTCAAATCGGCATTCTTGCATGGGTACTTGGAGGAACAGGTATTTGTTGAGCAACCCCCTGGTTATGTCAAGATTGAAAATTAGCATAAATTTTATAGATTGAAGAAAGCTCTTTATGGGCTAAAAACAAGCCCCTCGGGCTTGGTATAGTCGTATTGAAACTTATTTTCTTAAAGTTGGTTTTTCAAAATGTCCCTATGAGCATACGTTTTTTGTCAAGATTGGAGATAAAGAGAAACTGCTTATTGTCTGCTTGTATGTTGACGATCTTATATTTATTGGAAGTTGTGATGGCATGTTTGAAGAATTCAAGAAATCTATGATGGATGAGTTTGAAATGTCTGATCTTTGTATGATGCATTACTTCCTTGGCATAGAAGTGGTACAATCGGATGATGGGATCTTTATTTCTCAAAAGAAATATGTGGGAGAAATTTTGGACAGGTTTCAGATGAAGGACTCCGTAATCCTGTAAACACTCCAGTTGAGTTTGGCTTAAAGTTATACAAAGATCATGAATGGAGGAATGTTGACAGCACACTTTATAAACAAATTGTGGGCAGTTTGATGTATTTAACTGCAACAAGACCAGACATAATGTATTCTGTGAGTTTAATAAGTAGATATATAGATAATCTTACACAAATGCATTTGTTAGGTGCCAAGAGAATTCTTCGTTACTTGCAAGGAACTAGAGATTTTGGGCTATTTTACAAGAAGGGTGAAAAGTCTTATTTGTTGGGATTTACTGATAGTGACTATGCAGGAGATCAAGATGATAGGAGGAGCACTTCGGGTTATGCTTTTATGTTTGGAGCAGGTGCTATTTCGTGGTCATCCAAGAAGCAACCAATTGTCACATTGTCAAGTACAGAAGCTGAATTTGTTGCTGCAACAGCTAGTGCTTGTCAAG
Organism: Eucalyptus globulus; assembly: GCA_014182545.1. Lineage (NCBI taxonomy): Eukaryota > Viridiplantae > Streptophyta > Magnoliopsida > Myrtales > Myrtaceae > Eucalyptus > Eucalyptus globulus. The sequence continues at coordinate 15,574,000 of CM024721.1, read as the reverse complement.
CTATTTGGCTAAGGAGAATTCTTGAGGAGTTACAATTCAAGCAACAGGGACCTACTAAAAATTTTTGTGACAATAACTCAGCAATAAAACTCTCCAAGAATCCAGTGTTACATGGAAGAAGCAAACACATTGATGTGAAGTTTTATTTCTTGAGAGATCTTAGTAATGATGGAACAATTGATCTAATCTACTGCAGGAGTGAAGATCAAGTTGCTGATATATTCACCAAGGCCCTCAAGATGGAGTCATTTGTGAAGCTTAGAAGGTTACTAGGTGTTTGCATGGTGAAAAAAGTCAAGGCTTTAAACTGAATGTTAGCAAACATCAGTTTAAGGGAGGGATTGTTAATATAACAGTTATTTCCTTTTTCACATGTTGCTGATTTGGTTTTTTAGTTATTAGAGTTAGTGGAGTCATGTGTGTTGGTTATCCTAGTTTTTAGGTGTTAGTGGGGCAAGTGCTTTATGGGGAACATGGGTAGTTATGGTGTGTTTTACGTTATGTATTTTGTCTTTTGTAAAAGACTTGTTTTTCGCTTTGTATGTAATATGAAGTTTCAGTCTCATCTCTCTTCCTTTTAGCAATTTAACAATAATAACACAAGTATGTAACTTCATTATCTTGCAATAATGTATGGCAAGGCTCGTTCTCAATTATAAAATTAGCTGTCGGTCCCCGTGGATGAAAGAAATTCCATAAAATAGCAAGGACTCCGATGGTGGCAGTCTTGCAAAGACTTGTTAAAATTTAGAGGCTCAAAAGAGGGGAGCCATCGAGCTGAATCGTTTCAATTCCAATTTGGTCGCAAGTCATCAAAAACTGCTTAACACACAATTTCGGCTTCGTCCCTTTCCGTGGAGATTCGAGAAGTAGGTGGCATGGATACGCATGGATTGCGAACGATTTGCTCATGCGTGTTAAAATTTGGAGTCGAAGTGCAGCAACGAACGAGAGAAGGTTGCTTGGGCCGACTGCCTCCAACTGTACGAGCACACTGTTCTTCGTTTGAACAGAACCATCGGCCACGACTGCACCCAAGATGAGGCGCAAACGTGGCTTAGTACAGCCTTGACCAATCTCGAGACATGCCGAGCTGGGTTCGTTGAATTAGGCATCTCTGACAATGTATTGCCTTTGATGTCAAATAATGTTTCCAAGTTGATAAGCAACACTTTGGCCCTCAACTATGCACCCTTCACTACGCCTAACTACACGAAGAAATTTCCCACTTGGGTGAGGCCTAGCGACCGAAAGCTCTTGCAGTCTTCATCTGCGGTTTCAAAGGCCAATATCGTGGTGGCTCGGGACAGTTCAGGGAATTACAAGACGATCAGTGAAGCCATAACCGCAGCATCAAAGCGGACTGGCACTGCAAGGTACATCATCTATATCAAGGCAGGTACTTATAATGAGAACATTGAAGTTGGGTCGAAATTGGACAACATTATGTTCATTGGTGATGGCATTGGGAAGACCATAATCACTGGAAGCAAAAGTGTTGGTGGAGGCTCTACCACTTTCAATTCGGCAACTGTCGGTAAGTTAATATTGTCTGAGCTACTCATGATTATTCACAGTGAACACCAAAACTAAAAAAAGTTCTATCTATATCAACTTATTAGGAAATATATCCGAAGAACTTAAGTTTTTTAGAGCATTTTGTACTTGAATAGCCTAACCTCGTAGCAAGATTGATTATTTAACGAACAAAAAGGACCTCCTAATTCAAAACTAAGCCAAGTACGTATGAGTTACTTAAGCCTGCATGTGTCAATTCTCATGAGAATATGATAGTTGGAACCGTGCATGTAAAATTTCAAAATATGACAGTATGGTTACATATAAAATACATAATGCAAACGAATTAAGATTTGACAGCTTTGAAAACTAAGCCTATAGTTCAATCGTAGTTTTTGACATTAATCGGGTCGAGCATTGACTATGAACTTGAAGAAGACGTACATAGTTTCGCATGTCTTCAAGAAACAGACAACATCGACGACCTTTTATCATGTTTGTAAGATGCAAGACCACACTCCATCCACAAATTCTAGTTGTGTGACAGCCGTTTTATATAGATTGTATTTCTAATAATCTTTCTCATATCAAATTTCAGCTGTCGTTGGTGATGGATTCATTGCACAAGATATCACTTTCCGTAACACCGCTGGTGCTGCAAATCACCAAGCTGTTGCTTTGCGCTCTGGCTCTGATCTCTCGGTGTTCTATAGATGCGGCTTTGAAGGTTACCAAGACACTCTCTATGTTCATTCGGAGCGTCAATTTTATAGAGAGTGTGACATCTATGGCACCGTCGACTTCATCTTTGGGAATGCGGCCGTTGTTTTCCAGAATTGCAACATCTATGCTAGAAACCCTCCTAACAAAGTCAATACCTTGACTGCACAGGGCCGAACTGACCCAAACCAAAACACTGGCATCTCCATCCATAATTGCAAGGTCACTGCAGCTTCAGACCTAAAGTCAATTCAAAGTTCCGTGAAGACATACCTTGGTAGACCCTGGAAACAATACTCCAGGACAATCTTCATGAAGACTTATCTTGATAGCTTGGTTAACTCTGCTGGTTGGATGGAATGGGATGGCAACTTTGCCCTCGACACTCTATACTATGGAGAGTATGTGAACACAGGCCCCGGGTCATCGACTACCAATAGGGTCAAATGGGCAGGTTATCATGTCATCACAAGGTCAACCGAGGCTGCTAAGTTCACCGTTGGGAGCTTCCTTGCCGGGGGCTCCTGGTTGCCTGCCACTGGCGTGCCGTACACATCTGGCCTTTAAGCTCATTGAAGATGGAAATTTAGAGGTGGGATGCAAGTCTTACAGGAGTACATGGCGCCTCAAAAGGAACACAAGTGTTCTGTCATATGCAGCACATTCGCCATTAGCAGAAAATTCTTTCTTATATAGTTTCCATTCGTTATATATATCTGATGTAATAAGGTGATCAAGTTGTCATTCTTTTATGATTCTAGTTTGTTATTCTTTCGAGATTGTACTTTTATGGTGATTATCACACGTTTTTTCTGCCTCCATATATCTCATTTTTCTGTATTGACATATTGTGATTTCGTCTTTTTGGCTTAAATCCAATATAGTTGCGCAAACAACGGTCTATTCATGACAATGAACCAACTTTTTAAATATCAACAATAGTTTTGATAATCATCAGATGCTCCGATTGAAAGAGTTTTGCTCAAACCACCACAAGCCGATCACTCCGACAATGAAGGAAAATATTTGATGATTTAAATAGATAGATCTAAGTCGATAAATTGAACAATCTAGTTGACATGTGTTTTAAGAGACCAAATAGTGAATAATTATTGTAATAATTCCATTTAAAAACGGAAAATGCTTTCATTATAACTTATTGCAAAAAAAAATTGGTCGAAGTGAGAAAATAATCGAAAGATGTAAGAATTGTATAAATGCAACATACACTGATTGAAAGTCTTGATGCTCAACGGTGTAGAATAATTGCCTCGGTGGCAGCCTTCTTAGGGAAGAGTGCAAAAATTTCAATTTTTGCAATAAGGAGAACGCCTTTGTAGTTATATAGAGTTTTCTATGTATTGACTTCAGAGACAACTTTGTTCTTACACATTTACATATATACACAGATTGAAAAATTCGAGGAAATGTAACATGTTTGCCTAAGCCCAAATTAAATGATTTACTAAATAATTTAAGTATCAAGAAATCAGATACGGACAATGTGCGATGAAATAAAGTACAATAGAGAAAGCTCTCAATTTTCCGTCATTGATTTAGAGGCAAGCTATTTTTTGTGATAAATATGATAATTGGTGGAAGTGCATCTATAATGTAACACTTGGGGTCTCCACTGTACACATATTGTCCTAAGTCCTCACGGTTTTGTTCTTTTCATAGAAGCCCATATTACCCCAAGAAAATGCATATGTACAGTTAGAGGGACCCGAGTTTTATAAGCTAGCCCAGGACTCGCTCCCTAGGCGATGTGGGACAAGAGACATGCCCATCCTTGTACACGTCCAGGGACCAAGGCGCGGACGCACCGCCATCCCTCCTCCCCACGCGCTTGCGCACATCCGGGGACCAAGGCGTAAACGCACCACCATCCCTCCTCCCCGCGCACTGCCGCTTGGACTGTCACATATAAAATTACATTCATGATGATTTCATCATGTGTCCACGTGGATGTAGGGTGAACTTCACAAGTTGGTCCGGCATGAACCCCGGGGACTCACAAACAAGGTTGATTCAAGATTTTCCTTTAGTACATTTTGTACCCGCAGTTAGAGTATAATCCTAGAAAAGGACTACATCCACATCCGACAATGTAAGAGCATTGTGTCTTTGCTTGGAAACGATATAAAAAAGCTATCAGATTGATCATGTGGCAACTACTATAATCTTTATTCACGATATAATTGAGTGACATTTTATCAATATCAAATTAAACAAATGGTTCATTCCAAAAGCTTAAACTTTATCATATTGCTCATGTATGAAATGAATATAGGATTTCATTTGCACCACGTAATGAGTGTAATCTGAGATTGAAAATCCTCGGTCGGTTTATCCAACAAGTTTATTCCACAAATAGTTCAACAATAGCCTCGAAAGGGTTCACGTAACAGGAACGTGCTAGTTTTGCATGCTGACCATACACACCAAACTGCGTGCGAATCTGTCTTTTTCGACCAAACTACTCATGAACTAATAACAGCAAGCGACTTTGACGTCCCCGTTTTGAATTTCTCCAACTTCTCGAGGCGATGGCGACGACTTCTCGTACGTGTCCGGAAGGAAGTTCCTGTCATTTACGATGTCGTCTGCGTATCAAGATAACCCACGAAAATAGGAGTGTCCAATCAAGAAACGTAAGTGCTCTTATCTCTGTCTCCAGTCTGTGGGATATGTACCGTTTGATTAGAAATCCTTCATTCCTGGGAAGAAAATAGGAGCTTTGAATCGGGAGGACAAGGGCACACGGAAGCTTGCCGCAAAGCTTTTCGACGCCAATCAATTTTGAAGTTCATATTAAACTGGTCAAGCATATGATTATTGTTGATAAATCCATTAAATTTTTTATACAATTGACTGGGATTAAACAAGCTCCACAGGACAGGCTTAAGAGGAGAATTCCTCACCAGACCTGTTCATTTGGTCATCAACCAGTCTTGGGTGGGTTCCGGTAGGCTGCCAGGCACATGATCGACCGAAAGGCACCCGCCGTCGAGCTGAATCGTTCCAATTCCAATTGGTCACGGGTCGTGTAAAACGGCTAAAACACGCTCTTGGGTTCCTCCCTTAGCGTTGAGATCGAGTAGTTGTCACCTAATAATATTACACTAGGAGGCATGGATTACGAACAATTTTCTCACGCGTGTTTGTTTTTCTCCCTTTGATTTATGCAGCGCAAGCATCGACCCCGCAAGAAAAATCAAAGTACCCCATTTTTTCAAACCCTAACACGAACAAGGGTAGCCGAGAGATTAGCTGCATGACAAGTGTACCTTTTTCTTTCTTGTCGTTCTCGTTCAAAATTGATCACTGGTCAAATTTTGATTCTTCTTTGGTACAAGATAACGGAAAGCCCAAAACCGAGAAAATCGCGTAGCATAAGGCGAAGTTGCATGGTGCGTGCGTGCGTGCGTGCATAGGTGCAGGCACGTCATGGCTACATCGTCTCTTCCAATCCACTTCTATATAAAGGGGAACGATTCAAGGCTTTTAATCACCAAACCCAAAGTTTTATCACAAGCTCAAGACTCCTCCTTGCTTCGCTGTCTCGAATACCATTAGCACCACAAAACCAAAATGGGTTCTCATCAAAAGTTCATGATCCTTCTCTTCTTACCTCTATTGCTATCTCCAACCATTTCTGGCTATTCCTCTAGCGATGTGAAAGCCTGGTGTAGCAAAATGCCTTATCCTCAACCTTGTGAGTACTTCTTGACCCACGACCCGAAGCAAGCTTCCATCAAGCAAAAATCCGATTTCCTCAAGGTTTCGATGCAACTCGCACTTGAGAGAGCTCAAATGGCCCATAGCAACACGCACTCGCTAGGGTCGAAGTGTAGCAATGAGCGCGAGAAAGCTGTTTGGGCCGACTGCCTCCAGCTGTACGAGCACACTATTCTTCGTCTAAACAGAACTATAGTCCACGATTGCACCCACGATGAGGCGCAAACTTGGCTCAGCACGGCCTTGACTAATCTCGAGACGTGTCGAGCTGGGTTCGTCGAATTAGGGGTATCCGGCAATGTATTGCCTTTGATGTCAAATAATGTCTCCAAGTTGATTAGCAACACTTTGGCCCTAAACTACGCACCCTACACTACACCTAACTACACAAAGAAATTCCCCACTTGGGTGAGGCCTGGCGACCGAAAGCTCTTGCAATCTTCATCTGCCGTGTCTAAGGCTAACATCATTGTGGCCCAAGATGGTTCAGGGAACTACAAGACAATTAGTGAAGCCATAACCGCAGCGTCAAAGAGGTCAGGCACTGCTAGGTATATCATCTATATAAAGGCCGGTACTTATAGTGAAAATGTTGAAGTTGGATCGAAATTGGAGAACATTATGTTTGTCGGTGATGGTATCGGGAAGACCATAATCACCGGAAGCAAAAGCGTTGGCGGAGGCTCTACCACCTTCAATTCGGCAACTGTTGGTAAGTTAATATCATCGAAGCTACATCTAATCCTCTTTATTTTATGGTCAATAAATACCGAAAATAAGAAAAAGGGGTTCTGTATATATCAGTTTATTAGGAAGTATATCATATTATTTTGCTGCAAACTGTTTTGATAAAAGAAAAAGAAAAACCCTGTATAGCCTAATTTAGTTTTTGACAGCTGTAGAAAACTAAGCCCATAATTCATTCACAGTTTTTTACTATAATCAAGCCAAGCATTGACTACGAACGGGAAGGAGACGTACATAGTTTCGCGTGTCTTCAAGAAAATAGGCAACATACAGGACTTTCTATCATGTCTGTAGTATGCGAGACCACACTCCATTTACAAATTCTAATCGGCTGGTGGCCGGACTACATGGATTGTATTTCTAATAATCTTTCTAATCTTGAATTTCAGCTGTCGTTGGTGATGGATTCATTGCACAAGATATCACTTTCCGCAACACTGCTGGTGCAGCAAATCATCAAGCCGTTGCTTTGCGCTCTGGTTCTGATCTCTCGGTGTTCTATAGATGTGGATTTGAAGGTTATCAAGACACTCTCTATGTTCATTCAGAGCGTCAATTCTATAGAGAGTGTGACATCTATGGCACCGTTGACTTCATCTTTGGGAATGCAGCTGTTGTGTTGCAAAATTGCAACATCTATGCTAGAAACCCTCCTAACAAGGTTAATACCGTGACTGCTCAAGGCCGAACTGACCCAAACCAAAATACTGGCATCTCTATCCATAATTGCAAGGTTACCGCAGCTTCCGACCTAAAATCTGTTCAAAGCTCCGTGAAGACATACCTCGGTAGGCCGTGGCAAGAATATTCCAGGACAGTCTTCATGAAGACTTATCTTGATAGCTTGATTAACTCGGCCGGTTGGATGGAGTGGGATGGAAACTTTGCCCTCGACACTCTATACTATGGAGAGTATCTGAACACTGGCCCCGGGTCATCTACTGCTAGTAGGGTCACATGGGTAGGTTACCATGTTATCACAAGTGCAACCGAGGCTTCTAAGTTCACCGTTGGGAGCTTCATTGCTGGGGGCTCTTGGTTGCCCACCACTGGCGTGCCGTACACATCCGGCCTTTAAGCTTTTTAAAGAACGAAAATCAGAGGGGGAATGCAACTCTTGCAGGAGTACAAGGCGCCTCACAAGGAACACAAGTGTTTCTGTCAGATGCGGCACATAGATAATTAGCAAAAGATTCTTATTTATAGTTCCCATTCAATATAGATATCTGATGTAATAAAGTGATCATGTTGTGATCCTTTCATGATTGTAATTTCTTATTCTTTCAAGATTGTACTTTTATGGTGATTTTCACACATTTTCTGCCTATATATATCATTTTCTGTATTGGCATATTGGGGTTTCTTCTATTTGGTTTAAATCAAGTAATGGCGCAATGAACAGTTTACTCGTGGTCATGGTGTTAAAAACAAAGTATGTTAATAATTGCCAGAAGCGTCCATTGAATGATATTCGGTCAAACCACGGTGAATCGATCACTCCAACAATGAAAGCAAATTATTTTACGATCGCAAGCGATCCCAACCGTTGGATGTGTACCACCTTGTGAAATACCAGTTCTTAGGCGGTCTAGTCCAGTTCTGGGTAGTCCAGGTGGTTCCTAGTTCCTTTGCACATCCCTACCTAGAATGCTTGAAAGCTTACAACCAAAAGGAGTTGCGTGGATGTGTCAAAGGAATTATGCAAAGATACAAATCTAAGTCAATAGATTGAACGCTCAACCTATGTTTTGAGGGACTGAATAGTGAATGTGTATTGTGATAACACCATTTGTTTTCGTCACTTTTTTTTTTGTAAGGATTTGTTTTCGTCACTTTTTATTTCTGAGCTAGACAGCAAAAGGAAAACAAATGGGGAAATATGAATCAATTTCTCTTTTTGGGCCCAACTGTTTTCATTTTGAGAGAAAGTGCAAAGTGCAATTAGAGATAAGGATTCTGCTTCAATTTTAGCCTCCGCCAGCGTAACCTTTTAAGAGCCATGAGATTTGGCTTTGTGCAATCCTTAGGTTATATGTTTTATCCTCTGTCAATCTTAGTCTATCTGGGCCATACTTGCCTCTATCCATTGCTAATACAGTACAAATAGTACCATTGGACATCATCCTAGCCTTTTTTTTTTTTAATGACACATACTCGGACCCATCAATGTCAAGTGCTCAAAGATATTGGACTCACATGCACCGAGATCATCTAAATTTTTTTTTTTTTCCTTTGCCCATTGCGCAATCAAAAATAATTTTTTTTGAGACTTACCAATTGAAATAATGGAGGTGTTATAAAACTCCTTGAGAGAGAGCTTGTATCATATGGCCACGATTTAAATAGAAAAGAAACCACTATTGAAATTTGCAGGATTTGATTATAAAGATATGATTGTCGCGACCTACCCTCGGGGGAGGGAACAGGTTTAGGAGTATTGCCTAAAAGATGGGCTTGAGGCCCATGATTAGGCGCGAGCTCTCCCAAGCCCATACCCCGTGTGACGTTGGGATATTCTTAAGAAATTTTGCATAAAAAGAGTCGCCACTAGCCTATTGGGGTCGGCTAGAAACCAAGTGTTCCTACGCAACCAGAGAATTTAGGTTCAGGGACTTGATTACACTAATTAACCAATTAGTGCCCTTTCGGTACCTAATTTTGTTCATTTTAACAAAATGATTTTTGACAGGCAATTTGGATTGATTTCATATTTATCCACTAACATGTGAGGTGATCATGCAGACGCACAATCATTAAAGTAATAATCATAACTACCAAGATCCTAATTGCAATAAGATTAAACACATGCAATCAAACATAATTAAATATGCAAATTAAACATACGACATAATCAATATGCGAGCAAATAGATGTCTAATTACACTAAGAAAGCAAGATATAGCAATTCCTAACCAAATCCCATCATTTTTGGATTTTCGAAATTTTTAATTTTTGATTTTTAATTTTTTAAAATTTTTAAACAAATTTAATTTTTTAATTTTTTTTTTTTAAAAAATTAAAACTATTTTCAATATTTAATATTTTTTTTTTGGATTTTCGATTTTTTTTTATATTTTTAATTTCTTTTTAAATAATAAAATAAACTTAAAAATAAAATTCGAGGCCTGACCCGACCCTGGTTCAACCCGCCGATGAGCCTAGTTGGGCCCAAAAATTCTATTTTTTTTTTTAATACTTTAGTCAAGGCCCAAAGAAAATTAAAAGACCCACCTATTTCCTAAGCCCGCGAGAGCCCAGCCCAATTTACTTGAATCAAGCCCGGCCCGAAGACGGACCTAAGCCTGACCCACTTCGAAGACCAAACCCTACCTCCGGTTTAGAGGGTCGCTTGACCCGGTTCTAACCCGATTTGAGCCTCCTTCTCCAAGGCTTCTTGGCGGCACTGACACCGAGCAGCGATGGCGTCGACGACGGTGGTGCAGCGGGTGGCGGCGGCACGGGCAGCAACAACGCGGTGCTGGTGCCGTGACGGGATCGAAGGAGTGGCTTCAACGGCAAGGGTAGCGGCGGCGTCGCGGCTTCGGGCAGGAGCGGCTCGGACGGCGTCATAGGGGCGGCCGAGGGCGGCAGAGGAGGCTCTTGCCGAGGGTTGCGGAAGCTCGGGCTGCAAAGCGAGTCGGGCGCGCGGTGGTGGCGCGACGGCGATGATGCGGCGGAGGGGAAGACTCCCAAATCTGGTCGAGCGTGATCAGATTTGGGCCTTTGGCGGATCTCCGCGCGACGGGGCGGACGGTGCTAGCCGCAGGAGCGGCCGAGACCGGTGAAGGGCGCGGAAACAGCGACAGCAGGGCGGAGCTTCAGACGGTTGCAGGGCGGCAATGGCGCGGCGACCGGTTCATATCTGCTAGCGTCGGGGGCGCTAGCAGAGGCAGGGACGCTGGAGGTGAGCTACTGCAGGAGTCGCTCAGAGGTGCTGCAGCGGCAGGTAGCGGAGCGGCGAGCACTGGATGGAGGTGGCGCGAGGTCAACGAGCGGCACTCGGGCGGAGAGGGCGTCGGGCGCCTGGTGGAGGTGGCGCGAGCGTCGGGTCGTTGCAGTTGCAGCAGGGGGTCACGGACGCGCGGGCTGCAGGCGGGTTGGGGCGTGGCGGTGGTGGCGCTGTGCTCCCGGACGAGCAGCTCCGCCGCGAGGCGGCCAACGCAGCGAAGGCTTCCCGCGGCCGCGGGGCGGAGCCGTCGAGGCTCCATTTTTCACTGCTCCCTCCCTCTTTGTTTTGAACTCACTCTCCCTCTCTCCTCCTCCTATCCCTACTTCTGTTCCGTTTTGCAGGTCCGCATGCAAAGGAGGAAGACAGCCAGGCATGCGCTGGAGGGGAAAGGAAGTCGGGCCGGGCCTAGGCCAGATTAGGCCCAACTCGACCCCCTTAAGCATTTTTGTTTTTTTTTTCATTGTTTTTTTGTTTTTTGTTTTTTATGGCAATTTTTTTTTGATTTTTTTAGCAAATAATTCTTAGTTTTGTATGCAATTAAGTTTTAAGTAAAATGGCGAAATTTAGGTGTCAACAGCTGCCCCTCTTTGAATGGGAGCTCAAAGAGGTTCCATTCAAAGACAGAAGACACCTAAATTATTTGGGCAGTAGAGAGACCCTGGGTGCATAAGCACGCGTCAAGTCGAGTTATGGAAGCACGTTGTGTCAATAAGAGGAAGGAAAGAAATGAGGTCTCACTGTGTATCAACGTGTTTTGACCGGATTTAAAAGGCATGATTTGAGGAAAACCAATGATCTTTTGTAGATGACATGGTTTAAGGTTGACCATGAACCTTTTGAAAAGTCGCAGTTTAAAGATAGACTCATTAACATTTTTAAAGCGAGGTTTAAGGATGACCCACGAACCTTGTGGTTTAGGAAAGACCCACAAACCTTATGGTTTAAGGATAGACCCACCAACCGTGTGGTTTAGGAAAGCCACCAATCCCGTGGTTTAAGGATAAACCCACCAACCGTGTGGTTTGAGGATAGACCCACGAACCGTGTGGTTTGAGGATAGACCCACGAACCGTGTGATTTAGACTGGAAAAAAGAGGTCTCACCGTGTAAAAACGGGTTTTGACTTGATGTGGTGGTTTCACCGTGTAAAAAAGGGTTTTGACTTGATGTGATGGTCTCACCGTGTAAAAACGGGTTTTGACTTGATGTGATGGTCTCACCATGTAAAAACGGGTTTCGACTGGGAGGAATGTCTCACCGTGTAAAAACGGGTTTCAACTGAATGATAGTCTCACCGTGTACAAACGGGTTTCGACCGGATGATAGTCTCACCGTGTAAAAACGGGTTTCGACTGAATAATAGTCTCACCGTGTACAAATGGGTTTCCACCGGATGATAGTCTCACCGTGTAAAAACGGGTTTTGACTGAGAGGAAGGTCTCACCGTGTACAAACGGGTTTCGACCGGATGATAGTCTCACCGTGTAAGAACGGGTTTCCACTAAGAGGAAGGTCTCATCGTGTACAAACGGGTTTCGACCGAATGATAGTCTCACCATGTAAAAACGGCTTTCGACTGGGAGGAAGGTCTAACAGTGTACAAACGGGTTTCGACCGAGTGATAGTGTGACATCCAGATTTTTGGGTTCTAATTTCGACTGAATAAATAGGGCCGTTGTTGTTCAGTTGAAGCCAGGGATTGTGAAATTGGGATGCAAGTGGGCTATATTGGTAGGGAAAAATACCAATTGGAATGACGAGGTGTTGAATGAAATTATGGGGGTCAAATTGATTTGAATCAAGAGGGATTAAGGTCCAATTGGGAAGAAAAATTAGCAAAATTCGTATGCCACCTCTACCCCCATATTTTAGCTTACCTAAATGCTTCTAGAAGGGGCAAAGTTGTCTTGGAATTATGAGTGGAGGGCAGCTAGTGGTGCCCATGTGTGGCTGACCTAAGAGAGAGAGGGAGAGTGAAAGAAAAGAAAGAGAAATTAGGTTTTTCTTCCTCCCCTCTCTCCTCCGTCGACGGATCCTCCCCCATCTTCTCCTTTTTCTTCAAAACTCCATGGGAGCCGAAGACCACCGAAGACCGAGCTGTCGTCGCCGCTTCTTGCCGCCGCCGTGCTGCCGTCCGCGCATCTCCGCCCCCTCTCCCTTCTCTGGTTCGAACAGAAACGAAAGCATAAACAGAAGTAGCAACCATCGTCGGTTGAAGGAGCTGCAATCGCGCCGGAGCCGCCATCGCCTCGCCGCCGTTCGCCTCACGCTCGCCTGCCGTGCGCCGTCTGCAATTGCCCGATCGAGCTGCTGTCCAGCCTCTATTTCGCCTCTGTTCAGTCTCGTTCGGCCACCTCAGGCCGCCGCCCGACCACCTCCGGCCACCGTCGACCTCGCCGAAGCTCCGCCTCGCCCTCAGCCGCTCTTGGCCGACTCAACCAGCCCTGAATCTGCCCCGACCAGCAGCGATCAGAGGGTTGCAGAAAATGGGTATCGCAGAGGGTTTTGGCCCGTTTTGGCCGCCGTCCCGAGCCCAGATGCTCAGCCCGCTTTGGGGAAAGTCGATCCTCGCGTGGAGCCCGTCGTTTTGAGTGAGTTTTACTCACTAATGCCTTCTTAGTTTGCTAATTATACTTAAAGGTTGATTAGTGTTAATTAAGTGTAATTAGGTTGTTAGATTAGAATTGATTAGTGATTATTAGTTAATTGCTTGGTATATTAGTTGTGTGATTAGCGTAATTAGATAGAGAATTGCCTGTAGTATTTATTGAATGCTTCTTGGGATTTTTCCCGTCCCTTATCGGGTGTTAATTAAGCGATTCGGGCCTAGGTGGTATTTTTTTAGGAATTAAATATTAATTTTCGAAATTAATTATTTAATTATTTATTTCCTGAAATTCAACTGGGATGGCTAGTGACTGGGATTTTATGCTGATGATCATGGCGCAGTCCGTTTATTTAATTGAGCTCTATATTGTGCTAAATTGAATTTACTGTATTTATTTATTTAATTTTCGAAATTAATTATTTAATTATTTATTTTCCGGAAATTCAACTGGGATGGCCAGTGACCGGAATTTCGTGCTGATTGTCGTGGAGCAGTCCGTTTATTTATTTGAGCTTTAATTCGTGTCGAATTGATTTAATGGTGCATTTTTAAGTATGTTATTAAATAATGCAATTTTGGCCTTGTGATTGAGAATTGGTCGGATATCGGTTGTTAGTATCGAAAGTGAGTTGGTAAATCACCTTGAGGATGCACGTGGCCTAGTGAATTGGAATATCACTTGGGAAAGACACGTGGCTCGGTGATTTGATATGTCATCTTGGCGAAAAGATAGCCTTAGAGAATGCACGTGGCTCGGAGACTCGGTATGTCTTCCGGAGAATGCACGTGGCTCGGTGACATAGTATGACATCTTGAGAGGGTCGGGTGGGACTGAAAAGCCACTAGTTCTCGAGAGGGTCGGGTGGGACCGAAAAGCCACTAGTTCTCGAGAGGGTCGGGTGGGACCGAAAAGCCACTAGTTCTCGAGAGGGTCGGGTGGGACCGAAAAGCCACTAGTTCTGGAGAGGGTCGGGTGGGACCGTAAAGCCACTAGTTCTCGAGAGGGTCGGGTGGGACCGTAAAGCCACTAGTTCTCGAGAGGGTCGGGTGGGACCGTAAAGCCACTAAATCCAAGGAATTGCTTGGTATTGGATGAATGACCTAGAAATGATTCGACTAGGTCGATTGATCGATGATTCGATCTGAGAGTGTCTTGATGTGATTCATTGCCTTAATTTGATGTTGTGCATTGAATGATTGAAGGGAGATGATCGTGAGTGGTCTTCCTGATGTGTAATCGACTAAGTCGATTAGATCGATGCTTCGATCTGTGATGTGATTGCTTGGGTGTCTATTTGATCTGTGCTAATCTGCAGGTGGAATCTGAGGCCAAGGTAAGTCCTCTGACTCATGTTGTGCATAGGCAGCCCTAAGGTGTATTAGTTTACTAATCGGGTCTTAGGAGGTAGAACTTGCTGAGACGTGGTCTCAGTGGTTATTGAATAACCATTTCAGGACCTGGATGAGGAGCCTAAGGAGCATGAATCTGACGAGGAGATCCTTGTTGAGGAACCCGAAGAGGAGTACGTGGAGGAGGACCCCGAGTATGACATCGAGTACGACCTGGATGAGGACCGAAATCCTATCCTGTCTTGTCAGACCTTGTTTGCATGTAAAAAGTTGTAGTTGTGAATTTTCAGTAAGAGAAATGTATGGCCTGCTTTTCTATCCCATTGCTTTATTGTCCGGGGATTTATAACTGCTTCCGCATGTGCATATATAAATGAAAGGGTCGGCGATACATAGTCCTGGGATATTGCATTTTTAAATCGACCAAAAGTAAGGGATGTGTGCGTGCCTGAGGGTCGGGGCGTGACAGATAGTCTCACCGTGTAAAAATGGGTTTCGACTGGGAGGGAGGTCTCACCGTGTACAAACGGGTTTCGACCGAATGATAGTCTCACTGTGTAAAAACGGGTTTCGACTGGGAGAAAAGGTCTCACTGTGTACAAACGGGTTTCGACCGGATGATAGTCTCACAGTGTAAAAACGGGTTTCGACTGGGAGGGAGGTCTCACCGTGTACAAACGGGTTTCGACCAAATGATAGTCTCACCGTGTACAAACGGATTTCAACCGGATGATAGTCTCACCGTGTAAAAACGGGTTTCGACTGGGAGGGAGGTCTCACCGTGTACAATCAGGTTTCGACCGAATGATAGTCTCACCGTGTAAAAACGAGTTTCGACTGGGAGGAAGGTCTCACCATGTACAAACAGGTTTCGACTGGGAGAAAAGGTCTCACCGTGTACAAACGGGTTTCGACCGGATGATAGTCTCACTGTGTAAAAATGGGTTTCGACCGGATGATAGTCTCACCGTGTACAAACGGGTTTCGACCGTGTGGTTTAGGAAAAGCCACCAACCCTGTGGTTTAAGGATAAACCCGCCAACCTTGTAAATGACATGGTTTAAGGTTGACCATGAACCTTTGGAAATTGCATGGTTTAAGGCTAACCATGAACCTTTGGAGATGGCATAGTTTAAGGTTGACTATGAACCTTTGAAGATGGCATGGTTTAAGGCTAACCATGAACCTTTGATTTTTAGGGAAGCACCCGCTAATCCCTTGAAAACTGCATGGCTTCACTGAGGAATCCTGTGAAACTCAACTTGGACAAATGTCATTAGGGACGCCGTATTAGAAATATTGCGGCATTAATTGAACAAGCTAATCAAGCTAAGTCTGACTGCTTTGGAAAAACATTTTATTTCAATCAGCATCATGTGGCGCAAAATTGTCATCTTGTTCGAGAATGCATCGTTAATCATCAAATTCTCTATGAGTCAAGTTTTTACCAGAATGATTTCTATTCGTGAAATAGACTCATTAAGCATGCCAAACTGGAGCTTTTTAGTCAGAAATGGCTTCTCACATACTCTCGATAAAATGGCTACTTGATCCCATCCATTCACATGGAAAGTAACTGATTGCTGAAAGTATCTCACATAGCCTATGTCGAAGGCTTTTGGAAACATTCGCAATGAGCACAATTTGATCGATCAAAAAGGTCTTTTGAAAGGACCGCAATATAGGCTTGGTTAGGGCTTACACAAAGGAATGATTGCTTTGAGGCCAATAAATGAACATTTGTCGCTATCTTCATTGGGTTTACGAGTCGAGAACTTGGAAGGTAAGACAAGATAGAATTATTTCCACTCCTTCAAGCAGTCTCTTCTTTGTGGTATTCTCATTTTCACTCAAATCATCCCAATCAGAAGAGGCTTCGGAAAAGGGTTATAATGTTGGCTCGGGAAAGGCTTGAAAGGCTTAAAATTTTCAAGAGGGTCTTTAAGAGTCAGTGATCATCATGGCATCGCGACCGGGTCACTTGACCTTTCGAAAGCATTTGGCTTTTGAAACACAGCACATCTCGAGAGTTCATTCATTGATCATTTCTGCATGAGAGCTTTGCTCTTTTCTTTAATTTCATTTGTCCTTTGCGATGATTTTTTTTCGCAGGCACTTGGATTTTGATAATTTTTCTTTCACATAAGATGCGACCTTTTGGCTCTTTTTCTTGACGGGCATTGGCCTTGCTTTTACCAGGCACACTGCTTTTTCATGCCCCATAGGCCCAACTCAACCCCCTTAAGCATTTTTGTTTTTTTTTTTCATTGTTTTTTTGTTTTTTGTTTTTTATGGCAATTTTTTTTGGATTTTTTTTTAGCAACTAATTCCTAGTTTTGTATGCGATTAAGTTTTAAGTAAAATGGCGAAATTTAGGTGTCAACAATGATAAAATTATTTCTCTCAATTTATAAGCTTCAATTTGCTCGCTCTTCCACATTATCTTTTCCCTGTAGACAATAGAAAGATCTTAAACTCTGCCATATTTGAATTAAGACCTAAGTTGATTATAAATTGCCAAATTTAATGGATTGACTATTTGTAGAAGAAACATAGTTAGCAAGAAACAAACCAAGGAGCAAAACATCCATCCATTGCATTGCTTTCCATGAAAGAGTTGATAATATTTACTTATGAGGAAATGGTGGAATGATGAAGAACTTGTATATTTGCAACATACAGTCATTGAAACAGAACATTAGCTCAAATAAAACAATCGAAGACAAATCTTGATGCTCGGTAGCGTGGAATACCTGCTTAGGTGGCGCCTTTTTTGTAAAGGATGAAGCATATCCAATTCTTGCGATGGAGGAGTAGGGGTTTCTAGCTATCTAAAGTTCTGTTTGTCAACTATAGAGGCAAAGCCACGTCCACGCGAAATAAATTTGGGGCACGCGAAGGCAAAAACTTTACTTCGATGCCATACGTTTAAAAGTCCAACCACAAGCTTAGGCCATAATTAGGTGCAAGAAAGTCAGGCCCGTGTATAGAGCTTACTTATAGGTGATCTTTAGGCGGGCTCGAGCGAAGCTGGCCCTAAAAGTCGGGCCTAATGTATTTCCCAAATCCACCTGCTAAATGAAATATGTATGATAATTTTTGGGCGGGTTGGATCTCTTTACGTAAAAGAATTGTCCAAACCTAGCCGTTCATCTTCCGAGCCTAGGTGGGACGCCCGTTGATCACCTGTACAACCCAATCAAAACCCAGCAAACTTGCGAAAACACTTCACAAAACGAGCCACTTGGTTATTCCATCTAAACGTCCGACACCCACCAAATATCACAGAAACCCTTTTACAAAACGAGGCCGTGCGCAGGCGAATCGATTTCAGCCAGAACGAGGAAACTAAAACCGGATCTCACTGCGGCATTTCAACAAATAGGTAGCGGGGGCCAATTGGAAAAGCGAGACGGAGCCGATTAGAGCAAGAACCGACATCGACGGTCAATACAGACGAGGCAACAACGCGTCACATTGACTGGGAGCGGCTCGCCGACGCTCGACATCGAGTGTGAGGCGGCACCGGCGAGTCTCAGCCACGGTTGGCCGAGATGGGTGGTTCGCGGGCCGGGCCGAACGGGGAAACCAAAAAGAGGAAAGCAATCTAGGCCAGGCTCAGTCTGGAAGGAAAAGCAGAGGAGGCCGGGTCGGGGCGCGTTCTGGACACCTAGGCCGAGCCCAAGCGTGCCGGGTCAAACCGGCCCGGTTCAATATTTTCAATTTTTCTCTCTTCCTCTCTCATTTTTTAAAATTAAATAATAAATTCTATTATTGTTAATGCAAATGGTCATAATATCTATAAGCTATGGAATTTAATTATACCATTTTTGTTCAGGGACTATGGTTTAACCCCTAACTTTTTATGCAATTTATTATTAAATGGACAATCAAAATTTAGGTGTGAATTATAGCTATCTCACAATCATGGGTGGGTTGACTTGTATACTAATTTTGAAACTTAGATCAATACCCGATATCTTAGTGCCAATATACTAAGGTCAATACCATCTCCATTGAATGACACATGGGCATGAACATGGTCCAAGTGTTGGCTTCCACGAGCTATAAATGAACCTCATCCCAGCACAATTTCCTCCATTGTCAGTATTACCTTTTCACTTTGTCTCAACCTAACACACTTCACTAGAAGCCAACCAAAATGTCCACTTGTATTTTCGTCACCACCTTCATCCTCATCATCTCCATCGCCACCACCATTTCAATCACTATTGCCACCACCTCTAGCACTTGAGAATATGAGGCCCATCGAGCAGTTGTCATGCCACTGTTAAGCAATCACTTGCCACTTGCGAGCAACTGCCACCTTCGCTCGTGGCTGCTTAGTTCCTCCAGCAAATAGTTTGAGATTTTTTATGAAGAAAACGAAAGGCAAAAATCATTTACAAAATATAGCTTTTACCAAATGACATTTATGCCAAAATTGTTTTCCAATATGTTTTTAGAATACACCTTACCAAACACTACTTACATTTCCATGAAGACAGATCTCAATGGGTTAATAAACCCGAAGGGATTAGATTAGTGGAGTGGCGAGTTTGCCCTCATGAGCTTGTTTTACGGGGGAGTACATGAACTTGGTGCGTCAATAGAGAGGAGGATTAATTAGCCAGGTTTCCATGTACTTAGGAGGTCAGGCTATTTTTGATGAGAAGATTCATTGAAGGAGATTTATGGATTCTTAGGACCGGTGTAACATTATCACTTGACATAGAAAAGATAATGAAAATCATAAATTTCAGAAAACCCTTTTAGGCAAAAGGCCTTTGTATTTTTCTCAAATACATTCCTCTAAAGTCAAACCAAATGCACTCGATACATAATTTGGCTTTGAATGATTGCTCTAAGCTCTATAAGGACTATGAGTCCTGGCTCATGCAGTTGCTCAATGGGGAGGATTACACGGTCCAGCTCAAGCATGGCTAAGTGGCGTGTCCACGAACCACCAGACTTATTTGGATGCCTTGGGGGAGGAGGGTCATGCTTCGTTGGATGGCCTAAGTGGGGGTGTTAGGAGAGGTATTTATTTGCTTTCTTGGTCATAGTTGTCTACTCAAAGTGCTAATTTTTGGGTGCAAGATTGTTTCTAATTTTAATTATTTTCAATTAGATGACATAAAAGAGGGCATAATCAATGGAAAGATTAGAAATACCAGTGATGATAATAATATCAAGTATAATCTATCAATGAAAATGAATTTTTATACATGTGGGTTATTGAAAAGCAAAAAAGTATATACGTGCAACCGACGTGCCACTAACGTGCGGATGGTGAAGTATAGTGGTTTGAGTTCTTTAAATTGAACACTTAAATTCCTAAGCTCCTTAAATCTAGCCCTTGAGAAGTAGAGCCGACAAAAATATAAACAATAATAGTATTTTAGTACAATAGTTGACCATAAAATCATAGTAAAAATATAATAATGTCATACCAAAAAGAATAAAATAGTATAATAACAAATTCTCTACAATCATGGATTGACTTGGGTGTTAGTTTTAGAACTTAGATTAATGCCTTGTATTTTAGTGCTTACACTAAGGTCAAGGGACTCAAAATCATGTCCATTCAACAACACACGGGCATGACCACACTCCCAGTTTGCCCTCCATGAACAACTCCTATAAAGGAAACTCATCTCATCACAAACTTCCTCCATCCAAAATCCTACATTTTTGTACTTTGTCTCATGACTCAACACCCATCACCAGAGGTCAGCCAAAATGTCCATTTGGACTCTCATTACCACCTTCTTCCTCCTCCTCCTCCTTGCCATCACTACCACCAGCATCTTCTTTGGTAATGCCGCCACCACCCCTAGCACTTTGAGAGTATAAGGCCCTTAACCATGACCACGATGGTCGTAGGAGAGGTACTCCATTTGCTTTCTTTGTCTTATTCATTTTTCGTTTTTTATTATGTCAAATAAATTCATTTTTGTACTAAAATCATGCAGTTATGATCCTATTTCCTTACGGGAGCATTGCCAATGCTTAGGCTAGACTCATACAACAGGTTTTTAGCATCGTGCCATGTAAAAACTTCAAAGGTCGATTTCATTGTGGCCCAGGTCAATTCTAGCTCTCATAAGACAATTTGAGGTGCACTCGGTAGAACAGGTGAGAAACGGCCCGATAAAGTAATAATCTATGTGAAAGCGGGAGTCTACAACAAGAAAATAGTTATTGAAGAGGACATGAAAAACGTCATGTTCATCTGCAAAGGCATGGATCAGACTGTCATCACCTATAGTAGAAATATTCCAAATGGCTCCACCACTATGATTTCAGCTACATTCAATAAGAAATTAAGCTAACATTAGTCAATTAGTAGCGCATTAAGGTTAGCTTTTGAGCTAATCTCTCAAAATTCATGCAACTATCTCTAGGAAAGGCTATTGGGCAAGAGACATGACGTTCGAGAATACGACCAGCCCTTAGAAGCACCAAGCCATTGCACTTTTGGTTAGGTCGAACCAATTCATGTTCTATCGGTACAACTTCAAGGCTTACCAAGATATGATTTATATGTACTCTTAGCGGCAATTCTATCTCAACTACCACGTCGACAACACCATCTACTTCATTTTTTAAAATGCATCCGTCGTCTAGAATTGCGACATATTCATCAAGAGAATGATAGACCACCATGCCAACATAGTGGCGACTCAAGGTCGAGAAAGCAAGGAGGAAGACACGAGGATTCTTATCCACATGTCGCGAATCGCCCTTCCCCCAACTTCATAATGATCAAGGGCTCATTTAGGAGCTACTCAGGATGACCGTGGAAGAAGTACCCTAGGACGGTAATCATGAAGATGGACCTCGATTCGTTGATAAACCTGAAGGGATAGGCCAAATGGAGTGGCGGGTTCGCTCTCAGGACCCTATTTTAAGAGGGGATTACATGAAGTCGAGTCATAGCGATTCAGTGGAGAGGAGAGTAAAAAGGCCAAGCTTCAAATTTCCTCAAGAGTACTTAGGAGTAGTGGTTGATAACCAAATGATTTTATTTATAAAAAAAAAAAAGAACTTATTAAACACAATACTAGGAATTGAAGTGATTTAAAGAGTTCAAATCATCGTGGCACGCCGGCCGCATGCCATTGGCACGATGGCTGCACGCCATTGGCACGAATGGACTTTTTTCCTTTTCAATAACCCACATGCATAAACACTCATTTAAATTGGTAGATTATA
Organism: Eucalyptus globulus; assembly: GCA_014182545.1. NCBI lineage: Eukaryota > Viridiplantae > Streptophyta > Magnoliopsida > Myrtales > Myrtaceae > Eucalyptus > Eucalyptus globulus. The sequence continues at coordinate 15,552,149 of CM024721.1, read as the reverse complement.
CTTGGTATTATTATCATCACTAGTCAAATTCATTTTTTAAATTTCTTATTGTGTCCAAAAAATTCATTTGTGTACTCAAATAAGCTATATAGTACAGAGTCGTAAAGGCAAAGTTACCATTCCAATCCAACCAACCGGCCGAGTCAATTAAGCTATCGAGGTAAGTTTTCATGAAAACAGTTCTTGAATATTTTTGCCATGGTCTCCCAAGGTACGTTTTAACAGAGCTTTGAACCGACATCAAGTCTGAAGCTACAGTGACTTTGCAGTTGTCGATAGAGATGCCAATATTTTGGTTGGGGTCAGTTTCGCCCTCTGCAGTGATGGTATTGACCTTGTTAGGAGGGTTTCTAGCATAGATGTTGCAATTTTGGAGAACAACGGCAGCATTTCCAGAGATGAAGACACATGTGCCATTGATGCCGCCCTCTTTGTAGAATTGTTGCGCGAAATAAACATAAAGGGTGTCTTGATAACCCTCAAAGCCACATCGATAGAAGATCGAGAGGTCAAAGCCAGAGCGCAAAGCTACTGCTGGTGATTTGCCGCACCGGCAGTGTTACGGAAAGTGATGCCTTGGGCAATGAATCCATCGCCAATAATACCTAAAATTCAAGATAGGAAAGATTATTAGTACACATATCTACTTGTTAATGTAATCTAAATCGAAAACGTATCTCGAGAATTAAAATGACCTCCAAATGGATTATTGACTACATCATATAGAACCAAATAATTGTCCAAATCGTGCATTCATGATCTTGACCTACTCTATTAATTAATATAGGATTTGAAAAAATTGTGCATTCATGTTTAATAAGTTCCTTATTAAAAAAAAAAGGAACTTATTAAACACAATACTAGGAATTGAAGTGATTTAAAGAGCTCAAATCATCGTGGCACGCCGGCCGCACGCCATTGGCACGCTGGCTGCACGCCATTGGCACGCATGGACTTTTTTCCTTTTCAATAACCCACTTGCATATACACTCATTTAAATTGGTAGATTATACTTGGTGTTATTATCATCACTAGTCAAATTCATTTTTTAAATTTCTTATTGTGTCCAAAAAATTCATTTTTGTACTCAAATAAACTATATAGTACAGAGTCATAAGGGCGAAGTTACCATTCCACTCCAACCAACCGGCCTAGTCAATTAAGTTATCAAGGTAAGTCTTCATGAAAATAGTTCTTGAATATTTTTGCCACGGTCTGGCAATGTACATTTTAACAGAGCTTTGAACCGACATAAAGTCTGAAGCAGCAATGACTTTGCAGATGCGGATAGAGATGCCAGTATTTTGGTTGGGGTCAGTTCGACCCTATGCAGTGATGGTATTGATCTTGTTAAAAGGGTTTCTAGCATAGTTGTTGCAGTTTTGGAGAACAACCACATCATTTCCAAAGATGAAGTCAATTGTGCCATAGATGCCGCACTCTTTGTAGAATTGTTGCGCGAAATAAACATAAAGGGTGTCGTGATAACCCTCAAAGCCACATCGATAGAAGATTGACAGGTTAGAGCCAGAGCGCAAATCTATTGCTTCGTGATTTGCCACACCGGCAGTGTTACGAAAAGTGATGCCTTGGGCAATGAATCCATCGCCAACAATAGCTAAAATTCAAGATAGGAAAGATTATTAGTACGCGGATCTACTTGTTAATGTAATCTAAATCGAAAAAGTATCTCGAGAATTAAACTGACCTTCAAATGCATTATTGACTACATCATATAGAACCAAATAATTGTCCAAATCGTGCATTCAAGATCTTGACATACTCTATTAATTAATATAGGATTTGAAAAAATTGTGCATTCATGTTTTATAACTTCCTTTTTTAAAAAAAAGGAACTTATTAAACACAATACTAGGAATTGAAGTGATTTAAAGAGCTCAAATCATCGTGGCACGCCGGCCGCACGCCATTGGCACACTGGCTGCACGCCATTGGCACGCATGCACTTTTTTCCTTTTCAATAACCAACATGCATATACACTCATTTAAATTGGTAGATTATACTTGGTGTTATTATCATCACTAGTCAAATTCATTTTTTAAATTTCTTATTGTGTCCAAAAAATTCATTTTTGTAGTCAAATAAACTATATAGTACATAGTCGTAAGGGCAAAGTTACCATTCCACTCCAACCAACCGGCCGAGTCAATTAAACTATCAAGTTTGAAACTACAAAGAAAACAGTTCTTGAATATTTTTGCCACGGTCTCCCGACGTACGTTTTAACAGAGCTTTGAACCGACATCAAGTTTGAAACTACAGTGACTTTGCAATTGTGGATAAAGATGCCAGTATTTTGGGTCGGGTCAGTTCGGCCCTGTGCAGTAATGGTATTGACTTTATTAGGAGGGTTTCTAGCATAGATGTTGTAATTTTGGAGAACAACGGCAGCATTTCCAAAGATGAAGTCAACTGTGCCATAGATGCCGCACTCTTTGTAGAATTGTTGCACGAAATAAACATAAAGGGTGTCGTGATAACCCTCAAAGCCACATCGATAGAAGATCGAGAGGTCAGAGCCAGAGCTTAAAGCTACTGCTTGGTGATTTGCCGCTCCGGCAGTGTTACGGAAAGTGATGCCTTGGGCAATGAATCCATCTCCAATAATAGCTGAAATTCAAGATAGGAAAGATTATTAGTACGCAGATCTACTTGTTAATGTAATCAAAATCGAAAAAGTATCTCGAGAATTAAACTGACCTCCAAATGCATTATTGACTACATCATATAGAACCAAATAATTGTCCAAATCGTGCATTCATGATCTTGACCTACTCTATCAATTAATATAGGATTTGAAAAAATTGTGCATTCATGTTTAATAAGTTCCTTTTTAAAAAAAAAAAAGGAACTTATTAAACACAATACTAGGAATTGAAGTGATTTAAAGAGATCAAATCATCGTGGCATGCCAGACGCACGCCATTGGCACGCTGGCTCCACGCCATTGGCACGCATGGACTTTTTTCCTTTTCAATAACCCACATGCATAAACACTCATTTAAATTGGTAGTTTATACTTGGTATTATTATCATCACTAGTCAAATTCATTTTTTAAATTTCTTTTGTGTCCAAAAATTCATTTTGTACTCAAATAATAAGCTATATAGTACATAGTCGTAAAGGGCAAAGTTACCATTCCACTCCAACCAACCGGCCGAGTCAATTAAGCTATCGAGGTAAGTTTTCATGAAAACAGTTCTTGAATATTTTTGCCATGGTCTCCCAAGGTACATTTTAACGAGCTTTGAACCGACATCAAGTTTGAAACTACAAAGTGACTTTGCAATTGTGGATAAAGATGCCAGTATTTTGGTTGGGTAAGACCGGCCCTATGCAGTGATGGTATTGATCTTGTTAAAAGGGTTTCTAGCATAGATGTTGCAGTTTTGGAGAAAAACAACAGCATTTCCAAAGATGAAGTGAACTGTGCCATAGATGCCGCACTCTTTGTAGAATTGTTGCGCGAAATAAACATAAAGGGTGTCTTGATAACCCTCAAAGCCACATCGATAGAAGATCGAGAGGTCAGAGCCAGAGCGTAAAGCTACTGCTTGGCGATTTGCCGCACCGGCAGTGTTACGGAAAGTGATGCCTTGGGCAATGAATCCATCCCCAACAATAGCTCAAATTAAAGATAGCAAAGATTATTAGTACGCAGATCTACTTGTTAATGTAATCTAAATCGAAAAAGTATCTCGAGAATTAAACTGACCTCCAAATGCATTATTCACTACATCATATAGAACCAAATAGTTGTCCAAATCGTGCATTCATGATCTTGACCTACTCTATTAATTAATATAGGATTTGAAAAAATTGTGCATTCATGTTTTATAAGTTCCTTTTTTTAAAAGGAACTTATTAAACACAATACTAGGAATTGAAGTGATTTAAAGAGCTCAAATCATCGTGGCACGCCGGCCGCACACCATTGGCCCTCTGGCTGCACGCCATTGGCAAGCATGGACGTTTTTTTCCTTTTCAATAACCCACATGCATATACACTCATTTAAATTGGTAGATTATAGTTGGTGTTATTATCATCACTAGTCAAATTCATTTTTTAAAATTCTTTTTGTGTCCAAAAAATTCATTTTTGTACTCAAATAAACTATATAGTACAGAGTCATAAGGGCAAAGTTACCATTCCACTCCAACCAACCGTCCGAGTCAATTAAGCTATCAAGGTAAGTCTTCATGAAAATAGTTCTTGAATATTTTTGCCACGGCCTCCCGAGGTACGTTTTAACAGAGCTTTGAACCGACATCAAGTTTGAAACTACAGTGACTTTGCAATTGTGGATAAAGATGCCAGTATTTTGGTTGGGGTCAGTTCGTTCCTGTGCAGTTATGGTATTGACCTTATTAGGAGGGTTTCTAACATAGATGTTGCAATTTTGGAGAACAACGGCAGCATTTCCAAAGATGAAGTCAACTGTGCCGTAGATGCCGCACTCTTTGTAGTATTGTTGCGCGAAATAAACACAAAGGGTGTCTTGATAACCCTCAAAGCCACATCGATAGAAGATCGAGAGGTCAGAGCCAGAGCGCAAAGCTACTGCTTGGTGATTCGCCGCACCGGCAGTGTTACGGAAAGTGATGCCTTGGGCAATGAATCCATCGCCAACAATAGCTGAAATTCAAGATAGGAAAGATTATTATTACGCAGATCTACTTGCTAATGTAATCTAAATCGAAAAAGTATCTCGAGAATTAAACTGACTTCCAATGCATTATTGACTACATCATATAGAACGAAATAATTGTCCAAATTGTGCATTCATGATGTCAACCTACTCTATTAATTAATATAGGATTTGAACAAATTGTGCATTCATGTTTAATAAGTTCCTTATTAAAAAAAGGAACTTATTAAACACAATACTAGGAATTGAAGTGATTTAAAGAGATCAAATCATCGTGGCACGCCGGACGCATGCCATTGGCACGATGGCTGCACGCCATTGGCACGCATGAACTTTTTTCCTTTTCAATAACCCACATGCATAAACACTCATTTAAATTGGTAGTTTATACTTGGTATTATTATCATCACTAGTCAAATTCATTTTTTAAATTTCTTATTGTGTCCAAAAAATTCATTTGTCTACTCAAATAAGCTATATAGTACAGAGTCGTAAAGGCAAAGTTACCATTCCACTCTAACCAACCGGCCGAGTCAATTAAGCTATCGAGGTAAGTTTTCATGAAAACAGTTCTTGAATATTTTTGCCATGGTCTCCCGAGGTACATTTTAATAGAGCGTTGAACCGACATCAAGTTTGAAAGTACAGTGACTTTGCAATTGTCGATAAAGATGCCAGTATTTTGGTTGGGGTCAGTTTGTTCCTATGTAGTAATGGTATTGACCTTATTAGGAGGGTTTTTAACATAGATGCCAACGCACTTTTGTAAGAATTGTTGATTCGCAATTTTGTAAATAAACATAAAGGGTGTCTTGATAACCCTCTAAGCAACATCGATAGAAGATCGAGAGGTTAGAGCCAGAGCGCAAAGCTACTGCTTGGTGATTTGCTGCACTGGCAATGTTACAGAAAGTGATGCCTTGGGCAATGAATCCATCACCAACAATAGCTGAAATTCAAGATAGGAAATATTATTAGTACGCAGATCTACTTGTTCATGTAATCTAAATCGAAAAAGTATCTCGAGAATTAAACTGACCTCCAAATGCATTATTGACTACATCATACAGAACCAAATAATTGTCCAAATCGTGCATTCATGATCTTGACCTACTCTATTAATTAATATAGGATTTGAAAAAATTGTGCATTCAAGTTTTATAAGTTCCTTATTAAAAAAAAGGAACTTATTAAACACAATACTAGGAATTGAAGTGATTTAAAGAGCTCAAATCATCGTGGCACGCCGGCCGCACGCCATTGGCCCTCTGGCTGCACGCCATTGGCAAGCATGGACTTTTTTTCCTTTTCCATAACGCACATGCATATACACTCATTTAAATTGGTAGATTATACTTGGTGTTATTATCATCACTAGTCAAATTCATTTTTTAAATTTCTTTTTCTTTCCAAAAAATTCATTTTTGTACTCAAATAAATTATATAGTACAGAGTCGTAAGGGCAAAGTTTCCATTCCACTCCAACCAACCGGCCGAGTCAATTAAGCTATCAAGGTAAGTCTTCATGAAAACAGTTCTTGAATATTTTTGCCACGGCCTCCCGAGGTACGTTTTAACAGAGCTTTGAACAGACATCAAGTTTGAAACTAGAGTGACTTTGCAATTGTGCATAAAGATGCCAGTATTTTGGTTGGGGTCAGTTCGTTCCTGGGCAGTTATGGTATTGACCTTATTAGGAGGGTTTTTAACATAGATGTTGTAATTTTGGAGAACAACGGCAGCATTTCCAAAGATGAAGTCAACTGTGCCGTAGATACCGCACTCTTTGTAGAATTGTTGCGCGAAATAAACACAAAGGGTGTCTTGATAACCCTCAAAGCCACATCGATAGAAGATCGAGAGGTCAGAGCCAGAGCGCAACGCTACTACTTGGTGATTTGCCGCACCGGCAGTGTTACGGAAAGTGATGCCTTGGGCAATGAATCCATCGCCAACAATAGCTGAAATTCAAGATAGGAAAGATTATTAATACGCAGATCTACTTGTTAATGTAATCTAAATCGAAAAAGTATCTCGAGAATTAAACTGACCTCCAAATGCATTACTCACTACATCATACAGAACCAAATAATTGTCCAAATCGTGCATTCATGATCTTGACCTACTCTATCAATTAATATAGGATTTGAAAAAATTGTGCATTCATGTTTTATAAGTTCCTTATTAAAAAAAAGGAACTTATTAAACACAATACTAGGAATTGAAGTGATTTAAAGAGCTCAAATCATCGTGGCACGCCGGCCGCACGCCATTGGCCCTCTGGCTGCACGCCATTGGCAAGCATGGACTTTTTTTCCTTTTCCATAACGCACATGCATATACACTCATTTAAATTGGTAGATTATACTTGGTGTTATTATCATCACTAGTCAAATTCATTTTTTAAATTTCTTTTTGTGTCCAAAAAATTCATTTTTGTACTCAAATAAACTATATAGTACAGAGTCGTAAGGGCAAAGTTACCATTCCACTCCAACCAACCGGCCGAGTCAATTAAGCTATCAAGGTAAGTCTTCATGAAAACAGTTCTTGAATATTTTTGCCACGGCCTCCCGAGGTATGTTTTAACAGAGCTTTGAACCGACATCAAGTTTGAAACTACAGTGACTTTGCAATTGTGGATAAAGATGCCAGTATTTTGGTTGGGGTCAGTTCGTTCCTGTGCAGTTATGGTATTGACCTTATTAGGAGGGTTTCTAACATAGATGTTGTAATTTTGGAGAACAACGGCAGCATTTCCAAAGACGAAGTCAACTGTGCCGTAGATGCCGCACTCTTTGTAGAATTGTTGCGCGAAATAAACATAAAGGGTGTCCTGATAACCCTCAAAGCTACATCGATAGATGATGGAGAGGTCAGAGCCGAGCGCAAAGCTACTGGTGATTCGCCGCACCGGCATTGTTACGGAAAGTGATGCCTTGGGCAATGAATCCATCGCCAACAATAGCTGAAATTCAAGATAGGAAAGATTGTTAGTACGCGGATCTACTTGTTAATGTAATCTAAATCGAAAAAGTATCTCGAGAATTAAACTGACCTCCAAATGCATTATTGACTATATCGTACAGAACCAAATAATTGTCCAAATCGTGCATTCATGATCTTGACCTACTAGGATTTGAAAAAATTGTGCATTCATGTTTTATAAGTTCCTTATTGAAAAAAGGGAACTTATTAAACACAATACTAGGAATTGAAGTGATTTAAAGAGCTCAAATCATCATGGCACGCCGGCCGCACGCCATTGGCAAGCATGCACTTTTTTCCTTTTCAATAACCCACATGCATATACACTCATTTAAATTGGTAGATTATACTTGGTGTTATTATCATCACTAGTCAAATTCAGTTTTTAAATTTCTTTTTGTGTCCAAAAAATTCATTTTTGTACTCAAATAAACTATATAGTACAGAGTCGTAAGGGCAAAGTTACCATTCCACTCCAACCAACCGGCCGAGTCAATTAAGCTATCAAGGTAAGTCTTCATGAAAACAGTTCTTGAATTTTTTTGCCACGGCCTCCCGAGGTACGTTTTAACAGAGCTTTGAACCGACATCAAGTTTGAAACTAAGTGACTTTGCAATTGTGGATAAAGATGCGAGTATTTTGGTTGGGGTCAGTTCGTTCCTGTGCAGTTATGGTATTGACCTTATTAGGAGGGTTTCTAACATAGATGTTGTAATTTTGGAGAACAACAGCAGCATTTCCAAAGATGAAGTCAAATGTGCCATAGATGCCGCACTCTTTGTAGAATTGTTGCGCGAAATAAACATAAAGGGTGTCTTGATAACCCTCAAAGCCACATCGATAGAAGATCGAGAGGTGAGAGTCAGAGCGCAAAGCTACTGCTTGGTGATTTGCCGCACCGGCAGTGTTACGAAAAGTGATGCATTGGGCAATGAATCCATCGCCTACAATAGCTGAAATTCAAGATAGGAAAGATTGTTAGTACACGGATCTACTTGTTAATGTAATCTAAATCGAAAATGTATCTCGACAATTAAACTGACCTCCAAATGCTTTATTGACTACATCGTATAGAACCAAATAATTGTCCAAATTGTGCATTCATGATCTTGACCTACTCTATTAATTATTATAGGAATTGAAAAAATCGTGCATTCATTTTTAATAAGTTCCTTATTAAAAAAAAACTTATTAAACACAATACTAGGAATTGAAGTGAGTTAAAGAGCTTAAATCATCGTGGCACGCCAGCGGCACGCCGTTGGCATGCTGGCTGTACGCCATTGGCACACATGGACTTTTTTGCTTTTCAATAACCCACATGCATATACACTCATTTTCTTTGGTAGATTATACTTGGTATTATGATCATCACTAATCAAATTCATTTTTTAAATTTCTTATTGTGTCCAAAAAATTCATTTTTGTACTCAAATAAGCTATATAGTACAAAGTTGTAAGAGCAAAGTTACCATTCCACTCCAACCAACTGGCCGAGTCAATTAAGCTACAAGGTATGTCTTCATGAAAATAGTTCTTGAATATTTTTGTCACGGCCTCCCGAGGTACGTTTTAACAGAGGTTTGAACCGACATGAAGTTTGAAGTTGCAGTGACTTTGCAATTGTGGATAGAGATGCTAGTATTTTGGTTGGGGTTAGTTCGGCCCTGTGTAGTGATGGTATTGACCTTGTTAGGAGGGTTTCTAGCATAGATGTTGCAATTTTGGAGAACATAGGTAGCATTTCCAAAGATGAAGTCAACTGTGCCATAGATGTCGCACTCTTTGTAGAATTGTCGCGCAGAATAAACATAAAGGGTGTCTTGATATCCCTCAAAGCCACATTGATAGAAGATCGAGAGGTTAGAGCCAAAGCGCAAAGCTACTGCTTGGTGATTTGCCACACCGGCAATGTTACGGAAAGTAATGCCTTGGCAATGAAATTATCGCAAGCAATAGCTGAAATTAAAGATAGGAAAGATTATTAGTATGCAGATCTACTTGTTAATGTAATCTAAATTGAAAAAGTATCTCGAGAATTAAACTGACCTCCAAATGCATTATTGACTACATCATATAGAACCAAATAATTGTCCAAATCAATCTAAAGGCTATTATATCTATTTATATGTAGTAATAGTGGCGATATAATAAATATTTATTATGTACTGTGTCTTATTGATGATGTTAAGTGAAGATGTGTACATGTTCTCAATCATGATTAATCTTCAACGAGATTAATTGAAGTCAAACCTTATAATTCTTCTCCTCCTATGAAGATTGATTGTATACAGCGGTCAAAACCTGGATTCAATTAATTATTATTATATCTAAAATCTCTTGTTTATGACCGCGTTTTCTATTGAAGAAAGTCAATAAATAGCCACATTAGCATAAATGTTTCAGTTTATTAATAGAAACTATGTGAAAAAACTGTTCATACATTCTTATACATAAAAATAACAAGTCCTCAGTACATATGTAAATTTATCCAATCTTTATGAAATGTCCCCCTCTTTAATCAAGGAAAAATAGAAGGTTGGTTTGCTCAAAGGGACATCTTAGGTCGGCCACAAAATTTAACTAATAGAAAAACTCGTATGGGCTTAATTAGCAAATGACGACCTTAGTTCATTGAATTGTCTATTCGACTATTTACTAGATTAGGTCATATAAGTTATTTCTGTGGATCAGATCACACATGAAACATAACACATATCTTAACATTTTTCGACAGTTCAACAAAATCACAACAGATATTCAAAACTATGATCTTATAAGGCATATTAAGTTACCAAGGTAAGCTTGCTAGCCCCATGAATAGACTAATTGGCTCTTGATAATTCTCTTTTCTCTCTTTTTTACTTTTAAAGAATTTATTTTGAATAAAATGCACAAAATCATAAATAACTTAAATGATATAAACTCACCAACTGTTGCAGAATTAAAGGTAGTAGATCCACCATCAACGCTTTTGCTTTCAGTAATTATGGTCTTTCCAATACCATCACCCACGAGCATAATGTTCACCAAATTGGTTCCAACTCTAACAATCTCATTATATGTACCGGCCTTGATATAAATTATGTACCTTGCTGTGCCGGACCGCTTCGATGCTGTGGTTATGGCTTCGCTAATTGTCTTATATTTCCCTGAACCATCTTGGGCCACCATAGTATTAGCCTTAGATGTCGCGGACGAAGACTGCAAGAGCTTCCAGTCGCCGGGCCTCACCCAAGTGGGGAACTCATTAGTGTAGTTTGGCGTAACATAGGGCACCTGATTTGTAGACAAAATGTTGCTTATTGTCGACACCTAAATTTTGATTAGGTTTTTAATTAGGCCTTAGTTTCTATATTTATGTATTTTTCCTTTTTTCGAATAATAAATAATAAATAATAAAAACAACAACAAAAATGGTAAAAACAAAAGAAAACAAAAAATTGGCAACCCATCGGGGCTGGGCCTTCGCGCCCAGCCCCCCTCCTTTTTCTCTCCCCCCACATGGGCCCCTATAGCCCAACCTTCTTCTCCTTCAGCCTAGCCCCCTTTTGCCCCTTATCTTCTTTCCCATCTGTCTTCTTCCTTAATCGAATAAGTAGCACGCGCCGGAGGCGAGGACACACGCAACACTGGAATGAAGTGGACACGTCTTCAATGCAAGGTGGCCTAGCTAGAGCCACCTCGACGAATAGGACGCCAGTTCGGCCAGCGAAGGCCGTTTGGCATGCGAGGACCGGTGATTGAAGCTCTGTCGACTGGTTGCCCCTTTTGCCTATATATAGGCCTCTCTCAATGACGGCAAAGGACACGCCGAGAAGGATTAAGGGCAGCTAGCTTTAAGCCTCCCATTGAGAGACTTCAGGGGAGGCCTGAGGACGAGCAAGCCAAGATTTGAGAGCTTGCGGTGTGAGAGGGAGAGGGTCGGGTCTGAGTGAGTAGGCTAGAGAAGGAGGTCATCCCGGTGCCAGATCTGGGAGAAGTCGGAGGAGAGAAGGCCGGATCCGAGGAGGAAGGAGGCGCCGTTGACGCTGCCCAACGTCTTGCGCTGAGCCATGCCATCCCAATCACTCCCCAACGTCGTTGCTGCACTAGATCTCCATCGTGACGCTGTCGCCCGCTAGCATATGCTTCAGCGTAGCCTCGACGCCATCCCAGAGATGAATCCCTTATCTGGTTGTGCAGGAGTGAGTATTTCTCCTTATACTTCACTTGGGTTTCTAATTTGTGGCATCCCAAAAATTCAAAGTCAAGCTATAAGGTGTGTTAAAAAGCCTCTAATTAGGTAATGAAATTACCTATGGTTTATGCTTTAGCCATTAGCCTCTTTTTAAGATTAGGTGATTTGTGCTTGTGTTTATGAGATTCTAAATTAGATAGATTAATGATGATAATCTATGCTTGGCCATGCACCTTATGAATTAAATAAAATGTCACAAGACTTTGGCCTGTGGAAAATTAAAATTTAAAATCCATAGAAGAAATTATAAAAAGGAAAATTTAAATTTTCTTAGGATGGGCCTTAGGCCCATTGGCCTAAGCTTTAGTGGGCCAAGCTAGTCGGCCCAATAGGAGCCCACGGTGGGGCAGTCGACCGGCCCATTGAGGCCCAAGAAGGAGTGGCCATCGGCCACAAAGGAGGCCCAAGAGGAGGCCCAAAAGCCCAAGCCCATTATGCATGCATTCAGACAAGTGGCACAAAGGAAGATGGCATGCATTGGCTAATTAGGAGGCAAGCAATGATTACTAATGATTAGGAAATGGGGGGATAAAAGAGAAGAGAGAGAGAGAGATCGCCGGTTGTTTCATTCGGCCAAGAGAGGGGGAGAGAGAGAGAGATTTCACGAGAGAGAGAGGGAGAGCGGCCGAGAGGGAGGAGAAGCCGAGGAGGAGTCGTCGCCGTCCGACCGCCGTGATCGCCGCCTTGTGCCGTCGTCCGTCCGGTCTAGAGGCAAGTTGGAGTCCTCTAGCTACTCTTGCATGTGTGTGTGTTACATGTATGTCGAATTTTGGGTGATTAGGAGAGGAAAACCGAAGCTTGGATGGCTTGTTCTTGAGTGGTGTTGCTGTTTTCGTTTGAACAGTTTGAGTCAGAATGTTGTGTGAGCTTGAATGTATGTTTAGTGTCCGATTTTGGCTTCTATCTCTTCATGAACGTTGTAGCTAACATCTTAAAATACAACATACTAAAATTTCGTGGAAAATGATGGAGATTTGATGGGTTAAACTCTCATCCTACGGAGACCTCAGATCTGGAAATATTTCACTGACCTTTTGATGGATTTGTGGTTGCATGTTGAGTTGTGCTAAGAATCTCTCTACAATTTCTTCATAAAAGTTGTAGGGGACATCTTAAAATATAACATAATCAAATTTTAAGTGAAATGAACACGTATAACCTAGTAAATCGACTAGATCTTGAAAACGGTAATTCTGGAGATGTATCACTGGACACCCGAGAATTCATGGACCTAAATCACGACTATAATCTCGCTATTTGACTTTTCTCTCTTCATAAAACTTGTAGAGAACATCTTGATGTAGAACATATCCAAATTTCAGAGGAAAAGAAGAAGAATTGGTAGGTAAAAACTCAGTATTTCGGAGAAGCATGTACTGGACGATTCGGTGTTGGATTCAGAAGCTTTGTGATACTGTAGAAAATAATCTAAACAGAATCTGACTTGAAAGTCTGCATAAAAAATGTACTTTAATGTCTTGGCTATAACTCGGTAAAATTTCGTAATTTTTGGAGGTCTTATGGGTATTTAAATCGAATTTCTTCAGAAACTGTGCATACTGATTTCATCCGAAAAACATATGTTGTTTTGTGTGATTTATGGAATTATGTGAACTTTTAATTGGCCATGTATTTTACATGAAATCATCATCCTATTGTTGTATTTATCACTTGCCTTAATTTTATGATTTTTGAGATTATATAAATAATTAAATTTAATATTTTTGAAAATGGCACAAGCTGGAATTTAAATAAAATAAATAATAATAATAAAAAGGGGCATGACAATGGATTATTTTAATTGGAATAAATTCCATGAATTTTATTTTATAAATAATTGCACCATGTAGTATGTGTGATGATGTCTTAATGTATGCATTGAGATGCATGTGTGAATTCAAATGCTGAACATGATTGTTGATTTCCAATACATCATATGCAATGCTAAATTAAGACGAAATTGGTGAACATGAATAATGTGAAATGAGGAGATGGTTGTGGTGGATGATGATGCCCGGAATGTATAGAGATACATTGCCAGATGACCCTGAGAGATTCAAGATGCCCAGAATTTTGGGCGCCGGAAGCCCTATCGGAGGTCTTTGCCCGAGGGGAATGCCTCGCGATGCCAGGATTGGGGTGCGGGATGCCCGGCCAAGGAGTGTAAATGCCGGAAGCCATGTCGGAGGTCTTTGCCCGAGGGGAATGCCTCGTGATGCCAGTTGGGATGCGAGATGCCCGGAATGTGGGGGGCCGAATGCCCGGTGGCCTGGAATGGCTGGATGCTGGAGGTTTTTCTCGCATGGGATGCGAGTGTATAATATGAGATGAAATTGGTGATCTGAGGATGGGTGATGTGGTGATCGAAAGGAAAGTTAAAAAATGGAAAATTGAACCATGCATGACATGTGTATGATATGATGATGATGATCACCTATGGCATGATGATATGCATGATATGGTATGACATGATGATGATGATCACCTATGGCATGATGATATGCATGATATGATATGACATCATGATGATGACATGTGTGATATGATGATGTCATGATGATGATGACATGTGTGATGTGATGATGACATGTGTATGATATGATGATGATGACATGTATGGTATGATGATGTCATGTATATGGTGATGATGACATGTGTGTGATATAATAATGGCATGATGACGATGATATGAGTATGACATGATGATACACATGTATGTGTTATGATTGTGGTGATGATACATGATAGTATGCGCATGGCTCCAAGGTAAGTAATGCCTGGAATGCATGTATGACTTGTATGATGCATTGAGTGGTTATTGGATTCATTTACCTGCTGAGTGGTTGTACTCACCCCTTTTGGGGACCAACATTTCAGATTAGCAGCATGCTGCTCCCTGCCGTCACGCGGAGTGTATTTTACGGCCTACCTTCCGATGTAGAGGTCAAGTGCGTTGAGATTGACTATCCCTCTGTTCCTGGACTGACTTTTATTCGAGTGCGCTGTTTAGTGATGTACGACGTGGGCCTGGCTGGGGGCCCTGTCATTCAGAAGTTCATATCCGTCCATGTTCGTCGAGATGGAGCGATGCGAGGGATGTTGCCACCGCCACTACCTGATGCACCGGGTTGGGTGTGAGGGCCCATGCGTGACAAGCAGGAGCCGAATCTTTTTGGGGATAGTTAGCCGACACTGATGATGGGGATTGTTGCCCGAGAGTTGTAGCGGGTCGAGGGTTCTTTTTTAGGGTTTAGGCCGGACATGGCTAGTCCTAGCTTTTCCTTTTGATGTATCAACTCAAAGAAGTCCCATCTTGAAAATATATGTAAATAAAGTGTCATGGCTTGTCTATAAGATCATGATGATTAGTGGTGTGTATTTGTATCATGGTTGGTAGGGGGAGAGATGGTGATGTTTTATTTTGCTTCCGCTAATGAGTCGCGCTGGGACCATTTTTAAAAAAAAAATGTCTATGAATTACGACGCTTCGGCTAAGAGATGTAATTAGGTGTAACGTCAGGTGCCTGTGGCGACCCTAGGTGGTTCGGGGTGTCACAGCGCCCCTTTTTGGTATCAGAGCGAATGATTATAGGTGGAGTGATAAGGAGCCTCAATTGGAAATTGAGGAACATGATGACAATGCACACCATAGAATATAAAACGAAATAATTGAATAACGGGTGATGAGTATTCACTCGTAGATCCCTAGTAGTTCATTTTGAGTTGCCTTTAGGTACAAGTAACATGTATATGTTACTTATGAAGTAGTAGTAGTTACTTTGAATGGAGGCAGTGAGTCTCAGATTATTCCTGAGGCAATGCTTGGAAATTGCAGGAAAGTCATGGTGTGAGCTGGAAGTGCTCATCCATCGAGGGCTGAAGCCTTTGCTGCAAGGGCTGAACCCCGAATGGAAGAAATCCTGCAGGCATTAGCCAATATTGGAAATCTAATGGAAAGGCAGGCGCAGCAACAGCCCGAAGCAGAACGCCGTACTCAAGGACTGGTGGAGCAATTTCTGAAGTTGAAGTCACCTAAGTTCAATGGAATTGGAAGTCCTGAGGAGGCGGAGCAATGGATTGATGGGATGGAACGAATTTTCTGGCTGTTGGACTGCACTGATGCTAAGAAAATAGTTTTAGTAGAGTACCAGCTGGAGGGAAATGCGAAGTTTTGGTGGAGAGCCTCGAATGACATAATCTTTCCACCAGGTATTGATGTTAACTGGGAGGAGTTTGTTAGAGCTTTCAATATGAAGCATTTTTCTGACTGTGCGAAGGATAGGAAGATTATAGAATTTGTTCAGCTAGAACAAAAGGAGTTGACAGTAGATCAGTATGAGGCTAGATTTTCTGAATTGTCTAGATATGCTCCTAGATTGATTAAGGATCATGAGGAAAAGGCTAAGAGATTCCTGAAAGGATTGAGGACTGACATTAGAAAGCAACCGGTGCCTTTAAACATAAGAGATTATAATGAGATTTATGAAAGGGCGCAATTAGTGGAGTAGGAACTGTTAAGACATCGGTCAGAGTTTAAGAAACCGTTGAATTTTAATGATGTGAGAAGGGGTAAGAGACCTTATTCTTGTCAAGGTCAAACCTGGAATGTGAAGAAGAAGAGTAATTTTGGAAATTTTGGAGGAGCAAGAAGTGGTCTGAATATAGGGAAAGCACCCTATTAGCCTGGTGTGTTGTCAAAAGTGTAATGGGCGCCATGGCCCAGGACCTTGCAATGGATGACCGAAGTGTTTTGGTTGTGGACAAGTGGGTCATCTTAGGAGAAGTTGCCCACAAGAGAGGTCACAAGTGAGTGTTGGCTCGATGCGACAGAGATATCAGAGTGCTGTTAGGTCAAACCCACAAGGAAATCCTCAGAGGCCACCAACACAAGGAAGGGTGTATGCGGTCACCCAAGAGGAAGCGGAAGCTTCCAAAAATGTTATCTCAGGTACGATCTTTATCAATGGTGAAAAGGCATATGCATTGTTTGATACGGGTGCAACGCATTTGTTTGTGTCTGAAAGATATAGACGTTTGAATAAGATAGAAATTATGCCCCTTGAGACGCCTCTTTGTGTTTCCACACCTTTAAAGGATATGGTATTGTCTACCTTGGTGTGTGGGAATTGTAAGATATCAATAGAAGGAAAAGATATGGAAATAGACTTAGTTGTAATGGCCATGTATGATTTTGATGTTATCATAGGAATGGACTGGCTTTGTAAGTATCGGGCTAGAATGGATTGTTACAGGAGAGTGATCCGATTCGTTTTACCTGATCAGTCTAGTTGTGAATTTTTAGGAGGTCAAACCCATCTTCTTGTAGCACTTATTTCAGCAGTAGAAGCATGTAGGTTACTTGACAAAGGATGTCAAGGATACCTAGCCATAGTTAAAGATGTTGCAAAGAATGAATCTAAACTTGAGGAAGTTCGTGTAGTTAACGAATTTCAAGATGTATTCCCTGTGGAATTGCCTGGATTGCCGCCAGAGCGGGAGATTGAATTTGAAATTGAATTAATGCCTAGAACATGACCAATATCAAAAGCCCCATATAGAATGGCCTTAGTTGAATTGAAGGAGTTGAAAGTGCAACTGCAGGAGTTGCTTGATAAAGGATTCATTAGACCAAGTGCTTCACCTTGGGGTGCACCGGTCTTGTTTGTGAAAAAGAATGATGGATCGATGCGCTTGTGCATTGACTATAGGTAGCTGAACCAGGTGACCATTAAGAATAAGTATCCTTTACCTAGAATTGATGACCTATTTGACCAACTCCAGGGAAGTTCGGTCTTCTCTAAGATTGACTTAAGGTCGGGATACCATCAGTTGAGAATTAAGAAGGAGGACATTCCTAAGACTGCCTTTAGGACTCGTTATGGACATTACAAGTTCCTTGTTATGCCATTTGGATTGACTAACACGCCGGCTACATTTATGGATCTGATGAATAGAATATTTCAGCCTTATTTAGACCAGTTTGTGATTGTTTTTATTGATGATATTCTAGTATATTCAAAAGAGCCTAAAGAGCATGAGCAACATTTGAGGATAATTTTACAGACCCTAAGAGAGCATAAGTTGTATGCTAAGTTTAGTAAGTGTGAGTTTTGGCTGGACCAGATAATATTTTTAGGACATGTGGTGTCAGGAGAAGGAATTGCAGTAGACCCGGCAAAAGTTGAAATGGTAGTGAATTGGCCGAGACCAACGACACCTACTGAAATACGGAGTTTCTTAGGACTGGCTGGTTATTATAGGAGATTCATTGAAGGATTTTCAAGACTGGCAGGACCTTTAACTAAGTTAACCCGAAAGAATGTAAAATTTGAATGGAATGGGGAATGTCAAAGAAGTTTCCAGGAGCTCAAAAGGAAATTGACTTCAGCTCCAATTCTAACTATACCGACTGGACCTGATGGTTTTACAGTGTATAGTGATGCATCTCACAAAGGACTAGGATGTGTTTTGATGCAACATGGCAAGGTTGTAGCCTATGCATCTAGACAATTGAAACCCCATGAACTGAATTACCCGACGCATGATTTAGAGCTAGCAGCCATAGTGTTTGCCTTGAAGATATGGAGACACTATTTGTATGGGGAGAAGTTTGAAATTTATACGGATCATAAGAGTTAAACATGAGACAAAGGAGGTGGATGGAGTTGTTGAAGGATTATGATTGTGAGATAAGATATCATCTAGGGAAAGCGAATAGAGTAGCGGATGCTCTTAGTCGAAAGTCGGCTATGGAGATGGCCAGTTTGAGGATGGCAGAATGGGAATTGTTAGAATCTGTAGCAGACTCAGAATTTAAATTGAAAATGGATTGTCTTACTGGTATGCTTAGTGCATTAAGAATAGAACCCAAGATTATCCAGAAAATTAAAATCCTGCAAGAATCTGACCCAAAGATTTTGAAAGTGAAGGATGCGATGTCTTTAGGAAAAAGACCGGAATTTCAAGTCTCCGATGATGGAATAGTAAGATGTCAAGGACGACTTTGTGTTCCCGACAATGAGGAATTAAGGAAGGAAATTTTGTCGGAGGCACATAAGAGCAATTATAGTATCCACCCAGGTAGTACAAAGATGTATAGAAATTTGCATCAGCAATTTTGGTGGAATGGTATGAAGGCAAATACGGCTAAGCACGTTTCTCAATGTTTGACGTGCTAGCAAGTAAAAGCGGAGCATCGTAAACCCGCAGGACTCTTGAGACCATTAGACATTCCTGAATGGAAATGGGAGCATATAACGATGGACTTTGTGCAAGAATTGCCAAGGACGTCAAGCAATCATGATTCTATCTGGGTAACAGTGGACCGTTTGACTAAGTCGGCTCATTTCTTAGCGATTCGCATGGACTACCCAATGGATAAGTATGCGGACATGTATGTAAGTCAAGTGGTATGCTTACATGGTGTTCCAGTAACTATTACTTCAGATCGAGATTCGAGGTTTACTTCGAACTTTTGGCGAAGTCTTCAAATTACATTAGGAACTAAGCTTCAGTTTAGTACTGCTTTTCATCCCCAGACAGATGGTCAAACAGAAAGAGTAATCCAGATATTAGAGGATATGTTAAGGGCTTGTGTAATTGATTTCAAAGGAAATTAGGATGAAAGATTGCATTTGGTGGAGTTTGCTTATAATAATAGTTTTCATAAAAGTATAGGCATGGCTCCCTATGAAGCATTATATGGAAGGAGATGTAGGACTCCTGTCTATTGGAACGAAGTAGGTGAAAGGAAATTGACAGGACCTGAACTGGTACAAGTTACCACCGAGGCTGTTGAAATTATCAGGAAAAGGCTTAAAACAACTCAGAGTAGGCAGAAATGCTACGCAGATAGGCGTAGAAGGCCTCTGGAATTTAGCATAGGAGATCATGTATTCCTTAAGGTATCTCCGATGAAAGGGATATCTCGATTTGGGATGAAGGGTAAGTTAAGCCCTAGATATGTTGGACCTTTTGAAATACTCGAAAGGATAGGGGATGTAGCTTATCGTTTAGCGCTACCTCCTAAGTTAGGAAATTTGCACGATGTGTTTCATGTATCGATGTTAAGGAAGTACCAGCCGGATCCTAGTCACATACTCGATCATGAAGCCATCAAAGTGGATGAGAAAGTAAGGTACATTGAAGAGCCTGTACATATATTGGATCGAAAGGAGCAAATTCTTAGGACTAAGAAGATTCCTCTGGTTAAGGTATTATGGCGACATCATGATATGGAGGAAGCCACATGGGAAAGTGAGGATCGGATGAAGGAAAAGTACCCTTACTTATTTCAAGAAGGCACGAGTGGTGTCTAATTTCGAGGACGAAATTCTCTAAGGAGGGGAGAATTGTGGCATCCCAAAAATTCAAAGTCAAGCTATAAGGTGTGTTAAAGCCTCTAATTAGGTAATGAAATTACCTATGGTTTATGCTTTAGCCATTAGCCTCTTTTTAAGATTAGGTGATTTGTGTTTGTGTTTATGAGATTCTAAATTAGATAGATTAATGATGATAATCTATGCTTGGCCATGCACCTTATGAATTAAATAAAATGTCACAAGACTTTGGCCATGTGGAAAATTAAAATTTAAAATCCATAGAAGAAATTATAAAAAGGAAAATTTAAATTTTATTAGGATGGGCCTTAGGCCCATTGGCCGAAGCTTTAGTGGGCCAAGCTAGTCGGCCCAATAGGAGCCCACGGTGGGGCTGTCGACCGGCCCATTGAGGCCCAAGGAGGAGTGGCCGTCGGCCACAAAGGAGGCCCAAGAGGAGGCCCAAAAGCCCAAGCCCATTATGCATGCATTCAGACAAGTGGCACAAAGGAAGATGGCATGCATTGGCTAATTAGGAGGCAAGCAATGATTACTAATGATTAGGAAATGGGGGGATAAAAGAGAAGAGAGAGAGAGAGAGATCGCAAGTTGTTTCATTCGGCCAAGAGAGGGGGAGAGAGAGAGAGATTTCACGAGAGAGAGGGAGAGCGGCCGAGAGGGAGGAGAAGCCGAGGAGGAGTCGTCGCCGTCCGACCGCCGTGATCGCCGCCTTGTGCCGTCGTCCGTCCGGTCTAGAGGAAAGTTGGAGTCCTCTAGCTACTCTTGCATGTGTGTGTGTTACATGTATGTCGAATTTTGGGTGATTAGGAGAGGAAAACCGAAGCTTGGATGGCTTGTTCTTGAGTGGTGTTGCTGTTTTCGTTTGAACAGTTTGAGTCAGAATGTTGTGTGAGATTGAATGTATGTTTAGTGTCCGATTTTGGCTTCGATATCTTCATGAAAGTTGTAGCTAACATCTTAAAATACAACATACTAAAATTTCGTGGAAAATGATGGAGATTTGAGGGGTTAAAATCTCATCCTACGGAGACCTCAGATCTGGAAAGATTTCACTGACCTTTTGATGGATTTGTGGTTGCATGTTGAGTTGTGCTAAGAATCTCTCTTCGATTTCTTCATGAAATTGTAGGGGACATCTTAAACTATAACCTACTCAAATTTGAAGTGAAATGAACACGTATAACCT
Source organism: Eucalyptus globulus (assembly GCA_014182545.1). Classification (NCBI taxonomy): domain Eukaryota; kingdom Viridiplantae; phylum Streptophyta; class Magnoliopsida; order Myrtales; family Myrtaceae; genus Eucalyptus; species Eucalyptus globulus. Next base: position 15,530,723 of record CM024721.1, on the reverse strand, counting down.
AGTAAATCGACTAGATCTTGAAGACGGTAATTCTGGAGATGTATCACGGGACACCCGAGACTTCATGGACCTAAATGACGACTATACTCTCGCTATTTGACTTTGATCTCTTCATGAAACTTGTAGAGAACATCTTGATGTAGAACTTATCCAAATTTCAGAGGAAAAGAAGAAGAATAGGTAGGTGAAAACTCAGTATTTCGGATAAGCATGTACTGGACGATTCGGTATTGGATCCAGAAGCTTCGTGAGACTGTAGAAAATAATATAAAAATAATCTGACTTGGAAGTCTGCATGAAAAATGTACTTTAATGTCTTGGCTATAACTCGCTAAACTTTCGTAATTTTTGGAGGTTGTATGGGTATTTAAATCGAATTTCTTCGGAAACTGTGCATACTGATTTCATCCGAAAAACATATGCTGTTTTGTGTGATTTATGGAATTATGTGAAATTTTAATTGGCCATGTATTTTACATGAAATCATCATCCTATTGTCTTGTTTATCACTTGCCTTAATTTTATGATTTTTGAGATTATATAAATAATTAAATTTAATATTTTTGAAAATGGCACAAGCTGGAATTTAAATAAAATAAATAATAATAATAAAAAGGGCATGACAATGGATTATTTTAATTGGCATAAATTCCATGAATTTTATTTTATAAATAATTGCACCATGTAGTATGTGTGATGATGTCTTGATGTATGCATTGAGATGCATGTGTGAATTCAAATGCTGAACATGATTGTTAATTTCCAATACATCATATGCCATGCTAAATTAAGACCGAAATTGGTGAACATGAATAATGTGAAATGAGGAGATGGTTGTGGTGGATGATGATGCCCGGAATGTATAGAGATACATTGCCGGATGACCCTGGGAGATTCAGGATACCCGGAATGTGAGGGGCCGGAAGCCCTGTCGGTGGTCTTTGCCCGAGGGGAATGCCTCGCGATGCCACGATTGGGGTGCGGGATGCTCGGCCAGGGAGTGTAAATGCCGGAAGCCCTGTCAGAGGTTTTTGCCCAAGGGGAATGCCTCGTGATGCCAGTTGGGATGCGAGATGCCCGGAATGTGGGGGGCCGGATGCCCGGTGGCCTGGAATGGCTGAATGCCAGAGGTTTTTCTCGCATGGGATGCGAGTGTATAATATGAGATGAAATTGGTGATCCGAGGAAAGGTGATGTGGTGATCGAAAGGAAAGTTAAAAAGTGGAAAATTGAACCATGCATGACATGTGTATGATATGATGATGATGATCACCTATGGCATGATGATATGCATGATATGGTATGACATGATGATGATGATCACCTATGGCGTGATGATATGCATGATATGATATGACATGATGATGATGACATGTGTGATATGATGATGTCATGATGACGATGACATGTGTATGATATGATGATGATGACATGTATGGTATGATGATGTCATGTATATGGTGATGATGACATGTGTGTGATATAATAATGGCATGATGACGATGATATGAGTATGACATGATGATACACATGTATGTGTTATGATTGTGGTGATGATGCATGATAGTATGCGCATGGCTCCAAGGTAAGTAACGCCTGGAATGCATGTATGACTTGTATGATGCATTGAGTGGTTATTGGATTCCTTTACCTGCTGAGTGGTTGTACTCACCCCTTTTGGGGACCAACATTTCAGATTAGCAGCATGCCGCTCCCTGCCGTCACGCGGGGTGTATTTTACGGCCTACCTTCCGATGTAGAGGTTGAGTGCACTGAGATTGACTGTCCCTATGTTCCTGGACTGACTTTTATTCGAGTGCGCTGTTTAGTGATGTACGACATGGGCCTGACTGAGGGCCCTGTCATTCAGAAGTTCATATCCGTCCATGTTCGTCGAGATGGAGCGTGCGAGGGATGTTGCCACCGCCACCGCCTCGATGCACCGGGTTGGGTGTGAGGCCCCCATGCGTGACGAGTAGGAGCCGGATCTTTTTGGGGATAGTTAGCCGACACTGATGATGGGGATTGTTGCCCGAGAGTTGTAGCGGGTCGAGGGTTCTTTTTGAGGTTTTAGGCCGGACATGGCTAGTCCTGGCTTTTCCTTTTGATGTATCGACCCAAAGAAGTCCCATCTTGAAAATATATGTAAATAAAGTGTCATGGCTTGTCTATAAAATCATGATGATTAGTGGTGTGTATTAGTATCATGGTTGGTAGGGGAAGAGATGGTGATGTTTTATTTTGCTTCCGCTAATGAGTCGCGCTGGGACCATTTTAAAAAAAAAAAGTCTATGAATTACGACGCTTCGGCTAAGAGATGTAATTAGGTGTAACGCCAGGTGCCTATGGCGACCCTAGGTGGTTCTGGGTGTCACAGCGCCCCTTTTTGGTATCAGAGCGAATGGTTATAGGTGGAGTGATAAGGAGCCGCAATTGGAAATTGAGGAACATGACTTTACCCAATATTGCCAATGGTCATATGGTCAAAGATAGAAGAAAAATTCCATAGAAGGAAGGCGTTGAAGATGAATCAATGACCATCAATCTTGCACACATGGCCACAAATGAGGAAGGCCAGTCAAAAGAGACGTAGAATTGTGTCAAGACAAAAGACTGTCATCGACATTCAAATTTCCTTAGGAGTAAGCAAATACAAACTCTGGGGAATGGTAATTTGGTATCGTTTCCAATACTCCCACTATCTGAACCTGCTTTTGACGTATTTTTCCTATTGGCAGGAAGCATCCAGATTCAGGAACCAAGCTTAATGGTTAATTTGGGCGAATCAAATAACCTACATCGAATCCACCTAACCAAGGTGTAAAAGGACATGTCATCCAGGAGCTGATTCGAGTAAATGAAAAAAAGAAACCCCCTATGGACACCACTGGCGCCTTAACCTAGTGGTATGGGGGATGAAGTGGTCCAGACGCGACCAAGGTTTGATCCTCGGGAGTGGCAACTAGTTGCCATATGTAAAAACTAATAATTTTTTCTTTTGCTTCCCTTGCAATTGCAAAAGCGGGAGAATAATTGACCTAACAAAGCAAGAGACGTAGAACTTCATGTCCCACTCGCACTTCAGGTCCATCCAATCATCTGCAAACCGGTGAAGGGTAATGTTATATCGCTTCCAGTTATTCGACTCCTAAAAGAGTTCGTGACTAGCACGTTCCCTCTTGTCTGGTGCAAGATCACTTGACCACAAAAAATATAGACAATAGATCAGTAAGAGGCATGATAAACTCTCTTAAGCAAAATGGCGTCCTGAATATCCTTATAACAGATGACAGAAACCCTTCTAGTCTCAATTCATACTTAATTTTGGCTATGTTGATTGACCCATTTTCATCTTCTCCCCTGCAGGGGCAAAAGCAGAAGCACTCATCAAATCGATGATCAGATTCCCAACCCCAGCTGATCATTCTTGTGTCATCTCCCTATTCAATAAGGACAATCCATTGACAACCCTTTGTGAATAACCCTTTTGATATTCAAGATTCAACATATTTGGAAACACCATTCTATTAACCCCTAAAGCTGTCAATAGGGTCTTTTTTTAGTAAAAAGCATTCATTTGCTTTGAGAGTATAAGCTCCATTATATTTAAAATGTTGCATGCCGTTTCCAAATGAATTTGCATGATGATTTTGTTTGTCTAAATCACTTATTCCATTGAGGATTATTAGAATAGACAGCTAAGTGAAGAATACAAGATTGACTGAACATGTTGGATGAGGCACGTCAGAATGATGAAAGGCAAGCCATATCCTACACACAATCCCCCATCTATACACTTGTGAGATGAGTGCAGAAAATTCCATAACTACAAGGTAAAGAGTTCTCTCGCGAATGGTATGATAACCAAAATAGTGAGAGTCATTTAATTGCTCACCTCTTTGAGCCCCATACATTGGAAAAATTTATGTCCTACCCTCCGTTAAGAACCACCCCACACTGGGGCAAATCGGAGGCGGAGCAGCATCACAAGGTGAGAAGAGGGATATAAATTTTCTTGTTCACACTTGCATCAATTTTCGAGTGTCTTTATTGCATATGAACACTTGCGTTAATTTAAGTGCCCTAGAATGACGAAGAACAATTCTTTTTCTACACACTTATATTCACTGTACAACCCAATTGAATCTTAATTTCACCCTTACATGGAGGCAAAATAGAGGTTACTACCATTCAAGCAACATAACCAAGAGCACCGAAAAAAGATGAAGACTCAATAGTCTAACAACGATGTTTGCCTGAATTTGCCTAGATTAGTTCCTTAAGCAACAAAGAACAAAAATTAAGGGCATGAAAAAGCAGTGTACCTAGTAAAAGCAAGGCCAATGCCCATGAATGAAAAATTGTAATAAAAACTAGGGGCATGAAAAAGCAGTATGCCTAGTAAAAGCAAGGCCAATACCCCATAGCCAAAAAAATACAGTCAATTGTATTCCCAAGAAAAGTTGCTGTTGTGGTTCAATTGATAGAGCCTCCATCTTGCAGTGAGAAGAATGACTGGTGACAATGCCAAGGCAATCACCAACTCTCACCCTATTACACATGAGTCAAGCCTATATTGAGTCCCATTGTAAAAGTCTCTTCAAACTAGGGCACTTCAATTAATGTAGGATTTCATATGTCTATAAGCATCACTCGAAGAAGTACAAGCAAGATTATTATATCTCTTTTCACAGGATTCTTGACTAATAAACTCTGAGGTGATCATGCGACATCTTTTTCATAGAGCCGTGACCTTGATGGCCCCCTTAGATGAGCTGTCAACCGAGCCTACATTATGGTCCCGACAAAGACTTCTCATATTGGTAAAGTCATACCACTTGCGAGAATACTCGACCCCTGCTGACATGATGACATTGAGATAGTGTGGTCCTTATAAATCATGCATCAATGGTCAGGATAAAACAACATTTCCCATGAGAGTGAGCGGAAAGTCCTTTCAGACTGAAAGTCCCTTATCTGGCATGCTCAAGACATTTACATTCGGAATGAAGGTTATTTTTCAAAATTTTCCCCAGTGGAACTCAGATGATGCAAAATTGACAAAATTATGATGCATGAATCACATTTGAACTTAGGAATTTACAGCACATACAATCATATGCGCATACTATGCAAATAGCAAACATAATTTCAAAGATCAGAGATATTGTCAAGTAAACATATCTCTATCCCTATTCGTCTTTAGGTACCTACCATTATACTTTCTTTTGACACTCGACCTGTTCGAATTGTCCTTAGAGTATTGATACTTGCGACTATCCAGGTATCCCTTTGTCTTTAGGTACCTCACATTGTCTAGGTACCCTCCTATTGACACTTGACCTGTTCAAGTCGTCTTCGAAATTTAGATGCTTGTGATTGACCAAGTATCCCATTGTCCATGAGTGCCTATCATCATCCGGGTATTTCCTCTCATTAACACTCAACTTGTTCGAGTTGTCCCCATAGTATAGATACTCATGACTGCTCAAGTATCCCATTGTTTTCAAATACCTGCCACCGTCTAGGTACTCCATTTCCGTGACACTCAACCTATTCGAGTTGTCCTTAAATTACTCATTGAATGTTTGAGCATTCCACTGCTTTGTGTGCCTGCAGTTACCTAAGTATGCTCTCTTATCATCATGACACTTGGACTTGTTTGAGTGGTCCCAGATCGTATCATTAAATACTTGTGTTCATCCAAATATTCCAGTACTTTGTACACCTACGGCTACCCAGGTGTTTAAGCCCTTTTGAGTGCCTACGGCCATTCAGGTAAGCCTTGTGCTACATTCAAATTTATGTTACTGGGAGGTGGGAGACCTCCGCAAATATGCAGAGCATGTCCTTGATATTTCCTTTACCAAGAGACAAGAGACCTTCATGAATAGCCGAGGCGCGTCCTCAATATTCCAACTACTAGGAGGCGAGAGACCTTCAAGAATATCTCAGGTACGTCCTCGATATCTCTAATTACCAAGAGGTAAAGGACCTTCACGAATATCTCAAGTACATGCTCGATATTCCATCTACCAAGAGTTCGTACTTGTAATCCTCCAAGTACCCCTTCGATACCTGCAAATGTACAGTTATCCTCCAAGAGTTGTACTTGTGATCATCCAAGTACTATTTTGATACCTACAAGCAATCAGGTATTCTTTAGAATTTCATACTTGTGATCATCCAAATACCCCTTCAATGCCTGCGAATGTCCAGGTATCCTTCAAAGTTCATACTTGTGATCATCCAAGTACTCTTTCGATACCTGGAAGCAATAGGGTATTTTCCAGCATCTAGTACTTGTGATCATCCAAGTACTCCATCAACGCTTGCGAATGTCCGGCACCTCCAAAATTCGCACTCATGATCATCCAAGTACCCATTCGATGCCTGCAAAGGCCCAAATATCCTCCAAGTTAGTACTTGTGAATACCCGTAACTCTACCAATGCTTGTGAATGTCTAGGCATCAACCACTAGGGTTTACCCCAGTGACCACCCTTTCAACATGGAAGGGGGATGTGGGGGGTTCGAATCCCTACCTTATTAAGGGGGTGTTAGGGTGGACACGAATTAGTTTCAGAAGTGAGTTTCGACTCCCACGCCCTGCAAGAAGGCTGGACAAAAGTTTGAGAGTGAGAATTAGAATAAGAATAGAATAGGACTGACTAATTAAAAAACAAATATCTAGGTATCTTCCAAAATATATGCCTTGAGAAAGGTCAACACATCTCTCAAGAAAGGTCGGGAACCAACCAGTGTCATTGATGAAGATCAGGCACCAATAAAAAGATGCCATGAGAAAAGTCGGCCCATCCCCTGAGAAAGGTTGGGTAACAAACTGGTGTCCTTGACAAAGATCAGGCACCAACAAACAGATGCCCTAAGAAAGGTCGGCACATCCCCCGAGAAAGGTCGGGTAACCATCCAATGTTCTTGACAGAGATCAGGCACCAACAAATAGATGCCTTGAGAAAGGTTGGCGCATCCCCCGAGAAAGCTCGGGTACCATTCAGTGTCCTTGACAAAATCAAACACCAACAAACAAATACCCTAAGAAAGGTCGGCGCATCCCTTGAGAAAAGTCAGGTACCAACCGGTGTCCTTGACAGAAGTCAAGCACCCCATAAATCGATGCCCTGAGAAAGGTCGGACCATCTTCCGAGAAAGGTCGAGTACCAACCGATATCCTTGACAAAAGTCAGGCACCCCACAAATAGATGCCCTAAGAAAGGTCGGGTACCAACCGGTGTCCTTGACAGAGGTCAGGCACCCCACAAACCAATGCCTTGAGAAAGGTTGGCACATCTCCCGAGAAAGGTCGGGTATCAACCGGTGTCTTTGATAGAAGTCAAGCACCCCAAAAATCGATGCCCTAAGAAAGGTCGGCGCATCTCCCGAGAAAGGTCGAGTACCAACCGGTGTCCTTGACAGAGATCAGGCACCCCACAAATCAATGCCCTGAGAAAGGTTGACGTATCTCCTGAGAAAGGTCGAGTACCAACTGGTGTCCTTGATAAAGATCAGGCACCCCACAAATCGATGCCTTGAGAAAAGTCGGCGCATCTCCCGAGAAAGTTCAAGTAACATGCGACCGAAGAATGGTTCGGCCCCTGGAAAAGCAATTTCTCATCAAGGCGACCGAAGAAAGGTTCGGGTCTTTGAGGAGCAACCTCCTCACATCACCAGGTAAGATGATACCTTGATACTTGCCAAGCTTGAGATTTGCACCCTATCTCACTCATGCCCAGTAAGTAACTACATGTATCTTCTTATCTGTCTTACTACATATAAAACTATATTGATTTTTCCGCATAAGACACTAGGTCCCCAAATAAGGTATAATCTACTGCATAAGCACGGATAAAATTTAGGTATCAGTTTGTCTTTGAATGCAACCTCTCTGAGCTCACCTTCAAAGAGAGGCAGCTATTGATACCTAAATTTTGATTAGATTTTTAATTAGGCCTTAGTTTCTATATTATGTATTTTTCTTTTTTTTCGGATAATAAATAATAAATAATAAAAACAACAACAAAAATAGTAAAAACAAAAGAAAACAAAAAATTAGCAGCCCATCGAGGCTGGGCCTTCGCGCCCAGCCCCCTCCTTTTTCTCTCCCCCCGCATGGGCTCCTATGGCCCAACCTCCTTCTCCTCCAACCCGGCCCCCCTTTTTGCCCCTTGTCTTATTCCCCATCTGTCTTCTTCCCTAATCGAATAAGCAGCACGTGCCGAAGGCGAGGACGCGAGCGACGCCGGAACAGAGAAGTCGACAGTAGCATATAATGGAGTGGACACGTATTCAATGCAAGGTTGCTAGCTAGAGCCACCTCGATTGATGGGACGCCCGTTTGGCTGGCGAAGGCCGTTTGATGAGTGAGGACTGACGATCGAAGCTCCGTTGACCAGTCGCCCCCTTCACTTATAAATAGGCCTCTCCCGACAACGACAAAGGACACGCCGAGAAGGATCAAGGGCTGCTAGCTTCAAACCTCCCACTGAGAGACTTCAAATGAAGCCTGAGGATGAGCAAGCTGAGATCTAAGAGCTCTCGGCCGAAGAGGGAGAGGGTTGGGTCTAAGTGAGCATGCCGAAGAAGGAGGTCATCCTGATGCTAGATCTAGGAGAAGCCGAAGGAGAAAAGGCCGAATCCGAGGAGGAAAGAGGCGCCGTTGACGTTGCTCGACGTCCTGCGCCGAGCCGTGCCATCCTAATCACCCCCCAACGCCGCGTTGCACTGGATCTCCACCGTGTCGCTGTTGCCCGCCAACGTCTGCTTCAGCATAACCCCGACACCGTTCCAGAGACGAATCCTTGCTATCTATCGCCGTCTCGCTAACTAGCAACGCTGCCATGCCGTGCCCTCACTACAAACAGGTGACAAGCTGCCACTCTACTCGTTGTCATCGTTGTCTTCCCCTGAAACCCTATCCGCCACCATGTCTCGGTCATGACTAGTCGAGCGTACTCTGCACTAGCTGCAACCGCGCCGCATGCCCCGTCACCGCCGCTCAGACACTCTTTCCCCCCTGTCTCTGCCACAGCCACGTCAGCTCGACCGCCCCTCGGACACTCCCCCTCCACCGTCCGTCATGGCCACTAGACCGCGAAGCAAGCTGTAGTTGCAGAATCAGGTCAACCGGGTCGGATGCGTGACCTGGTTCCCTAGGGTTTCCCCAAGCGGGTTGGGTCATTAAGTCGGTTTTAAAACTCGGACCGAGCATCCCATTTTCAATTAAAATAGGCCCAATTCCGACATGTGGGCTAAGCCCTTTTTTTTTTATAAAACAAAACAAAAATCTGAGCCAGGCCTACATTGCAGGCTCGTCCGAGTCTTGGGCGAGCGGCCCAGGTCGATCCCGACCCACGTCATTTTTTAATACTATTTTAATAAAATAAAAATTTTATTTTCCAAAAAATAAAAAAAAATGAAAATATCCCATATTTTCCCAAAAAAGCCAAAAAAAAAATCAGAAAAAATCCAAAAAAAAAAAAACTTTTATGTTCAAAAATGAGAAAAATGTTCAAAAATGTTTTTTTTCTCCACAAATGCATGGAAAACTCCTCAAATATTGAAAAAGCGTCAGGGTTTAAACAAGATTAGGTTTTGAAAGGGTATTAGTGATTAACTAGTGTAATGAAGTCTCCAATCCTAATTTCTCTAGTTACGCAGGAGTGAGTATTTCTCCTAATACTTCGCTTGGGTTTTTAATCAACCCACCCCAAATTGATTAGTGGCGACTTTGTTTTAAAATTAACTTACAGGTTAACAACTTGAACTATTAAGTCGTGAATTGGTGGATTTGGGAGAGTCCAGGCTAAAATAGACCTAGCCAAACCATTAGCCTCCGCAGGCGCCCAATCAAGAACGGGCGCCAAAAAAGAGAGGTCTCGACACTTATCAACTGAGAGACATTATTCGACATCAAGGGAAAAACATTATCTAAGACACCAAGCTCGACGAACCCGGCCAGGCAAGTCTCAACCATGTTTGTGTATCGTCCTGAGTGCACTGGTGGTTGATGGTGTGGTTCAAGCGGAGGATCGTGTGCTTGTAAAGCTAGAGGCAGTCGGCCCACATAGCTCTCTCATGCTCGTTGCGGCACCTGGGGCCTAGCGAGTACGTGTTGGTCCGGGCGAGCTGGGCCCTCTCGAGGGCAACCTAGATCAAAGCCTTGAGGAAATCGGATTTTTGCTTGAGAGGGGTTTGCTTAGGGCTTTGGTTCAAGAAGTACTCGCATGATTGTAGGTAAGGCATCTTGCCACACCATGACTTCACCTCACTAGAGGAAAAGCAAGAGATGGTTTGAGATAGCAAGAGAGGCAAAAGAGAAAGATCATCACCTCTTGATAAAAACCCATAATCGAACTCGTGTATGTTGCTAAGTGCAACTTTCAATATGGACATGAGTGAATGCAGAGAAATGAGAATGTTAATGAGAGAATTTGAGATAAGTGATTTTGAGTTGGGTGGTTCGTTTGCCATGGATTGGCCCCTTTATATAGAAAAGAAGTCGCAATGGTGACAAGAGGCCGGCAGTTGCACCTCCCTTTGTTCCTTCGTGCCCCCATGATCCTTCCTTTTGAGGAACTTTCGTTTGAATTATTAGTTTATATCCAATGGGTTGATTTTGAATAATGAGAATGAATATAGAAGAAAAGAGCAAGAGAGAGAATGCACGCTTGTCAACTAGGACAAACATGTCACATCATTCCCTGATTATAAATAAATTCTTTTTTTAATGATGGACATAGATTGCTACATTTGCCTTTTCGGGGGTGCTTGTGGATAGTTGACCAATGCCTAAAACGAGAGGAGAAGGAAAAATAAGAGAATGAAAAGGGGGGAAAGAGTTATAAAATGCTTTGTTGATACATGTGTGGAAAAAATGAATTTGTGAATCTATGTAATTAGATTATGAAGAGAGTCCAGCTGCGTTGCAATGATCTGCCCACTTGTAATTTTTCAGAGGGTCAAATCAGATGGCTCGAAGTTTGTGCCCAATTGGAATTTTTATAGTCTTAAATGCCTGCCCTAGATGAGTTTTTCCTTAATTACTGACTAATATTATTTATACAATATCATTTTTATAATTATTTTTGTTTTTTATTTCTTTATTTATTTTTTTATGTACACGAGCCAGTAATGAAATGATGGGAGATGCGGATTGGGGAGTTTTTCGGGCATCTTTCCTAGGGTTGAATATTTTCTTAGCATTGCTCGTTGATTCTTTAATACAATTTCTGATTATGTAGCGATTAAAGGTAAATCCATCTCCTATTTTAAAAAAAAAAATTGCGGTTTCATTGGGTTTATATTATGAAGTGCTAGGTGAAGACTTAAAACGACTGAGAATTTTCCTACTGGGATGGGCCTGTTTTTTTTTTTTTTTTTTTTTTTGTCATAAAATAGTGCAGGGTCAGAGCGCCCCTTAATCGGGATAAGTACACTAATGGTGCCATAAGTTGTGTATGGCGCTCACTTTGGTGCCAAAAGTTTCTGTCGGATCACTTAAGTGCCAAAAAATTTGAAAAACGCTCACTTTGGTGCCAACTCCGACGAAATTGGCCTAAATCCGATGTGGCCTTTTTTATTAATTTTACGCCGATGTGGCTCATCGGAGAGCCGAGTCAGATCCAAACACCAAAACGACGTCGTTTGGCATCTTTCCCCCAACTTTGAAACCCTAATCCCCAAATTGAGAGAGAGGGAAGCTGCCTTCGTGTCTTCTTCTTCCTCGAAGACCCACACCAAAGAACGGCACCGGCACGGCACCAAAGAATACAGCACCGGCAGCACACTAGCAACAACACCAGCAACACACCAACAGCAGCAACGCACCAGCAACCCCCCTTCGATCCATCTTCTTCCTCCTCCTCCTCCGCCTCGCCTTCGATTTTTCCGCAACAATCTCCTCGCTCACCCGGTCGATCACCCGGTCGAGCAACTACAATGGTGGCCGAGTGGTGGCCGAGCAACGATGGTGGCCGAGCAGCGACGGTGGCCGAGCGACGGCGGGCAAACGACGGTGGCCGAGCGGTGGAAACCCTAATTTTTCCCTATGTGAGCTAAACGGCGCGTTTCCATGAAGCCATCCACGTAGACGGAAAAGCGACGTCGTTTTCTTAAGGAGGACCAAAACGACGTCATTTAAAGGCCCTATCGTTTTTTTTTTAAAAAAAATCAATTTGGCCGAATCTTCACCGAGGCCGGAATCTTTAGCCGGTGGCACCAAAGTGAGCGTTTTCCTCCGATTTGGCACTTAAGTGATCCGACGGAAACTTTTGGCACCAAAGTGAGCGCTGTACACAACTTATGGCACCATTAGTGTACTTATCCCCCCCTTAATCTATCTTTTTCCTTATAAAGAAGTATATTTTGTTAAACTTTCGTACAAATCTGATATGCTAAGTGATGTATTAAGCTATCGTTGGTTCATGAATATGGCGTAATTATTTAAAGGCCACTCACAGTCCGACATGTTACTCGATAATCAATTTTATATTCAGTCTCACTAAGTCTAGCGTTGCTTGTTCAATTCCAGCTTCTAATAAGAATGTGGTTTGCGATGCATCGATGTGTATCTTTAAAGGCCAAAAATAATCATATTTTTTGTATTTTTGGGTAATTCTAAACAAGTCCAGTTTGGGTAAATGGTCTACAATTGTATTTGGAAAATGCATATTTGTGATTTGTCGGAACTCGAAACCAAATTGATTTCAGATGGAGCTTAAACAAGCCAATTAAGTCTATGCCGTATTCGATTGGACAAATTGATGCATTTAAGTTGAACCCATATTGTCAAAGATTAGTTTAAATTTCATATTCAAATGGACAACACCACACGAGCCAGATAAATTTCAAGACGTAAATTGACTCGGTCTTCCCTAGTTCTAAGCCTAGGTCCCCTCATTGGTATCAGATCCGTTCCATGCACTTAGTAGGTGAATCCAGTGCTGAAAAGATCTTCACATCATGACAAAACCATAAATACTAGAAGCACCTATTTCTCTCGCTGCATCTCCATCTTCTTCAACCCCTTCTAATTTTCGTATTTCCAATACTTCTAAGATAGACTAACTTTATGAAGTCTCTCTTAGTGATGAAACTAAGATCTCTAAAACACAACTTCCCCTCATGAACCCCTATTCCACTTTTGCTAAACCCACCTCATCATTTTCTCCCATCCGCTCCATTCGTCAACTCATTCGCCAAACTCCAAAGGAAGTAAAGGAGTACGTTCAGTCCTCCAAGTTCAACTAACATCCTATTCTTGCCATTGAAAATGAGTACTTTGTTATTCTTCATATTCCTCCAGAGTTTCCTAGGTAGTGGATTCAACAAGGTTATTCTCATGTTCATTATGTGGCTGTTTGTCTTGCTCTTGCTGTTAATGGTCGCACAGGTTTGCTAGTTGTGGCAAGAATTGTGTTGTTTGATACTAGATTCCTAAAATACCAGCATGCTTACATTGGTACTGTCCAAACCACTTTGAATGCTGGAACAGTCTTCGTAACTCTGTATCCAAACTTCAATATCGCTCTTTCAAATCCCCACTACTCTCATTTCTCAAAGTCCAAGTTCAGCTTACTAGAGCTCCTCAAATTGTTGATTTTGTAGCAGCACCACTGCACTACCATATGGTTTATCGAGTGTAGAACCATGCTTTTGATTTGAATTTCCACAATGGAAATGAAGATGCTATATTCATTTCCATGCAGAATGATCAAGCATCCTACATTCATGTTCCCAGATAGATCCCTAAAGAAAAATTGGCCAAGCTCCTTCTAGAGACTTGGATCACCAACTATGAAAAGTTGCATCAAAACAACAAGCCATTCCAGTCATCAGACTCTGAGTTTGTTAGAAAAAAAGATGGAACTATTTCCATCAAATTTGACAAGGAAAATGAAGAAAGTTCTTCCATCTTCTAGACCCTCTTTATGATCGAACCATGTGTTCCCGAGTCAATTTCTAAGCCAAATCCAAAAATGCTTGTTCAATACTTCAAAAGTGATGGACATCCTGTCCATTACTACAAGAACCAATATGGTCACTATTTTTGGGATCCTTTTTGTCAATGTTCCTATTGCACAAACTCTCCTAACGAGGTAGACCCATATGCAAAGCCTCCACCTCGACGAAAACAAAAGAATCCAAAGGATACCATGTACCAAAGGTATTTGAACGGAGATCCTTCCGTTGATACTCTTGGTGAGTGTGACAAATTTCAGTTTATGGTTTCTTATACACCAATTCCACCACCAAAGTTCATTACTCCTCCCTCAGTCTCACCAACTCCACCACCATCACCTCCTCCATCTCCTCCTCAGAAAAAACCAACTCTTTCTCCGTTTTATAAGCCAATCCTAAAGTGGGCGAAGAAGCATTCCTACCCACTTGAGGCTCCAGTAGAAACACCACCAAGTTCTTTCATCTCCATGTTCCATGAGACGGACTTTCCCCCTCTTATTTGAGAAAGTTCCAAACTTTCGTTCCCTGCCCTAGAAGAATTCATTAATCCACAAGGCAGATATCGGTATGCTCCTAAGATACCTGTCCCTGTCCTTGTCCCCACTGATGTGGATGAACATGGAAGACAAAAAAGGACTCATATTGCTGAAGTCATCCTAAATTGGCAATCGGAGACTCTTTTGGCACATAACAATGCGTTCAAAGCAATTGATTCCAAGATTGTTAATGTGCAACAAGATCTTCGAAGGTACGATGAAACCACTAAGATGATGCTTTTAGATTTCCAAAATAGGCTTCATGCCTTGGAATCCGGAAAAAATTATCATCATCTCGAAAGTCCTAAGGCGGATTTAGAGAAGCTCAAAATGCAAATTCAGCTCCTTGAAGAAGGAAGATTCAATCAATTCTCGACTACTTTGCAGACAAAGCATTTGCCTCCATCGCCCTAGACGTCTATCTTTGCTGCTCTTACAGATGTTCCCGTCAGACAAGATAAGACAGATGTAGCTGAGATGCGAAATTGCCTCAAAGAACTAGATCGAATAAGAAAAGAAAATGGAAAGGAGGAGATGTCTGAAGAATCCTCGCTTGTCATAAAGGAAAAGCCAAACCAAATGATGCTCGAATCCATTAGAATCTTTCTTAAGAGATTTGGGTAATCAGGAACTACAACCTAATCCTATTACTCCACAACCTGATCTTGTCATTTCAACAGATCAGATTCTATTTCCAGCAGAACCAGCCTTTCCAAACATCTTTAATACCGAATCAGATTCGGTATCCCTCTTGTCCTTATCATCCTTCTCAATCCCTACCATTGATTCATTTCTTATTGTACCAGTAACTTCATCAATATTCATGGCCGATCCTCTGGACCAGGATATGGAATCAAACCCTTCTAAACCAAAGGTTGTTCAGCCAAACAATCCCTCTCAGCATGTGTCTACTACATCAAAACAGTTTTTTTATTGTTGATGATATTCCTTATCACAAATGGCCAGAAAGACTGGAAGAATTTCATACTTAGTTAAATTCTCAAGCCTTTACCAATCAAGATAAGTACGATGTCCTTTTGGGTTTGTCACAAGATTTACAGGTAGCCTCAAACACTAGTGGCAATCGTGATGAACAAGACCAGCTTCACTTTTTACTCTCACCTGACTTTGGTCATGTCATTACTCTTCTATATCATTTATTTGTGGGAAATCCTTTTGACCTCCAAGAGAATAAAGGAGAGAATTTTTCGAAAGAAAATGTTGCTCTCTTAAAAAAAAAAATCTTGATAAACATTATCGAGAAATGCTTAAGCTGTTCTATGGTATTGGAGTTAATCCAAACCTAAAGCACGTCTTCCTGACTTCCATCTCCAAAGAATTATCCCAACAGGTTGAGAGAACTTTTCTCAACAGACAAAGAAGAATTTAGGATATTCCATTGGGAGAAATCCAACAATAAATCCATTTGTGCCTTGAAGAATCGTGTATAAAACGCCAAATGATCCGGACTTATATTTCAAATAACAGAAAACTTGATACAGCTTGTTCTCACTAGAAGCTAAAAATGAAATGCTCCAAGCAAGATTGTGATGGTTCTTGTGGAAAATCTTCTAGAAAAAAGAAGCACTTCAAGAAGTTCTGGATAAAGAAATCTAGGCATGGCTCTAAGCACTTCTGAAGAAAGATGAAATGGCGATACTTATGCAAAAGAAAAGATCGCTCAGGTCACAAGAAATCAAATCGATGCTTCATCTGCAATCAGAAAGGATATTTTGCCAAAAAAAAAAAAGGTCAGAATCATCTAATACATCATATAGAGAATGAAACAGCTTCTCTTGAAAATGATGATATCGAATCTTTATTCTCTCGCAAGTATAAAGAACCATCTGAACAAACTCTTTGTTTCATCCATTATTACCAAACTTCTAGTGAAACTGATTCAGATTCAGATCCTGAAGATATTTTTCACATATCTCTCACTTCTTCAGAATAAAGCATTGACATATTTTCAAGCCAAATTCATTGTCTCCATTACCCTGTGAAAATATTTACTTCAAAGTTTGTCAAGCCTATCACTGTTATTCCTCTCATAGACACTAGAGCAAGTTCTTCAATGTTGGACACTAAAGTTCTTCCTGAAGAATATTGGACTTCTTGCGTTCGATACTTCAATTCTACTTTAGGAGATACTTTTTCTATGAATGTAAGAACTACTCCAGTAACCATCCAGTTTTTTCCACAATGTTCCATAACTACAAAAAAAATTTGGTTCCAGTCTTCTCAACAAAGACTTGATCGTTAGTTGGGATATCATGACTCAGATTTCTCAACTTCGCATCATTCCTGGAAAAGGTATTAAGTATAAGGATCAATTCTTTGAATTCGTCAATATTCAAAGACTTTCTCTATCCAAATAAGTCTGTTGGATCCAATCATGCAAAAGTTGTTGGAATCATATTCAGAATCCTATTCTGAATTCGTTCAAAAATGTTCTCATCTTTTATGAGAAAATCTAGAGTTCTTTGTTTGCCTTCCTTTCAAAAAGAATGAAGATATCAATCCAACCAAGGTGAGTCACATGGGAATGAATCCAGAACATTTGGTTTTAGCTCAAAGGGAATGCTCGGCACTATTGCAGGAAGGCCTTATTGAAATCTCCAATTCTTAATGGGCTTGTAAAGCGTTCTATGTCAACAAGCGTGCCGAGCAAAATAGAGGAAAGATGAGACTGGTAATTAATTATCAGTCTCTTAATCTTTTTCTCCAAGATGACGAACTTACTTTACCCTCTAGAAATTCCCTTTTTACTGGACTAACAAAGGCCCACATCAACTCCAAATTCGATCTTAAAGCCAAATTTTGACAATTGGGCATCCATCCTAAAGATAGACCCAAGACAGGTGTCTGTCTTCCGAACCAACATTTCCAATGGAAAGTTCTTCCTTTTGGCCTAAAGGTTGCACCATCCCTCTTTCAAAAGACCATGTGTCGAATTTTCCAACTAATCCTGTCAAGTGCAACAATATACATCGACAATATCTTGCTCTACAGTCCTTATGAGCAATCGCACTCCAACTTCTTAAGCAATTTGCAGAAATTGTGAAAAAGCATGGGATCATACTTTCTCAAAGAAAGATGAACATTGCCCAGACATAAATCGAATTGCTTGGTATGCACCTTAACAAAGGAACATACTATCCAGGGCCACATATTGCTCAGGAATTGTTGAAATTTCCTGCGGAAAACTTCACAACGAAGCAAGTTCAGCAATTTATTGGGATAACTAATTATCTCAGAGACTTTGTTCTAAATCTTGCAAAGCTACTGATTCCACTGCAATCAATGTTGAAAAAGAATCCCTCACCTTGGGGAAAATCTCAGACTAAAACAGTTGTTGAACTTAAGGAGATCATGCAGATTCTTCCTCCATTACAGATCCCATCAATAGGGAAGAGAATTCTCCAGACCAACGCTAGTGATGAATACTAGGCAACCATCCTGTTCGAAGAAATCGATGGTAAGAGACATCTGTGTGCCTATAAAAGTGGAAAGTTTTCCCAAACTAAAATGCATTATCATTCCACTTTCAAAGAAATTTTGGCGGTAAAAAATTGAATAAAAAAGTTCGAATTCCATCTCATCGGCCATCACTTCCTGGTAGAATTAGATATGGCATCCTTCTCTCGATGACCAAGTTTAAACAAAAGTATATTCCAAATTCTCAACTACTTTGATGGGCTGAATGGTTTTCAAAATGCTCTTTGAAACCAAACATATTGCCAAAAAAAAAAGAATATGCTTGTTGACTTCTTGTCAAGACCAAAAACACCAAAGAAATCAACATGTATATCATGAGGCATGTTTTTCATACCTTCATCACAATGAAAAGTACAAGATTGAGAAGATAAAAGATTGGCGAAGCTAGCAATACCCCCGTAAGATTATTGAGCAAATCCAGAATGACAGTCTTATTGAAAATCTGATAATCTCATGTGGCAATGCCACACAGATCTGTTTAAACTCAATAGAGATTCAATTATTTATCCTTTTGGATTAAATTCGGACTATCCGTTCATACATCCTCTAATCTGAAAGGAAAATGATTTCCCTAACCAACTTCGATAGTTATTATGGTACTTAACCAATAAGTACTTAATAGCTATTGAAATTCCAACCAAAAGATTCATTGCCAACCTCACCAGGATATTTGGACTCGGCAGAGGAAACATTGAAAATAAGAGTGACAGAAATCTCTTAGATTTCCTTAATTGGTTTTATCCCCCCACTCACTGGAGATACCTCTTACAAAAGGAATTAAGAACCACACAACCAAACCCCGAGGTCCATATTATTTTGTTTTTTCAACAATCATGGGCTTTTGTCACAAATAATGGCAACATTACCAATGCCTCTCAAATTATAGGTACCACAACCTATAAACCTCAACCGCATAGTGCAAAAGCTCGGATTCACAAATCTTATCCAAGACATGTTGGTTGTTGTGCGCACCAGTACCGAGAACTCCAAAGAGTCTTGTGCCAAGAAAATAAAATCATTCCTGAAGATGCATGGAATTATAATGTACCTACCACATAGGATCATTATAGCCTAGCACCAGAAGTCAAATAAGCACTCGAGGAATTCAGACAAGCTGCATCATCACAGGAGCATGAAATGGCAGAGACAGATGACATTGCACAGTCCTCTCAAGACCCCTATGCCAAATGGGGAGGTCCTTTTCTCCAAGACCCCTATGAACAGGGACCTTTGTCCTTATCTCAAAGCATAGACACATCCTATTATACTTAGCCATCCAATTAGCCTTAGCCAAGCATTCCTGCCGACCCTACAGGCCTTCCAAAATCTATAGGAAGCATCCTTGTCAAACGAAGTCCTTTCACCAAATTCACTTGCAGAACTTGAGCAAAAATATGAAGAACACCTTCTAGCAATGCATGGTTATGATGACTCGGACTATAACTACAATGCTCGCGACAGATGAGACTACTAACCGGTACAAGATCACTGTAGCAAGTTACTGTTCACTTTTACTATAGCAGTAGGCTAGAGAAGTCACTGTTCAATGTCACTATTCATACCATGCGAATAATTCCCTACCGGAAGTTTCCGGCACCTCTGTATGTTTCAGAACCCGTGAGCTTGGTCATTGTTTGTGTGTGGCCTCTTATTGCCTATAAAAGGCAATGGGGATGTAATGTGTTGAGCAAAGTCTCTTGAAGTAAAGTGAGTGTTTTGTGTAAAACTCTCAATGTCTTTCTAAACTCCTTTTCTTCTTCAACTTGGTAGGATCTTCTGAGAAATGCAGCTCGGATAGTTAGAAATGTTACCATCCTGGTTCTATTTGAGTGTCTTTAGACTTTGAACTAAAGGGCTGAGTGGTTCTCTGCTAAAAAGCTGTCCCTGAAAGGCTTGAACGGGAGAGGTTCGCCTACTGGGGGAAGGCATACCTGCAGAAAACTGACTCCAATCAATTTCCTAGATAATCTATATTATCAGTGTATAATAGAAACAGACTTTCTATTAAGACTGTGTTTGATAACGTTTCTGTTCAAAAATTGTTCCTAGGAACAGAAATAGAAAAAATTATTTATGTCCTAGGGAATAATTTTTTAATAGAATAACGTGTTTGGTAAACTTGTATAATTTATATTCTTTGAATAGAAAAAGAACAGAAACACGTTTAGTAAACTGATATAATTTTTTTGTTTCTTTTATTTTTTAATATTTTTATTTTCTTTTTTCTTTTTTCTTTTTTTCTTTTTTTTCCTTTCTTCCTTTTGGCTGGTTGCCGACCTCAGCCATGGCTAGCGACCAACCAACGAGGGTCAGCGGCCTCGCCCAGCCACCACGAGGCTCTATCTCGCCAGTGGCCTCGGTGGCCAGGTAAGCGGCCGGCGAGGCTGACCATGCATTGCCTGGGGAAGGTCGAGCCGGGTTCAATGATGACAACAACTTCCGCAAGTACGATCCCGGGTATGAGCCCGACGACTTCCCATCTCCGCCGTGGTTGGATCTACTGAAGAACCTGCATACGATGGCGAAGAGGACGAGGATGACGTGGAGAGAGTCCCAAGTCTTCTTAACAGAACGAGGGTGAAAGATCTGGGAAGTGAGGGGGAGGAAGGGTGGGTGGGCAAGGAGATCGAAGGCGATAGAGGTGGCGAGGTAGAGGAGGAGGAGGAGGAGGCGGCAGGGGGTGGAAGATTCACGGTGGCTAGACAGGTGGCCTGTCGGCTTTGCCATGGCTCGGTGTCTCCGGGGGCCAACGACGCTTCGGCAAGGTCGCCGGCCCTCGTCGGGCGATTGCCGGAGAGGATGACGATGGAGAAGCTAAGATACCGGAGAAAGGAGGGACGTGAGATAGAGGGCACCGGCTGAAGAGAAATAAACAAAAGAAACAAGTTTTGTGTTTTTGTTCTTTTGTTTCTTCAAAAGTGTTCCCTGAACAAGAAACAAGTTTTTGTTGTTTCTTGTTTATGTTCCAAATTTGTTCCCAGAAAAAAAAAAAAAAAAAAAAAAAAAAAAAAAGATAGATTTTTGTTCCCAAGAATAAAAGTGTAAATAAACGCGTTTCTGTTCTTTTTTTGTTCCCCGGAACAAAAGAACATAAATTTTTGTTCTGGGGAACAAAAACACAATTAAACAAACAACCCCTAAGGGTGCATTTGGTAACGTTTCTGTTTAAAAATATTCTAGGAACAAATAGAAAAACGATTTTTGTTCCAGTGAACAATTTTTGAACAGAAAACACATTTGGTAAACTTGTATAATTTTTTTTATTTCTTTTAATTTTTAAATATTTTTATTTTATTTTCCCTTTTTCTTTTTTCTTCCTTTTGGCTGGTCGCTAGCCTCGGCCATGGCCGGCGACCGGCCGACATGGGGCTGCCAGCCTCGCCCCAACCATGGCGAGGCTCGCCGCCGGCGCAAGGTCGCCCCACCCTCACCCGCCCAAGGCGAGCTCGCCTTAGATTCGGCGAGGCTCACCGCCAAGGGCTGGCGACGCTCCAAAGAAGGTCGCCTACCAAAGAAAAAAAGAAGAAGAAAAGAAAAGAATGAAAAATAGGAGAGAGAAAATTTGTTTCTCTATGTTCCGGTAACAAGAAAACTTCTTGTTTCTTGTTTCTATTCCAAATTTGTTCCCCGGAATGTAAACAAGTCCTGGAAGAAAACATAAACAAATGCATTTATGTTCTTTTTTTGTTCCCCGGAACAAAAAAAATAGAAATTGTGTTCATGACCATAAGAAAAGAACACAAACAAACAGCCCCTAAGGGCGCGTTTGTTTGCGTTTCTGCTTAAAAAATTGTTCCAGGAACGTAAATAGAAAAGTGTTTCTGTTCCTGGAACAATTTTTGAACAAAATAACGCGTTTGGTAAACTTGTTCCTAATAAAAAATAAACAGAAACATGTTTGGGAAATTTAGATAATTTTTTTATTTCTTTTATTTTTTCTATTTTTTCTTTTTTTTTTTTTTTTTCTTTTTTTCATTTTTTTTTTTTTTCTTTTGGCGGTCGCCGACCGGCGACCGGCGGCGAGGGTCGGCTCGCCTTGATCCGGCGAGGCCGAGCTCGCCCGGGCGGGGCGAGGCCGAGCTTGCCCAGGGCGGGCGAGGCACGGCTCGCCGGGCCACCGCCGAGCGACGCCGACTCGCCTGGAGATCCGGCGAGGCCGAGGCTCGCGGCCGCTGGCGAGCTCGGCTCGCCGAATCTGGGCGAGATCGAGGTCGCCCAAGCCGGCGCGAGGTCGACCTCGCCTTGATCCGGCGAGCCGAGCTCGCCTAGCGGCGGGCGAGGCGCGGCCCTCGCCGGACCACCGCCCAGGCAAGGCCGAGGCTCGCCGGCCGCTGGGCGGGTCGGCCTCGCCGGATCTCGGGCGAGATCGCCGGGCCGACCGAGCCTCGGCCTCGCCGGATCTGGGCGAGCTCGAGCTCGCCCAGCCATGGCGAGGCCGACCGAGCCTCGGCCTCGCCGGACGGCGAGCCTCGGCCTCGCCGAGGGCCGGCGAGCCTCGCCGTGGCCGGGCGAGGCCGCCGCCCTCATCGGCCGGTCGCCGGCCATGGCCGAGGCCGGCGACCGGCCAAAAGAAAAAGAACAAGAAAATAAAAAAAAAAAAAAAAAAGGTGTTTCTCAAAAAGTTTTTCAGAAACAAGAAACACAAAATTTGTGTTTCTTGTTTACATTTCTTTTGCAGGAACAAAAGAACAAAAAGGAACAGAAACGCATCCAAACGCGTTTCTGTTCCTTTTTGTTCCTGTGAACAAAAACAGAAAAAGTGTTTAAAAACAAAAAAAAAAAAGAATACAAACAAACGGGCCCTAAGTTTCCCATTGGATAACTTATGTCTTGCGTGTTGCTTGTGCAACCACCTACAGGATTTTCAAATTATTTCAGCAGCTCCGATTGAACTATGGAAGCAAGTTGATTTAACCACCTTTCCAAAAGTGGAAACTAAATCTGAATTTTTCAAAGTAAATATGATTTAACCCTGCTTTGATGAACTAATCTGACTTTTGGTGGCGCCAAAAAAAAAAAAAAAAAAAAAACTAAACATAAAAAAATAACGAGTATTTTTTTACCGTCAGCAAAGTTCGCGCATTATTAATTTCTCTAATTCTTTAGAGAGGGTACAGAGAAGCCACGCGAGTTTGTCGCTGAGAATTTGATGACTTAAAAAATTGTATTTTTATAATGTCAATCAATTAAGTTCTTAGCTTATCTAATCATTTTGTCCCCACTTACCTAAATCAGAAAGTATAAACTATATACATAATCTCCATCCTATTCTCAGGTCACCAATTTAAACAAGACCACCTCAGCAATGTAAAAACAACAACATAACGGTTTAATTAATGGAAAATGACAGGCTGACTTAGGCTTTATTTATTTTGTGAAAATTGAATGACTTTAAATATTTTTTTCAAGTGATACAACAATTATTTTCTAAAAAATATTTTTCAGATTCTTCATTTTTCTCGAAATAGACGGAACTTAATAGAACAATCTAGTTAAGGCAGACCTCTTAACTTAAGAAACTGCCAAAAAAAAAAAAGTTAGAGGTTGACCGACCAAAAAAGTTAGCGGGTTGATTGTTTACTTAACCCAACAAAGAGAAGGGGGAATAGAAAACGTAATGGAATGAGTTTTGTACTTGACTGGAATGAAGGAGCTAATTAACATCTTGAGTTTTGTCACTTTTAGGGTATTTTGCCTGTTCATGTTTTGCCTTATTTATGTTAATGTCATTTTCTTTCCTCAAAATCCGCCGCCCTAGTCCTAAACTTCCCACACGGCAAAATCCCCAAAACCAAATAAAAAACGTAACTGCTGAACCCTAAGCTTAGCTGCCGCTATGAGCCGCTGCCGTGCCCATTGTCGCCATGGTGCCGGCGGCAGTAAACAGTGGTGGGTGATGAAAGAGGTGAGGATTTATAGGAGACTTGGAGGATTGGAAATTTTAGAAAGAGGCAATTTAATATTTTTAGTTGATGATAATTTGGTAATGGATGATAAGTGAGATTTTTAGAAGTAGAGGAGAGTGAGTGATCACAGAGCGAAATGTGAGGATGGTTTGTAGGTAACAACTACCTAAGAGTCTAAGACGAACCGAGCTGGTAGTATGGACTTAAGATGACATCGAATTTAGCGTTAAGCTCAAATTGTAGGGAACCTTTGGGTACAAAAAGCCATTCTTAAAAGTTGGGCATTAGACCTATGCATGTGATTTCAAGTAGAAAAGTTTGCATGTAATTAATGAGATTTGAATAGAAGTTACCTTGTTGAGTCCCATGATAGCCCAACCAATAGTCCCAACTCTTCTGTTTAATTTAATTAATTTTAAAAAGTAACTATAAAATCTAAAAATGGTTGTTGATGAGAAAATTCTAAGTTCAAATTTAGAACATAACGCCAAGACACACTTACCTGATAATTATATCAACTATACCATCGAACTTTGATTTTGTCCATTTAATTATAACTTAGGATCACAATTCATCCCATTAGACATATCCTTTATTTTCAAAATGATTAATTTGTCAAATAACATTGCTTGCAACATATTTCTAATGTATTTCGTAACACTATTTCTCATGCCTAAATCGGCTCGTAAAAATGTGGACATAACCTCACTGCAAGATAAAGGACGGAGCAAACATAGTATTTGGAATGATAGAACAAGTTAAAGGTTGAGAGTGCATGCTGATGTGCTGGATACGTTTGATATATACTTCATAGAATTATAAGTAAACCTTTCTTCGTTAGTTCATGCAAGCGCGTTGGGTCTTGTTTTGGAATGATAGAGCAAGTTAAAGGTTGAGAGCGAATGCTGATGTGCTGGATACGTTTGATATATACTTTATAGAATTATAAGTAAACCTTTCTTCGTTAGTTCATGCAAGCGCGTTGGGTCTTGTTTTCTCCGGTTTGAATGGACTGGGATTAAACCTGGGTTAATAGTATAATCCAATGTCTCCACAAGTGAATAGGGTAGTCCGACCGTACAACCAGGGTCAATGCCTTTCGGTCAACGAACAAACTCAAGAGAAAATTCCCATAATGACACCGCATGTTGAAAAAAACTGCAGGCGCCGTGCCGCTCAAAACCCTAGATGAATCCGAAATTTTATTTATTTATTTCTGATAGGAGATAAGGCAGCTGACGTTTAGGGGAGGCAACTAAGGCAGGCGGCTTCTGCAACATCTACAGGCGAAGGGAGGCGACGGTTGTTGTCTTCTGTCCCTATTGCCAATCATTCAAAAGCGGAAAGTGGATATCGTGGGATCAACAATGTTGAATCTGTAGGTTTCTTCTTGAGTTTTGACCCGAGAAAGGGTGTCCTAAACGTGTCGCCTTTATCTTAAGAAGTTCTTTCTCTTCACGTTTATACAGAGAGAGAGAGAGAGAACCACCGATGAACAGTTGAAGAAAGCATACGGATCATTAAGTGTCTTATAATTAAGCAGTAGCTCGATGTACTGATTACTGTTGAAGCAAATGAAAGATCATTTCTAGGAAAAATAAAAGGGTCTGCTCGATGAGAAAGTTTTTAGCTTGATAAAGTATTGATAATCCAAACTAGCAGATAAGTTAGTGCGCATGGGATGACTTCTTTATATAAGCAGCACCCTCTACTAGTAATTTTGAACAAAATCTGTAATATATAACAGTCATGCCCAATGACATGCTGATACATCCAGTAGACAAATCAAATATATCGTATCCTCTCTTTTTTTTTTCTTTTTTTTTCTTTTTTTGAGTTAAAGGTTAGGAGGGACAATTGGCAATGATTATCCATCTGAGCATTAACATAAGGGTTCTTCTCTTGCTCCAAAATGTAATAACTAGACAACTCATAAGTGTATAGGCCTGTCATCTAACCCCATAGACATGCTAGAAACTAAAAAGTTCTCTGACGTAACAAATGTCCTTGACACAAGCTGGTCTAAGATTAACCAATGATATGATGTGTGACCCCTAATCATTGGGCTACCATTGCCCAATCGTATCGAATATTATTGTTTATTATTACATATTGAGTAATAAAGAGTAATCATAAGAATGATACATTCTTTTTTCTTATTAATATCCCGTCATGCGTCCCGTGATGATTGACTTGTAGATAACAAACATCTTGGACTATTTGGGGTTCAAATGTTGCGGTTTGCTAAAAACAATCATTCGTTTAACTAACATTATTTATTGAATATTATTTTTCCCTCAGACGGCCAAAAGCAAAAAGACATAATCATGTACAAAACAAAAGCAATTATTGACAAGATTTATCTATTCAAATGCTTATACGTCCACATGCATGTCTACGAGCCTGTAATGAGATGGGGAGTTTTTCGTGCATCTTCCTTTGTTTGAAGATTTTCAAGTGTCGCTCGTTGATTCTTTCTATCTAATTTCTAACCATGTTGCGACCAAAGTAAATTTATCTCCTCTTTAAAACTAAAATCCCAGTTTTAGGTTTGTCTAAATTAGCGCTGAGTTAACACATAAAATGACGGAGGATGTTCCTTCATTGTTAGTAGCATTCGAAGGGAACGGGTCAGAGAGCACCTTAATCTATCTTTTCACTTTAGATACGTTCTGAAAACTAAATATTTTTGTTAGGTATTTCTATGATTATTTTCTCTCCCAAAAAAAAAAAAAAAAAAAAAAGTGGGGGGCCTACTCCAACATTTCTATTCCAAAAAAATGTTAAACTTGGCTACAAATTTGATATACCAAGTGATGTGTCAAATTGTTATTGATTCTTAAATATGACCCATTTATATAAAGGATTAGTCGTAGCTTGACGTGTTACTTAGTGGATCAATTGTAACCAGCCTTAGTAAGTCTAGCGTTTCTCATTCAATTCCAAGTTCTGATAAGAATGCAGTTTGTGTGTATATTAAAGACTAAAAATAGAGTAGTTATACAGTTCGTAAATGGTCTAAACTTGTATTTGAAAAATGCATACACATTATATTGAAACTAGAAACCAAGTCGATTTCATATAGAGCTTAAAGAAGCCATTGAAAGCCGTATTCAATAGGACAAACTTCTTGATGCGTGCAAGTTGGAAAGGAATTGTCAGGATTTAGTTTAAACTTCGTATACAACCAAACAATCCCATAGAATTCCAATAAATTTTCAAGATGTAGCTTCAAAATCAAGAACCAATCTCCAGAATTATCTAGCATATTATTAGGAAATATTAAAGCACTCGTCGATTTCTATCACTGTTTTCCCCGTTGGATAAGTTATATTGTACATACTGCATGTACAACCAGCTAAAGAATTTTCAGATTCTTCAGCAGCTCTGATTGATATGAGTTAGCAATAATCCTAAATTGATAGCAAAGTTAATTGAAATGAAAAAAAAAAGAATTGATTAAAACATCTTGAGAAATTGAAATTAAATCTGAATGAACAATTTAAGGGTAGTCATCGAAGCGTTGCGCTTCACTATATTTTGCACTTATAAACCATGCATTGATGCACTAATCTAACATTAAGCGAAAAAAAAAAAACTAATTATTAAACAAATTGACCAGAATTCTTTGACTGCCAACAAAGTTTGGTCATACATTATCCCAGAAAGGATATATAACTCTACTAAATTTATATAATTATTCTCATTATTGTCTAGTGAGGGTCCCGAAAGGCCACGTCAGAGATGTTTATTTTTTTTTGTTGGTCAAACAGAAATGTCTGGTTGGATCGGGACATTTATGATGAGAATTTTGATGACTTAACGAGTAGCACTTTTATAATTTCAATTAGTTGACTTCTTATCTTATCTAGAGATTATGTCCACTCTTACCTAAATCAGAAAGTATAAACTATATATATAATCTCAATCCTATTGCCACGTCACAATTTATAAAGTCCACCTCGGCAATGTCAAAACATCAACGCAACGGATTAGGCAGTGGCAAGCGAAAGAGAAATTGATTGAGTATTCTTGTTAAGTTAGAGGACTTGATTGAATAAAATAAAAGAATATAATTTAATTAAACTAGATGATTGAAGTTTCACCCTAGGCTCGCCGTCACACCCGCCGTTGCCGAGGCCTTTGGCTGCTCGGTGCCCACCATCATGACGGCAGCGGCAGCAGTAAATTGTGGTGGATGATGAAAGAGGTGAGGATTTGTGGGAATCTAGGAGGATTGGAAATTCTAAAGAGGGTTGTCACGACCTCCTTTTTTTCCGTCCGGGGGAAAAGGAAGAAGGTTTAGGGGTATTTGCCTAAAGGAGTGGACCAATGGCCCTAAATTAAGCGCGAGCTCTCCCAAGCCCATATCTCGCACGACGTTGGATTTCATATTTCAATTATTAACAACCTAAATATTTCTAGGAGTCGCCACTAGCCTATTGGGGTCGGCTAGAAACCAATCGAGACACGGGAGTGGTGTCTCGATTCCTACGCAACCAGAGATTTCTAGGAACGGGAACTTGTTTACGCCAATGTTTCTATTAGCGCCCTCGTGATACCACTAACTTGGAAAGTTATTTATCTAAATAGCCACACATTCTTGATTACCAATTATAATCTTTATGAAACCACTAAGTGTCCATGCAAATGTTTTTGTAGTTTTTTTTAATGTCTAGACTAATCATAACATAATTTAGAAGAGAAATTTACACTCAAATTAATGAAAAGCGGTGGGTAAGTAAACATCCAAGAAATTGAAATGACTTAAAAATAAACGCGGAAAAGATAAACCCGATACAAGTCAAGCAAATAATATTACATGGCCTTGTTATCACGCCCCGGGACAGGACCCCCATGAGCAAATGAGGATTCAAATATGCATGAATTACTCTATATGCATGAAATTACTTTAAATAGTTTTAATCTACGCAAAATGGATTATTTCAAAAATGGTTATAAAATACCAAAATAGCATTAAATTAGGAAAATGACCTTTTAAAATTAGGAAAATTTCATATATGTCATTTATATCCTAATTTGATGTTATCTAACATTTTTTTTTATGTTTTTGAAATTTTCATATTTTTTCTCTTTTTTTAATTATTTTTAAATAATAATAATAATAATAATAATTCCTTAAACCGATCTATGCTAACATGGAGTAACACAGCACATGAATATCACAATAATCAAGCTCAAATCGACCGTTTCAAGATCGAAGCTTAGTTTGGGCATTTTGTCGAACACTTGGTGTGCATTAAACTAGCCCCAATAGCCTTCTCGAGCCATGTTTGCAGCCTTCAATCTCCACTCATGAGCAATCTCATGTGGAACTAAAGTATTAAGATTATACTACCACATGCAAAGAACAATATTAGATAGAAATCATAGCTAAAAACACACTAGAACCAAGCTAAAATCATCCTCAAATACACGGGTTTGAACTGATTTTGCAAATCTGGGTTTGAACCCAAGTCAAACAAACAGGTTACATGCCCATCTTCAAGCCCCGACACTCATCCCATACGAGATCGAAAGGAAACATTACTTGATCCAAGTGAAATTAGGTAACATGAGCTTTCAAATGCAATAAACATCACAGAGAATGATCCACCGAACAACATCAAAATGACCTCTCCAAGAAGCACACATGCAACACTCTCGAAGAGATTTCAAACACTTGGAAAAATTTCAACCTCAGAAATCAGTTTTCCGGGCTGGTTTCCCTCTTGATTTTCATGATCAAAACATGCTCAAACTCGAAAATACGTACATCTAGGATGCTTACCTTACTTCCTAGTTTCCTTTTCAAGTGGTTTTTGGCCAAGGAAACCGAGACATTGTCCTCTGGAAGCACGTGGAAATTGGCTTCTTCAACTGGAAATGAGATCTGCAGAAAAGAAGAACTGACAACGAAGTTTTTCGTTGACCTCTAAAATTAGACTTTAAGACGTCTTTTGTTGGAAAAATTGACACCAAGATAAACTATATGTATTCTAGTTTGGTCTAGAAGTCAATATTTTTCTCATTTGTTTCTCAAATTTCTCAAAAAACACTGACTTTTCATCACTCGTGACCAACTGGGCTCAACACTTAGAAAAAGTTTCAGTGTTTCCTGGCCCGCCTGGAGGGTGTCTTTCGGGGGGCGTTAGGGGGCCTTCCCGATCTCCATTTAGGATGTGCGACCTATGGATGGAAAGATATTTGAGTGAAGTTTCACTCTCTAGTTGAAGGTTTTGGCTAATTTTGGCCTAAGGGTTGTGAAAATCTCACTTTTCTCTCCAAAGGTTGATCTGGAATTTCTGGGTTTCTTTTCTGGAGTTGCTTCTGAAGGTGTCTTTGGGGAGCGATTCCGAGCTCTCTCCTCTCCCCCTCGTCTCCTCTCTCTCTTTCCTCGAAATACCTTGCTTCCTTGATCTTATCCCATGAATTAGAGGATTTTTGGTCAGCCTTTTGTCCACCTACCAGGCCTGTCAACAGGGCTACTTCACCCACTCTCTGACTTAGCCAATTTTTTTCAATTCTGCAGCTGTTGAGTGTGCAGGTTTTGCTGCGATTTTCCGGTGTTTTCAGCAGCTTATCCCTGGAAAATTTTCGTCCAATTTCAGTAACAATGATGGTCTTCCATCACGTGCAGAGATCGGGCTGGTTGGGCAGGTGAGGAGGATATGGTGGGGCCACTAATATGCCTACTTAGCAGCTCCGAATTAAGACCTAATTGTGGGCTGGGTTTTGGTAACTAGTTTGAGTGCTTTAATCCATCAATTTGGCTGCGGTTTTTGATCAATTAGCAAGTAAATGTATATTAGTTTAAGATCTCAACCAAATTTTGCAATTGTGCCCACCCAATTTTGCAAGAAAGTCCCTCAAACTTAGCCATTTTCTTATCCGAAAAATCCCAATTCAAGGCAAATTTGGTCTTTTTGGCTCGATTTGATTGATTCAAGTTGGCCCAAATTCAATTTCAACTTAATTGGTGACCAAGATGATGATTTACGGGCTCGGCGCAAATTTTGCAAAATTTGCGAATTTGTCCCTCAACTTTTGGAAATTGCATTTTGGCCCCAACTTGCCATTTGAATTCCAATCTGACCTTCTGGGCTTGGCTAGTCACATTTAGATCATTGGCCCCAACTTTTTTTTTAATCTTTTTTTTATTTATATTTTCAATTTTCTTTTAAAGTAAAAACATATTCCATTTAAAACACTATATTAAATGCCTAAATAATCTATATGCAAGAATTTAACATGAAATATTTTTGGGCAAAAATTTAGGTGTCAACAAGGATTATTTTGTCTTAGTAACAAATAAGATTTTGTTAGAGGACGGTGAGTGGAATTTTCAAAAGTAGAGGAGAGTAAGTGATTAGGGAGTGAAAAATAAGGATGGTTTTAGTAACAATTACCTAAGACAAAACCAACTCTAGTACTAGGGACTTAAAGATGACACTGGACTAGGCGTTAAGCTTGAATTATCGGGAGGCTTTAGGGAAGAAAGCCTTTCCTAGAAGAAAAAAAAATACATCACCAGTGTAAAGTAAAATTTACATAAACCCCCTTATCCACTATGGATTGGAGGATTGTAACTACCCATTCTCCTAAATCACTAGCGTATAAGACCATTATTCTAAATAGCTTTTACACTACTGATTTATGCTATAATTACCCATCTTAAGATAGAGTGAATTGCATGAAGTTTAGTTATAAATTCATAAAGAATTGTGTCAAAATTCCAATGAATCTTTTCTAACCTAAGGGTGCAAGCGCATAAACCCATAAGATAACCTGCAAGCCCAATAATTAGTTAAGTTTAGGCATTTGGCTCGTGCAGGTTGTTCTCATCTAGAGCAATTTTCACACAATTGGTGGGACTTTAATAGATAATTTTCAGTTCTAAAGCTAGAAATGCAATGGTGTCCCAACTAACTGCACCAACCCTAGAGATTGATTCAAATAATTATTAAATGTAAATATGTGATCTAAAAAATTGTTGATGTGGGAAATCAAAGTTCAAATAATTCTTTGTTAATTTTTACAGTGAGTCTCAGCCCCAAAACTGCAGTTTTGGGGTAAGGGCAGCCCTCGAGTTATGTGCAAAGTTGCTAACGTCAAGCTAGTTGATGTGAGATCTGCGTTAGGATTTCATACCCACTCCCCCATCATCCCAAGGCAGTTACTGCTCTCTGACACCAAGTAAGGTTCTCAGTCCCAAGCAATTGTAGGGTGAGGGTAACGCCAAGGTTATATGTAGAGTTGCTAATGTCAAGTTGGGCAATGTGGGATCTCTCTTAGGATTTCATACCGAATGAAAATATTTTTTTTATAGAATTATTATTTCAAATGATATAAGTGATTATTTTTTTATTTTTTTTTAAATCGTTCATTTTTATTTTTATTTTTGTCAATCAAACAAAGCTTTGGAGAGTCACAAAATGATCTTCTCCGTTAGTTTGTAGAAGCGTGTCGCGCCTTCTTTTCTTTGGCTTGACTGGAATGGAAATTAAAATTGGAATAGTATAGTCCCATATCTCTACAGGTGAATAGGGTAATCGGACCGTAAAACCACGGTCAGTGCCTTTCGGTCAACGAACATCAAGAAAACTTCACAGGAGACACTGCACGTTGGAAAGACTGCATTCGTTGTGCCTTTCAAGACCCTTGAATAATCCGAAATCTTTTATTTATTTCTGATAGAAGATAAGACGGTTGACATTAGGGAAAAGCAGCTAAAAGTTAGGTGGCTCAATGATCACCTAATCAAAATGGCTCGAATTTCAGCAACATCTAGAGGCAATGGCGACGGTTGTTGTCTTCCGTCCCTATTGACTTATCGTTCAAAAGCGGAAACAGGATATATTGTCGGACCGACAACGTTGAATCTGCAGACTTATTCTTGAGTTTTGATCCCAAAAAGAGTGCCAGGAACGTGTTGCCTTTATCTTGAGAAGTTCTTTTTACTTCATGTCTGGAGAGAGAAGAATATATATATATAGATCATATAACGTCTTCAAATTAATACGTGCCCTAAGGTACTAATTTCTGTTGAGATAAATGAATGATCTTTTCTAAAATAATAAAACGTTTGCTCAACTTGAAAATTTTCAATTCTTTTAAAATATCAATAATGCAAATTAGCAAACAAGTCAGTGCCTTTGGGACAAAGCTACTACTTTTTCTTGTATGGCTATTTACGAAGTGCCCTTTATATAAATTTTCTATAAAACCTATAGTGCATAATAAAATTATGCCTTGTGACGTGCTGACATCATATATCAAGAAGATAAATCAAATATATTAACTGTTCTTTTTATTTTATTTTTTCTAAATGGGTTAAAAGGTTAAGAGGGGTGACTAGCACAACTACTCCTCTGGATATTATCATAAGGGTTCTACACTCGTTCAAAGAGGTTCTTTTTTAGCTATAACTACTCAACTAATTTGTCGGTGCATGAGCTTGTCGCCACAGCCCCACAACTCTCTTCATATTATGCAGCAAACATCTGAGGCACAAGCTGATTGAGGTTTGTCAATGATATGGCTCGAATTTATTATCTGCTGAAAAAATAGTGTAATCCCTAATAACTGGGCTACAACGCTTGGTGGTATTGAATGTTATTGTTTTTTTTTTTTTTTTTGGTACTAGAGGAACCGGCTTGCAGCCGACAGCCACGCCGTAAACCCCTGGGTGACACTTAAGCAAGAGGACCCACCACCCCGAGTCACACTTAATACACCTAGCGCCTCCCCCCCGGTTTTAAACCCTTCACCTTTGGGCCGAGGATCAACGCGCCTTATCCAGCGAGCCACCGTGGCCGGTGGTGTATTGAATATTATTGTTTGTTATTGCATAGTGAGAAATAATGAGTAATCATAAGAGTAGTATAAAAAAGATTTTATTAATTCGCCGCCATGGGTCATGTGATGATTGTAGTTAACAAACTTCTTGGACTATCTGGGGGTCAAATGTTACGGCTTACTGATAACAGCCATTCATTTAAGTGAAATAAATTAAGAACATTCAAACCTCGCTCCCTGATCGGTGGATTCGTGACGTGAAGTCTTCGTGGAGAAAATGTTACCCACGTAAATGTAGAGTTTTCACGACTGTGCAGAGTCCTTGGTCATGGTCTTCAATCTTTCAATAGTGTCTTAACAACCTTCATGCATGTCAAAGAGGGTCTATTTCATAGAAATTTCACACATTTGCATCTCGTCGAAGAAAATAAGCAACCGCACCATAATAAACCAGAAAGATATAAACGTGGACACAATCACGTTGATGAGATAACAGTGGAATGAACAGAACATTAGGAATAAAGAGCAAGTAAAAGATAAGAGAGAATGCTAATATGCCAGGTTTGTTCAATATATCCTTAGAGAGTTACGGATTGATCTTCTTCGTTAGTTTATGGAAGCGTGTTGCGCCCTCTTTTCTTCGGTTTGAATGGACTAAGAATTGAAATTGGAATAATGCGATCCCATATGTCTACAAGTGAATAGGGCATTTTGACCCTACAACCACGGTGGATGCCTTCCAGTGAAGGAACTAAGAACATCAAAAAGCTTCACGTAAGACACCCGCACCTTGGAAAAGCTGCATGCGTTGTGCCGCTCAAAACCCTAGAACAATCCTCATCGACGATAAGATGAGAGAGTTGACATTAAGGAAAACAGCTAGCGGCGGCTTACCCCTGATCAAAATGGCTCAAAGTTTCAGCAACATCTAGAGGCGATGGCGACGGTTCCCGCTTCTCTCCTATTGCCTGATCATTCAAAAGCTAAAAAGGTGGATAATTGTTGGATCAACCACATTGAATCTGGCGACTTATTTTTGTCATTAATGTGGGAATTTAATCTTAAGAAGTTCTTTTACTTCAAGTTGAGAGAGAGAGAGAACCATCAGTGAGAGTTTGAAGGAAGTATTTATACCATATCATGTCTTATGATTAATCAGTAATGTTGAAGTAAATGAATGATCTTTTAAGGAGAAGTTTGAGTCTTTCAAAATATCAATAATCCATACGAGAATATAAGTCAGTGCATTTGAAACAAAGCTGCTACATTTTAGTATATTCAAAGGTCAATTTTCAATAACTATGTTTTTTCATAATAATCATGCCTTGTGACATGCCGACATCACATCAAGGAGGGGCGATTAGTATAGCTACTGCATTAGTCATTACCATAATGGTTCCTCACTTGCTCCGAAATGGTTTGTATGAGCTATAACTACTTAGCTCGCTCATAGGTGCAGGAGCCTGTCACCGCAAACCCACCAGCGTACTAGAAGCCTAGTCTCTTGACATTACGTAACAATTGTCAAAGACATGAGCTGGTCTGAGGTCCGTTGATGATATGTTCTCGAATTTTTTATCTCATAGAAGACATTGGGACCCCTAATTAAAGGGCAGAGAAACTTAATGGTATCAAATTTTGTTGTTATTGGTACGTATTAAGTAATAATGAGTACTCGTGAGAACAATACAAAAGATTTTGTTAATTTGCCGTTGTGGGTCAACTGATGATTAACTTGCAGATAACAAACTCTTGGACTTTTCCCCCCGCGGGGCCCCGGGCCCGGGGGGAGGTTTGGTCAGATGTTGCGGCTCTCTCTCTCTCTGGTCGCTGGATTGGAGCAAAAGTTAGGTGCAGCCTATCGTGTTTAATCTTCGAGGAAAAGATGTTATCCGAATCTAGCCATGAGAGGTCACGGGCAAAGCCAGAGGAAGATGCAAGCTGTTTGACGCCGGTCGATTTTGAAATCCACGTAGAGCCATGCAGCCGAGGAGAGAGAATTTAAACGTGCGCCTTTTTCTTTTTCTTTTTCTTTTTTTTGGGTCAAGCACGTAAATGTAGATTTTTCGGCGACTGTTCAGAGTCCAAGGTTCTGATGGTCTTGTCTTTGGACAGAGTCTTGACAATCTTCATGCATGTCAAAGACGATCTATTCCCTGGAAATTTGGCACATTCGTGTCTTGTCGGGAAAGCAAGTGATCGGACGATAATAAATAGGAAAATAAGAAAGTACATTAAGATATTGGATTAGTGTGGTTCATTTGGTATGACCTAAAATTTAGAAATCACATTGAAAAAATTAGAAGTTCGAGGATGACATTATACATTGGACTAAAATTCAAAAACCGTGTTAAACAAATTAAAAGTTCATGAACAAAATTGTAAATTCAGTCAAAATTTACGAAGTATTTATGTCAGTAGGACAAATGTATTTATGTCATTATTCCTAATCTAAATCATCAATAGGACAATGTATCAAGTTCTTGATATAAAAGAAATATAATAATCGAATAATTTACTTCCAAATACTTGACTATCGATCTAAATCTAAGCAAAAAACCTAACTTAACCAATTATAATTCAAGGTTGATTTGTG
Organism: Eucalyptus globulus; assembly: GCA_014182545.1. Taxonomy (NCBI): domain Eukaryota; kingdom Viridiplantae; phylum Streptophyta; class Magnoliopsida; order Myrtales; family Myrtaceae; genus Eucalyptus; species Eucalyptus globulus. Next base: position 15,494,410 of record CM024721.1, on the reverse strand, counting down.
ATTTAAGCAAGCATAGCATATTCATTAGCATCTCAATTCGCTGGACCGTGGTACTATATATGTACATCAAAGAGGATTTTAATTGGAAATTATAGGTTGGTTATGTTACTATCCTAGTCGAGTGACGATGAAAGAACCTTGATATAGAACAAAGAGTACAACGCGAAAGGCTCTGAAAAATATTGCTTGTCCATAAATAACACTCAATGAGGAATATAATGCAATATGGAGTGGATAATGAAATAAAAAGTCCACCACTCAACTGTCGTTTAGTATAATAAATTGAAATTATTGGCCTTTAGCTATAGTATTATTGCAATTATTAAACTCAATCATATTAAATATTCATTTAGAGTTGTTGACTTCACTGAGGTGGTTAAGCTGTTCATGCAAAAGCATTAGTTTTGATCAGAATTTCTAAAACATAAATTAATTTTTTATCAGAAATTAATTTCTCAATTTTTATTCCCTAGACGAGTTTTTGAGCAAAGAAACACGTTTGATAATAATTTAAAATTTATATTTCTAAAACAGAAATCCGTTTGATAACAAAATATAATTTCTACTTTTAGGGGGCGTGCCTAACAGGGGCAAAGGAGCGACATCCGGTGCTTGATGTCCAATATTCGGCGATCAACGATCAGCGGTCAACGGCCGCTATCCCATAAGGTAGGTGGGCGATAGGTGGTAACAAGAGTGAATAATGAAAATAGTTTTGATTTCTCACTTTTGTTCCAAAAATTGAAAAAGCTTAAAATTTTAGCTTCTAATTTATACTATAAATCTATTTTTGAAATATAAATATGTTGGAGAAATGGAAAAATAAAATTGCATTGTCAAATAGATTTTTATTTCAAACCTATTTCAAATAACAGAAAAACCAAAAAAATAAAGAAACATAAATTTTGCCATGCACACCCTTAATTTTAGTTATTAAGTTGTAACTTTTTGTGAACTCGATGAGTAACTTATTTCAAAGATAAGCTCAAAGATTATTTAAGTGTGCAATCATCCACTTCACAAGCTTAAACCGTTTAGCATACGATGCATATTATTATAATAATTTACCATAATTATCTCAAATACTAACATGAATTTTTGTGCATAACCATTTATTCAAAATTTAGAAATTTCAGCGTATGATTTAAATTACGCTTTTATAGCTTAATCCAATAAAACAATCATCAAATTGAATGAACGATCGTAAAATGATGACCAACGCGAAAATAGTCAACGGGGGGAACATAAACATATCAATAGGAAACAACCTTTCGAGGGCCCTTTATAGATTTGTATTATAAAGAATTACAAATACTTGTCATATCACGAGGAGCTGAAAATTAAAGAATTGAAAACCCCATATGCAGACAATCTTCACGATCCATGTACGATTGTACTTATTGTCGATGAAGAAAATGACTGTTGATGTCGTGCTTTCCTTAATTGATGATTCCTTCACCTTACTTTCTGAGAGTGCTAGTATGAACAAAATAAAAGAGTTAGGGAAGAGAATAAGAACACAAGATTTATAGTGGTTCGGCTTAATCCAAGCCTACGTCCACTCTCCCACGATAACAGCCTTCTTGGCTGATTCCACTATGCAATCAACAAGAGATTACAACTTCGAGTGCAAACACTTAGTAGATCACACTATCTCACTAAGTCACTCTCTTGGTATTTCTCTCACGATTACAAACGTTTAAGCTCTCAAGAGACAAGTATATGACTTTGGAATTATAAATTCTACGCTCCGTCTCTTACTTGCTCATTGGTCCTTCATCTTCTTAAATACTCCTCCACTTCCAAACTACCGTTGGACAGCATCCCGGAGAATCGTCTTCCAATATACCCATTGGACAGCTCTGTATCTAGAAGATTTGGTAGCCGTTGAGTGACAAAGGTAAAATTCCAAATTGATTCCGATCGCCCATACAAACGAAATCTTGGTTTCCATAAGTAAAGCTTCTTCGTTTAGAAAGTTCTTGTCTTCAAGATCCAATCATCAATCAATTAGATTGAATCAATCAAATCAATCTTGATGTGGAATCCAAACCAGATCACTAGCCGTTGTATGATTGGGCTTGAGTTACGATTCATCGAATGATGTAAAGTCTCGAGTCTTTAGACTTTACGATATGAGTCTTGAGACTTTACAACTGGGTCAGTAGACTTTACAATATGAGTCTCGAGACTTTACAATGAGTCCAGTAGACTTTACAATCTGAGTCCTCAACATATCTCGCTTCGAATGCAGTTTAGCTTTAAGGTCTGTACCCGTTCAGCTTCAGATAGAGTCTGTCTTCGGTTCATCATTCACGTTCGCCTGAATTTGTCGAGTGAACAGACTTGATGTAGAACAGACTTTGACACTAAAATCTGCGCAGTCTTCAGACTTTGAGTCTTGAGTCTACAGTCTTCGAGACTTTGAGTCTTGAGTCCGACAGCCTTCGACTTTGATAATATCCTCTACATGTTCTAACATCTGCATGGCCTATTACTCAACCATCAAATATGTTAGTAGCCTTTGATTTATTTTGTCATCTTCAAAACATCATAAGGGATTTCCCTAACACTTTCGCAACATGAGGTAATTGAAATAGAATGAATCAATGTGCACTCCAATTTTACGCCCTCCTGATTTAGAGGCCAGAAGTAAAAGGCACGCTTGTCGCCGGCAACCAAAAGTTGCCGGCAATGAAGCTCCCGACAGTGAACTTTGATGCCTCCGATGCACTAGTGATGATCCAATAACCACCCCCATTCCACTCTATTCTTAGTTGATGACCCAGGTCCGGTGTTCATGTACTCAGCATAGTACAAGGTCTTGAGAGCAAAGTTACCGCTCCACTCCATCCAACCAGCAAGGTGAACCAAGCTATCAAGATACGTCTTCATGAAGACGGTTCTAGAATACTCTTTCCACAGTCTGCCAAGGTAAGTGTTAACAGACCTTTGGACCGGTTTCAAATTTGAAGCTGCAGTAACTCAGCAATTGTGGATGGAGATGCCGGTGTTTTGATTTGGATCGGTTCGACCTTGTGCAGTGATAGTGTTAGTTTTGTTGGGAGGGTTTCAGGGATAGATGTTGCGATTTTGGAAAACAACAGCGGCGTTTCCAAAGATGAAGTCCACCATCCCATAGATGTTGCATTCTCGCTTGGAGTGGACATAGAGGGTGTCTTGACAGCCTTCAAAGTTGCATTTGTAGAAGACGGAGAGATCAGAGCTAGACCGTAAGGCAACTGCCTAGTGATTGGCCGCACCAGCAGTGTTGCGGAAAGTGACATCCCGAGCAATGAATCCATCATCAACGACAGCTGAAAGGACAAAAATATAAAATCAGAAGGTGAGGTCAAAGTATAGGAATAAGCAACATTTTTCATTATAACATGCAAAATATGAATTTTCACATTAGAAGAAGTCACAGTCTTGTTTTTCCCCATAGATTGATGTCAATAATCCCTTTCATGTTCGAGTTTTGCTTCATTGTCAAACATATGGTGATCAACTGGATGATCAATAGACATTCAAAAAGCTACAAATTGACTAGAATAAAAAAAAAAGGAATGTTAACTACAAAACATGCACTTGTACACGTGTATCCATAGTTCATAAAATATATGAAAATTCTAATCATAACGCTATTCTAGACACTTTTTACCATTAAGATATCCAAAAGAATAAATTATCCGATCACACAAGATTTGAGATGCATTATCCTTTGTCCCACAGTTCATTTAATACGGCATTCATGATCTAGCCTTAGTAATTATTACATCTACACAATTATTTCTGAATTCCATCCACTTGTTCAAAGAGGGCAATGCTCCAAGGACGGTAAAGTCAATTATAGAATTTGATTGGCATGATTGCTTTCTCCAAAGCAATCTAGAAAATGCAGACTTTTCATCCGGAATCAATGAGAGCAATTACCAGCAGCTATAGACCGCCATTTGGAGGCAAGGGACCAGCCAAAGAAAACTTTGTGTGGGGTCCATGAATAGACACGTTAGAAAGTCGTCGGATGTTGTCTCTTTCGATGATTATGACGACATGCGACAGACGTGTACGTCTCCTTCATGAAGTCATTGCTCGACTGGTTTAAAGTCAAAGACTATAGCTTGTCAAAAAAAAAAAATAATAATACTATAATTCTTCCCTCTAGGCTTAATTAATTATATTTACCAGGAGCCAAATCCTAATTCTTTCGCATAACTTATGTAGATTACTACATAACAGACTTCGCTTAAAAAAATATTTGTGAATGAATTCATTTACTTATTACTATTTTGAACATTAAATTTTAGAACATTACTTCTTTTCAACTAATATATCATATATAAGTTAATATTTTACATGGAATGCATAGGACGATGTAATTTATAGTAGTTAGCGTGAGTTTATTTAACTCCAACTACCTGGAATTGTATTTCAAGCACCTCATCTATGAAAATTGTGGCATGACTACTTATTAATTTTCTTTTTTTTTTTTGTATATGTATTGTTCTTTCTTTTCTATTCTAAGAACAAAGTGGTCGAATGACCTATTCAATTATTGAGTCAGTATTTCCTTCAATTTATTTTATATAAATAGAGAATATTTTTCTCAAATTAAGCTTAATAGGTTTTTGTGAATTCTTTCACTACCAAGCTCTAGGTGGCAACCTAAATAAACAATGAATTAGTGATTCCTTATCACATGCTAATATTCAAGAAAAATTTATAAGGTTAATATCAAACTTTTAGTACTTACCAACAATGTCTAATTTGAAGGTGGTGGATCCTCCACCCACGCTTCTGCTTCCAGTGATAATGGTCTTCCCAATACCATCTCCCACAAACATAATAATCTTCAATTTGCTACCAACTTCAATGTTCTCCTTAGTATTATCGTAGTTGTACAGAGATGAAATCAATCATATGTAATATTCATTAAAAGCTATTAACTTCATTGAGTTGGTTAAGCTGTTCGTGCAAAAGCGTAAGCAGCACTAAGTTGTTTAATTTTGGTTAGGTCATAACTTTTTGTGAACTCAATGACTAACTTATTTCGAAGATAAACTCAAAGATGATGTAAGTTTGCCATCATCTACTTGATAAGCCTAAACCGTGTATGATGCATATAATTCTTATGACTTACCATAATTTACCTACATAATTTTGTGCACGTAACCATTCATTCAAAATTCAAATTTTAGTGTATGATTCAAATTAAACTTTTATGGGTTAATCCAGTGAAACAATTATCAAATAGAATGAACGATCGTGCAATAATGACCAACACGAGAATAGTCAAATGGGGGAACACAAATTACGAATTAGGAAACATTTCGGGGGCCCACTAGAGATTTTAGTATTATAAAGAATTACAAATACTTGTGATATCACGACGAGCTGAAAATTAAAGAATTTAAAATCCTACATGCAGACAATCTTCACGATCCATGTACGATTGTACTTATTGTCAACGTAGAAAATGATTGTTGATGTCGTGCTGTCCTTAGTCGGTGATTCCTTCACCTAACTTTTTCAACTTGACGTTATTGAGATAGAATGAACCAATATGCACTCCATCTCTCTTGATTTAGAGGCCAGAAGTGAAAGGCACGCCTGTCGCCGGCAACCAAGAGTTGCCCGCGATGAGGCTCTCGACAGTGAACTTTGAAGCCTCCGTCGCGCTAGTGATGACCCGATAACCTCCCCATTTCACTCTATTCTTAGTTGATGACCCGGGTCCGGTATTCATGTACTCACCATAGTACAAGGTCTTGAGAGCAAAGTTGCCGTTCCACTCCATCCAACCAGCTGGGTTAATCAAGTTATCAAGATAAGTCTTTATGAAGACAGTTCTAGAATATTCTTTCCACGGTCTACCGAGGTAAGTTTTAACAGAGCTTTGGACTGGTTTTAGCTCTGAAGCAGCGGTGACCCGACAATTGTGGATGGAGATGCCGGTATTCTGATTCGGATCGGTTCGACCTTGTGCAGTGATGGTGTTAGTTTTGTTGGGAGGGTTTCGAGGGTAGATGTTGCAATTCTGGAAAACAACAGCGGCATTTCCGAAGATGAAGTCGACTGTCCCATAGATGTTGCATTCTCTATAAAATTGTCGCTCTGAGTGGACATAGAGGGTGTCTTGATAGCCTTCAAAGCTGCATTTGTAGAAGACGGAAAGATCAGAGCCAGACCGTAAGGCAACTGCCTGATGATTGGCTGCACCAGCGGTGTTGCGAAAAGTGATGTCTCGGGCTATGAATCCATCACCAACGACAGCTAAAAAGACAAGAAATATTAGATTAGAAGGCAAGGTCAAAGTATAGGAATAAGCAACATTTTTTGTTATAACACGCAAAGTTAAGCGAATTTCAACATCAAGACAAGTTGCAATCTTGAATGTCCCCATACAGTGATGTCAATAATCCCTTGCTTGTTCTAGTTTTGCTTCATTGTCACACATTTTGTGATCATCTAGATCATTAATAGACATTCAAAAAGCTACAAATTGACTAGAAAAAAAAAGAAAGGAAAATTAAGTAAAAAATATGTACTTGTATTTGTGTATCAGTAGTTCATACATGATATGAAAATTCGAATTGTAAAGTCGTTCTAGACACTGACCCTTTTACCACAAAGATTTCCAAAAGGACAAACGATCCAACCCTACAAGATTTGAGATGCATTATCCTTTACCCATCCTCAATAGGGCATTGATGATCTAGGCTTAGTATCTATTACATCTATACAATTATTTCTGAGTTCCATCCACTTATTCGAAGAGGGCCATACAATCAATTATAAAATTTAATTAGCACGATTGCTTTCTCTCCAAAGCAATCTAGAAATCTAGAAAAATATGGACTTTTCATCCAAGATTCAAAGGGAGCGATTAACAGCGGCTATTGACCGCCATTTGGAGGCAGGGGACCGGCCAGAAAAAAAAAAAAATTGTGTGGGGTCCATGAATAGACACGTTAGAGAGTCGTCGGATGATGTCTCTTTCCTCGATGATGATGACATGCGAAAGATGTGTACGTCTCCCTGACGAAGTCATTGCTTGATCGGGTCAAAGTCAAAGACTATAATTCTTCCCTCTAGGCTTAATTAATTGTATTTAGCAGCAGCCAAATCCTAATTCTTTCGCATCCGTTATGTAGATTACTACATAAATAGAATTAGCTGAAATGATATTCCTCGATGAATTCATTTACATATCACTATTTCGAACATTGGTTTTAAGAAAATGAGCTCTTTTTATTAATATATCATATACAAGTCAATATTTTACAGGGGTCAATGTAATTTATAGTAATTAGCATGAATTTATTGAACTCCAGATGGCTGGCATTGTATTTCAAGCACCTCATTTATGAAAATTGCAGCATGGCTTATTTATCAATAACTTTTTTTTTTTTTTTTTGTATATGTATCGTTCTTTCTTTTCTTTTCTAGGAGCAAAGTCATCAAATGACCTATTTAATTATTGAGTCAGTAATTCCTTCAGTTTATTCTATAATTTTGACTTAATAGAGAATATTTTACTCAAATTATACTTAATAGGTTTTTGCAAATTCTTTGAATACCAAGCTCTAGGTGGTAACCTAAACAAACAATGAATTAGTGATTCCTTATTGCATGCCAATATTCAAGAAAAATTCATAAGGTTTATATCAAACTTATAGTACTTACCAACAGTGGCTGATTTGAAGGTGGTAGATCCTCCGCCCACGCTTCTGCTTCCGGTGATAATGGTCTTCCCAATACCATCTCCCACAAACATAATGTTCTTCAATTTGCTACCGACTTCAATGTTCTCCTTATATGTCCCGGCCTTGACATAGATCACATACCTCGCAGTTCCAGACCGTTTTGATGCTGCAGTTATGGCCTCTTTAATGGTCTTGTACTTCCCAGAACCATCCTTGGCCACCACTATATTGGCCTTAGATGATGGGGATGAGGATTGCAAGAGCTTCCGATCACCGGGCCTCACCCAATTGGGGTACCCGTTCGTGTAGCTTGGCGGTTTGTACGGCACATGGTTTAGGGCCAAAGTGTTGCTTATCAATTTTGTAACATTATTTGACATCAAAGGTAACACATAGTCAGAAACACCGAGCTCGACAAACCCAGTTCGGCAGGTCTCAAGGTTGGTTAGGGCTGTGCTGAGCCACGTCTGCACATCTTCTTGGGTGCACTTGAGGTCGACGGTTCGGTTGAGGCGGAGAATGGTCTGCTCATAGAGCTCGAGGCAGTCAGCCCACACGGCCTTCTCGCGCTCGTTACGACACTTGGAGCCTAGTGAGTATGCATTGCTATGGGCCCGCAAGGCTCGCTCGAGCACGAGCTGCTTCGAGACCTTGAGGAAGTCGGACTTTTGCTTGATGGGGATATTCTTAGGGTTGTGGGTCAAGAAGTACTCACATGGTTGTGGGTAAGGCATTTTGCTACACCAAGATTTGGCATCGCCTATCGAGAAGCCAGAAGTGGAAGGAGAGATCACGAGAGAGAGGAAGACAAAGGTGATGAACTTTTGAAGAAGATCCATCACTATTGTACTGATGATAGAGAGATTTGATGAAGTCGGTGAATGCATGAAGTTGTTATTTTGGTTCCTTTATATAGATGTGAACAAAAAGGCAGTCGTTGGAATGGGACAGCTCAATAGGAATAATGGGCATGCACCATCTTTCCTCGTGTTTTGGTCTACGTAACAAGAAGTGAAAAGAAATAGGAATGTGAATAAAGAAGAGCATAAAATATACTTGCCAGCTAGCAAAATTCTCTGGAGAGATTATTTTCATGAGGATTGTATATTTTACTACTTTTAGAAATTCGACGGATAATGTATTTGACTTTTCTTATACGTGGAGAGTTGAGTTATGTATTCATTAAAAAGAAAAACAATTAGAGGGAGACACAGATAGATTCATACCGCGTTGTTGACGCGTTCGTATGTGTTCTTGCAATCTAAACATATGTGGACTAGTATTGGGCAGCGATCCAGGCCCACCGTCAAGAGATTGAATCCGCAATCCAGCTATGAGTGAATTGACTAGGCCGGTTGGAATTGCAAGCCAAATTGATTAGCTCACGGTTTGCTTATGACCCTATAACCGAGTCTTCCATCGCCGGCCGCACATTAGACTTAGAGCCCTTTTTCCGGTGGAGGTAGTGATCTAGGGGAGAAAGTTTCTCCGAGGGACCTTCTTTTATCATTTGGTTTGGTGATTGTAACTGCTCTCGCTCATCGATTATCACGTCGAAGGGTGAATAAGATCGCTTATGGAGAAAATTTTCTCCACCGTCGAACTATGCTAGAGATGGGTGCCAATTTTCTTCTAACGAAACACGAAAGAAGAAAAGATGATAATTGTAGCAAACAGAATCACAAGTGAGAACAAAAATATTAATGTTATGTATGGACACGATTGCGTAGTTGCCTTTAGTAGGCATATGCACTGATCTACATATATTCATCACTTGTCTTGTACGGCTACTTGAATGAGGTGATTTTCTGAGGCTGGCTTAATAGTTAAATAACAAGCTTGCTTCTATTAATTTCGTTCAAGAGAGGGACAAAGGCATCAATAGTGCTCTAACTTTTTCAAATTTCCGATTAGTTACTTCACTAATTAAATTCTTAAACAAAATGTCCAACTTCTGAATAAATCAAGTGAGCCTTCATTCTAGTTGTGGTTTATGCGTGCAATTCCACGTAAATGGTATGGAGAGTGTGAGATTTAATAGTTTGATGGAAAATGTAGACGTCGTGCAATTTGAGTATATTCCAAATGAAGAAAAGTAAGTGGGAAACAACGAAGACATTTCTGTAAAGGCGTGCATCTAGCAGCGTTGAAACATGAAAGTGAGAATTCATATTTTATGGGATTATCTTATTGTATTTTATTTTATTTTATTTTATTGGCTTGCATTGGTCGTGTGATCTAGACGCGTGGATTGTGATCGTGACTTCATGCGACGACTTGTGCGAAGGGATCATTTGGGATTGACAATTGGCCTCTCGTGTACTAGTGGATGAGGAGGGCTAACGGTGGCTGTAGCACCTCGAGTTTTGCAAATCAAGCGTCGCCGGTTAGTAGCGCCTTAAATACCGAACTAGAGTTGCCACCTATCATTTCGGAAAAATCTAGATCGACTAAACACCTAAAGGCACAGGTAATCATGGAAAAGTTAGCTACCTAAGTTCTCGTGTGAAGTAACTAGTTATACGAGACCTATAGATCTCAAGTCCAGTGATTTGTTTACGTGTGGAATGGATCAGCATCCCGTGGCACCCTTTCGGTACCGCCACCTGCCCTCATTTTAGTTGAATTCTAGTTATCCATTATTGATTTGCTCAACATGCTTAATGCTTTATTTTTAACTTTTAAAACGTTGTCGAAACACGTATTCAACGTTATTATAGTAAGGTCATTTTTCTCATATGTAGTGGCGCGACCCTTTATGTGTGAAAGTGTATGAAAATATCAATTCAAATGCAACATTCAATCATTATTTGAGAAAATGATATGACATGACAACTTTGAAAGTCAGACATAATGAGAAATAGACATAACATGACAAATTTGTGCTCTGGATGACATGACATACAATCACATATAATATGACATAACAATTTCAAATTCAAAACGTGAAGAGAAAGAGGAATGACTTGACAATCATCACATCACATGCGGCATAAAATGATAACTCATAATACAAACAAGATGTGAAAAATAACATGAAGATGGCAAGACGTGACAATAATCAGATGCTGCATGTCATAGCATATCCACGATTCAAATTTGTAATTGGGTTTGATGTCGCCCTTTCATCAAGTAGACTAACGGAAATTGTTAATGTGGCGTCCACTATCATTAATTGATCATTAAATGTAGCATTTGATGTGTCCGATCATTATGGGCACCCATAGGGTGAGCTAACATGTAAGCGAAAAACGCCTGATTTGGCACTACATCTCATGAAGGGATTGCATTATGCATAATTTGAATAGTTCAGGGATTGAATTAATCAAAGAAAGTTCAAAGCAATAATGAATATCGTGGAAAAGTTCAAAAACTGCTCATGACATTGTCAAATTAAGACGAGAATGTGAACTATATTGGTCCAAAAGTCTATCAATTGTATAATGCCAAAAAAAAAAAAATGCAGGGACTATTCATGCCACAATAATGTGGACCCTATTATCCAACGGCATATAATTGTGCGGATTGCTCTCAAAATTCGGACTGATATAATCTCAACCGTTAATAATGTTAGTTTCACCCTAAGGATCACATGATGTTGGGATGGGCTTGATCTAAATAATTCGTAGATCATATAATAGGTTTTTTAAGAGAGAGAAAGGCATGGGGCATGCAATCACCGTGACGTCAAATCATAAGAATTTTGATGCTCTAAATAAGTTTCTAATTTTCTAATCTTAACTATTTAAGTTGCGCCTAAATTCTCAATTATGCCCTTGCCGTGCATAGAATGTCTACATGGTCTTAATCTTGAAGTCATCGTCCGTTTTGATATAGAAGAAATGGAAAACAAAATAAATTAATATAATTTACTTGGTAGTCCTAGACAAGGATGTGAGTTGTTGAGAATCAATAACACGATGAGCTACATGGATTTGACTGAATTTCTAGGGAAAATTATCCAAAAAGTCCTAAATTTATTATGCTGTTATCAATTTAGTTTCAAACTTTTCAATTTTACTAACTCAATTCTAAAATTTTTCACATTTTGCCAATTTAGTCCATTCGGCTCATTTCGGCCAAAAATTGTTAATGTAGATACCAACCAACTTATGTAGTATGGCCTACGTTGATGTGGATAATTTTAATGATATTTTAATATTTTTTCAAATTTTTATTAATTTTTTATTGGGCGAAGACCAACTAGAGGAGAAAGAAGTGAAGGAAAAAAAAAACTAAAAATGATTAAAATTTACAAAAATATTAAAATATTATTAAAAGTTATCATATCGGTGTTAGCCATGCCATAGAGGACGATTGGCATCCACGATGACAATTTTTGGCAAAAATTGGTCATATTGAATTAATTGAATATGTGAAATTGTTTAAGACTCAATTAATAAAATTGAATAATTTAGAACTGAATAATAGGTTTAAGATTTTTTGGATAATCGTTCCAAAATTCTGCCACGTGTATTTAATTGACTTCAAATTTCTTTTATCTTAGAAGAGTTACAAAGCCTATATAATACCAGTCTCAAAATCTTGCTTGAAGTGCTATATCGATGACAAATTTGAACATCATTTCAAGGACATCTTCAACGTGAAAATCCTCCATTATCGTCGGTATAAACCGCTTCTCTAGTTTCAGCGTATTTATCTAGATACTTTCGATCTTTTTCTATATTTCTTGCTGTTTGGGGTTGCCTGGGATTTTCTAGTATAAATAAGTATTATATTGAACAATGACAATTGTTATTGTCTCTATTCAAGATATAATTTAGAGATTTTTTCACCGATATCAAGTTAAACAAACTATTTACCCAAAAAGCTTAAAAATCGTTCGTCACATCGCTCAAATGAGAAATGAATGCGGTACTTTATTCACGCCATATGATCAATATACTTCGAAGATTGAAAATCCTGACTTGCATCGACTCATCCACGAAGCATATTCAACGGATAGAGATACTTCAACAACGGCTTCGAAAAGGACGTTCAGCTGGACTTTCGTGCTCGTGCGTGAACGTTACGACGCGCGAATCTCTGTCCTTTTCGACCAACTCTTGAAATTAATGAAACAACAAGAGTCTTTGACCTCCGGATTCGAATTCTCCAGCGTCTAGAGGCGATGGCGACAGTTTCTCGTCCACGTCTGACATCGCAATCTTGTTGTAAAGAAGGTACCTTTCACTTTCGTCGTCCTTGAAACCAAGAAGTATCATCTAGGAAGTAACCTTCGTTTTTTCGACAACGAAAAAATTAGGCCCCGCCCGAAGTTTTCTAGCCATGTCTTTTTTAGGCCAGAAAACTAACTCCGGCCGAATTATTCGGTGTGACCGAAAATTCACATTTGATGTATCTTTAATTTCCATACCATATGGAGCTATATGTTATGAACAGTTATGTTATCATGTGTGCACTTTCCAAGTGAATGCGGATATACATATTATGCTTGCGGGAGTTTTTGGCTGTATTATCATTGCATTTATCAACTGCAGAAAATTGCAAGAAAAAAAAAAGAAAAGAAAATGTAGGATAATAACACAAGTATGTAACTTCATTATCTTGCAATAATGTATGGCAAGGCTCGTTCTCAATTATAAAATTAGCTGTCGGTCCCCTTGGATGAAAGAAATTCCATAAAATAGCAAGGACTCCGATGGTGGCAGTCTTGCAAAGACTTGTTAAAATTTAGAGGCTCAAAAGAGGGGAGCCATCGAGCTGAATCGTTTCAATTCCAATTTGGTCGCAAGTCATCAAAAACTGCTTAACACACAATTTCGGCTTCGTCCCTTTCCGTGGAGATTCGAGAAGTAGGTGGCATGGATAGGCATGGATTGTCATGCGTGTGATGATTTTACTTTTTGTAATTTATATAGCGCAAACATCAACCGCGCAAGAAAAGTCAAAAGTATCGCATTCTTTCAAACCCTGACCCAAACAAGGGAAGCCGAGAGATTTGGTGGGTTGACAAGTGTACCTTTTTCTTTCTTCTCGTTCTCGTTCAAAATTGACCAATTTGTCGTATTTTGAATTTTGATTTTTAGGGAGCCCAAGGCGAGAAGAATCTCATGGCGAAAAGCGAAGTTGCGTGGTGCATGCATGCACATTGACAGCTCCATCTGGCTTCTATATAAAGGGAACGATTGAAGGCAGTCAATCACCAAACTCAAGAGTTTTTTCTCAATCTCAAGAATCCTCATTGCGTCGGTGTCTCGAATACCATTAGCAACACAATACCCAAAAATGGGTTTTCTTCAAAAGTTCATGATCCTTCTCTTCTTGCCTCTGTTGCTATCTCAAACCATTTCTGCCTATTCCTCTAGCGATGTGACATCCTGGTGTAGCAAAATGCCTTATCCTCAACCTTGTGAGTACTTCTTGACCCACAACCCCAAGCAAGCTCCCATCAAGCAAAAATCCGATTTCCTCAAGATCTCGATGCAACTGGCTCTAGAGCGAGCTCAATTAGCCCACGACCACACACACTCGTTGGAGTCGAAGTGCAGCAACGAACGAGAGAAGGTTGCTTGGGCCGACTGCCTCCAACTGTACGAGCACACTGTTCTTCGTTTGAACAGAACCATCGGCCACGACTGCACCCAAGATGAGGCGCAAACGTGGCTTAGTACAGCCTTGACCAATCTCGAGACATGCCGAGCTGGGTTCGTTGAATTAGGCATCTCTGACAATGTATTGCCTTTGATGTCAAATAATGTTTCCAAGTTGATAAGCAACACTTTGGCCCTCAATTATGCACCCTTCACTACGCCTAACTACACGAAGAAATTTCCCACTTGGGTGAGGCCTAGCGACCGAAAGCTCTTGCAGTCTTCATCTGCGGTTTCAAAGGCCAATATCGTGGTGGCTCGGGACAGTTCAGGGAATTACAAGACGATCAGTGAAGCCATAACCGCAGCATCAAAGCGGACTGGCACTGCAAGGTACATCATCTATATCAAGGCAGGTACTTATAATGAGAACATTGAAGTCGGGTCGAAATTGGACAACATTATGTTCATTGGTGATGGCATTGGGAAGACCATAATCACTGGAAGCAAAAGTGTTGGTGGAGGCTCTACCACTTTCAATTCGGCGACTGTCGGTAAGTTAATATCGTCTGAGCTACTCATGATTATTCACAGTGAACACCAAAACTAAAAAAAGTTCTATCTATATCAACTTATTAGGAAATATATCCGAAGAACTTAAGTTTTTTAGAGCATTTTGTACTTGAATAGCCTAACCTCGTAGCAAGATTGATTATTTAACGAACAAAAAAGGACCTCCTAATTCAAAACTAAGCCAAGTACGTATGAGTTACTTAAGCCTGCATGTGTCAATTTTCATGAGAATATGATAGTTGGAACCGTGCATGTAAAATTTTAAAATATGACAGTATGGTTACATATAAAATACATAATGCAAACGAATTAAGATTTGACAGCTTTGAAAACTAAGCCTATAGTTCAATCGTAGTTTTTGACATTAATCGGGTCGAGCATTGACTATGAACTTGAAGAAGACGTACATAGTTTCGCATGTCTTCAAGAAACAGACAACATCGACGACCTTTTATCATGTTTGTAAGATGCAAGACCACACTCCATCCACAAATTCTAGTTGTGTGACAGACGTTTTATATAGATTGTATTTCTAATCATCTTTCTCATATCAAATTTCAGCTGTCGTTGGTGATGGATTCATTGCACAAGATATCACTTTCCGTAACACCGCTGGTGCTGCAAATCACCAAGCTGTTGCTTTGCGCTCTGGCTCTGATCTCTCGGTGTTCTATAGATGCGGCTTTGAAGGTTACCAAGACACTCTCTATGTTCATTCGGAGCGTCAATTTTATAGAGAGTGTGACATCTATGGCACCGTCGACTTCATCTTTGGGAATGCGGCCGTTGTTTTCCAGAATTGCAACATCTATGCTAGAAACCCTCCTAACAAAGTCAATACCTTGACTGCACAGGGCCGAACTGACCCAAACCAAAACACTGGCATCTCCATCCATAATTGCAAGGTCACTGCAGCTTCAGACCTAAAGTCAATTCAAAGTTCCGTGAAGACATACCTTGGTAGACCCTGGAAACAATACTCTAGGACAATCTTCATGAAGACTTATCTTGATAGCTTGGTTAACTCTGCTGGTTGGATGGAGTGGGATGGCAACTTTGCCCTCGACACTCTATACTATGGAGAGTATGTGAACACAGGCCCCGGGTCATCGACTACCAATAGGGTCAAATGGGCAGGTTATCATGTCATCACAAGCGCAACCGAGGCTGCTAAGTTCACCGTTGGGAGCTTCCTTGCCGGGGGCTCTTGGTTGCCTGCCACTGGCGTGCCGTACACATCTGGCCTTTAAGCTCATTGAAGATGAAAATTTAGAGGTGGGATGCAAGTCTTACAGGAGTACAGGGCGCCTCAAAAGGAACACAAGTGTTCTGTCATATGCAGCACATTCGCCCATTAGTAGAAAATTCTTTCTTATCCATTCGTTATATATATATGATGTAATAAGGTGATCAAGTTTTCATTCTTTTATGATTCTAGTTTGTTATTCTTTCGAGATTGTACTTTTATGGTGATTATCACACGTTTTTTCTTCCTCCATATATCTCATTTTCTGTATTGACATATTGTGATTTCGTCTTTTTGGCTTAAATCCAATATAGTTGCGCAAACAACAGTCTATTCATGACGATGAACCAACTTTTTAAATATCAACAATAGTTTTGATAATCATCAGATGCTCCGATTGAAAGAGTTTTGCTCAAACCACCACAAGTCGATCACTCCGACAATGAAGGAAAATATTTGATGATTTAAATAGATACATCTAAGTCGATAAATTGAACAATCTAGTTGACATGTGTTTTAAGAGACCAAATAGTGAATAATTATTGTAATAATTCCATTTAAAAACAGAAAATGCTTTCATTATAACTTATTGCAAAAAAATTGGTCGAAGTGAGAAAATAATCGAAAGATGTAAGAATTGTATAAATGCAACATACACTGATTGAAAGTCTTGATGCTCAACGGTGTAGAATAATTGCCTCGGTGGCAGCCTTCTTAGGGAAGAGTGCAAAAATTTCAATTTTTGCAATAAGGAGAACGCCTTTGTAGTTATATAGAGTTTTCTATGTATTGACTTCAGAGACAACTTTGTTCTTACACATTTACATATATACACAGATTGAAAAATTCGAGGAAATGTAACATGTTTGCCTAAGCCCAAATTAAATGATTTACTAAATAATTTAAGTATCAAGAAATCAGATACGGACAATGTGCGATGAAATAAAGTACAATAGAGAAAGCTCTCAATTTTCCGTCATTGATTTAGAGGCAAGCTATTTTTTGCGATAAATATCCTAATTGGTGGAAGTGCATCTATAATGTAACACTCGGGGTCTTCACTGTACACATATTGTCCTAAGTCCTCACGGTTTTGTTCTTTTCAGAGAAGCCCATATTACCCCAAGAAAATGCATATGCACAGTTAGAGGGACCCGAGTTTTATAAGCTAGCCCAGGACTCGCTCCCTAGGCGATGTGGGACAAGAGACATGCCCATCCTTGCACACGTTCAGGGACCAAGGCGCGGACGCACTGCCATCCCTCCTCTCCACGCGCTTGCGCACATCCGGGGACCAAGGCGCAAACACACCACCATCCCTCCTCCCCGCGCACTGCCGCTTGGACTGTCACATATAAAATTACATTCATGATGATTTCATCATGTGTCCACGTGGATGTAGGGTGAACTTCACAAGTTGGTCCGGCACGAACCCCGGGGACTCACAAACAAGGTTGATTCAAGATTTTCCTTTAGTACATTTTGTACCCGCAGTTAGAGTATAATCCTAGAAAAGGACTACATCCACATCCGACAATTGAAGAGCATTGTGTCTTTGCTTGGAAACGATATAAAAAAGCTATCAGATTGATCATGTGGCAACTACTATCATCTTTATTCATGATATAATTGAGTGACATTTTATCAATATCAAATTAAACAAATGATTCATTCCAAAAGCTTAAACTTTATCATATTGCTCATGTATGAAATGAATATAGGATTTCATTTGCACCACGTAATGAGTGTAATCTGAGATTGAAAATCCTCGGTCGGTTTATCCAACAACTTTATTCCACAAATAGTTCAACAATAGCCTCGAAAGGGTTCACGTAACAGGAACGTGCTAGTTTTGCATGCTGACCATACACACCAAACTGCGTGCGAATCTGTCTTTTTCGACCAAACTACTCATGAACTAATAACAGCAAGCGACTTTGACGTCCCCGTTTTGAATTTCTCCAACTTCTAGAGGCGATGGCGACGACTTCTCGTACGTGTCGGAAGGAAGTTCCTGTCATTTACGATGTCGTCTGCGTATCAAGATAACCACGAAAATAGGAGTGTCCAATCAAGAAACGTAAGTGCTCTTATCTCTGTCTCCAGTCTGTGGGATATGTACCGTTTGATTAGAAATCCTTCATTCCTGGGAAGAAAATAGGAGCTTTGAATCGGGAGGACAAGGGCACACGGAAGCTCGCCGCAAAGCTTTTCGACGCCAATCAGTTTTGAAGTTCATATTAAACTGGTCAATCATATGATTAATGTTGATAAATCCATTAAATTTTTTATACAAAATTGACTGGGTGTAAACAAGCTCCACAGGACAGGCTTAAGAGGAGAATTGCTCACCGAGACCTGTTCATTTGGTCATCAACCAGTCTTGGGTGGGTTCCGGTAGGCTGCCAGGCCCATGATCGCCATTACCCCCACAGTCGAATGGCTTTACTATTTGTGATGCTAATTTGACATCGCGAGACTTATCTAAAAGCGCAACAGCTCAGATATGGACGATACGAGATGAGAGGCATATCTAATATCTAATAACTCAATATAGGCCCCACCCAAAGTTTTCTAAAACAAATTCGTTTGATTTGAGTCAGCTCTAGCTTGGCCCAAATTTTTTCAAAGAAAAATTGGAATAATTGGGTGATACCATATCAATAGCGCGGGAATACCTAAAATTACTTAAGAAAGGAGGATAATATAGTCTATATATCTTAATCAGTTTATGTTATATGGATGGCAAGAAAGTCCAATTTAGGTAACTCAACTGCAAATTAGGTAAGATAAAAGTAAAAATTTTCATAACCTATATACATTTTGTTTTCATACCCTCCGGACATTTATATAACGAATAGTTACACACTACAATGTTTGCACCTTCCAAGTAGATGCGTATAGGATATGCATATACACGCAGTATACTACTTGCTGGTGTTTTGGCTGTATCATCATTACATTTATTAACTGCGGAAAAAATGCAAAACACGTCATGCAAATGGAAGGATGCTATAATAATTAGGCAATTACGTAACTCCCATGATCTTGTACTTATACAAATAAGCTTTTTGGTCCACTAGGAGGAAAAGAGGAAAAAAAGAAAGAAAGAAGAAACTCCTTTATAAGCGAGGACTCAGATGGAGGGCATTCTTTTTAAGACTTGTCGAAAGTTAAGAGGCTCGAAAGGCAGCTGCCGTCGAGCTGAATCGTTCCAATTCCAATTGATCACGGGTCGTGTAAAACGGCTAAAACACGCTCTTGGGTACCTCCCTTAGCGTTGAGATCGAGTAGTTGTAATAATATTCCACTAAGAGACATGGTTTACGAACAATTTTCTCACACGTGTGTTTGTTTTTCTCCCTTTGATTTATGCAGCGCAAGCATCGACCCCACAAGAAAAGTCAAAGTACCCCATTATTTCAAACCCTTACCCGAACAAGGGTAACCGAGAGAAAGTGTACCTTTTTCTTTCTTGTCGTTCTCGTTCAAAATTGACCAACTTGTCAAATTTTGATTCTTCTCTGGTATAAGATAACGGAAAGCCCAAAACCGACAAAATCGCGTGGCAAAAAGCGAAGTTGCATGGTGCGTGCGTGCATGCTTGCGCGTCATGGCTGCATCGTCTCCCAATCCACTTCTATATAAAGGGGAACGATCCAAGGCTTTTAATCACCAAACTCACAGTTTTATCACAAGCTCAAGACTCCTCCTTGCTTCTCTGTCACCATTAGCACCACAAAACCAAAATGGGTTCTCATCAAAAGTTCACGATCCTTCTCTTCTTACCTCTATTGCTATCTCCAACCATTTCTGGCTATTCCTCCAGCGATGTGAAAGCCTGGTGTAGCAAAATGCCTTATCCTCAACCTTGTGAGTACTTCTTGACCCACGACCCAAAGCAAGCTTCCATCAAGCAAAAATCCGATTTCCTCAAGGTTTCGATGCAACTCGCCCTTGAGAGAGCTCAAATGGCCCATAGCAACACGCACTCGCTAGGGTCGAAGTGCAGCAATGAACACGAGAAAGCTGCTTGGGCCGACTGCCTCCAGCTGTACGAGTACACTATTCTTCGTCTAAACAGAACTATTGTCCACGATTGCACCCAAGATGAGGCGCAAACTTGGCTCAGCACGGCCTTGACTAATCTCGAGACGTGTCAAGCTGGGTTCTCCGAATTAGGTGTATCCGGCAATGTATTGCCTTTGATGTCAAATAATGTCTCCAAGTTGATTAGCAACACTTTGGCCCTAAACTACGCACCCTACACTACACCTAACTACACAAAGAAATTCCCCACTTGGGTGAGGCCTGGCGACCGAAAGCTCTTGCAATCTTCATCTGCCGTGTCTAAGGCTAACATCATTGTGGCCCAAGATGGTTCGGGGAACTACAAGACAATTAGTGAAGCCATAACCGCGGCATCAAAGAGGTCAGGCACTGCTAGGTATATCATCTATATAAAGGCCGGTACTTATAGTGAAAATGTTGAAGTTGGATCGAAATTGGAGAACATTATGTTTGTCGGTGATGGTATCGGGAAGACCATAATCACCGGAAGCAAAAGCGTTGGCGGAGGCTCTACCACCTTCAATTCGGCGACTGTTGGTAAGTTAATATCATCAAAGCTACATCTGATCCTCTTTATTTTATGGTCAATAAATACCGAAAATAAGAAAAAGGGGTTCTGTATATATTAGTTTATTAGGAAGTATATCATATTATTTTGCTGCAACTGTTTTGATAAAAGAAAAAGAAAAACCCTGTATAGCATAATTTGGTTTTTGACAGCTGTAGAAAACTAAGCCCATAATTCATTCACAGTTTTTTACTATAATCAAGCCAAGCATTGACTACGAACGGGAAGGAGACGTACATATTTTCGCATGTCTTCAAGGAAATAGGCAACATCCAGAACTTTCTATCATGTCTGTAGTATGCGAGACCACACTCCATTTACAAATTCTAATCGGCTGGTGGCCGGACTACATGGATTGTATTTCTAATAATCTTTCTAATCTTGAATTTCAGCTGTCGTTGGTGATGGATTCATTGCACAAGATATCACTTTCCGCAACACTGCTGGTGCAGCAAATCATCAAGCCGTCGCTTTGCGCTCTGGTTCTGATCTCTCGGTGTTCTATAGATGTGGATTTGAAGGTTATCAAGACACTCTCTATGTTCATTCAGAGCGTCAATTCTATAGAGAGTGTGACATCTATGGCATCGTTGACTTCATCTTTGGGAATGCAGCTGTTGTGTTGCAAAATTGCAACATCTATGCTAGAAACCCTCCTAACAAGGTTAATACCGTGACTGCTCAAGGTCGAACTGACCCAAACCAAAACACGGGCATCTCTATCCATAATTGCAAGGTTACCGCAGCTTCCGACCTAAAATCTGTTCAAAGCTCTGTGAAGACATACCTCGGTAGGCCATGGCAAGAATATTCCAGGACAGTCTTCATGAAAACTTATCTTGATAGCTTGATTAACTCGGCCGGTTGGATGGAGTGGGATGGCAACTTTGCCCTTGACACTCTGTACTATGGAGAGTATCTGAACACTGGCCCTGGGTCATCTACTGCTAGTAGGGTCACATGGGCAGGTTACCATGTTATCACAAGTGCAACTGAGGCTTCTAAGTTCACCGTTGGGAGCTTCATTGCTGGGGGCTCTTGGTTGCCCGCCATTGGCGTGCCGTACACATCCGGCCTTTAAGCTTTTTAAAGAACGAATATCAGAGGTGGAATGCAACTCTTGCAGGAATACAAGGCGCCTCACAAGGAACACAAGTGTTTCTGTCAGATGCAGCACATAGATAATTAGCAAAAGATTCTTATTTATAGTTCTCATTCAGTATAGATATCTGATGTAATAAAGTGATCATGTTGCGATCCTTTCATGATTGTAATTTGTTATTCTTTCAAGATTGTACTTTTATGGTGATTTTCACACTTTTTCTGCCTATATATATCATTTTCTGTATTGGCACATTGTGGTTTCTTCTATTTGGTTTAAATCCAAGTAATGGCGCAATGAACAGTTTACTCGTGGTCAAGGCGTTAAAAATAAAGTATGTTAATAATTGCCGGATGCGTCCGTTGAATGATATTCGGTCAAACCACCGTGAATCGATCACTCCAACAATGAAAGCAAATTATTTTACGATCGCAAGCTATCTAAAGTTCTGTGTATCAACTTTAGAGGCAAAGCCACGTCCACGCAAAATAAATATGGGGCACGCGGAGGCAAAAACTTGACTTCGATGCCATACGTTTAAAAGTCCAACCACAAGCTTAGGCCATAATTAGGTGCAAGAAAGTCAGGCCCGTGTATAGGTGATCTTTAGGCGGGCTCGAGCGAAGCTGGCCCTAAAAATCGGGCCTAATGTATTGCCCAAATGCACCTGCTAAATGAAACATGTATGACAATTTTTGGGCGGGTTGGATCTCTTTACGTAAAAGACTTGTCCAAACCTACCCGTTCATCTCCCGAGCCTACGTGGGCCGCCCGTTGATCACCTGTAGAACCCAATGAAAACCCAGCGAACGTGCGAAAACACTTTAAACAAACATCTTATCGATCATCCGAATGCCTTGATATCGCCTCACACATGCCACTTGGTTATTCCATCTAAACGTCCGACACCCACCAAACATCACAGAAACCCTCTTACAAAATGAGGCCGTGCGCAGGCGACTCGATTTCGGCCAGAACGAGGAAACTAAAACCGGATCTCACTGCGGCATTTCAACAAATAGGTAGCGGGGGCCAATCGGAAAAGCGAGACGGAGCCGATATGAGCAAGAACCGACATCGACAGTCAACACAGACGAGGTAACAACGCGTCACAGTGACTGGGAGCGGCTCACCGACGCTCGAAATCGAGTGTGAGGCGGCACCGGCGAGTCTCGGCCGCGGGTTCCTACCCGGCTTAGCGGAGTTGGCGGCGGCCAAAAGACGAGCCCGGAACGATTCGGGCCTCGGCCGGCCGCCTTGGTGTCTCCGAGCCAGGATCTTCGAGGAAAGGCAGACTTGCACCAAAGCAAAACAGAACACCCACCGGAGGCTTGGCCCCGGAGAAGGGCGTCCGCTGGGACCCGTCGGACGGGGCTCGGGCTAGGCCGATCCCCCCCGAGCTCCTGCCACCCTGCCACCGCCAGCTTCCGCTGCCGGTCTGCCTCCGACTACCAACACTGGTCAGATTTTCCCGCCCTGTCTCCTGTTGCCGCGTACGGCGTCCTCTGTTCTACAGGTAAGGCAATTCGCGGGCCGGGCCGGAGGGGGAAATAAAATAAAAAAAGGAAAGCAATCTAGGCCAGGCCCAGTCTGGAAGGAAAAGCATAGGAGGCTGGGCCGAGGCACGTTCTGGACGGCCGAGCCCAAGCGTGCCGGGTCGAACCGGCCCGGTTCAATTTTTTCAATTTTTTCTCTTTTTTTCTCTCTTCCTCTCTCCTTTTTTTTTTTAATTAAATGATAAATTATATTATTTTTAATGCAAATGGTCATAATATCTATAAGCTATGGAATTAATTATACCATTTTTGTTCAGGGACTAAGGTTTAACCCCTAACTTTTTATGTAATTTATTATTAAATGGACAATCAAAATTTAGGTGTGAATTATAGCTATCTCACAACCATCAATGGGTTGACTTGTATGGTAATTTTGAAACTTAGATCAATACCTGATATCTTAGTGCCATATACTAAGGTCAATACCATCTCCATTCAATGACACATGGGCATGAACATGGTCCAAGTGTTGGCTTCCATGAGCTATTACTATAAATGAACCTCATCCCAGCACAATTTCCTCCATTGGCAGTATTACCTTTTCACTTTGTCTCAACCTAACACACTTCACTGGAAGCCAACCAAAATGTCCACTTATATTTTCGTCACCACCTTCATCCTCATCATCGCCATCGCCACCACCATTTCAATCACTGCTACTACCACCTGTAGCACTTGAGAACATGAGGCCCATCGAGCAGTTGGCATGTCACTTTTGAGCAATCACTTGCCATTAGCAAGCAACTACCACCTTCTCTCATGGCTGCTTAGTTCCTCCAACAAATAGTTTGAGATTTTTTATGAAGAAAACGAAAGGCAAAAATTACTTACAGAATATAGCTTTTACCGAATGGCATTTATGCCAAAATTGTTTTCCAATATGTTTTTAGAATACACCTTACCAAACACTACTTACATTTCCATGAAGATGAATCTCAATGGGTTGATAAACCCGAAGGGATTGGATGAGTGGAGTGGTGAGTTTGCCCTCATGACCTTGTTTTACGGGGGAGTACATGAACTTGGTGCATCAACAGAGAGGAGGATTAATTGGCCAAGTTTCCATGTCTTTAGGAGGTCATGCCATTTTTGATGAGAAGATTCATTGAAGGAGATTTATGGATTCTTAGGACTAGTGTAACATTATCACTTGACATAGAAAAGATAATGAAAATCATAAATTTCAAAAAACCCTTTTAGGCAAAAGGCCTTTGTATTTTCTCAAAGACATTCCTCTAAAGTCAAACCAAATGCACCCAAGAAATAATTTGGCTTTGAGTGATTGCTCTAAGCTCTATAAGGACTAAGAGTCTAGGCTCATGCAATTGCTCAATAGGGAGGATTACACAGTCCAGCTCGAGCATGGCTAAGTGGTGTGTCCGCAAACCGCTAGACTTATTTGGATGCCTTAGAGGAGGAGGGTCATGCTTCGTTGGATGGCCTAAGTGGGGGTGTTAGGAGAGGTATTTATTTGCTTTCTTGGTCATAGTTATTTGCTCAGAGTGTTAATTTTTCCGGGTGCAAGATTGTTTCTAATTTTAATAATTTTCAATTAGAAGGCATAAAAGAGGGGATAATCAATGGAAAGATTAGAAATAAGAGTGATGATAATAATACCAAGTATATGTATGCAACCGATATGCCACTAATATGCGGATGGTGGTACAGTGGTTTGAGTTCTTTAAATCGAACACTTAAATTCCTAAGCTCCTTAAATCTAGCCCTTGAGAAGCAAAGCTGACGAAAATATAAACAACAATAGTATTTTAGTATAATATTTGACCATAAAATCACAGTAAAAATATAATAATGTCATACCAAAAAGAATAAAATAGTATAATAACAACTTCTCTACAATCATGGATTGACTTGGGTGTTAGTTTTAGAACTTAGATTAATGCCCTTGTATTTTAGTGCTTACACTAAGGTCAAGGGACTCAAATCATGTCCATTCAACAACACACGGGCGTGACCACATTCCAAGTTTGCCCTCCATGAACAACTCCTATAAAGGAAACTCATCCCATGACAAACTTCCTCCATCCAAAATCCTACATTTTCGCACTTTGTCTTGTGACTCAACACCCGTCACTAAAGATCAGCCAAAATGTCCATTTGGACTCTCACTGCCACCTTCCTCCTCCTCCTCATTGCCATCACTACCACTAACATCTTCTTTGTCAATGCCGCCACCACCCCTAGCACTTTGAGAGTATAAGGCCCTTAACCATGACCACAAGGTGGCAGGAGAGGTAATCCATTTGCCTTCTTTGTCTTATTCGTTTTTCGTTTTTTATTATGTCCATTAAATTTATTTTTGTACTAAAATCACGCGGTTATGATCCTATTTCCTTATGAGAGGATTGCCAATGCTTAGGCTAGATACGTACAACGGGCTTTTAGCATCTTGGAATGTAAAAACTTAAAAGGCCGATTTCATTGTGGCCCAGGTCAATTCTAACTCTCATAAGATAATTTGTGGCCGCGCTCGTTAGAATGGGTGAGAAACGGCCCGACAAAGTAATAATCTATATGAAAGCAGGAGTCTACAACAAGAAAGTAGATATCGAAGAGGACATGAAGAACGTCATGTTCATCTGCAAAGGCATGGATTAGACTGTCATCACCTATAGTAGAAATGTGCCAAATGGCTCCACCACTATGATTTCAGCTACATTCAGTAAGAAATTAAGCTAACATTAGTCAATTTGTAGCGCATTAAGGTTAGCTCTTGAGCTAATCTCTTAAAATTCATGCAGCTATCTTTAGGGAAGGCTATTGGGCAAGAGACATGACGTTCGAGAATATGGCCAGCCCTTAGAAGCATCAAGCCGTTGCACTTTTGGTTAGGTCGAACCAGTTCAAGGCTTACCAAGATATGCTTTATATGTACTCTTAGCGGCAATTCTATCTCAACTACCACATCTACAACACCATCTACTTCATTTTCCAAAATGCATATGTCATCTAGAATTGTGACATATTCATCAAGAGAATGATAGACCACCATGCCAACATAGTGGCGACTCAAGGTCGAGAAAGCAAGGAGGAAGACACGAGAATTCTTATCCACATGTTGCGAATTGCCCTTCCCCCAACTTCACAATGATCAAGGGCTCGTTTAGGAGCTACTTAGGATGACCATGGAAGAAGTAGCCTAGGATGGTAATCATGAAGATGGACCTCGATTGGTTGACAAACCTAAAGGGATAGGACAAATGGAGTGGCGAGTTCGCTCTCAAGACCCTATTTTACGAGGGGATTACATAAAGTCGAGCCATGGCGCATCAATGAAGAGGAGAGTAAAAAGGCCAAGCTTCAAATGTCCTCAAGAGTCCTTAGGATTAGTGGGTGATAACAAAATGATTTTATTAAAAAAAATGAACTTATTAAACACAATAATAGGAATTGAAGTGATTTAAAGAGCTCAAATCATCGTGGCACGCCGGCCGCACGCCATTGGCACGCTGGCCACACGCCATTGGCACGCATGGACCTTTTTGCTATTCAATAACCCACATGCATATACACTCAATTTCATTGGTAGATTATACTTGGTATTATTATCTTCACTAGTCAAATTCATTTTTTAAATTTCTTATTGTGTCCAAAAAATTCATTTTTGTACTCAAATAAGCTATATAGTACAGAGTCGTAAGGGCAGAGTTACCATTCCACTCTAACCAACCAGCCGAATCAATTAAGCTATCAAGGTAAGTCTTAGTGAAAACAGTTCTTGAATATTTTTGCCATGGTCTCCCGAGGTACGTTTTAACAGAGCTTTGAATCGACGTCAAGTCTGAAGCTGCAGTGACTTTGCAGTTGTGGATAGAGATGCCAGTATTTTGGTTGGGGTCAGTTCAGCCTTGTGCAGTGATGGTATTGACCTTGTTAGGAGGGTTTCTAGCATAGATGTTGCAATTTTGGAGAACAATGGCAGCATTTCCAAAGATAAAGTCAACTATGCCATAGATGTCGCACTCTTTGTAGAATTGTTGCTAGAATAAACGTAAAGGGTGTCTTGATAACCCTCAAAGCCACACTGATAGAAGATCGAGAGGTCAGAGCCAGAGCGCAAAGCTACTGCTTGATGAATTGCCGCACTGGCAGTGTTACGGAAAGTAATGCCTTGGGCAATGAATCCATCGCCAACAATAGCTGAAATTCAAGATAGGAAAGATTATTAGTATGCAGATCTACTTGTTAATGTAATCTAAATCAAAAAAGTATCTCGAGAATTAAACTGACCTCCAAATGCATTATTGACTACATCATTGTTGACACCTAAATTTTACTATTTTACTTAAAACTTAATCGCATACAAAACTAGGAATTAGTTGCTAAAAAAAAAATTGTCATAAAAAAAAAAAAACAAAAAATGCTTAAGGGGTCGAGTTGGGCCTGATCTGGCCTAGGCCCGGCCTAGCTTTCCTTTCCCCTCCAGCCCACGCCTGGCTGTCTTCCTCCGCACGCGGACCTGCAAAACAGAAGAAAAACAGGGGCAGCAGGACAGGGAACAGGGAGGAGGATCGGGAACAAAAAAGGCAGAAAGAGAGCTCAACTAGAGGGGGGATTGAGTGAACACAGGGGAGAGAAAAGAAAAAGCGAGAGAGGAACCGGAGGGAGAAAGAGAGAGAGAAATTAGGTCAAGGAAGAATCCGAGAAGGGAGGCCTCGTCACCTCAACCCGAGCTCTTCCGAGCCGACGCTCCTAGTCCTCTCGCCGTGCCGCCATCAAGCTCCGCAACCAGCTTCGTCGGCGCGACGCCGCGACCACCGGAGAAACCGAGCAACTCGCCGCCAAAGCTACTTGCAAATCTGTCCAGCGGCGACACTTTGCGCCGCCGCTCGGCCACCGCAACGCCAGCAACCCGCGGCCGGCGCCGTTGCTGCCCGAACAAACCAGATCTGAGGGAAGAGGGCAGCGGCGGCGCGCTGACGACGCCGTCCGAGCCGCGCCCTCCGCACGCCATCCCAACAGCCTGCCTCTACCGGCCACCACTACGCCGTGCCTCCGCCTCGCCCGGAGATCTGCCGGCCACGCCTCTACCCGGATCTACCGTGCCGAAGAGCGACCCCGTGGCACCGCGCATCTGCGTGTCGTCACCGCTGCAATCCGAGCGACCCACTGCGCCAGCCGCCGTCCTCCCCCGCCCAAGCTTCCCACTCGAGCACTCCGACGCCTTGGCGGAGATCTTATCCGGTTGCGACGCCGCGACCGCCCGCGGCGGCCCGAGCTCCCGTTCGCCGACCCCGACGTCGTCACCGCCCCTTGCCGAACCACCACCTCCCCTCGCTGCTCCCGCCCGTGCCGCTCGGACCAGCGACCCGCGCCGCTGCTTGCCCTCCTTGCCGCTTCAACCCGACGCCGTTCGAGCCAAGCCGCCGCCGTTGCCGTTCGACCAATGCTCCGTCCTCTCGCCCGACGCGCCGCCCAAGCCGATGCCGCCGCCGCCCGCCGCATTGCCTCCGCCACCTGCCGCGCCGCCGCTGCCGTCAAGTCCGCCGCCACGATGTCAACGCCGCCCGGCAAAAACCCTAAAGAGGAGGTACAAACCGAGTCAAAGAAATGGGTAGGGTTTTAGGTGAATCGGGCCGGGTTTGGGCTGTTTTTGCTTGTGGGTTTTTGGGCTTGGGCCGTTTTAGTATAGGCTTGTGGGCTTGCTTTCTTTTAAAAAGAGAGGGGGACCTCTTGGGTTGGGCCCGCGATTCGGGCCCACTCGCTCCTAATCGGACCGAACCCGATCCGCGCCGACCGGGCCGAACCTAGGTTGGGTTGGACCGGACCGGTTCGGTCCTAAAGAAGTATAAATAATATATATATATATATATATATTTTTATATATATTTCTTAAAAAAAAAACAATTTCGAAAATAAAAAAAATTAAAAAAAATTAAAAAAAATTAAAAATTTCGAAAATCCAAAAATGATGGGGTTTGATTAGGACTTGCCATGTATTGCCATTTTAGTGTAATTAGACCTTTATGTGCTCGTATATTAATTATGTTGCATGTTTAATTTATATATCTAATTATGTTTGATGTCATGTGTTTAATTTTATGGCAATTAGGATCTTGGTAGTTGTGATTATTACTTTAATGATTGCGCACATGCATGATCACCTCACATGTTAGTGGATAAGTATAAAATCAATTCAAACTGCTTGCCAAAAATCATTTTGTTAAAATGAACAAGATTAGGTACCGAAAATGGCACTAATTAGTTAATTAGTGTAATCAAGTCCCCGAACTTAGATTCTCTGGTTGCGTAGGAAGTGAGGTATACTCCCATGCCTCGCTTGGTTTCTAGCCGACCCCAATAGGCTAGTGGCGACTCCTTTTGTGCAAAATTTCTTAAGAATATCCCAATGTCACGCGGGGTATGGGCTTGGGAGAGCTCGCGCCTAATCATGGGCCTTAGGCCCGTCCTTAGGCAATACCCCTAAACCTGTTCCCTCCCCCCGAGGGCAGGTCACGACAGCTTGGCGACTCCGCTGGGGAGTTGGTTTTAAACCTTAGAGGACTTAGGCCAAAATTAATCTTGTTCAAAAATATTTTGTTTGGCAGCGAGGATTCCAGGTACGTCCATAACATTGTAGGTGTTAAATGTTTTTGCAGAATAGGAGGTATAAGGGGAAGTGTTTGCTCACCTTTGTCTTGTAGGGAGGTGTAGGAATGTATGGTTTATTTTTCATGTATGAAGTGCTGATTGTTTATAAATTGTCATGCCTGCATCCCCTGCATTGCACTACACTATAGCACACACTACCTGCCGCCGGACCTGGGCCGCATAGGATCATTTAGGATGGTGTTGAGGTGGATGCCACTCCGACTACAAGCACGTAGTACGAGTCGCCCACCTTAACCCCGAAATTTCTTTCTTTATGTCAGAGGTCCCCACCCTGGTCTGCGAGCATGCGACACGGGTCGGTCCTTTGACAAAGCCGGAGTCATGGGTAACACGACCTAGCCACGAGCTTGTTGGTTCAGTCCGGTGATCCCATGGCTCTATTTTGGGCCGTATAGAGTAGAAATCGAATCACATTCCATGTGCATGTCTATGTAATTTTGAAAAAAAAAGCATGAGACAAAGGTCGGCACCCATTGTAAGTATCATTTCCTTTTTATTTACTCATTTTGTATTGCTTTTCATCTTGAAATTTGCGGAAATCAATTGAATGTCCTCGGTGATGCAAGCTTATGATTTAAAATTGACAATCACTTTTGACAAGTGAGCATCTGAATGCAAGTTCTAAACATTTTGATTTGGCCCTGTTGAACACATGGTTCTGTTTAAATTTCTAGTTATGGGCTCAAAATCATTTCGAAAAAAAGAAAGAAAAAAAAAACTTTCAAGTTGTGATTATATTGGGACACAAAAATTGAAATTGCATTTTTTATCAAATTTTCTCATTCTCGCATTTTGGGACTATAATGCAAATCATTTTGTGTACAAATTCCTCAAAATAGAAATCACTCTAATTTTCTATGAGTAAAATCACAAATCAATTTTTCAAAAATCAATAACACTTTTGCATACGAAACTTTTGGAATAAAAGTGGACATTCGATTGATGGCCGTGGATTGATAATTTTAATGATGTTTTCTCTTATGATAAAATCTTGGCGAAATACTAAAATCCCGTAATAAGGATTGTGGGGCATGTATCGTCGCCTCGATTTTATTATAAGAAGCGACGTCATTAAAATATCATTTTCTCTTATTCACATAATGACATTGTCATCTTTTTGCAGGTTATGCGCGATGCTCTTTGACATTCTCATGGTGACCATTCAAGGACGTGAATTCTAGAGCTAGGACAAGAGTTGTTTTTTACTTTCATCTGTAAAAGAGTCTCTTGTATTTTATCAGTCTTTATTCTTGTTAAGAAACATGTTTTCCGTTTTAGGTTTTGATTTGCAAATCCAATTTATGCTCTTGTAAATTGTGCGACTCACATTTTTAATGATGGAATTCGAAAATCATCATTTAAAAAAATACAAAAAAGAGAGCAAATTTAGAAGTGTTTTAAGTGAACCTATACATTTACCTTCCAAAATGAATCTCACGAAAAATTTGTTTAATGCCCTCTCTTCATATAGTCATTTTTTTGGGCTCATCGAACTCGAGGAGCAAGCATGCGTCGAGGTTTCGTTGGCGCCAATTTTCCGTAAAAGCGGAACGAAGTCAAATTCCATTATGAGAAGTTTTGTTATTCGCAAATGCCTTACGTGCCAAAATAACCCGTTGACCTCGTTCACTTTGCATGATGAGACAAATGAAGGGAGTTGCCAAGTATCCAAAAGGGCGAATTCAAAGGAAGAGTAAACTATATCGATTCCGGTTATTCATTTCTAATACCGTTTCTGACATAATTTTATTCTCATTGTCAAGGAGATATCAAGAGTGCCAAGTTTTGTAACGTTCCCAACAAACGCAATGGAGCGCTTTTAAGTCTTGTTCATCTTAAAACAAAAAAGATTCAAATGAAAGAAAGTGGGCAATATTGTCTATTCCTCCCTGAGAGATACATTGGGATGTTGATCGCTTGACTCTGAAAAGGATGTATCTCGTTCCTAAACTTGATTTCTCTTCAGCATAAAAAATGACATGTCCTTTTTCTTTGATACAGGACGGGTTCGAACATAACAAAGGATTGTCAAATGAAGAGTGGCAGAGCAACGTCTGATTTTTTAAAAATATTTCTCATCTCCCCACAAACAAAGTGGTGATATAAAATAAAAAGGGTTGCACTTAACCATGGAATCGGCGCTTTCTACCAAGGAATCAGGAAAACATCAAACACTTAAAGGCGAATGCAAGGGAAGGGTATTGTTGAGTTACCAAATATCCATGAAGGTGAATCCAAGAGATATTAGCGCCAAAAGGATGAAAGCGAGTGAAGGGTAATAATGTATCGTTTCCAACATTTCAATCCATAAGGAGCTTTGCACTAACATATTCTTTTACATTCTTTACAGGATCATCGGGTCGCCATGCTGCAGGTAAGTACCCTTCTTCTCAGTCTTTTTTTCTTCTTCTTTTTTTTTAAGTAAAAAAAAAGGGGAGAAAAAAAGAGAATTTCCATTACAAAAGAGAACTTTTGGGCTTTCCTAGAGAAAAAAATGAATAATAATTGAGAAAAAAAAATTACAAACCTTTTGAACATCCTTTCTATCTCAAAATTGTTTTCTTGTCTTGTGGATTATTCATTTTGAATCAAAATTCCCTATGGAGATTGATATACTCGAATGGTCTCGGCAGAGTGAAATGGAAATGTTAACCATGCCAAACAAGAAGTGCTTAGGATGAAGAAAGGCAAGCTCATTTCCAAACACGTCCTTAAACACTTTTGAGAGTTGAGCATTATTCAA
The DNA here is from genome assembly GCA_014182545.1 of Eucalyptus globulus. Classification (NCBI taxonomy): domain Eukaryota; kingdom Viridiplantae; phylum Streptophyta; class Magnoliopsida; order Myrtales; family Myrtaceae; genus Eucalyptus; species Eucalyptus globulus. The sequence continues at coordinate 15,461,661 of CM024721.1, read as the reverse complement.
ACACTTTTGAGAGTTGAGTGAAAAGAAACCTTCTCTTAGGACAAATGATTCATTCGCATTGAGCGCAAAGATCGAAATGATAAAGGCATTGCCTTCATCAATCCCAAGCATTGCACTGATCTCTTGTTACCCCTTTGGGCTGGAAAAAAAGATGATCCTTCAAAGTACCCCTATCGAGAACGACCCTACATTGGGGCAACATAGGAGGTTACGGTCGTGTTGTAAAACGAAAGGTTGAGAAAGATTCTATTACTTTCACTTACATCAATCTTCTTGTGGTAGCTTCGGGAAATTCTCATCGGAGCTTGACTCATCCCAAGGTGAAGAAGAGCATTTCCTTCTCTACCCAAACACTAATACCCATTGCTTTAACCAATTTGGGCCTGATTATTCATTTCCGAACCTCGAGCGGTGGTCATCTTCCTTCATTGGGGCAAGGCATAAGAATTGACCAAATACAATTGACAATCACGGGAAAATGTGAAGCATCTCGAAAGTCATAAGCTACCAAAGTTCAAAGAGCAAAAAGCTCGACAAACTAGGGGGCATAAAAAAGCAGTGTGCCTGGTAAAAGCAAGGCCAATGCCCGTCAAGAAAAAGAGCCAAAAGGCCGCATCTTATGTGAAAGAAAAATTATCAAAATCCAAGTGCCTGCAAAAAAAAAAAAAAAAATCATCGCAAAGGACAAAGGAAATTAGAGAAAAGAGCAAAGCTCTCATGCAGAAATGATCAGTGAATGAACTCTCGAGATGTGCTGTGTTTCAAGAGCCAAATGCTTTCGAAAGGTCAAGTGACCCGGTCACGATGCCATGATGATCACTGACTCTTAAAGACCCTCTTGAAAATTTTAAGCCTTTCAAGCCTTTCCCGAGCCAACATTATAACCCTTTTCCGAAGCCTCTTCTGATTGGGATGATTTGAGTGAAACTGAGAATACCACAAAGAAGCTACTGCTTGAAGGAGTGGAAATAATTCTATCTTGTCTTATCTTCCAAGTTCTCGACTCGTAAACCCAATGAGGATAGCGGCAAATGTTCCTTTATTGGCCTCAAAGCAATCATTCCTTTGTGTAAGCCCTAACCAAGCCTATATTGCGGTCCTTTCAAAAGACCTTTTTTTTTATCGATCAGATTGTGCTCATTGCGAATGTCTCTGGAAGCCTTTGACATAGGTTATGTGAGATACCCTTAGCAATTAGTTATTTCCCACACAAATAGATGGGATCAAGCAGCCGTTTTATCAAGAGTGTGTGAGAAGCCCTTTCTGACTAAGAAACTCTAGTTTGGCATGCTTAATGAGCCTTTTTCATGAGTCGTAGTCGTTCTAATAAAAACTTGACTCCTAGAGAATTTGATGATTAATGATATATCCACAAGTAAGATAACAATTTTGTGCCACATGAGGCTGATTGAAATCAAATGTTTTTCCAAAGCAGTTGGACTTAGCTTGATTTGCTTGTTCAATTAATGCTACAATACCACCATACGTCTCTTAATGACGTCTCTAATGACATTCACTCAAGTTGAGTTTGACAGGATTCCTCAGTGAAGCCATGCAGCTTTCAAGGGATTAGCAGGTGCTTCCCTAAAAATCAAAGGTTCATGGTCAACCTTAAACCATGACATCTCCAAAGGTTCATGGTTAGCCTTAAACCATGTCATCTCCAAAGGTTCATGGTCAGCCTTAAACCATGTCATTTACACGGTTGGTGGGTCTATCCTTAAACCACACGGTTCGTGGGTCTATCCTTAAACCACACGGTTCGTGGGTCTATCCTTAAACCACGGGGTTTGTGGCTTTTCCTAAACCACACGGTTCGTGAGTCTATCATTAAACCACACGGTTCGTGGGTCTATCCTTAAACCACACGGTTCGTGGGTCTATCCTTAAACCACACGGTTCGTGGGTCTATCCTTAAACCACGGGGTTTGTGGCTTTTCCTAAACCACACGGTTCGTGAGTTTATCCTTAAACCACAGGGTTGGTGGGTTTCCTAAACCACACGGTTGGTGGGTCTATCCTTAAACCACACGGTTGGTGGGTCTATCCTTAAACCACAGGGTTGGTGGCTTTCCTAAACCACACGATTGGTGGGTCTATCCTTAAACCACACGGTTCGTGGGTCTATCCTTAAACCACACGGTTCGTGGGTCTATCCTTAAACCACACGGTTCGTGGGTCTATCATTAAACCACACGGTTCGTGGGTCTATCCTTAAACCACACGGTTCGTGGGTCTATCCTTAAACCACACGGTTGGTGGGTCTATCCTTAAACCACGGGGTTTGTGGCTTTTCCTAAACCACATGGTTCGTGAGTCTATCCTTAAACCACGGGATTGGTGGCTTTTCCTAAATCACACGGTCGAAACCCGTTTGTACACGGTGAGACTATCATCCGGTCAAAACCCGTTTGTACACGGTGAGACCTTCTTCCCGGTCGAGACTCGTTTTTACACGATGAGACCTCAGTCCTTCAATCCCTTTCCTATGACACGGTGAGCTTTGTAGCCCGGAGTCCTTCCTGTGCCACGGAGAGCTTTGTAGCCCGGAGTCTTTCTTCCTATGACACGGTGAGCTTTGTAGCCCGGAGTCCTTCTTATGACACAGTCAGCTTTGTAGCCCGGAGAGCTTTTGTAGCCCGGAGAGCTTTGTAGCCTAGAGTCCTTCTTCTTATGACACGGTCAGCTTTGTAGCCCGGAAAGCTTTGTAGCCCGAAGAGCTTTTGTAGCCTGGACAGCTTTGTAGCCCGAAGTCTTTCTTCCTCTTATTGATAAGACGCATTTCCATAGTTATGAGTTCTTTCCATCGACCTAATACGTGCCTATGCACCTAGGTCTATTGTCAAAATAATTTAGGTGTCTTTTGTCTTTGAAATGAACCTCTTCAAGCTCCCATTCAAAGAGGGGCAGCTGTTGACACCTAAATTTTACTATTTTACTTAAAACTTAATCGCATACAAAACTAGGAATTAGTTGCTAAAAAAAAAAAAACAAAAAATGCTTAAGGGGTCGAGTTGGGCCTGATCTGGCCTAGGCCCGGCCTAGCTTTCCTTTCCCCTCCAGCCCACGCCTGGCTGTCTTCCTCCGCACGCGGACCTGCAAAACAGAAGAAAAACAGGGGCAGCAGGACAGGGAACAGGGAGGAGGATCGGGAACAAAAAAGGCAGAAAGAGAGCTCAACTGGAGGGGGGATTGAGTGAACACAGGGGAGAGCAGAGAAAAAGCGAGAGAGGAACCGGAGGGAGAAAGAGAGAGAGAAATTAGGTCGAGGAAGAATCCGAGAAGGGAGGCCTCGTCACCTCAACCTGAGCTCTTCCGAGCCGCCGCTCCTAGTCCTCTCGCCGTGCTGCCACTGCTCCTGCAACCAGCTTCGTCGCTGACGCCGTAGCGACCACTGGAGAAATCGAGCAACTCGCCGCCAAAGCTACTTGCAAATCTGTCCAGCGGCGACACTGCCGCCGCTGCTCGGCCCTTCGCAACGCCAACAACCCGCGAAGCCGGCGCCGTTGCTGCCCGAACAAACCAGATCTGAGGAAAGAGGGCAGCGGCAGCGCTACCCAACGCCGTCCGAGCCGCTGCCCTCCGCACGCCATCCCAACAGCCTGCCTCTGCCAGCCACCACTACGCCGTGCCTCCGCCTCTGCCCAAATCTGCCGGCCACGCCTCTGCCCAGATCTACCGTGCCGAAGAGCGACCCCGTGGCACCGCGCATCTGCGTGTCGTCACTGCTACAATCCGAGCGACCCACTGCACCAAGCCGCCGTCCTCCTGCCCAAGCTTCCCACTTGAGCACTCCGACGCCAGCAGATCTTATCCGGTCGCGACGCCGCGACCGCCTTGCAGCAACCGAGCTCCTGTTCGCCGACCCCGACGTCGTCACCACCCCTCGCCGAACCACCGCCTCCCCTCGCTGCTCCGCCCGTGCCGCTGGGACCGGACCGACCCGACGCGCCGCCGCCCTCCTTGCCGCTTCAACCTGACGCCGTTCGAGCCAAGCTGCCGCCGTTGCCGTTCGACCAATGCTCCGTCCTCCTGCCCGACGCCGCCCAAGCCGATGCCGCCGCCGCCCGCCGCATTGCCTCCGCCACCTGCCGCCGCGCCGCTGCCGTCAAGTCCGCCGCCATCGATGTCGAGCGCCGCCAAAGAAACCCTAAAGAGGAGGTACAAACCGAGTCAAAGAAATGGGTAGGGTTTTAGGTGAATCGGGCCGGGTTTGGGCTGTTTTTTGCTTGTGGGTTTTGGGCTTGGGCCGTTTTAGTATAGGCTTGTGGGCTTGCTTTCTTTTAAAAAGAGAGGAGGGGGACCTCTTGGGTTGGGCCCGCGATTCGGCCCACCCGCTCCTAATCGGACCGAACCCGATCCGCGCCGATCGGGCCGAACCCGTGTTAGGTTGGACCGGACCGGTTCGGTCCGGCTAAAGAAGTATATATATATATTCTTAAAAAAAAAAAAATTTCGAAAATTAAAAAAATTAAAAATTAAAAAAAAAATTAAAAATTTCGAAAATCCAAAAATGATGGGGTTTGATTAGGACTTGCCATGTATTGCCATTTTAGTGTAATTAGACCTTTATGTGCTCGTATATTAATTATGTTGCATGTTTAATTTATATATCTAATTATGTTTGATGTCATGTGTTTAATTTTATGGCAATTAGGATCTTGGTAGTTGTGATTATTACTTTAATGATTGCGCACATGCATGATCACCTCACATGTTAGTGGATAAGTATAAAATCAATTCAAACTGCTTGCCAAAAATCATTTTGTTAAAATGAACAAGATTAGGTACCGAAAATGGCACTAATTAGTTAATTAGTGTAATCAAGTCCCCGAACTTAGATTCTCTGCAGTTGCGTAGGAAGTGAGGTATACTCCATGCCTCGCTTGGTTTCTAGCCGACCCCAATAGGCTAGTGGCGACTCCTTTTGTGCAAAATTTCTTAAGAATATCCCAATGTCACGCGGGGTATGGGCTTGGGAGAGCTCGCGCCTAATCATGGGCCTTAGGCCCGTCCTTAGGCAATACCCCTAAACCTGTTCCCTCCCCCCGAGGGCAGGTCGCGACAATCATATAGAACCAAATAATTGTCCAATTCGCGCATTCATGATCTTGACCTACTCCATTAATTATTATAGGAATTGAAAGAATCGGACTATTCGTCAATTTAATTTTATTGATATCTTATAAAAGCAATCTAAAGGCTATTATATCTATTTATATGTAGTAATAGTGGCGATATAATAAATATTTATTATGTACTGTGTCTTATTGATGATGTTAAGTGAAGCTTTGTACATGTTCTCAATCAAGGTTAATCTTCAACGAGATTAATTGAAGTCAAAGCTTATAATTCTTCTCCTCCTATGAAGATTGATTGTTTACAGCAGTCAAAACCTGAATTCAATTAATTATTATTATATCTAAAATATCATGTTTTTTTTTTTTGTAAAGGGTAAATATATATTAACTAAAGAACGAAGGAGCTACACAAATGTATAGCAATAGACCCTAGCACAAAGGCTTACACTCAAAAGACAACCAGTCAAGAGAGTGGAAGAGTGCCAGGGAAAGGGGGAGGTGGGGAAAGGAGCTGCAGAAAGAGGAACGAAAGAACAGCAGCAAGAACCAGGCTAAACAGCAGCCAAAAAGGAAGAGAAGGGGAAAGACGAAGGCACCCGGGAGTAGGAATACAACCAAACAACTGAAAGACAGCAAGCTAGGGACACCGTGGAAGCATCCAAAGCTGAAGAGACCGGACGCCTCATCACGCAAGGGGAGTATCTTGGAAGCACCGGAGATAGCCAGCAACAGTAAAATGAAACACCTTAGTCAAAGATAGAGGGATGGATACCCCAACTGAGTTGTAGTCTTCTATTACGGGTCGTATCCGGGACCTTCGAAAAGGTAAAGGCTCTATCCTTGATAACCTTGCGAAGATGTTCCTTTAAAGCCGGGAGGGATAAGGTTTGGTTGCGGAAGATGATGTTATTCATCTCCTTCCAAATAAGGTAGCATAAGGCGGCAAAGCCAAACCGAGCCACCGATTGATAGAAGCTAGTGTCGGAGAGATGCTTGATAACCCAATCTAAGTTATCCTTCCACGTAGAATTCCGCCATGGGAAATTACATTTATTCGCCCAAAATGCACCAAGACTAGCCGTAACCGAGCATCCGAAGAACAAATGATCAACATAGTCAGGTCTAGAGGAACAGAACACACAAGAGGAAGCTTGAATTCTCCCATGAGCAAACAAAATTACCTGGGTCGGTAATCGGTTGCGAGTGATCAACCATAAGTGGTTTGATAACGGGGGGGAAGAGAAGAATTCCAAATAAATCTCGACCAAGGCACAAGTTGGCCCCTCGCCCTTAGAAGTGTCCAAGCAGAAGCCGTCATAAACACCCCTAAAGAATGGCCAGCCATAGGAGTCGGTCATCATTGTCATTGAGGTTTGGGAGAGGACCATCCCAACCCATAATGGCCGCAGAGACTGCAGAGGGAAGGGGGAGGACAGTAATACCAGCAGCAACAGAAGCAAGCCGAGGGATACCAGAACAGTATATGTTCCGATCTGTGAAAAGCTTATATAGCGATCCCTAGTGATGCCAATGATCAAACCAAAATGATGTAGATAATCCATTGCCTATGCGCCACATAAATTGATGTTGAATTAAGTCTTGAAGGCCTAGCAGTTTTTTCCAAGACCACGAGCATATAGTAGGCCTAGGGACGACCCAAAATTTTTTATGCTTGATGAAGTTGGAATGGATTCATTTGCACCAAAGCGATTCTTTATCAATAAAGAGGAGCCACAAGTGTTTAATCATTGAAGCGATATTACTAACCCGATCTAAAATATCATGTTTATGACCGTGTTTTTGAAGAAAGTCAATAAATAGCCACATTAGCATAAACGTTTCAATTTATTAATAGAAACTATGTGAAAAAATTGTTCATACATTCTTATACATAAAAATAACAAGTCCTTAGTATATATATGTAAATTTATCCAATCTCTATGAAATGTCCCCCCCCCCTCTTTAATCAAGGAAAAATAGAAGGTTGGTTTGCTCAAAGGGACATCTTAGGTCGGCCACAAAACTTAACTAATTGAAAAACTCATATGGGCTTAATTAGCAAATGACGACCTTAGTTCGTTGAATTGTCTATTCGAATATTTACTAGATTAGGTCGTATAAGTTATTTCTGTGGATCAGATCACATGTGGAACATGGCACATATCTTAACATATTTCGACAATTCAACAAAATCACAACAGATATTGAAAACTATGATCTTATAAGGCATATTAAGTTACCAAGGTAAGCCTACTAGCCCCATGAATAGACTAACTGGCTATTGATAATTCTCTTTTCTCTCTTTTTTTTTTTAACTTTTAAAGAATTTATTTTGAATAAAATGCACAAAATCATAAATAACTTAAATGATATAAACTCACCCACTGTTGCTGAATTAAAGGTAGTAGATCCGCCATCAACGCTTTTGCTTCCAGTAATTATGGTATTTCCAATACCATCGCCCACGAACATAATGTTCACCAAATTGGTTCCAACTCCAACAATCTCATTATACGTACCGGCCTTGATATAAATTATGTACCTTTCTGTGCCGGACCGCTTCGATGCTGTGGTTATGGCTTTGCTAATTGTCTTATAGTTCCCTGAACCATCTTGGGCCACCACAGTATTAGCCTTAGATGCCACAGACAAAGACTGCAAGAGCTTCCGGCCACCGGGCCTCACCCAAGTGGGGAACTCATTAGTGTAGTTTGGCGTAACGTAGGGCACATGGTTTGCAAACAAAATGTTGCTTATTGTTGACACATAAATTTTGATTAGGTTTTTAATTAGGCCTTAGTTTCTATATTTATGTATTTTCCTTTTTTTTGGATAATAAATAATAAATAATAAAAACAACAACAAAAATAGTAATTTAAAGAGCTCAGGCCACACCGGCCGCACGCCATTGGCACGCATGGACTTTTTTGCTTTTCAATAACCCACATGCATATACACTCATTTTCATTGGTACATTATACTTGGTATTATTATCATCACTAGTCAAATTCATTTTTTTAATTTCTTATTGTGTCCAAAAAATCCATTTTTGTACTCAAATCACATGCTTATTAGACTCATTTGCTTACAAAAACGCTGCCGAGGTTTGAGGCCGACCCGAATCATGATCTTTTAGCATGGTAGGATGCAATAACATCTAAGGCCGATTTCATTGTGATAAAGGAAAATTTTGGCTCTCACGAGACAATCAATGACGCTGTAGCTACGCTAGCTAGAATGGGTAAGAAACGGCCTGACTGAGGGGAGAATTACCAAAAAAGTCCTAAACCTATTGCAATTGTGCCAATTTAGTCCTAAACTTTTTTTTTGGCCAATTTAGTCCTAAACCTTTTATAATTGTGCCAATTCAGTCCTTCTGGCCAAAATTGGCCGGCCGGAGACAGCTGGCCGGCGAACAATTTTTTAATAATTTTTAAAAAAAAATCGATTTTTTTAATTTTTTTCGATTTTTTTTTTTTTTACCTCCTTCTTCTTCCTCTGGCCGGCCGGTGCCGGGCGCCCCCCGCCACGGCGAAGGCGAGCCTCGCCAGATCTGGTTACGGCCTCGCTAGTGGCCGGCGAGGCCACCGTCGCTGGGCGAGGTTCGCCCTCGCTTGCCACCGGCGAAGGCGAGCCTCGCCCGACGGCGGCGAGGCCACCGTCAGCAGATCTGGCGAGGCTCGACCTCGCCATGGCTGGGCGACGGCGGCCTCACCGTCGCCGAGCGAGGCTTGCCTCGCCGCCACCGGCGAAGGCGAGCCTCGCCCAACGACGGCGAGGCCGCCGTCGTCGATCTGGCGAGGCTCGACCTCGCCATGGCTAGGCGAGGCCGAGCCTCGCCTTGGCTGGGCGACGGCGGCCTCACCGTCGCTGGGCGAGGCTCGCCTTCGCCAGTGGCCGGCGAGGCTCGCCCCCGCCGGCCAGAGGAAGAAGAAGGCGGTAAAAAATAAAAATAAAAAATTCGAAAAAAAATTCGAAAAAAATTAAAAAAATTATTAAAAAATTGTTTGCCGGCCAGCTGTCTTCGGCCGGCGTCCACGTCAGCTCCGGCCGGCCAATTTTGGCTGGAAGGACTGAATTTGCACAATTATAAAAGGTTTTAGGACTAAATTGGCCAAAAAAAAAAAGTTTAGGACTGAATTGGCACAATTACAATAGGTTTAGGACTTTTTTGGTAATTCTCCCCCTGACTGAGTGGTATTCTACATAAAATCTAGAGCCTATAACAAGAAAGTCAATATTGTAAAGGATATGAAGAACGTAATTTTCGTTAACGACAACATCGATCGGACCATCATCACCGGTAGTAGAAATGTTATGGATGGTTCCACCACTATGACTTCAACTACATTTGATATTAAGCTTTCAAAATGTTGGTCAATGACTAGCTCATCAATGTATTAGCTCTTGAACTAATCTCTTAAAATCCATACAGCTGTCTTTGGGGATGGTTTTAAGGCAAGAGACATGGCATTCGAAAGTACGGCTGGTCCTAGAAACACCAAGCTGTTGCACTTTTGGTCAACTTGGACCAATCCATCTTCTACCAGTGTAGCTTTAAAGGTTACCAAGATAAGCTCTATACATGCTCCTAGTAGCACTTTTACCGCAACTGCCACATCTACAGCACCATCGACTTCATATTCGGCAATGCGGCCATTGTCTTTCAGAATTGTGACTTCTTTGTCAAGAGGCCAATAGACCAACAGTCCAATGTCGTGACAACTCAGGGTCGAGAAAGTGAGGAAGAGCATATGAGAATTTTGATCCTTACGTTGCGAATCACCCTTGCCCCCAGCTTTGCATTGGTTAAGGGCCCATTCAAGCGTTATTTAGGACGGCCACAAATGGCAGATCTTGACAGTAATCATGAAGACAGATCTTGATGGATTAATAGACCTGAAAGGAAAGGATAAGTGGAGCGGTGAGCTCATCTTTAGGACCCTATTTTACGAGGAGTACATGAAGTTGGGCGATGGTGTGTCGATGGAGAGGAGGGTGAATTGGCGTGGTTTCAATGCCCTCAAGGGTCCTCAAGAACAACGGTAATAACCATATAATCTTATTAAGAAAAAAGGAACTTATTGGACACAATACTAGGAATTCAAGTATTCGATTTAAAAAGCTCACATCATCATGGCACACCAACTACACACACCGTTGGCACACTAGCCACACGTGGACAGCACGCATATACTTTTTTGCTTTTCAATAAGCCACATGTATATACACTCATTTTCATTGATAAATTATACTTTGTATTTTTATCATCACTAGTCAAATTCATTTTTTTTTATTGTGTCTAATAAATTCATTTTTGTTGTGAAAATCACATGATTATTATCCCTGCTTGCTTACAAGAACAACACCAAGGTTGGGACCAATCGAATAGTGGGCTTTTACCGTCTTGGAATGCAGCAACATCCAAGGTCAATTTCATTGTGACAAAGGATTGTTCCGGCTCTCACGAGACAATGAATGAGGCTGTGGCCGCACTTGCTACAATGGGTGAGAAACGGCTCGAGAGAGTGGTGATCTATGTGAAATCAGGAGTCTACAATAAAAGAGTCAACATTGAAAAGGACATGAAGAACATAATCTTCGTCGGCGACGACATGGATCAGACCGTCGTCATCAATAGCAGAAAAGTTTTGAATGGTTCTATCACTATGACTTTAGCAAATCAAGCTAACATTAGTTGATGGCTAGCTTATTAACATATTAGCTTTTGAACTAATCTCTCAAAATTCATGTAGCTGTCTCTGGGGAAGGCTTCTAGGCAAAAGACATGACATTTGAGAATACAACCGGTCCATGAAAGCATCAAACCATTGCACTTTTGATCAACTCGAACCAATCCGTGTTCTACCGGTGTAGCTTCAAAGCTTACCAAGATACACTCTATACATACTCCTAACGGCAATTCTACCGCGATTGACACGCCTATGGCACTATTGACTTCATTTTCGACAACGCAGCCACTGTCTTCCAAAATTGCAACATCATCGTCAAGAGGCAAATGGACCACCAGGCCAACATGGCGATGGCTTAGGGTCGAGAAAGTGAGCGGGAGGACACGGGATTTAAATCCACATGTTGCGGATCACCCTCATCCCAAACTTCACACCAATCAAGGGCTCATTCAAGAGCTCCTCGAGACGGTTATGGAAGAAGTACTCTAGGACGATGATCATGAAAACGGATTTGGACAAGTTGATACACCCGAAGGGATAGGACAAGTGGAATAGCTAGTTCACCCTGCAAACCCTATTTTTATGGCGGAGTGCATGAAGTCAGGCCACAATGCATCAATAGAGAGGAGGATGAATTGGCCAGATTTCAATGTCCTCAAGAGTCCTTAGGAATATAGGGGGTGATCACCATATAATCTTATTAAGAAAGGAACTTATTGTGCAAAATATTAAAAATTCAGGTGTTCGATTTAAAGAGCTCAAATTAGTCACCAACCACACATTGTTGGCACGTCGACTGCACGCCAGTGGCACGTATATACTTTCTTGCTTTTTAATAACCCACGTGCATATACATTCATTTCCATTGTTGGATTATATTGATATTATTATAATTACTAATACTACTAATCTCTCCAATGATTATGCCATTTGTTCTGTCTTTTAGTTGAAAATAATTAAAAATAGAAAAAAGTTTATTTTCCAAAAATTAACACTCCGAACAAACAACTAAGACCAAGAAAACAAATGAATTGCCCCTCCTAACACCCCCCACTTCTGTACAAAGTCAAGGCATGGCTAATTGACCGGGTCAAGTTAACCATTTGTCGCGACCTTACCCTCGCAGCACACCACCTAGGAGTTTGGCTAATGAATTATTAAATATAAGCCTAATTCGAGCTCTCCCAAGGCCATATTTATTCGCAACTTAGGGTTCATGTTCTTAACAAATCATTTTCAATATAAATTTACCATTAAGTAGTGTATGGTAAGTCGATTAGATAGCTAAGTAAAATAACGAGATAATTATTTTACTCCTCCAAACCAAGGATTTTGGGTACGAGAACTTCATTATACTATATATCCTCGGTGCCCTTTCGACACCATTCTTTTCGTGAAAAAGTGTTTATTGTGCAGTTTAAATTCATTTTATTACTTTCTAATATGTGAGATGACCATGCGGATGCACAAATCACTAATTTAACGTCCAATAAAATAATAAATGAATTGCATGACTTACCCCATAGCAACAAAAACATCTCAAAACTCACATCAATAGCCCCAAATATGATTTCTAATTATCACACAGTCATTTAATCTATTGTTAGGATTTTCTCTTATTTAATGGAACCTAATTTACGTGCAATGTAATTCAATGGCGCACAAAAATGTGTCTATACGAACATGACATGCAATGTGCAACCTAGCATGCAAACTTTATGTCATGCGATATTAATTAAATGACAAGATCTAATGATGGAAAATTATTGAATGAAACCATCCTAATATGTCATACATTTAAGGGATAAGTGCTATAGAAATTCTAAAACTTGTCACGAAAATACAATTAAGTCCTAAAACTTGAAAAAAGTGCAATCAAATCCTAAAACTTGTCAAATTGTTTCAATTGAGTTCTAAAGTTAACACCGTCGACTTTTTTAACGGAAAATGCTAATGTGGCATTTAAAATTAAATTTTATTTTCCATGTAGTTTTTTAAATTTTTTATTTAAATTAGATTAAAAATTAGAAAATAAAATTTAAAATTTATTTAAAAAACAAAACAGTTTAAAAAAGGCAGCTACCAGCCTACCACCCATCGCCGGAGGGGCCGGCGACCGATTTTTAAAAATAAAATTTAACTTTTCTTTTTATTTTTAAATCTATTTTTAAAAAAATTGAATAAAAATAATTTTAAAAAGCCACGTGAAAAATGAAAATTATTTAAAATTTCACGTTCGCGCCACGTCAGTATTTTCTATTAAAAAGTCGAACGTGTTAACTTTAGGACTCGATTGAAATAATTTAACAAGTTTTAGGACTTGATTGCACTTTTGCAAATTTTAGGACTCAATTGTATTTTCACGACAAGTTTTAGGACTTCTATAACATTTATCCCAACATTTAAATGATCATAAACATGCAATGACTAAATGACATGCAAGGGATGACCTAATTATACGTGACACATATGATATTTTTTATGTTTTTTTTTTTCTTTTTATTCAAAATTCGAAATCAAAATTAATAATTAAACATGCAATTTTAATTAAGGAAAAGAAAATTTAACATCCTAAAGCAATGTTTTTGGATGCAATGACTAAATGACATGCAAGGGATGACCTAATTATACGTTACACACATATGATATTTTTTTATGTTTTTTTTTTCTTTTTATTCAAAATTCGAAATCAAAATTAACCAATAATTAAACATGCAATTTTAATTAAGGAAAAGAAAATCTAACATCCTAAAGAAATGTTTTTGGTATTTTTTATTTTAGAAATTCGGAATAAATAAAATACTTAATCAAAACAACAATCTAGCATAAAACAAGCAATATTCTAGCAAGAATCATGTCTAGTTAAAATATTTTTTTTTGGGTTTTCCTTTTTAAGGAAAGCAATAAAACAGTGGATAAATATTTAATTAAATAATGCACTCGAAATAAACCGACGATCATTGTATCTCGTGGTCAGAAATCGGATAGCCCACTGACAAGCATCATATCTCATGGTTAGAATTGAACAATACATTACTAAGGAAATTTTTCTAACTTGAGAGGGTATCTTAGAATATTGTAGATATTACATTATTTAAGTAAATATCTAACAGAATATACCTAATATCTAATGGAATATATCTAATATCTAACTTAATATATAAACTCATTCAAATAAGATAGTAAAATATTTCAAAATAGATAGAGATAAGCACTTTACCTAATTTGAAAATATTCTTTCCAAATTTAAACCAATCGCAATCGGATTGGGATTGCAACGGGCTCCATGACATGGGATGGCGGCGGCAAGCAACGGCGTCAACGATGGCAAGTGACAACAATATCGATGGTGGTCAATGAACCTGCAAAAACAGAAACTTCAATGGATCCGCTCAGTTCAAGGATGAGCTTGACGAGTGCGGTGCAGCGTCGGGACGTCGCGGACAGCGTTAATTCATGAGCGGCACCGCGCGAGAAAGGAGACGTCTTTGAAGAATGAGGCGTTCATAATGGCCTCTAGCATTCAAACGAAAAAATTGGTGGACAGAGCAGTGAAACCATGAAGCAAAATCCAAGAAGGAATAGCCAAAGAAAGACATCCCCATGCGACCAAAGAATTATTATTATTTTTTTTTTTATTAGCCCTTCCTTCCTTTCTTCACACGTGTGGGCCGGGCTCTCTGCTCTCCGTTTCTCTAGTCATCACGCGTCTTCGTGAATTTGCAGGCCCACCGATTATTCCTCCTCTGGGGGACCGGATCCGAGAGAAAAGGAAAAGATTTCCGGACCTGACTTTGGCCCACTGTAGCAGAGATGCCAATCGGCCCGCCAACTGGATTGCAAGGGCCCAACGTCAGCATTACCTCCCTCAAAACTGGGTAATCTACCCCCCGATACACTTAATTTTTTTTCTTTTTAACAATGATAGGCTTAATTGATTCACTAAGTGCTGATGTTACTGATGTAATTGCCTCAAACTTATCTAAGTAAATGAAAAGAATATGCACTTTCGACCCCAAAAAAAAAAAAAAAAAGCCTTGATTTCACGGGGAGGGACTTGCATTGACCGGCAAATCAAGTAGCATGGCCGCTAGGCAAGTGCTCGCGTTGATGAAGCCACGAACCTGAGGGCACGACGGTGAGGAATGGTGCACTTCACTGAGTAACCTGGGATCTCCACGCGGGGCTCGGGCAGCAGCGCTGCGGCAGCGAGCGTCCACGTCGCAAAGGGGGAGCCCGCGACGCGACGGGCAGTGCAGTGACAGCAGCTTGCCGCCGGCGCGGGGGAGTTCCTCTCCCAGGAATCTCTCTGTGTTTTGAGATTCTAATTGCCGATTCCTAATTTGTGAGGTATAATGTACTATATATAATGCAAACCTAATTTTAAACTTGATCTCACGGGCTTAATTTAGGCCCATATAATGGATTAAATTAAGCTCAAGACCTGTTTTAATTAATTTCCTTAGGATGAAATTAGATTAAAATATCCTCAATTTGGCCAATCTTCCCATGCAAATTTCGCCCACCTGGTCCTCTAGTGCTAGCCAAATTTGGTCCCACTCCATGGGCTCAGTAAGTTCACTTTAAGTTCATGACCATCCACCACCGATCCAATACTAATGCAATTAATTGAAATATGCTTCTAACAACTACATGCAATTTAATTGAATATTTTTTGTTGGAGGTCGAGGTCAATCTTTGATTTTTCTATGCGATGGATAATTAAATAGATCGCCAAAATTTATATGACAATACCATCAATATTCAAGGAGATTTATGGATTCCTTAAACCAGCATGCCATTTTCACGTGATGTATGAAAAATAATGAGAATCACAAAATTTTTATTTAATAAACTTTATTCAAATAGTCTGTAACAAAGTTCCATGCTACTGCGAATCACTCTTTTACATGCATTCGATTAAACTTCCTCCACTATCAATACTTGAAATGATAATTGAAAGGGGTGAGCAAATTACAATTCAATAGGGCTTGAGACGTGAATGATGTAGATTTCTTATTAAACTGGTGACTCATTACATTTGTAAGAAGTACGACATTTAAATCCCATAATGAAATATCAATTATTCTCTGTCTAATATAGAGCAACATATCTTAACATCTTCATCACACCTCGTCACGTGACGAGGCCCAAAAATTACATTGATTGTAATTAAGCCTAAAATATAATATTAGCTTTGATGAAGCCCTCTAAATCGTATTTGCTATGATTAAGCTCAACAACAAAACCAATCTGTAAACATAATAATGCCTCAATACGTAGGCTGATCATGGGTTATAATTCTATCTTTCCATATATATAGTTATATTTCATCGTGCATTATATGATTTGAAATGATTCACCCACATAATCATTTTCGATGCAAAATCTATCCAAATTTAGAAATTAGTATGCAATTTTTAGCATTCACCTCATTGAAGCGTTGATTTGACCACGCCAATCAGAGATTGCTCCCTTTTATCTTGTTCCCTTATACCAACAACTAAAACAGTATTTGATAATGCTCTCTGCAATACCTATTTCTATTCTTTTGTTCCCCGAAACAGAAATAAAATAGAAACGCGTTTAATATTTTTTTTGTTTTTTGAAGTAGATTTGAAATGAAAACAAGAAATAAAAGAAAAACTGTTTTTTGTTCACAGGAATAACTCAAGAAACAAGAAATAAGTTTTTTATTTCTTTCTTGTCTTCCTCTCTTTTCTTTCTTTCTCTTCCTCTCTTCTTCCCCACGCCAGTCATCGGCCTCAGCGTTGACCAACGATTGGCCAAATGTGGTCCAACGACCTTGCCAAAGCCTCGCCAGCCCCTAGCGAGGTCGCCCGAGCTCGCCGACCTTTGACAAGGCTCGGTCGAGCCTTGCCGTGGCTGGGCGAGGGCCCCCTGAGACTCGTCGTGGCTGAGCCTTGCCCGGCTACGACGAGGCTTGACCTCGCCCAACCACTGCAAGGTTGGCATTGCCTGGGTGGGCAAGGCTGACCTCGTGATGGCCAAGGAGAGGTCGAGTGTCACGCCCCAAACTCCGAGCGCACGAACATCCCTCAATGGTTAATTAAATTATAACACCCCAAGACGCGTCACTGAGTCATTCTTTTTATCTTTTGATTAAACACATGATGAAGCAATTTATAAAACCACCCAGTCAAAGTAGCAAAGTATACGGATAGTAAAGCACAATAGACAATTTCCAAAAGTGATGCATTTATTAATCAACTTGCTAACCTTAGGAGTTTTACAATTACCACGTGCTACCAACCATTTCAAAAACCTGCAGGGTCAAGGGTTAACCTGAACTTCACTAATGACGAGGCCAACAAAAAGTGACGCAAGCACGCCCACATCTTGGTCCATCAAGGCCCCAAACTGCACACAACAGTTCTCCATACTACGGGCCTAAAAACAATTAACAATAATGGAGTAAGATATAAATCTCAGCGAGTTAACATCCTAAGCCTCGACTAAAATGCTAATTTGTCTCGAAGGCAGCCTAAACAAATATGATATATAAACTTACCTCTGAGAGTGCTAGTATGAATAAAATAAAGGAGTTAGGGAAGAGAATAAGAACACAAGATTTATAGTGGTTCGGCTTAATCCAAGCCTACGTCCACTCTCCCACGATAACAGCCTTCTTGGTTGGATTACAATATGCAATCAAAAAGAGATTACAACTTCGAGTGTAAACACTTAGTAGATCACACTATCTCACTAAGTCACTCTCTTGGTATTTCTCTCACGATTACAAACGTTTAAGCTCTCAAGAGACAAGTATATGATCGAAAGTCGCTCAGACTTTGGAATTATAAATTCTACGCTTTGTCTCTTTCTTGCTCATCGGTCCATGATCTCCTTAAATACTCCTCCACTTCCAAACTACCCGTTGGACAGCATCCCGGAGAATCGTCTTCCAATATACCCTTTGGACAGCTCTGTATCTAGAAGATTTGGTAGCCGTTGAGTGACAAAGGTAGAATCTCAAATTGATTTCGATCGCCCATACAAACGAAATCTTGGTTTCCATAAGTAAAGCTTCTTCGTATAGAAAGTTCTTGTCTTCAAGATCCAATCGTCAATCAAATAGATTGAATCAATCAAATCAATCTTGATGTGGAATCCAAACTAGATCACTAGCCGTTGTACGATTGGGCTTGAGTTACGATTCATCGAATGGATGTAAAGTCCGAGTCCGTAGACTTTACAATATGAGTCTCAGTAGACTTTACAATCTGGGTCTAAACATATCTGCTTCTGAACAGATTTAGCTTTAAGGTCTCTTCAGCATAGAGTCTGTCTTCTGGTTCAGCTTCAGCATAGAGTTTGTCTTCTGGTTCATCATTCACGTTCAGTCTGGAATTAGTCGAGTTGACGGGACTTCGATGTAGAAACAGACTTTGACACTAAAGTCCGGCAGTCTTCAGACTTTGAGTCTTGAGTCCGGCAAGCTCTTGAGACTTTGACACGAAGTCTGAAATCTTCAAAATATACTGGACATATGTTACGTTCAGTCTTCTGGTCGTCTTCTGACTTTGATAATATCCTTTACATGTTCTATTATCTACATGGTCTATTACTCAACCATTAAACATGTTAGTAGCCTTTGATTTATTTTGTCATCTTCAAAACATCATAAGGGATTTCCCTAACAACCTCACCTTGGCACACTCCTACACGTTAGTATATCTCACATGACAATATTAGTGGCCACCCTTCCAACATGGAAGGGGAGGTGAGGGGTTCAAATCCCCACCTTCTCAGGGAGGATAGGGTGGGGATGAGTAAGTTTCAGGAGTGGGTTTCGACTCCCACGCCCTGTAAGAGGCAGGGCAAAAAATCTGAGAGTGAGTGTAGAGTAGGCATAGAGTAGGACTGACAAAAAAAAACATAAACAATAATCAAAACATATTCGATAAATTTCACGCCCATTGCCAACATGTGTTTCAATTATTATGACCCCTCGGGTCACGACCAACACAAGAGTTGGCGGTCTTCCGGCATAACCGAGCATCGTCCCGTTCCATCGGGTACGTCATCGTCCCGCATACTCATACGCATCAAGGTAGCATTCCATTAGGAGTATTGGTCCAACCTCAACCATGACTTGGCATCCGGACCCCCATCGGGCATCCAATAAAAATCGGGTATCGTCTCACATATTTATACGCATCAAGGCAGAACCATTATCCCACGCAATCATACACATCGGAGTCATTACATGACCACACGAGCACTCAACCACTCAAGCAAATTTTTATATTTTGACTTAGCCAATGCAAACGTAGTTCATGCTCAAATAACAAATCTTGGAAATCTTTACTTTTAAAATTCCAGTAACATATTTGTACGTGGTCACATAATTGAAATCAACCCATCAAACTTTGTCCACTTTTATTTTAAAACCACATTGCTCCATTTCACACGCAAAACTTGGCATCTCAACCCGACACCTAAAAAATTCTTTATTTTCTTGTCCATAAAGCCTTCTTTGAAAATAATAACCAAAGCATATATATTATACAACCAATAGCACAGCATAAAAAGTTCAAATAATCAGAACTATGCATAGGTCCTCCAATAAAACAAGCATAAAATTATGCTTTATGGCTAATCCGTCATTAAATTACACTAATTGCGATTAATTAAGCTAATTGCAATTAATTAGGCTAAACTTGCTTAATTAATCTAACTATAATTAATCAAAAATTAATCGCCATTAATTAAAAAAATATGATTAATTAAACTAATTATGATTAATTAAAAATAAACCCAATTAATTAATCTAACCACGATTAATTAAAAGTAATCATAATTACTTAAATTAACTGCTTAACATTAATCTAAACCATCCTTAATCGCAATTAAGGCTAAAATAAAATTAACCAATACTAATTAGCATTAACCTTAAGCTAACCTACCACCTAAACGTAATTAACTACCTAATCAAGGATTCTGAGTTAACTCACGGGTTTTCCAAAAATGGCAAGCTCATGGTGACGGAAGCATGACGGCATTGAGAATACAGCATTCCTAGATTGAATGGGAATTCAAATGGCAGCGGCGAAGCCTTTCAAGGCTTATGGCCACAAAGAGAGGGGGAGGTGTTGGACTTGGTGGTGGTGAACTAGCAGAACAACGGTGACAGCGAACAACATGTGAGATGCAGGCGAGCAACGGCGTTGAGGGGGCGGCGGCGGTGCAGTAGCAACACACAACGGCAATGATGGTGGATCTGGTGGTGGTGTTGCGTGTGATGGTGGGGGTGAGATGAAGATGATGGTGGAATGAAGATGGTTGCGATGGGGTTTAGCGGAAGGAGATGGTGAGGATGGGTGGTGGCTTGTGGCAACAAAGGGAAAAGGAAATGAAGAAAGAAGAAGATGAGGAAGTTGAGGAGAATGACAGCAAAGGAGAGAGATGAAAGGGGAAGTGGGCTGCTTCGGCAAAACAAAAGGGAAAACGTGAGGAGGGGTGAGGAGAGAGAGAGAGAGGGGGAAAGGGAGAGGGGATTTCTTAAGATTTTTTTCCCAAAAAATCATCATTTCTCTTCCCCAAAATCCTCCTAGCCAAGCTCTTCATCTCCTTCATATCTTCTTGTTTTCTTTTTATCTTTAAAGCCAAAATATTGGTCAACAAATTGCAACTTTATCATTGGGTTCGGTTTTCTTTCCGACTTTCAATTTTCCATCCAATAATTCATTTTCCAAAAATTTCGAACTTGCCAATAATTCGACAGAAAATGAGGCAATGTCTAATAAATTAGTTTTGCGACCCTCGAAAGCTCAATATCCCAAATTGAATTAAATTTCATGGTTAAAATTGATCGAATGCAACTTTAGCACAACCTAAACTATGGGGTGACTTTTAGAAATTTCGCAAGATTGACCCGTGATCGTTAATTCTCGATCCATATTTGTGCTTCTTCGAATGGTGGACAACCATCAATTGTCATATAATCCATGAAGGTTCAATTACGTATCATGTACAATATCAATAGAATATCGATTTATCATCGTTTGACACAAGTATCGTAATCGTACGGAATCACCTACGAACCGACTATGTATTTCCATTGAATAGATTTATATCAATTTGCTAATTGACTTATAATAGTGTAGTATTGATCATTGTCAATCATTATAGTCAAGCGATTGATCCCTAATTGAATTCTTTGGTCTTTCGCATTTTAACCATTTATAACCTTACACAATAGATTAATTAACTCGTGAATGATCAGTTTAGAGTAAAATAATCATTAAGTGCACCAATGAAATAACAATTTCATATATTTCGAAATAGGGACCAAATTTCAGGTTATCACATCGAGCCTCACTAAGCCACGGCGAGGCTCGGGGGGACCTCACTTATAGTTGGCGAGGCTCCCCCAAGGCCGGCGACCTCACCAGCCCTCATTTGGTGGATCACCGGCCGGCCATGGCCAAGGTCGGCGGCCGGCTAAGAGGGAGGAGAAGAAAAAGAAAAAAGAAAAGAAGAAAATGCAATAAAATTATTAATAAATCAAAAGAAACTCTAAATCACAAAAATATTTGGGCTCATACCAAATGTATTTATGTTCCAAAAATATAAATTTTATATAATTATCAATGCCTTAAAATACTCATAAACTATTTCCGGGAACAGAATTAGAAAAAAGTGTTTCTAAAAAAAAATTGTTTCTAAAACAAAAACGTTACTAAATACACGCCCTAAAATGACTTGAGGCAATAAACCAAGTTAGTGAACTTACGGCCTTTTGACCGTAATCCATGTATGGGATAACTAATGGTGCTGCCAAAAAAGATCTAAAGCTATATGTTTCAGTAAAACACAGGAATTTCCGTAAAGTAGATTTTGTTTCCAACAAAATGACTTAAAGATATAATTTCTCAATTTCAATAAATTATTTGTTAAATCTCTACGATAATAGCCTTAGAGGCTATAAAGGTTATAAGTCATAATTTCCATCAATAATCACCAGATATTAATCATTCAAATAATTTATGTGATAGCATACTTTCCTAATTTATTTACTATCCTATAGCAGACATACTCAGTTTATCATTCCACCATATTTCTATGTGAATTTAAATAAATATAAGTGCATTAAAATATGTGAAGATTCATGATTTATAATGAATCTTTTGGACTACCTTATCATCGAAATCACACAAATAACATGGTATACCTCTATTCACATTTAATTTATGATTATATTTTATAAGGAATAATTGCATATTATCACTTCTCAATCTCAAACATGCATATCAAATCATTCAAATGATAGTCAATCATTTAAAAACATTAAGAACATTAACATATAATTCATATCAATGAAATCACTTGCAAAACATAAAAAGAATGAAATTCATATTACCATGGTCAAGTTACATCGTAATCCTAACAAAAGAATATTATAACATAATAAAAGGAAAAAATGGAAATATAAATTAAACCTAACATATTGAATTAAAGAACAAGATTTCTATCGCCAACTTTTTGTCTTCTCTTCAAAATACTTAAAAAAAACTCCTAAAACAATGAAAAATGATTTAAAAATAAAAATCTAATTGTGCCTCCCAAGCTCTCGATAGGATAATATCCAAGACTCCTAACAAAAGACAATTGCTTATCTTTCACGTAAAATTATAGAATAAATTACAGAATTCCAAAATTAGTGTCCGCCTTTCAACGCTTTCTCACAAAATTAGGAATAAATCATAGAATTCCTGATATGGCATCCACCTTCCAACATTTCTGTGGGTGGCATATTCCTTTCCTTCTTCTCACCATTTTTTCGTTATTTTCCGTATATCTCATTATGGTCCATAAACAAGGAAAATTTGAGTAAATCTAGGAATCCAAGTATTTTCTCACTAACTTTGTATTATTTGTTGTCTAAAATAGATGAAATGAACTCTATTTTTATAGAGTTATCAACAACAGCTGGAGGATCATGCTAGAGCCCTAACTGAGATTGAACTGTGTGTGAGAGAGAGAGGGCAAGATCATAGAGTGGTTACCTTGTCCAGTTGAGAGTGAGCCGGAGCTAAATGTAGGAGTGATTGCTTCTCAGTTAGGTATGTTCCAGATCTAGAACTAGAAACCTAACTTATTAGAACCGGAACCATCAATCACCTTCTTCGAGTTTCAAAAAATAGATTTCAATCGATTTTTGAGCAAGTAGGTGGGTTCAACACCTAGAACTTAAAACCTACTTGCGTAGCATCGGTTCCAAAAATTTGAAATCGCGAAGCGGACTTATTTCCACTAAAACCAAGAACTGAACCTGTTTCTATGGGGGATCTAATCTTCTGTATGCCTTTGCTGGGTGAGTGAATGATCAGGAAAATCGCCTCACACGTGCTCAAACGACTAGCCACTTGGTTACTCCATCCGCATCCACATAAGGCATGAAGGACCCAAAAAAACACAGCATCAGCACTTTGTTACATAGCTTCGCAAAATAACAAGAATTATCTCGCGTTCGAAGGAGCCCCTCGTCACCTGCTTGTACACATCTGTGTCGGTGCTATAAGTTTCCATTTCGACATTGACCCAAGTGAGCATGGCAACACGGATGCATGGCCGTGCCAAATCACCATCACCTGGTTGCCTCCGTTTGACACGTCAAGCGGCTCTTGTCAAGTTCATTCTTTTAACATATTTAAATAATAAACGAAGTCTTTATTTGACAATTTAAGCTTTTAGATCAATCGTCAGTGATCTCACAAAATCTCACATGATATAAGAGCTGAAGTTCCTAATTTCGAATCTTTCCGAATTTCACTTATCTCTCAATTAAATTTCCACATTTAGTACTACGTAAAAGACCAGATTAAACATGAAGAGGAGTGTAAATAATAAATCACACCTTCAAAAGATCAGACTAAGCGTAAGGGGAGAAGTGGTATAATATTTAAATATTAAATCACAAATTTATCTAATAGTTTAAATTTTTAAAATAATTAATAGTAATCTCATAAAATCTCATACATTTCATAAAGTACTCAGTATATATATACATTGCTACACGACACTAGGGTTTCGAGAAATTAACCTCAGTTTTTTCACATGCCGCGTCTTCACGTTGACCGAGCGCTTTCGTCCCTAGTTTTTCCGCTCCTGCAACTGCGGAAGGATGACTGAACATGTCATTAAAGTTTATGATCTAGCTTACTATAATTCAGAATGTATTAAGCTTTTATAAATGAGAAACTGAGGAGGGTAATATACGTTCACATCTTTAAGCACTCTCCCGTAAACATTAGCCTCGATTTTATTATTTTTATGTTTTTACGTTGACCCACATGGTTTCTAGCCCTTGAGAAGCTGAGCTGACGAAAACATCCACCATGGTAGTTTAAGAATAGCTTCTTCAAACTCATGGGCTGACCTTCTGAAACTTAGATCAGCGCCCTGGTATCCTAGTGCCAGTACGCCATCTCCATTCGACGACACATGGGCATGACCAAGGTCCAGGTGTTGCCCCCCTCGGGCAATTACTATAAATGAGCCTCGTCCCATCACAACTTCATCCATTCAGAATACTACACTTTCACTTTGTCTCGGCACGAAACATACCACCACAAACCAACCAAAATGTCCACTTGGATTCTCGCCGCCACTTTCGTCCTCCTGATCGCCGCCACCACCAACACCACCGTCTTCATCACCGCCACCGCCACCTCTAGCACTCAAGAACACAAGGCCCTTCGTGCAGCCAAATCAATGGTCTCGCAGGCCAAAATCTTGGTCGACCACAAATTCATGTCCCTTGACCAAAACATTGATAAAGAGATCAGTAACAACAGCAACGTGATGAGGCATAGTTTGGCTCTGAGTGATTGCTCTAAGCTCTACAGAAACAGTGAGTCTCGGCTCATGCAGTCACTAGACAGGGAGGATCACACGGTCGAGGACACTCAGACGTGGCTGAGCGGCGTGTTGGCGAACCACCGGACTTGTTTGGATGGCTTGCGGGAGGAGGGTCATGCTTCTTTGGATGGCCTAAGTGGGGGTTTGATGGTAAACCTAACTCGCTCACTTCGCCATGCCTTGGCTTTGTATGGAAGAGAAACGAGTGTCGGGAGGGGTAATTTATTTGCTTTCTTGGTTTTAGTCGTCTGCTCAGAGTGCTAATTTTTGGAAGAGATTTCTTTTTTTAATTATTTTCAACTAGAAGACATTACAAAGCGCATAATCATTTCGAAAGATTAGTAATACTAGTGACACTATAATACCAAATTATAATCTATCAATGAAAATGAATGTACATGCACGTGGGTTATCGAAAAGCAAAAAAGTACATGCACGTTAGGGTGGACACGAGGAATGGACTCTCCATATCCATACGATATTTACATTATATATTGTTGGTGGAAATTTGAAATGTGCTCTTCTCATATAGATAGAGTATCGAACTCGTTTTGCTATGCTAGTGAACATATGCTATACTTGGTCCATCTTAAAGAAAAACACAATAGGTTGATGTAAACTGTTTGGAGAGGATGCACTGTTTCCTCTCTGTTTTTTTTTCTTTTATATGTTATTATTTGGCTTCAGTTATTTATATAAAGATTGTCTAAGTTCTACTACTCTCTTCCATTTATTTCTTAATTGGTTTTAATATATTTTTATTTGGCTTAAGTTCTGTATATAAAGATTGTCTAAGTTCTAGTTTAATGTGCTCCTCGATTTATTTCTTGATTGGTCTTTTCATCCTTTTTATCTGTAATTTTGTGATTTCCTTCTTTGAGTGCGGTGAAAAGAATTGACACTTTCTTAGTCTAAAGAGCTCAAGAGTAAATGTTCTTTTTCATTCGGTTGAAGCCCTCACATTAAATGGTCCTTACGCAGCTTTATATAATCAAATATTATTAGTCATAGAGCAATATCCGTAAGACTATCTTAAGTATCATAATTTCGTCTGTTGGGAAGGTGATATCTTGCGGGTGGTGGTGGTGGCAAGATCGAGAATCTTTTAAGGAAGTAATGCAAATCAATGGCGCACCAAATGCATGCGAGTTTGGTGCATTCACGGTATTTAAATTGTATTTAAATTGTGTAGATTTCATGTGGGATCCATTTAAAAGGATTGCGGGCTAAAAAATGTTATATCGCTAAAAAATTTATAAAAGGCGAGCCTGAGTATGTACACAATTTTATATTTTTTAATTGGACTTTGTCTTGTCATTGAGGTTATATATGCAATTACATCGAGTCGTAATAGGCCCGAAAACGGTCGAATCTGCTCGAATGTATTGAATTGAATAAGGACATAAACGCATGTGTGCATTCCGTATAGCTGCCAATTTGGCTTGGTCTTTTCTCTTTTCTTAGGTGGCCCAAGGCCATTAGCACGATTTGAGTTCTTTAAATCGAACACCTAAACTAGAATAATGAATGTGGTGCCTTTGATTCCATCGGTCTTCATGCCATTCCTTTGATTCCATGGGTCTTCATGCTATTTCTCACTACCAACCATTGTACCATCACTGTGTCTAACAAATTCCCTTATGTAATAAAAACGTATGGTTATCCCCCGTTTATAGGAACGTCACCGAGGTTTGGAACGGACCCGAATGGCGGGCTTTTAGCGTCATGGAGTGCAGCGACATCCAAGGCAGATTTCGTTGTGGCGAAGGATGGTTCTGGCACTTACACAATGATCAAAGACGCCATCGCCGCATTAGCTAGAATGGGCAAGAGTCGGCCCGAGAGAGTGGTGATCTATGTGAAATCGGGAGTCTATAACGAGAAAGTCGAGATCGGAAGGGACATGAAGAATGTGATGTTCGTGGGCGATGGCATGGATCGGACTATCGTTACCGGCAGCAAAAATGTTGCAGACGGTTCCACCACTTTGGCTTCAGCTACATTTGGTAAGAAATTAAGCTCTCAAAAAGTTAGTCAATGAGTGGTTCATCAATCAATAAGCCCTTTAACTAATCTCTCAAAATCTATGCAGCAATCTCTGGGGATGGCTTCTGGGCAAGGGACATGACATTTGAGAATACGGCGGGTCCCCATAAACACCAAGCTGTTGCGCTAATGGTCAGCTCAGACCAATCCGTTTTCTACCAATGTAGCTTCAAGGCCTACCAAGACACGCTTTTCACGCACTCCTTGCGGCAGTTCTACCGTGATTGCCACATCTATGGCACCATCGACTTCATCTTCGGTGATGCAGCCGTCATCTTCCAGAACTGTGACATATTTGTCAGGAGGCCAATGGACCACCAAGCCAACATGGTGACCGCTCAGGGTCGAGATGACAAATATGAGAACACAGGGATTTTGATTCACGGATCACGAATTGCCCCAGCCCTTGACTTCGCGCCAGTTAAGGGCTCATTCAAGAGCTACCTAGGACGGCCATGGAAGAAGTACTCGAGGACGGTAATCATGAAGACAAATCTAGATGGGTTGATAGATCCAAAGGGATGGAACGAGTGGAGCGGCGAGTTCGCCCTCAAGACCCTATTTTATGGGGAGTACATGAACTTAGGCCAAGGCGCGTCAACAGAGAGGAGGGTGAATTGGCCAGGTTTTCATATCCTCAAGAGTCCTGAGGAGGTCGGACCATTTTCAGTGAGAAGATTCATTCAAGGAGATTTATGGATTCCTAGGACTGGTGTACCATTTTCGCTTGAAATTTGAAAAATGATGAAACTCATAAATTTCAATTTAATAAACTTTATTCAGATAGTCTGTAACAAAGCCCCACGCTACTGCGGATCACCCTTCACATACATTTTATTAAACTTCCTCTATTTTCAGAACTTGAAATGGTAATTGAAAGGAGTGAGCAAATCACAGCTCAATGGGGGATCGAGTGGTGAATGATGTAGATTTTGTGTCAATTATGTGACATATTACACTTGTTAGAAGTACCACATTTAAATCTCATGATGAAATATCAGCTATTATATCATCTTAATATCATAATATCGTAACATCATGGTCACACTTCGTTAAGTGACAAAGCCTAGAAATTACATCGGTTGTAATTAAGACTAAAATACCATAACAGCTGTGATCAAAGGCCTATAAATCGTATTTTTCATGATTAAGCTCGAAATAGAACTGATCTTTGAACATGATCATGCTACAATACCTAGGTCAATCATGGGGGATGATTCAATATTTATATGTTATAACTCATCATGCATTAAATGATTTGAATCCACCCATATAACCCCATTTTCAATGCAAAATCTATCCAATTTTAGAAATTAGGATACAATTTATAGCCACTTACGTCGTTAATGTGTTGACTACACGAGAGATTGCTTCCTTAAAACCACAGCTAAACTGACTAGGGCCAATAAACTAGGTTGATGAAATTACAAAAATGCCCTTTCGACCGTAATCCGTTTACGTGGTAATGGCGTAGCCGAAAAAAATCTAAAGCTGTATGTTTCGCTAAAACACTTGAATTTCCTTTAATTAATTTTTTTTAAGATATAATTTCCCGATTTCACTAAATTATTTTTTAAATCTCTTCAAGAATAGCCTTGGAGGCCATAAAGGTTACAACTCAGAAGTTGCATCACTAATATTCAGATATTAATCATTCAAATAATTGATATAAATGTCATAGTTTTACAAACAAAAAAAATTCTCATCGTTTCTTAGCATGCGCATATTTTCCAAAATTATGAAGAATTTAAGATACTAGTTCTCTCTATGTTCAACAGAGCAAATGAAGTCACAATTCGACGTCAGGGTGGATTGTACAAGTCGATGCAGACGTTTGGGCATGCAAACCTTATAGTGGAGAGTATGGTCTGGATGGTTTGATTATAGAGATGAATCTGGGAACCAAAGCAGGGGTCCTCTTCCAGAAATATGGAATCAGACACTGAATCAATAATCGGTCGGTTTGTGGTAAAACCGAGCACCGGCCCTTTTTAAAAGTAATTTCCTATTCAAGCTAGTTTTCAATTCACAATTTCTACGTAATTAGTAATGTTGAGAACCAACCTATCTTGGATCCACATCCAAGACGACGGCCTAAGCCCCGACCACGATAATGGGACTGAGCTGAGACAAAGAGGGCAAGACCACAGAGTGCTTGAGAGAGAGAGGGAGAGAGAGAAGCAATTAAAAAAGACAGAGAGATGAGAGTGTGAGTGAGAGGCGAAGCTGTAAGTAAGAGTAATCAATGCTAGGATAGACCCGGAACCCACTTGGTTAGAATCGGTTCTCAATTTTTGGAATTTGAAACCTATCGTATTTGTCTAGTCCGGTTTTAGGGTCTACTTGGGAACCTTTTTTTTATTTTTTCCTCTTCACTATTTTTAAAAAAACAAGACAAATAACAATTATAACAAAATAGTATGAGTAACAAAACAGATCAAAGCAAAACATGATACATAACAAAAAAGAAATATAATGTAATAGAGAAGTTAAACTCATTTTAAAACAGTAATAATAGAAGGGAGCAATACACGATGCATATATTAGACAATTGCTTTGACGATAATAACATTAAAGAAAGACCAAAATAATAAAATGATATTACCTGATCAGTAGCTTCGGCATGAGCAGCTTCCGTCGTTTTGGGAGCAACGCCTCCAATTAAAACGAGCAGATCTGCCTTGATATATAAAGGTATGAATTTAGGTAAATGCTTGCAATATAAACATAAACGACACCCAAACTCCTAGAGTGCCGAAAGTTGGCACAAAGGGATATTTAAGTGCCAAATTTTACTAAAGTGATATTTAAATGTCAAAATCGAAGCAAAATGGATCATTTAGTGTCACCAGCGAAAAAATCTTGCCAAAACGCTGACGTGGCAATTTTCCGGTGAATTGCATGCAAAACGACATCATTTTGCCCGCTGATATGGCTAAACAAAGTGTTAAAAACAACGTCTTTTTAGTATAATTCAAATTTTAATATAATAATTAATTAAATTAAATTTTAAATAATTAATTATTTTTTTAAAGGGAGGGGGAAGAGGAGGGAGGTAGCCGGGGGCGAGGGCTCAACCCTCACCGCCGCCGCCTCCCATCCGTCGCCAAGAAGGTGGGGGAGTGTCGGTAGGGGCTGCCAAGCCTTGGCCGAGGGGCCGGCGGCGAGGGCTGTGTGCCCTCACCTAGATCAAGGGCGAGGGTCGCAGCCCTCCCCCAGATCCGGCGAGGGTCGGTGGCCCTCGCCTGGCCTATCCAAGGGCCACCGCCCGCTGGGGCGACGAATAAGAATGTATAATTATTAGCATGTAGACAAGGCTGGCAAGCTAAAGTTTCAAATAATTCAAGGAAAAAAAATCAAGGTTGGCCAGCGTAAAATTTAAACTAAAAAAAAATCCATCCGACATGCCAAAGCATTTCATAGCTTCATGCACGAGGACTTCTATTGTACTTTGGCCCACTAATGAATTCCTTATGGGAGCATTTTTTTTGGGTAAATATAAAATACAAAACTAAGAAAAATTAATGTCTAAAGTCTATATGAGAGCATTTGTCATCAAGGCCCAAATAGGATAAGAAAATCCTAATTGATATTTAACGTGCGCTCTAAAATGGACGAAAAAATTTCGTCCAAAGCCCTGGGTTTTGTGATTTATGAGAAGCAATCCAATGTTAAGCCCTTATTTTGTGCCATCAGATCTTAAACTTCATCAAAATATGCAATCGAATAAGAAACCTTCTAATTTGCTTGCTTAAATCATAACCGTTTTCTAATAAGAGCAAAATTTGAAGTTGACACGTGGGCATTTCAAATGCCAAGCAGGTATTCTTCAATACTGCTCATCAAAAAGGCCTTATTTGCTCTTTCTAGACAAAACCTCGGAACTTGAATGTGTTGAAAATTTATGGAAAATTTAGTGCTTTGATACATTTCGTACATTACGTTTGAAAAATCTAATACAATTTCCCTGACCCTTAGTAACTTATTTGAGCTCTAAGGTCGGATCATTTTGTCGAGGTGAGGATTTGTAGATCGCAAATCCACGCACCTCTCTCTGAATTAGCCCCAAATTGACCAGTAGTACCCAGTACACATTGAAAAATCATAAAGAAAATAATAAAACCCTCAATAATTTGATGGTAATGCAGAAGAATATATACTTATATACATATATTTTATTTTTAAACAGTGTATAAGAATAAATATTTTCAAAGAAGTAAATCAATTTGACAATCTTGTCGAAGAATCCAGCTTTATCAGGACATCAAATATCGGGTAATTATGACATTTATGGCTGAGGCAAGTCAATTTGGCAATCTTATAAGAGAATGCGGTATTAATTTGGACATGATTTAAAATTCTGATAATTATGGCTGTAGGCAAGTCAAATTGGGCAATCTTATCAGATTCAATGATTTTTTTCTTTTAAACTGTCTAATAATAAATTCAGTTTGATATAATTCCATACATGAAATTGTGTCAATGTATAACATGGCCAGTCCTTTTTGTACAAATACATTGTCTTCATAAGAAAATTACGTGAAAAATCTCCATCTCTGGGATAAGTAAAATGAATTGTGCATTCTCAATCTCTTCCCTGTTCCTAATCCAGCTCCTCATGATTTTTCATTGTGTCCAATCCGCAAACGATATCGTTCAGGACACTTGCAAGAAGATTGCAGCCAATGACCCAGAGTTGAACATCGACTTCTGCGTGAAGTCTCTTGGGTCAGACCCGGAGAGTCATAAGGTAGATCTCGAGGGACTAGGGTTGATCGGGGTCAAGCTGTTACAAGCCAACTATACAGGCACGATCGAGTACATTAAACAACTACAAAAGCAAAAATTGGAACCGAGCCTGCTCAAAGCACTCTCGTTTTGCTTGGATGTTTACACCTCAGGTGAACGCAAAGACCTAATCCCACTTTATAAGGCGAAGCGTTACGGCGAGGTGAATATTTATGTGACTATAATGATGAATAAAGAAGCAGCGTGTGACGCTCAAGGATCGGAGAAGGGAGGCACGGTTCCACCTTTGACAAAGAGTAATGCTGACGTTTATCAATTGTCTATCATAGTACTTGATATTATGAATATTGTGTGAGGAAGGAATTGTGTGTTTGCCAATAAATAGATGCATGGTCTATGAACTTCCATGGTAATCTAAGCCGTCTTTTTGTTTTTTTCCCTCCCGTTGCATAAAAGTGGAGTGACTAACCTTTCAATGCACAAGAAAAGGAATTACTTGGGATTCTATATAGAATCACCAGCGAGACAAATCTACAACTTCACAACGGTCCAAATATAATCACAAGGAAAATATTCTTATTATATAGTGTTAATGTTTGTTGTCTTCTTAAAGTGATGGTGGAATCATTTGTGTATTTTTTAGTGGAAAGGAAAAGAACGTTCTTTTTTACATACATTCTTTTTCTTGTCTCTTGATTGCATTCCGAGGAAGTTGTCTTAACTTCCCTTAAGAGACAATCATTCACACCTCTTTAAAGGGTGCCTCTTACACACACCCTGTTATGGGTGAACCGATGCCTCTTGAACACCTCCCATCATAGTCGAACCATCGCAATAGATCATTTCCCACTCGGATGAGATGGCTTTGATAATACTCTATTAAGAATATAAAGTATTCAACATTCATCTATTTTAAAAACAGTTCATACTGACAAAAAGGCCATGTGACCAATTAGTACACCTACTACACTTGAGAGCTTTAATTATGCACTTGTTAGGGATAACATAACTACTACAATCCCAAAAAGAAAATAAATAATTGATGTCTCATAATATTCCAGTTATCTTTTGTTACATCAGTCAAAGTATATTTATCCCTCAAAGACTATATTTAACTATTCTCATAACATCATGTCTTTCAAAATTTTATCCAAAACCACATAAGGCGATATAATTGGTTGATTAGTAAGTACATGTGATAGATATAAAATAGTAATAGTCTTCATTCACACTCATATCTCTCTTCATTTTAGCACAACTATTTTTCTAGACACATCCCATAAAGCCATATATATTTATTACTACCAGTAATATGCTAAAGTAGCAAAATTGATTGATTACTTCCATAATATAATTAGAAGTAACATAGGACACAAAATTAGATAAATCATATATTATCTCAAGGTCTCACATGATGACTAAATTACATACTATAGTGAATTTCTCTTTCTATAAAAGCATATGTGTTGCGATCCCTCGGAGCCCTTATGCATGGGCATAGAGGCTAATGGCCAACTAAATCTAGTGTTTAGCTTGGGCTCTCCCAAACCACTAATTCGTGACTTATAATTTAAGTTTTTCACCTAAAAGTTAATTTAATTTAGGAGTTACCACTAATCGTGTTGGGGAAAGTTGATTAGAAACCTAAGCAAAACATTGGGATAAATATTTTACTCTTGCACAACCAAAAAAACTAAAATTGGAAACTTGATTACACTAGTTACTCAACTAATGCTCTTCCGATATCTTTTTTTTTTTTTTTTTTAATTGAGGTTTGATTTCTTTTTTATTTTCCAAGGATTTTTCATGGATTTGTGGAGAAAACTACTTGAAAAACATTTTTTTTTTTGCTTTTTCTTATTTTTAGAAGACATATAGACTATTTTTGGATTTTTTTTTAATTATAAAAATACTTTTATACTAAGATAATAATATTATAATATTATAAAGGAATCAAAGCTAAGCTACCAAACCAATCAAGCTTGGCCCAACTCGGAGCAACCAGGGCGTCGCGTTCGTCTTGAGTTTAGGGGATCGGGCTTTTATAAAGAGCTCACTTTGAATTTAATTTCCCAAGCTCAACTTCAAATGAAAGAAAAGCCGGGCCCACAATAAGCATTACGTGTGACGGCAGAGCTTGGTCTAGCGGATCTCTTTCTTTCTCAAATGTCGTTTAGGCATTTCAAT
Organism: Eucalyptus globulus; assembly: GCA_014182545.1. Classification (NCBI taxonomy): domain Eukaryota; kingdom Viridiplantae; phylum Streptophyta; class Magnoliopsida; order Myrtales; family Myrtaceae; genus Eucalyptus; species Eucalyptus globulus. The sequence goes on along the minus strand of CM024721.1, from coordinate 15,428,018 downwards.
GAACGCATGAAGCACGCTATGAAACATAGGATTCTCGATTCGAATGAAACTCGAGCTCTTGCCACGATCCTTGACAAACAACAGATAACAGCTCAGATAATGACCTGCACACAGATGGGGACCGGAGCCCGCATGAAACAGCCGACGACGGCTCGGTCAGGTGAGCCCCAGAAAACAGAGTGTGTAAAGGGGAAGGGTTTATGAGATGAGCATTCATCCGCCGTCCCTACTAGGCTCAGCGGCATCAAACAGTGGACAAACTCAGTTGATTGAGCTACGTTCATTCGCTTCACGCATCCGCGAGCCTAGATCCTTGGGAGTTCAGCCCAGATCAACCATGAATCGGGACAAGCCCGATCGGGACCTACCACGGTTTAGAGGCAAGACGAGGAGGAGGTAGGTTGATCGCTGCAATTCGAGTGTGGAGCCAACGGTGGCTCTCTCAATCACCTTCTTAGTTGCTCGCTTGGCCCCCCTCTCTCTCTCTCTCTCTCACGAATCTCCTCTCTCGACCACAAATCGCACCCCGAAGTCCCCTCTATTTCAGCCATTTTTCTCTCTCCTTGGCCTGCCTTTTAACTTAACTCACCCGAGCCTAGTCGATGGGGGGGGTCCGGCCGCCAGTTCTAGGCACACGATTGGGCCTCCTCTCGGCCGAACAGGCATCCTCTTGTCGTCTACTCACAGACCAAATTTGCCCTCCTCTGCTTTTCAATTCAATGATTTTAAAGACGCCTGCCTGTCGTCATATCCATCACCGGCCTACTCTCCTTTCTCTACCATAGGTTGCCCTGCGCACGTTTAGTCTACTGTGCTCATGGTGTGCAATGTGAGGAAGAAGAAAGAGAGAAGGAGCAGAAGGAGAGGACCGAGCTACAGGGAAAATGACCTGGGGGCGAGATGGTGCCTGGGCCCACGAAAAAAAAGAGAAAAAGGGCTAGGCTGCCCACCCCCAAGCCATTTCTTCTTCTTCTTTTTTAATTGAATAATAATTTTTTTCCATTTATTCAAAATAAAGTAAAATAAGGAAAAAAATAAAACTTAGTTGATGCAAACAATATTTAATGCCTATGTGATGTGAAAATCCTTTTTGATAGGAATGAATTGGTCCATGATTTTCTTATACAATTTAATCTTAAATATTTAACCAAAATTTAGGTGTTAACAGTTGTCCTTTTTGGAGGTGAGTTTACAAAGATTGCATTAAAAAACGAACCGATACCTAAATTTTATCCATACATATACAATAGGAGTTATTCTTTCGAGACTAAGTGTCCTATGCAAAAAAGGCAACATAGCATGATACATACTAAAGTGGATAAGAAGATACATATAATTACCTATCGGGAAGAAGTGATATAGGGTGCGAACGCCAAGTTTTTTGGCAAGTATTAGGGTATCATCGCATCTAATGATGCGAGGAACCTGTCTATGGTTGTCTGATCAGGAAGCTGCTTTTCTAAGATCCTGACCTATTTCCAAATGCCTGTTAGAGCAATGAATCATTTGTTTAATACTCAAACCTTTCTTCTGTCACATTGAGAAGAGATTACTTTTCTAGGGCCCAAACCTTTCTTCAGTTGCCTTGACAAGAAATTGTTTTTCCAGGACCTAAACCTTTATTCAGTCATCTATTGGAGCAATAAATTGTTTGTTTAGAACTCGAACCTTTCATCAATCGCCTTAATATGAGATTGCTTTTCTAGGACCCAAACTATTTTTTAGCCACCTATTAGGACAACAAATTATTTATTTGGGACCCAACCCTTTCTTTGGTTGCCTTGACAAAAAAAAAAAAAAAATTTAAGATCTGAACCTTTATTTGGTTGCCTATTAGAGCAATGAATTTTTTGTTTAGGACCTGAACCTTTCTTCAGTTGCATTGATTAGATTTGAATCTTTCTTCAATCGTATGTTAAAGCAATGTATTGTTCGTCTAAAACCCGAACTTTTCTCCGGTTGCTTATTGGAGCAACCGGTTGTTTGTCTAGCATCTAAATCTTTCTTCACTCACCTTGATGGGAAATTGTTTTTCCAAGACTCAAAGCTTTCTTCAATCGCTTGTTGGAGCAATGAATTATTGCCTAATTGGTACTCAAATCTTTTTTCGAGTGCTAGCTTGGCATTCGACCTTTTTCCGAGACGTATCGACCTTTCTTGTGGCGCATGTTCATGGAGTACTTGACCTTTCTTGGGTGCTAGCTTGGCATCCGACCTTTTTCCGAGATGTATCGACCTTTCTCGTGGCGCATGTTCATGGAGTACTTGACCTTTCTTGGGGACATACCGACCTTTCGTGGGACATATATTTGTTGACTACCTAACCTTTCTCAGGGATGTATCGACATTTCTCGAGACATGTATTTGCTGACATTTCTCTAGATGTACCGACCTTTCTCGGACATGTACCTAGGCATTTGCAGACAATCGCAAATACTAACCTTGGAGGAGACCTCAACATTCACAAGCATCAAAAGAGTACTTGGATAATCACAAGCATAACCGTCGAGAAAACCTAGACATACATAGGTAACAAGAGAATACTTGGATGATCACAAGCACTGTACCCTAGAGAGTACTTGGACAATCATAGGTATCAAAAGCAATGGAATACTTGGACATGCAGAAGTATTCAAAGATGTAATTTGGGGACAAATTGGGCGGGATGAGTGTCAACGTTATAAGAGAGGATACTTGGGAAGTTGCAAGCACTCAAGCAAGGAAATACTTGGGCAATTAGAACTACTCAAAGATGCAATTTGGCGACAACTTAAGCAGGTCGAGTGTTAGTGCAATAAGAGAGAATACCTACATTGTCACAGGCACTCAAACAATGGAATACTTGGATAGTTAGATGTATTCAAATATGCAATTTGGGACAACTCAAACAAGTCAAGTGTCAGTGCAATAGGAGAGAATACATGGGTAGTCACAGGCATTCAAACAATGGAATACTTGGAAAATTATAAGTATTCAAAGATATAATTTCGGAACAACTCAGGCAGTTGAAGTGTCAGTAAGAGAGAGTATGTAGATAGTGGCAGGTACTCAATGATAACGGGATACTTGGACTGCTACAAGTATGTATAACAAGCCGAGTGTCAATAAGACAGATACCTAGACAATTGCAAGTACTTAAGGGAAGTAATGCTTGGTTAGTCACAAGTTATTCGAAATAGGGGCAGAGATAAATTTACCTAGTGATATCTCAGATTTTGAAGGTATGCCTCCTGTTAGACAACATGCAATACACATGCATGATTGTGAATGTTATAAATTTATCAATTCAAATAGGGTTCATGCACGACAATTTTGTTAATTTCCACCACTAAAGTTCCACAAGAGAAAATTGAGAAAGGCAATTCATACTCAGAATGCAAATGTCTTGACTATGTCAAAGATGAACTTTTGGTCTGAAAGGGCTTTCTACTCACTCTCATTAAAAGGGTTGTTTTATCATGATCATTAATTTGAGATTATAAGAATCATACCCTCTCACTATCATCATGTTGATAAGGGTTCAAGTATTCTTGCAAGTAGTACGATCTCACAAATCTAGGAGGTCTTTGTTAAGATCGTAATGTAGGCTTGGTCATCGGCTTAACCAAGAAGACTGTCCAAGTTGAAGCCATGAAAGAAATGCTACACGATCATCTTCGAGTTTACAAGTCAAAAACCTAAAAAAAGAGATAAAAAAAAAATATTTTTGCTTATACTTTTTCAAGCGATACTTATAAACATGTGAATTCCTACATTAATTCAAATGCCATGATCGAAAGAGACTTTTACAAAGGGACACAACATAGGTTTGGCTCATGAGTTGAGAAACAAAGGGATTCGTAGGCTTAAAAATGTGCATAAGGGTGAGAGTTGGTGATCATCTTGACATTGTTATTAGTCTTCCCTCTCACCAGTAGGGATTGTCTTTGGAGAGGCTTCATTGGCAAATTTGACACCTAGTAAGTTATATCATAAAAAATTGGCTTGGGGATACTACTTTCTATATGTTTGAAGTTTTTTTTATTTATTTTTTTTGAAATTTCAGATCAATTTTTGCTTGTGGGCATTGGTTTTGCTTTTACTAGACACATTGCTTTTTCATATATCTAGCTTTCATTCCATCTTATCCACATCTATAGGTGTTAACCTTGCTTTTATGAGGTGCGCTGTTTTTTCATGACCCTAGTTTTCATTTCATCTTGTCCACATTTATGATGTTAGCTTTACTTTTACCAAGCATAATACTTTTTCATGCCCTTAGTTTTCATTTTTGCTTGTTGTGTCGAATTTGTGCTAGACAAACTTAAACATAATACTACTACTAGATTCCTAGGGCCTTCGTCTTCAGTCAGCACTCCATATCATACTACTTGAACGGTGGTGACCTTTGCCTTGCCCCAATATTGGGAGGTTATTATCAACTAGATTCATATGGAACAAAATTACAAATTAAACTATACAATGGATAAAAGCATGTATGATAGAGAAAGCTATTTTTTAGTCTCTTTTTTTTCTATTTAAATAATAAATTTTTATATTTATCCAAAATGAAGCAAAATTAGGAAAAATAAACTTAGTTGATACAAACAATATTAAATGACTAAAGTGAAATGTGAGATTATTTTTTGGAAGAATCTAACTTGCGGATGAAGGCCGAGGCGAGGTAAGTCTTACGTGTGATGTGGCTAGGCCACCATTTGGCGTATTTTCTTTCTAATAGGGGTTTAGGGGTTGAACTTGCACAGACGTTGTCTCGGTGGTTATTGAATAACCATTTCGACCATGTGGATGGAGCGGCCGGATAGCTTTGGTTGGCCTTGAGGAGTTGCAGAGGTGAAGTCATAAGATTGGAGAACGTGTCCGACTTGTAGGTCCTTTTTTTAAGGTATGACCAAAATTGGTCGGCGACATATCCTGGATTTTTTTGATCCCGTAGTGGGATGGCAATTTAATCTTAAATATTTAGCCAAAATTTAAGTGTCAATAATATATCATTCATTAAATACATCAACTATATGGATCCTAGCCTAAAAATAGACACATATTTCTCACGTACTTGTAAATAGCTCGAGTATTACATTAAATCGCTTTCTACAGTGCCCAATTAAGTAATTGCATCTAGCATCCATCAAACATACATAATTGTGAGACTATCATGTATGGTCTTGCCATATACAAATCACAGACTTCATCTTGATCAAGATGACAAAAAATTATATTACATACTAAAATTTAAACTTTCAATATCTGCAGTATATATCGGGCTGTTTGGTTTAACTTTGGGGAAATGCAAAGCCATTTCCCCAAGTATCTTTGAGTGAATGGACATCTTGTGAAGGCTAGTGTACTTGGAAGTGTATATTTTATAAAGCAATTTTAAGGTGAAAAGAAAAAGGAAAAAAAGAAAAGGGAGGAGGAGATGCAGCTAGGTGATCGTGGGGGAGCGGCTGGTGGTGGTGGGGTGGTGGTGGGGAGGCAGCGATGGCAACGGTAGCGAGGAGGTTGCTCACCTGAGGCCACGCAGCTGCAAGCGGCATCGCATGAGGTCATATTGCCTACGGTCGCATGGCCTCATGTGGCGTCACCTGGGTCGCTCGACCTCAAGTGCGACCCAAGGCGTCGCCTGAGGTCGCGCAGCCTTAGGCGACGACGCTTGAGGTCGAGTGACCCACGCGACGCTCGACCTTAGGCGGTGACGCCTGGGTCACACGACCCAGGCAATGCTTGAGGTCACTCGACCTCAAGCCACCTCGCCTGAGGTTGCGCGACCTCAGGCGAGGCTTCCTGGCGGCCAAATCTGGCTGCTCGTGGCTGAGCGCCGCCCACCGCAAAGAAGTAGACGAACAGCGAAGAAGGCGATGAACAATGACTCGGTGAACAGTGAAATCACATCTCCAAAATGCCAATGTTCAAAGTAGCCCTAGCCCAGCATTGGGCTTTGAGCATTTGGAATGCTAACATTGGCCAAATAAGCTTTCAAAAACACATGCCAAACATAAAATATTTCCCCCAAGGGGCCCAAAGCCCCTTGGGAAAGCCGAACCAAACGGGGCCATCATCTCATATCAAACTACTAACTATAATACTTAAAGTGATTGATTGTGTGAGTAAGTCAATTGTTGCCTTATTACATATTTTTCAATAATATATGTGCATTTGCACTAGTCTCATAATAGTTTTGTGCTTATTAATGAAACATTAATTCATTAAGAAACAAGAAGTACGATACATACGTACACATATACATAAACTAATAATCCTTAATAATATTACATATTACATTCTATTAATCTTAGAGACGTCCTATGGATCAAGAACACGTCTCTAGGAATAGCCTTTTTTGAATGGATCAACAATCATCCTCTTGATTGAAATACATTATAGGATCACCCCCTTCTAAGTTATTATTATTCTTTATGTTAATGTGCTTCATTCTACCATGATACTTAGAATTTTCTAAAAAACAATGGCTGCTTGACTATCGCGATAAATTGTCACTAGTCTTGGAACATCAATGACAATAACTAAACTTTCTAGAAAACATTTTAAGCATACTGCTTCTTGCACTACAACAAAGCATACATTAAATTATGCTCCTATGTAGATAAAGTTATGCATGTCTTTTCTTACTTTTCCAAGAAATTGTACATTCATTAAGCAAGAACGCATATCCAAATGTTGATTTATATTCATCTACGTTTCCTCTCAAATCAGCATATGAGCAATCTAATAAACATGAATTATTCCCTTAAAAACATTGCCGATAGTTAATGGTGATGTTCAAGTATCTCAAGATCCTCTTAATTGATTTACAATGTGTTTGACCATGATTTAACTGATATCAAATTACTAGTCCCACAGCATGACATATATCAAGTCGAGTACATATCATAACATACATCAAACTTCCGACTACACTAGCAGAAGAAATAGTTTCCATTTCTTTTTTTCTCTTGGAGTTTTAGGACACATCTTAGAACTCAAGTCTTCGTCTTGCATGATAGGGTAAGGAGTTTCTTTAATTGATTTATTTTATCTTAACTCTCAATATATAAATAGCTTTTCCTATGTCATTCATTTCAAAATTAGAATATAACTATTATTTTATGATGATAACCAAACAATTATCATTCTTAGATAACATAATATGATCCACATATGGTGATAAAATCATAAATTTATCATCGGGCTATTTGATATACTTAAAGTAATATTCTTCGGTCATCATAAACTCAGAAGAAGTTATGACTCATTGAAAATAAAAATACTACTGTCTAGATAATTGCTTGAGGCTATATATTGAATGATAAAACTCGCAAACTTTACACTTTTGACTTTCAGTTATGAAACATATCTATTGTTTTCTATAGATTTTCTCATTTAGTTCTCCATTAAGAAATGATATCTTTACTTTAATTTGATATAATTTTAGGTCCAAATTTGTAACAATAGCTAGGATAAGGCGCATGGAAATAAACCTTATATGAGTTAAAATGTTTCCTCATAATCTATACCATATTTTTAAGTATAGCCCTTTGTCATAAGGCAAGCCTTATATTTTTTAATAGATTCATCTGTCCTTCGCTTGATCTTAAAGACTCATTTATTTCAAATGGCCTTGCATTCAAGTACTAGATCAACCAAGTCTCAGGCATGGTTTGTTTTCATAGACTCTATTTCATCTTCAACAATCTTTTTCTATTTTTTCTTATCAGGGGATGAAAGAGCCTCTTAAACTGTTTTAGACTTTGTATTGTCTTATGTAACAAATTTAAGTGTTCTCCCTTCAATCTCAAAAAGATGACGAGGAATACTTTTATAATTATTTTTATGTAATTAAATTTCTTGTGAATTTTATTTCACTAGGCAATGTGACACTCCCACTAAATCTTGTAAAGATCAATCTTCAGTTTCCTCAGTTACATTAGTGAGTGTGTTATCAAGATATTCCATTTTATATAATTGGAATTCCTTATCAATCTTACCTCTACTAGGAAAGTCATTCTTCAAAAATGTAATATCTTAAAACTTTATTTCAGTTACATTTCCATCGACTTATTCACTTATGAATACATACCTCTTAGAGTGTTTTAAATATCTAATAAAGATATTTTTTTTTCCTCTAGAACTTGATTTGCCATATTTATGGAAAAAATATGACTATATGCTACACACCCCCAAAGTCGTAGATTATTTAAGTTTGATTTTCTACTAGTCCATAATTTATAAAGGGTAGAAGTGACTGACTTAAAGAACTTACACTTAAATATATAGATAGCAGTCAATAATGCATCTTTCCAATATGAGAGATAAATTTATTTGCGCCATTATAGACCTAATTATTTATAATAGAGTTTTATTCCTTCTTTTCGTAACCTCATTTTGTTGTTGAGTATTGGAAATAATCAAATATCTTGAATTTTCATTTTATCACAAAGAAACTTGAATTGTTAAGATAGATATCCACATGGAAATCGAACCAAACTTAATTGGTTCTCAAATTTTCAACCCAGGAACCTTCTTCAAGGATTTGATGTTGAACCAAACTCGAAAGGCCCATTCAGGCTAGATCCTAAGTTAGGTTGGAATTGTCTGTGCCCATGTCCATTTCCATATTCTTCATTCCTATTTGTAATCATTTCTCTTTCTACATAACAACAAATCATTTTATTTCTGTATCATTGGAAAAGATATCATGTCACATTATGATTTGCAATAAGGATAGATCATAACGCTAGTAAAAAAGGATCTTATTTTCAAGAAATAACTATATGTTGACTAGCTTGACTATCTAGCTTTCGGGACTTAAAGATTCCTGATTTTCAAGCGACACGTCTAAATCTAGTATCAAATATATGTGATGTGAAGTATTTGCTCATGCCATGGGAGCCCCCAAAGTCTCACCGGAGCATCACCAGCATAGGCTAAACAAAGGGTTGTTAACAACAAGTGTTTTAACTTCAGAAATTTGAAATTTTTTGCAAGTTTAAAAACAAAAGAAAACCTACCACGATATAAGCATTTTTTTTAATGAAGAAAAACCCTATCGAGTCAGCTGCCGACCTCTAGTGACTGCCCTCTTTCTTCCCTCTTTCTTTTTTCTTTGGTTTAGATGGAAGGGCCATTAGTAACCCTTGAAAAAAATAGATTGGAACTACAATGAGCAAGACAAAGTCCCATGATTTCTTTTTCCCTACATGTCAAGAATGTCCCCTCAATTGTTCCCACTCTCCCATTTGCCTTTGCCGTCAACTCTAAAGGGAAAGTATTGATTTAGAAAGCAGTTATAGCCTAACAAGCCTGACAAAAATTCTTAACAAGTTAATGAAATGTCATCCACAAAAGAAAAATGAAATGTCAGGAGAAAACGAAATCTATATAAAACTCTATATGAAAACATAAACAAATGTAAACGAAAAACTCACAAAATATGAATAAAGTAAGGGGTAATATCACAAAGAATCCTAAATTGGTATACATATAATAATTTTACTCTAAACTAAAACCCTAAATAGGTATACTTGTGACAGTTTTACCCTTTATTAATTTTCGTTACATTTTATTGTCAATTTGTTGAGTTGAATGACTAGCAACAATTGACTTATGTACTAGTTTAAGATTTTACTCTCTATTTGTCATAGTTGTACTAATTTTGTGGCTTTTTATAGTATTAATTCAATCTAACGAAAAATATATTTATCACGAATGTATCAACTTGAGTTTTCTTGGTAGTCAAAAAATTAGTCTTGAATAAATTTATCACAATTGTATAAGTTCATAATTTATTGTGGTCATTTGAATTAAATTTGTCATAGATATACTATTTTAGAGTTTTTCAGGGTAAAATAATTAATTTTTGATAAATTTGTCATAGGTATTTTAAATTGAGATTTTTTATTATATTAATTCTTAAATTATTTTATAAATTTATGTTTTTTCGATTAAGCTTACGTAGATGCAATAATTTATCTTATAAAAGATAAGAACGAAACCCACGATGAAGTTATTGTGCTGTAATCATTGACCAGCGTTTTACGATGATAAACCACGATTTTTCCACCTTCCTAAGAGAAGAGATTACAAAGGGTGCGTTTGGTAACGTTTGTTTAAAAATTGTTTAAGGAACAAAAATAGAAAAAAGTGTTTTTACATTCGAGGGAATAATTTTTGAACAAAAAAATGCGTTTGGTAAATACTGCTTCCCGGAAATATAAAAAGAATAGAAACACGTTTGGTAAACTTGTATAATTTTTATTTCTTTTAATTTTTTATTATTTTTATTTTATTTTTCTATTTTCTTTCTTTTTTTCTTATTTATTTTTCCTTTTTTTCTTTTTTTCTTCTTTGGCCGGTCGCGGCCTCGGCCATGGCCGGCGGCCTCGCCCGGCCACGGCGAGGCTCGCCGGCCCCCGAGGCCGAGCCCGGCCGTGGGCCGAGGCTCGGCCTCGCCTGGGCTGGGCGAGCTCGAGCTCGCCCGGATCACAAGTGGTGGCCTGGGCAAGGCCGGCCTCGCCGGGCCTCGCCGCCGACCTGGTGGTGGCCGGGCGACTCAGCCTCGCCCAGGCCCAGGCGAGGCCGGGCCGGCGTGGCTGGGCGAGGCTCGCCGCCCCGGGGGTGAGCTCGTCGGCCGAGGTCACCTCGTCGGCCGGTTGCGGCCCGGATGGCCAAGGCCGACCACCGCCAAAAGAAAAAAAGAAAGAAAAAAAAAGAAGAAAAAGAAAAAAAAAATAAAAAAGAAGTGTTTAGATTTTGTTAAAAACAAGAAACAACTTTTGTGTTTAACATTTATTTCTTTTTGTTACGAAAACAAAAGAACAAAAAGGAATAAAAGCATCCAAACGTTTTACTTTTTTTTGTTTAGAACAAAAATGCAAATTTACATTGCGAGGGAACAGAAATAGGGTGCAGCCAAACGCACCCAAACTTTCATTTTCCTATGTGGAAATTGCCAACCAAAGAGTCCATAATGATGACAAAACGAAAAATAATAATAAAAAATAAAAAATAGGTCCAGTGAAAGTGCCACACGTGGACAAATGTCCCTCGACGGTGGACTGCTGCTACAGTAACATCATGGACTTTCGTCGCCTCTCTCTGTCTCTACAAATTCACGTATCTAAATATTCCCGCTTCCTTCCCTCTTCTTCTCGTTTTCATCCATTCCTAGGGCTCTAAAACAGAGAACCCGATATCCTGCGAGAGCAAAGTTCAAATTTTTCTGATACCCTCTTGGACGAGTAGGAGGTCCCTTAATTTTTTTCTTCATATCGAGCTCTAACTCCCATGCTTTTCTTGATTTTGAGCGTAAAGATGCGAGTTTTTTAGGAGTTTTTTTGTGATATCACTCATAAATTTATTAGCTTATATTTTTTTTATTAAGATTCTGTAAACGTGATAATTCATCTTATAAAAGATAAGAACAAAACCCACCTCATGAAGTTATTGCGCTGTAATCATTGACCAACGTTTCACGATGATGAACCCCGGTTTTTCCACTTTTGTGAGGGAAGAGATTACAAACTTTCTTGTTCCTCCGTGGAAATTGCCAACCAAGGAGTCCATAACGATGAAACAAACGAAAGAAAATATAAAAAACAGGTCCAGTGAGAGTGCCACACGTGGACAAATGTCTCCTCCAGCGCGGCGTGCTGCTACAGTAACATCATGGACTCCGTCGCCTTCTCTCTCTCTCTCTCCAAATTCACGTATCTAAATATTTCCGCTTCTTTCCCTCTTCTTCTCGTTTTCATCCATTCCTAGGGCTCTGAAACAGAGAACCCGATACCCGGCGAGAGCAAAGTTCGAATTTTTCTGATACCCTCTTGGACGAGAAGGAGGTCCCTTAATTTTTTTCTTCATCTCCAGCTCTAACTCTTACAGCTCTAACTCTTATGCTTTTCTTGGTTTTTGGGTATAAAGATGCGAGCTTTTTGGGTGCTTATGAATGATACCGATGGTATTCGTTGCAGGGTCGAGTTGGGAGATTGAGTTTTGAGGTTCGATGGCCGGTGGATCGGATGTGGCCGAGGCTATGCTGTCTTGTGCTCAATGCAGCAAACCCGCGCATCTTCAGTGTGTATCTTGTTTTCTGCGCTTTCGTCTGTATTTATTTGTTTATTGATGTATGGTTTAGTTCGACGATGGGTGATTTATTGGAGTTCTGTTCTTGATTCGTACCGGCTCGATCCTTCTGTGTCTTGGAGCTAATTGGTCGCGCCGAGTTTTCGTCCGCTTCTCCATTATTGATGAAATTTTTGTCTTGTTGGGCTTTGCTTAAATTATAGTAATGGTGGAGGATGATGTTTATTGCTTTAGGCGTCAATTTTTCTTATCCATCTTTTGTTTGTTTTCATTTTTTTTCTTTCAGGCGTAAATGGTTTCTCAGCTTTTAGGGTCATCGTGTTCATTTTTGGTTTTCTAGCTGGACTAATTCGAGAGGAAAAAACTGAGTTATGTATGAATTATGTTCTGCAAGTTTTGACGACTGCACTCTCTTCTTGTTTGACCAAGAATTCTCCCGGTGGGTTTTGCTCATGGTGTATTCCTCTGGGGGGGTGGTTTCGATATTTTGTAGTCTAGCCATATGAATAGTACATCTTGCTAGTAGCAAGGGATTATTTAAACAGTGATTGATGGTGCAGAAAAATCAAAATTGCAGGGCTATGTTCATTTGAAAATCTAGGCTTGTGCTAGAAACTTACATACTGTTAACTTGTATATACAGGCATATGTAACTTCAACCAAGAATATAGCCATTCTTAAATTGCCAATGCATTGCTCCATTGAAGTTGATTTTCATTTTAAATCTCTGTGTCGGTTTCTTGCTTTGTTTACAAATCATAGCTCTCACTCCAGTGCGCTTATTTTGTCATGAGTGAGCCACGTGTTTTGTTTTGAGCAGATTTTTTTTTTCCTATTATTCTTTGCATAGCATTAGATATGTAATATATATGTCTCATTTTCCATGGAGCCTACCAAAGTAATAAGTATTACATATCCAACATCGTGTATTTATGTTTGTCTTCTTATTGTTGTGCTTCATGTTCTGAATTAGTCAATCTATGGTTTTGCCTTGCCATTATCTTTACCATTATGACTCTTCACTAGCTCAAAGTTTGAACTTGCATAACTAGAGATAAGTCAAATCGAACAGTCTCTTCATCTTTATCTTCCTTCTATAATTTCTTAGTTTGTCATTGATTGATTATCTGATTGATTTTGAGATAGCATGCACGATCTGGTCAATTTTTGCACCTTTAGAGAATAAGATTATGCATCACCCTTAACCATTGTCGTTATATGTAGTTATGGTTGAACAATGTAGTTCAAGTTTGCTAAGTAGCAGTTTCTTTCTAAGCTCTCCTATGTCATGTATCACTTTCATTATGCTGATTGCTCTGGGATCTACAGAATCAATATTATTAAAAAAAGAAAAAGAAAAAATTAGCTGGTGAGCTTTGCAGTTATCATGTTTGCTCACTTGGGAAAGATTGAATTAGAATGCTCTGGTCTCAGTTTCACCTTTTCGAAAATTCTTTTTACAGGTGTCCAAAATGTGTGGAATTAAAGCTTCCTCGTGAAGACGCTGCATTCTGGTGATGACCTCTATCTCCTTTTAAATGTTGCTTTTGTTCCAACAATGATTTGATATAAGAGATGACTGGGAGAAATTTCAATAAGAAAAACATTGCTCTCTACTTTCTTTTTCCTCTAGTTCAACAAAATGAGGACTATATGTGTACGGAATAAAGATAGTTGCACAAATGGTAACTGTCTAAGCCTTTTTTATACTATGCCTGGTTTTCTTATGATTCTTGGCTAGTGAGAGTCCTAGTTATACAAATTCTCCGAGCATGAAACTTTCTCAGTTATTTGATTCTTCCATCTTCTGGTTGGAACCAAATTATATGCTGACAGGGTATGGAATTGTGCCAATGTGCAAGTTTCTATGTGGAGTTGAAATTTATGGGAATAAAAATTTAAAATAGAGAAATTTCCATGAGCTATTAGACTTTCTAAGTTTGTGCTAATATGATTCCAACCTGATGGTTGTTGTTTTGACCTCTTGTTTCTTATGAGTAAGGAGAATTGCAACCCTTTAGGAATATCTGAGTTGATAGCTTTGAACTGTTAGTTCTTTCGTTTCATCCCAATGGAAGCATAGTATAAACTTTTATGGTAGACTGGCGGTAGATTGCTCAGATACTATTCTCGGGTATTGTTATTATACAGTTCAAGAATGCTTTCACTCTTTCTTGGTTTAGCAGCCCATGCATATGCGGATAGACTGTTTATATTGCATGTTTGACATCCTATTTGAATTACATCCCTCCTGCTTCTCTCTCTGAAGTGCGATTTTGTGATTTATAATATTCATATACATTTTTATTTGTATCAGTTTACTAAAGGCATAAGCTATTTGACAATATCCATGTTTTTCTTATTCTTTTTTTCAAAATAATTACGTTAGCTTGTTCCGATTTGCAAGGGGGAGTAGTCCTGCCACAAGCCCTGTGAAACATTATTTCCACCCAATACTCCAGTCTATAAAAAAGGAAACAAAAAAAAAAATCTGCAGAGAATCTACAAATTAAAGCCGCTTGATAGTCCAAAAATTGTTACAAGTTTCTCCAATGACTCTCAGTTACAAACTTGTCACTACTTCTTTACATACAAGAAGTCTGTACATACATCAGCGACAACATGTTTAAGAACTATCTGAATATGTGGGACAATATCAGATTTAGATAGCCTCTTGTTGACTCATGCTTTTTATTATGTCGTGATATCTTCTAATGCTTGGTTGGGTTCCTATTTATGGATCCACTTGTATTCTTTCACCTGTGGAAAACCTTCCACATGTCAGGCTGCCACTTATAATTTCTTTCCTATTTTCCGTAGCTTCTGGTTGGACCCTCCATTATTGCAGAGGCAGAGTCACATTCATCAAGAAATTAATGAGAACATGAGTTTACACACAATTAGCTAGGATACTGTGTTTTGTTTAGCTTTATCCATAAACTAGCACTTTCTCTTGGCAAGCTATATAATATTAAATTTATTGGTAACAGCACTCAAGAGTGCTTCAAAGCATCATGGAGTTCACACAAATCAGTTCATTCGAAGGCGAAGTTGGCTACCCTTGGGAGAGCCGAATCCCTTGGTGATGGTTGGCTATATTGTCTGAAGAAAGGACAGGGTCGAGCACCAAAACTTCCCCATTTTGATTGGACAGGGTATGTCCCTTGGTTACCGTTTCTTTGTAATCTTTGTACCTCAATTTGTAATAATATTCTTGTCTGTGCTATCTAGAGTGCACTTATGCACAGTCAGATAGGGAGATTTTCTCTATCAACCTTTGTCTGATAACTGCCTGCATAAATCAATTCATGCATGGCACCGCAATGTCTCTTCGGGACATGTATGGTATTGGAAGTTGTAAAAGTGGGTACATTGTGTGAAATTGAGAACATAAAATCAGTGCAACATAAGTTAGAGTTAGAACTTAGCAGTGGCCGGAAGCGCTTCTTTTACAAGTTACTAGTGTGAAAGCAGCTAAGATTTTGAGTTTATTTCACAATGAAACCTCTCCTATTTGAAATTCTCCAGGAACTCGAGCAGCACGGACACAAGAGGGACTACTTTTATGCCCTCCTGGAATCACAAAATGAATCTTTGATCATTTTCATGTTATTTTTAGGTCATATGGTTTTGAACATGAATGCATATAATTTTGAGATTATCCATATATGAGGGCTGTTCCTGCTCAAATGTTGCAGACTCTAGCAGTGAAGATGAGACTAAGCAAGGTTTTTGTTTTTTTTTCAACTCATCCAACAATGGAACAATAAGAATAGCATTTGAGTTTAGAGGTCAAGAAAACTACTTGAGTGGATAATGACATCTACACATACAACATCCATAGCTTCCATTAAGTTCTGCAGTTTCCTTCAATTAAGTGAATAAAAAAGGTCCGGCTTACTTTTTTTTTGGTAATACATTAACTACAATGCTGTTGAACTGAGTCCTTACCATATTTATCTATAAAAATTTTGGTTCTTAATAAAGACTTTTACCATTGAAGATCTTAGCCTGAGGTGTTGCAGATGTGAATATATGTGTTTACACCTTTGCTTTCCATTTTCCTGTTCTTTCAGTACAGACTTTCCATTTTTCATTGAACATGTTTGTTTCATTTTTTTTCTGGCAGGACGCTAAGGCCATATCCCATATCTAGTATGCATACTGTACCTTCTCATATTGATCAACCTGACTGGGCAGTTGATGTAAGTCGCTTGATTATGTTGTTTGTACATTAGAGATATTTTGCTACTGTGTGTTCTCTTTTCCCTTATTTCTCAGTTTTCCTGAACTCTTTTGATATTTTGAGCTGGTCCATTATTACTGTGAACATCGTCATTCTGCAAATTGTTGCTTGTGATCATGTGGGCACATGCAACAAAAAGCAGGCATGCTGCATCCACATGCAACAGCATGAACACCAGTATGCGAGTGTCCTTTTGTTGTTTGCTAACTTCTTTTAGCTGTTCTTATTTGTTTGTTTTTATCTCTGTAGGGTATCCCTAAAATTGAGCCCAACAGTGACCTTCAGCACGTTGTTGAGGTAAGATTGCATATGAGAGATCAGGATTTTTTTTGTTTTTGAAGAATGAGATATATAAGATTTACCCTTTGTGAGATGACCTTCCATTGAGTGGTATCTAAGTTTATTCCCCTTTTCATGCACATCTAATTTTTGTATTCTTTGACAGATCAAAACTCCTGAGCAGATTGAGAGGATGAGAGAGACTTGTCGAGTAAGTAAATCTTCTCTTGTCATTATCTGCCAAGATTTTAACCACACAATTACGAGTACACCTATTGTGATTCCCAATACAAGAGTTGCACCACTGTCTTCTTATGTGTCATGGGCATTGCATATTATTGGGTGGACAGTCTACCATCTTCAAGATGTTCTAAAAATTTTCTGAAGCTTGATGTGCTGTGTAGACCACATACTTGGTGGCTCTATTTGATCAGGAATAGCATGAGATGGTTCTTTATTTTCTGTTTTAATTTGGGCAAATCTTGTAATAGTTTGTTCTTTCAGGTTCCTAGCTTTCTGATAATTTTTTGCTGATTTCTACTGAGTAGTTTTTGTTATGTCAAGTTCTTATTTATTGTGCACAAATTGGAGTATTATTTTGGAGAGTTACTCCTGTCATCATCAACTTGTTCTTCAGATTGCCAGGGAGGTTCTGGATGCAGCTGCTCGTGTCGTTAAACCTGGTGTTACAACAGATGAAATTGATCGAGTTGTCCATGAAGCAACTATCGCTGCAGGTATGGTGATGGATCTTTTGCTTCACTAGTATGTTTGTGACTGCAGCTGCTTTTGATCTTCCTGCTTTTTCTTTTTTGCAAGGATGGTGGAAGTTTGTAGCCACCTCCAAATATCTTGATGATTTTTGTTTTTCTTTTCCTTTCTCATATTTATTAAGCACATCTATTTACCTTCAGATCTTCTGCTGGAACCAACTAGGCCTTTATTTCTGTGATTATTTGAGCAATCCGTTTTCTTTTCGATAAGTCAGTCTTTGAAAATATGCATGGGCAACATTCAGTGATTTGCTTTTTCTTCTAGATGGTCAAATTTAACATATCCATTCCCACTTTCCTTTTTGCTTATCTAACTACAGTTTTTGTTAATTCCATAGCTATTATTATTAGCCTAGGATATTTGACATAAATTAAGGGCGGGACATGATCACCCTTCCTTTTATCTAAACCTACTTATAACATGTTAAAGCTGATATCTAGATGTTGATCAACTTTGAGAACTACTTGATTAAGGTTTACTGTGGCGGTAGATGATGCTTAAAAGGTTATATGTTCATTGTGGAAATTTGACGGCATGTAACGTGGCTTTCCTAAGAATTCATTTGGAGGTAGACTGAGGTCACAATGCAGAACTCAAACCAGGAATGATAGGAATTTTCAGATGAGCCATTAATTAAAAACAACCTTAATGTTATCCTTGTTGACTTGTTCTTCCCATAGTGTGAAACATGCTTTCCGTTTTCCCCACATCTTCTATCCTGATGTTCCTTAAATTGCATTTCATTTTCCCCAGAGCCTCATCAATAAATTATATGCTGCTAACTTTAGTTTCACGTGATTACAGGAGCATATCCATCTCCTCTAAATTATCACTTCTTTCCAAAGTCATGCTGCACGTAGGTACTCCCCTTTATTTCATTTTCTCACTGTCTGAAATAATAGAAGATGGATCAAACTGCTTCAATGTCTTAATTCCTGTAGGTCCGTTAATGAAGTAATTTGCCATGGAATTCCAGATGCCAGGTATTCTCTCTACAATTAGAATACATATTCTGGTCTGTCCTGTTTAAATTATGCTATTGAGTCTGTTCCTGTGTGTGAACACGCCAGTGCCTTCTTCCTTTTTTCTGTTTCTCCTTTTCAATTGAGGTGGTATGGGCATCTTTCTGTGCTGTGAATATACAGATTCTACAGTTTTGGTATCCTTTTTATATATAAGGCAGTAGTATATAATTGTTGTCTAGATTGACATGCTATGTCCCAGTGGGCTTGAATGGTGGACTTTTAATAAATAGCTACTTGCAAAAACAATTTACAAAGGCATCATATGGAATAACTGGTTCTACTGCAAAAGAGGCACATCAAAGGAATAGCCAAAAAAAATTGTTTATATTATGAAAGGCATATATGCCTTCTCTATGCTTAGTAGAGACGTTACATAAAAAAAAAAAAGCTGCTAACTCTGGAAGAGCTTTGTAGCTTAGTGGGATGGAGCCTTTGGTGAGTTGTGTTGAGTAGTTAGTGGATGTCAGCTATACAGCTATTAACATTGTGATACTTTGGTTTTGCATGGTGATTTTGCAATTTTACTTAAAAAGTGATAATCTTTCATTGATTTCACTGTAAAATTACATGATTGGTAGACACCATTTTTTTTGGAAATTTCAGCCATTTATTCTTTATAATTCATATCATTAGCATTAATGCCATGATGTGCTTGCTTCTAGGTTACCCAATAGTAGGACTTGCTTCATCTTTTCAGCAGTTACTTATATCAGCCATAGTGTACCTATGGCAATGATTTTTTTTTTTTTTTTTGCACTTTTGATTTGACTGTGGACATTAATGCACAATAAGTTTGCAGGCATAAGACTTACCACTTCAATGTGCACAAGCATACATTTGTGTGAATGTAACTATGATATAGTTACATAATACTTATGTATCCACATAGTTGTTTTCCTCTAGGTTGTCATTGGGATGGCTTGAGGGCTAGTGCAGAATTTGGTATGAGAAGACTGCATGTTTGTGCTCCATAGATACAGATAAATGAAGTATGGTTCAATGAACATCTTTCAATCAAAGATGAACAGCTTGATGAGAGAATGCTAATGTTCGGGTCCGATCGTCATCAAGTTTATAGGCTAATTTGCCAACATTTGGAAGTACTATGAAAAGTACTAGAATTAGATTTCTTTCTAGTTGGGGTCAATTTTCTAAGTGTTTTAATATCCAGTCTACTATTAACCTTGTATGGGACTCATGCTGATTGATTGAGTCAGAGACATGGGATTTTGGCTGTTCATGCATTCTCTTGCATAATTTAGCTGTGTATATGGTCAAGGTTTTCTTCTCAGTGCCTCATGTCTTCTTTTATGCTTTGGCCACATTTTTTATGCCTTTCTTGTTTTGACATTACTTATTCTTACATTCTAATTACTTCAGAAAACTTGAGGATGGTGATATTGTGAATGTTGATGTCACCGTGTATTACAAAGGCGTCCATGGTAGGAATCCCTTCCATAGCATTTTCTTAAAGTAGTGCAATTATTCTTCATCGTTTGACCCATATATCGACTGATAAGAGCAGGTGACCTAAACGAAACATTCTTTGTGGGAAATGTCGATGAAACTTCCAAACAGCTCGTGCAATGTACTTATGAATGCCTGGAAAAAGCAATATCCATAGGTGTGCTTCCCTTTTCCTCTCCTTGGGCAGAGTTTCTACTAATGCTGTTAATTACTTGCCATTGTGTTCTGTGCCATTGTAACCTGGTCATTGCTGTAAAGCCTGAGTTACTGATTTAACATTTGTTTTCGTTGTTCTAAATGTGAAATTTGAACTCTGATTTTGCTATTTCTTAATGCAGTGAAACCTGGTGTTCGTTTTCGTGAAATTGGAGAAGTCATCAATCGTCATTCCTCCATGTCTGGTTTCTCTGTGGTAATATACAACTCTCATGTGTATCCGTCTTGCAGTTCTCTGCTCCCCTTGTACAGATATATGTAGTGTTCGAGTATGATTAATTATCTTTTTCTTTTTTCATATGTGGAAATTAGGTGAAATCATATTGTGGTCATGGTATTGGAGAGCTCTTTCATTGTGCGCCAAATATTCCTCATTATGGAAGTATCCTTATAGCTGCTCTTTGACTCAACATATGTACTTCATATATAGCTTTCTTGATAATAAATGGATATAGGACAGGATTGGTTTGCCGGTAATTGCTATCAGTGGTTCTTCTCCTCTGTGTTCCTTAAAAAAATGCAGGAAATAAAGCTGTTGGGGTGATGAAGGCTGGACAGACATTTACTATCGAACCGATGATTAATGCAGGTATTCTTTTGGATAACTTGTTTGTGGTCTTCCCTCGAATTATATTTGCTTTCTCTTGAATGACCTATCTCGTAATTCACTTGTTCAATAATTGGCTATCAGGTGTTTGGCGTGATAGAATGTGGCCTGATGGATGGACTGCGGTCGCAGCCGATGGCAAACGCAGCGCCCAGTTTGAGCATACCCTCTTGGTAATGACATTTGATTTTACTTGAAATCTATAAATGGTAGAAGAGAGAGCTGTGATCAAATAGAGAGAAAATGCTGAGTTCTGAGTTAATGGGAATTTTATTGGGGTGGCATTGCAGTAGTAACCTGCTGATTTTCATATTGCTCAGGCATCCCTCCCTTCTATTAGATGGTTGCATTATGCTTGTAAAGCAATCTAATATTAGTACTCATGGTCTCTGATTCCACAACTAACACATTTCATTTAGTTTACACTGAAGTTGGTTACTGTGCTAACAAATGGATAGTTCCTAATATTTCATTGATTTGAATGATCATCCACATCGTCTGTTTAGGTGACCGAGATTGGAGTGGAGGTGCTCACAGCAAGGTTGCCCTCGTCCCCTGATGTGTTTCCCTGGCTCAAGCCATGACTTACTGGAGGTGAATGACAACCGCCATCAACTACAAAGTTTTGCGGTCAAAGATTTTCAATGTGAAGTGTCAGAGCCAGATCGAGAGCGGCACTTGGTTTATCAGAGGACATCTTGACAACTTACTGCACATTTTGATTTTCTTATGCAATTTTGATCTTGAATCCTGGATTGTGTGGTTAAAGGTCTTTGATAGAACATGATCCATCGGAAAGCTTTGCTTGCAAAATCGCAAAAAAGGAATGTCCAATTTTCATTTTCTGGGTGTTTTAATGACTTCACTGTGGATAACTTTCATAGCGGCATCATGCTAAAGTTTCTGGATGATGTTGGACATCCATTTTTCCTAATTTTAATTCGTAGTAAGCTTCTGCATTGTCAAGATAAATGGAGTCTGCTTCATTCCAACTTGATCCGTAAACCTTTCAAAACAGTGTAAGGCACATGTGCATATTAAGTAGTGGATTATCCAACTTTCTGAGATCAGTATTAGTCTGACTTAGCTCGGGATGATCCCCTTAAAAAGTGAATGTCAGAATCTGTTATGACCACTCGAAATGAATAGCTTTATCATGTTAGCAGCACACTTAAGAAAATCTGGACGAGAGTTGATTAATCGATATTTGTGGATTGCTTAGAGGCATAATGACTAACGGCCAACTACTTAGGGGTGCATGATAACCATTCTATTTTATAAATAGTTTCTAGAACATAAATATATTTTTTTATTTTTATTTCTAGAAGAGTTTCTAAGCAAAAATAACCGTTTGATAACGAGACAAAATTTTTACTATAAAAATAGAAATTCATTTGATAACGATACAAAATTTCTTTATTTCGGGTTGTCGGCCGGTGGCGGCGCGGCAGCAACGATGGCCGGTGGTGGCAACGACCGGCGGGCGCGCGCGGCGACTAGCAACGGGCGGTGGCGGGCGGTAACGGCGGCGGCCGTCCAACTGTGATGGCCAACGACTGCGGCGACGGCCGGCGGATCGGCGACTGCGACGGCCGACGACCGGCGGCCCATGGCGGGTGGCAGCGGGTGGCAAGACAAGACGTCGTAGAGGATATGAGAGTTACCGAAATTAGGATTTGTGGGAGAAATTATTTCTGATTTCTATTTCAGAAATAGAGAAGTGAATTTTTTCTATTTCTCATTTCTCTTCCAAATCTATTTCTGAAATAGAAATTTATTCCAGAAATAGAAAAACGGAATAGATTTATCAAATGATTTATATTCAGAAATAGATCGGAACAGAAAAACTATTTCTAGAATATAAATTTTGGTTATCATGCTTGCCCCTTACTCATTGATTTACCCCGATTTATAAGAGAAATTGTCCAGGTTGTGAAATTTGGGAAAGAGCCGTGTACCATGGGTGAATTTAAAGGCTGCAGGCGTCACCGGAGGGACACGGGACCATCATTATTGTGGCAAGCCAAGGTAGAATGATGAATGCAGTCGGAAGTCATTTCATGTATCATATGACATGATACGAAATAGATACCTTCTATTCTCTGAAGCTCATCATAGAGTTCGGATATTGTGCCAATCGTGTGATCCGACTCAAAGCCTGTCTGACAAACATAATACAAGCAATAGCTCACTGCTGTGCTGTCTGTCAAACACTGGCTTAGACTGCTGAGAAAAGTACACGATCCTTCCGGGCACCATCTCTTCTAAATTCGAGAGCCCCGCAGGAGATTGAAAGTTGATTTGGGTGCAAAAATAGATTTTTCCCTGGCTAGGCACAAACCAACACTACTAAAAAAGAACGAACCAATTGATGTGAATCACTCAAAATCCAGATGACTCAACAAGCGAAGAATACGAAGCATTCTCATCCGTTGAAGTAGGCTTCTTCCGGCCTTCGTTTTTGGACAGGGCCGTCTTAGTCTTGAGATTAATGGCCATCTCTAGCCCAGCTATCTCAAACAGCTGTAGCCTCTGCTGCTTCGCAGTTTCAAGGTCACCTTCCCAACAAGTTTCCGAAATAATTTCAAGTGCTTTCTCCATCTTGTCTTCTGATACCAGATCCCCACCTTGCAGAAGCACGAGGTAAATCTGTTCAGCTGAAGCTTTACGGATCTGCAGAGGAAAATATCGATACGAGCATACAAGGAATGAGTCAGTCAACCCACTAACAAACTGCGCATGCCCAGAAACTGGAACTTACCACTACCTGGGTTGAAAGTACAGCTAAAGGAAACTAAATTAGGAAATTGTTTAAAGAAGAACCAACCTTAGGGTATCGATGTCCGAGAAAGATCAGCAGATGAGAGAAGGCTCGAGAATTCGCTGGCTCTGAAACTGAAGCTATAAAACCGAGTATAGCAATGCCTGAATATAACTTAGTGAAGTCCTTTGACCCTTTCAATTCAATGGCCAGAGAATCTAGAAGGCCATTGCAAAACGTTGACGTATGAGCCTGCATTAATATCATGAAGAAGGGTCATACCAATATTTCAGCATCGAACTAGAATTAAGAAAACATACTTTTCTTCGTTCCTATCACAAGTAATATGATAAAAACTCCAGCAATTGGCTGATGTAACAAAGATGTGAAATTGCTTTATAGGTCCAACTATCACCAATCAAGCAGCTTGCAAGCTCTATTTAAATCTTTTCTTCATTTTCCCTCTCTTAGTAAATACAATCAAGGAGCACATAAGTCACATGACATGAGTAGCCAGTCTGGTTCAGCTTTTAAAAATGGTCTAGATTCAGATCACCTTTTGGATCTGAAAAACTAGGCAGTGTGATTGTGTGCTTGCAAAATCTGTAGCAACCAAATTTTTTTTAATCCCCCCCAACCTGCTGGGGCACCCAAAAATCTTGCTGCTCTTGAAAGATGCTGTTAAACTAACTGCATTCATCTGTGGCCTGCTACTATTTTACAAGTAACAGAAAATTAGCTGCTAACAATGACCAAGCAGACATGAAACTTCCCCACCCACAACCAAGATAAACAAGATGCCATAGCAGTCAACAGCATAGCCGGATAAGGAGGCAAGAAACATTTAACTGACCTCCATATTCAAGAGAATTCTCTTGCTGAAAAGTATTTCAATCGTCTGCAAAAAGAAAACATCTTCAAATTAGTCACAGCTTTGACAATTAGAACCTCAGATTTTACTCTTGTGCAGGGAAAAAAATGACCCTCATAAGCACATTATAGCAGTACCTTCAGAGTAGGCGTGATAACTCTGTCACATTTCCTGTACTGTTCAAGAACCCAAAGAACATCGCAGCTAAGAGTATACTCTCTGGACTTGTTTCTATTGAGACTTTCATTGTCTTCACCTTGCAGATACTCCAACAAAGCTGAAGTAGATGCCTTCCTCAAGGAATCTTGCAAACCTCCAATAGAGATAACTAATCCGGACACTAGGGACCTACTATAATAACTTGCTTGAAGTAACTGTACAAAACGTGGATAAGAGAAGGTGGGTACCTGCATGAAATTACACAAAAGCACAGCAAAAAAAGATCATTTTATGGTAACAACATAAATAAGGAAAAAGAAGTCATCTGTACATACCCCCCATTTGAGGCCCTTTTTATTTGGAATTATTTCTTCCAGCTTCTCCCTGTGAGGTATAAAGGGAACGAAAATTTCCCTGTTGTACAAAACCCTTTGCAGAACAGTGGCAGCCGCTTCTCTTAATTTATCCATTTTCTCTACAGCTTGTTTAACAATCCCTGCAACTAAAGTGGTGGCAAGATTGGTATCAAAAAGCAATGTCCCTTCATTCTCAACCAATTCGTCATTTGAAAGGTTTGGTGAATGTTCAAATCCACATGGCCTCACAGAGGAACTCAAGCTCTCTCTCTTACAAAGTATGTATGTACATCTTTCAAGGCCATCCATGGCAGCCTCCCGTACCCAAGAACCAACATCACCGCGGTTATCAACCGAGTAGTCATCAAGAGCATTAAATAAGCTCATCATCACTTCCTTCTTTATCAGAAGGTACAGAGACCTGAGATCCTCCTCAGCAAGAGCAGGAGCTTGCTCTCTTTCTTGAGTTAGGGTCTCACAAACTGATACAAGTCCCTTGAGCGCATTTACTCGTGCTTCAACATCTCTATCTTCAGGGTTATCCTGATAAATTTCAATAAAACATAAGCTAGTCAAGTACTTTCTTTCATTGTAAAACTCAGAAAGATAACTGCAGCAAAATTCTTCTACCAAGCTCACCTCTATCGCACAAGCACCACAAAGCTTCATGATGACATCTTTCCATTTGGTAGCCAAAAACTGATATGGTAAAACACCTATTGCCAATGCAGATCCTCTTCGCACTGCCACATTTGGATTGCTTAACTGATCCAGATACGTTGTTGTTGCATCTGAGGGACCTCCATCACCAAAATATGCAACAGTAAAATGTTTCAAGGCTTTAACAGCAGCATTCTGTTTAGCAACAAGGATAAATGACTGAGAAAATCATAAAACTAAAAGCAAAAGCTAGTTTCCTGAAATTCTTTTCCAGTAAACATTCACCTGTATTTGAGAATTAGGATGTCTCAAGTTCTCACTGAGGGTATCAAATAAACTCCGAATTATCTTCTTAGGTACTAACAAATGCGACAATGAGATGCACTCGATAAATCGGGAAACAGCTGCTCGCATTATCTCTCCACCTTTCCCTCGGTAGAGCCGTGCTTTCTCTATTGCAGGAACTATACCAGCAACTTTTCTCTGCTTATCTGTACATAGCAACATGCCATCAAAAACTAGTATACTGGATTTGCATCTAGTAGCTAAAAGCAAAACATATTAAAAATGTTAATTACTCATTAATAGCATACAGCCTAATCACTCAAAAACAAAGATATTTGGTGAAGCTGTTCTCCTCTGGGAATTTTACGCTTCTATCAGGTAAAATGGATACATTTCCGAGAGTAAACAGCCTGTGGGGATAGAACACTTAATAGATATGACTATAACTATTCATATTGACTCTGATCATTAGTCTGTTTCATCAGTAAAAGTTCCGATATGCTAAACATTTCGAAGCCAATCAATCTATAAACAACCTGAGAACTCTAAAGAATTCAAGAGCAAGACTTTGAGCTATTTTCCTGATTAAAGGGCACTAACCATCTGGAAGAGAATAATGACATTGATACAAAGACAAAACAAGTTCTGCAGCTGCTAAGGTTGCACCATGGCGCATGCACAAATCGGATGATAGAGTGCAAGGAATCAACTTCTCCAGAATATAACTTGCAAAATATTCAGGATCATATTTGACAAGAGCAGAAAGTGCTTCTGCAGCAAGTTCCCTTAAGCTTTTATCCTGAAGAGATCAAAGGGGAGGAGCTGATGAGCTCTTGGAGATACAAGCAAAGATAAAAGTAGGTAGATATAATTATATATTCTGATTTTAAGCCGACATGTCTTCTCAAAATTTGCTGCGCAGGTGAAATGAAAGAATAGGCATAAAAATTTGATGATATATGCTTAAACCACTGTCATTCAAGATCTAACTAGTGTTTGCTACAGAAGGAGAAGATAAATCAAGCAAAGCTGATTAAATGTGATTGCGTGAATCAAGAACTAACAAAGAATCAATATACTAATGAATGCTCCAAACATGTTATGACAAATTTGAACAGAGTAAGCACTCCAAAATGCTTCATTTACCATAAGCTACTCGCATTATTTTGAATAAAGTGCTCAATAAACTGCAACTAATCTCTTCCTTCCACCAGCTTCCGCGAAGTCGTCATTTGACTGGTCCAAACACATTTCACTCATACCTTTCGGTCACCAAGTCCTAATGAAACTATGAATATAACAAATTATCCTAGGAAATATTCAACGCTTTACATTGTTAGAGATTCATATCTTGGCCAACAGCATTTACCTTAATAAAAACATTATTCGGATATTTGCATAGGTGTCATTCACTAAGTCAGAGAAATAATAACATACCAAACTAGAAGGCAGAAAAGAGCTGCCAAAGATTATACAAGAAAAAAGCCAGATTAAAAGAAAATAGAAAATATTCAAAAGTAAAGCAAACAACTAGTCAAGCTACTTAATTCAGTTGCATAAGCTAGATCCTTTCACAAAAATATCCAGAAGAAACTAGGCAGATGCAGTCCAATTCAATATTCCAACTTCAGCAACCAGAAGCAGAATCTTGGACAAAGTCATATATACTCTGTGGTGTTTTCAGATCCTAAAAAAGAAATACTTACCCAGTGACAAATTTTGCTGTTCAGCAGTTCTTCTGCAAATGGATGAAGATATCCCTCATATTGTGCTATACAAACAGCAACATGGAGGTAACTGTTCACCCGTGATGAGAGAGAAAAATAATCTGCCGTATTTACTATGTCAATGCCATGAGGGTAACTTCCTTGTCTTCCTACATTTTCTTGAAAAGCTGCTGCAGAAGCTCTCCTACAGTTCACCTAAGAAAATATGTTAAAATTCTCAATAGAACAGCATAACATAATAACTTTCCAATAAATAAGGAGAAATTGGAATAGTAGATAGTATCCTGAGAACTGCTGTGTTTCACACCTCTCGATCATAGGAAGCCACTGTTAAAAGATGAGGAGCCAACTGATCCAATATGTTTCTCATATCCGCGTGGTAATATGCACGTCCAAAAGCCCAGCAAACATAGGCAGCAGCATCACGTACATGAGATCCAACACTATGGGGACCTCTCCGGATATCATAATGCAGAGCCTATAATGCAATTTCAATGACAATCAGCACAATCTGTGGAGTAACATGTCCGCAACTCAACCCCCCCCCTCTCTTTTCTTCTCAAGGCAGAAAAACAATCCACAGAAACGACATTTAAACTAATCATGCCTATAACCAGGATATTCAGCCGTATGCTTTGTAAAAGCATTTAAGGAAGTCCTAGTACCATTTAGACAATCATCCAATTAAAGAAGAAAAGTCCAAAAAGATGACTATATGAGCGCAAGCAGAGATAGCTTCCGACCTATCCTGCCACACCACCAAAGACAAAAACGGTGCTTACATCCTCCCCCCAAAAAAAAAAAAAAAAAGGAAAGCATGACCACAAACAATGCATGACTATGCCAAAAAAAAACCATACAAGCTCAAAGGGGTCTAACTCTCTCGTGATGCAATGTACACGCAAACAAACAGTATCATTTAATCTTCTTCTGGTCTTTGCAATTAAACAGATTCCATTAGTTTTCCTACAGTGTGATAGAACAGGCAAGAAACAGCATTGCTTGAAGACAACCGACCTTATCATAGAAGCCAGCTAGTCAAATGCATGAATTTCACTTGCAATTATTGTACTGAAATGGAAAACTATAGCAACTGACCTGGTCCTTCTTGCCCATGAAAATTAATCATAAGGCCACTTTATTTATTTATTTATTGTGGAAGATTTTTACTTACGTTAGAAGCCTCTAAGACATTGACTAAGTATATACAGAGAAGGAAATTCGGAGACAAACTAATAGATAGTAGAATCCATCAACTATAATCCAACGGAAGAATACTGAAATAAAATTGGGGGCCTACAATCATATTATATCAGAGTAACTTATTGGGCCCCAACCTTCACAACCACTGGAACTACTTTGGGAAGACTATTTGGCAGCAATAGTCCTCTTCTTGCTAGTTCGGCGAGTGCTAAGCATCCTCCATGCCAGGAACCATCTCCCTGGAACACCATGGCAGGTCAAAGTAAAAACACAAGTAAAATTGCTTTTTATAAGTAACACAACTAAAATAGCTGCTGCTATTGAAGAAAGACAAAAATCACAGGAATACTCAGAAAAATTCATGGCAAACTCGAAATATTATTATAAAAATGTGAAACGAAAATAAAGTGAGAGAAACTACATGGGATACCTCTCCAGGTGAAAACAACTCAAGGACAGATGACAGGACCTCTTCTGCAAGCACAGAAGTTAAACGGAAAGTTATGCGGCCAATACCTTTAGCAGCAGACCAGCGCACAACAGTATCCTGGATCAATAAATATCTGTACATCAGATATATTTTCCATGTCCTTAGATTATGACACAGTGAAGAGGAAGCAAATTGCATGAAGCTGAATTAGATATACTGCTACCGCCCAAACATTTGACTGGTTCATGGTCTGAAATTCCGAGCATCATAATTATTCTTCTTATGCAAAGGAAAACTATTGATAGGCACCAAAGGCTCAAATCCTTTAACAATCATGGTCAAGAATGTCTTACATTGCAGCTGTTCTATTTACGAAATGACCACCATTGTCATTCTCATGAAATGAATGAACTTATCTCTACTAAGATACAAGCCAACTCCTTATTCCAAATTTACTCTTACATTTTTCTCTCTACCAAATCTAAGAAATGAGGAGACATCAACAAGATCAGTTTCTTCTGGTCTAGGTGGGGTCATTTGAAGCCCAAAGTTCCATATCTGTTGAGGCAGCGATTCCAAGCCCACTTTCGAGAAGGATGACCATGAAAACAATGTGGCTCTTAGCTCATAGACAACAAAAAATGAATTCCTGACATAGGTTTGGCAGCATTATACATATAGACCCAGGTCTGAACGTTTGAAACCATGGGATTCCAAGCACCAACACTAATAACAGAATGCTAGAAACAGGTAAATCAGTGGTAGAACCAGAAGTTAACCATAAAATTCAAAGATCATATATTTGATAGATAAAGTTTGACAACAAAGTGCCGGCTCAATGACCTCCACAGTTCCTGCCAGTTATCAAAGTAGACCACTTCATGCCAGAAGTACCCTCTGGGACACTACTACAGAAGGAAGTAAATTCATGAAAAGGGAAGGTATCTGGTATTGCTGTCATAAATGTCTGCAAGGTGGTATACACTTCACAGTGACGCAGCCAACACAATCATGCAATATAATATCTGTTCAAATATTGACTTTTCTACAAAGTTTAATGAAGATGGACTTTGCAACTCATATGAGAGTCCTAGAAGGATCAAGATTCTTCTTTCAAGTTAATTAGTATCAACTAGGATTTAACTATGTTTCTATTTCAGGATATTATGTTTCTTTTCTCAATTATGTTTAGGAGTAGAGTTTTAAAAGATTCTATAACTATCGTCATAATTTTTTTGTTTCAATAAAGTTGATGAATTATTGGATTCTGCAAGTATTGCTTCAGGATTGTGTGATGGAATTTTTCTCTCAGGTGTGATGCCTAAAGAATTTACTCATTTTGAGTAAGCGTTCATTGGAATTTCTATTAAAATTCTCAATTGATTGGGCTCACTATGTGAGACCTGTCATCCTACAGCACATAGTATGGACATGGCAATACCACTGACCTTGTATTTGTTTTCAAAGGAACCTAGTGAAAAGAAAGGGTCAGATGAGTTAGTTAAATCTTTTAACAACTATTCATGATTATTTTATGTTTCGTGAAAGTCAACAACCAAGCGTTATGATTGCTCTTGTAAAGAATAATTAATGTTCCCAAAGGAAAAAGTTGGCCACATGATTTGGGAAGCCATGAAAAAGAAATTAGCAGCCACACGGGAACAGCCATATTACTATCTATGAGATTTTGTGGGACCACCACTAACTGTTCTAAAAGATTAAGTTGTTAGATGAAGGCATGGTTTATCATTTAAATATTCTAACACTCCCCCTCATGCTTAGTCTGGCCTTTTTCCCTAGTCCTAAACATGGAAACTTAATGGGAGAGACAAATGGGGCCGGGAAAGGTTCGAACTCAGGACTTCCAGCTCTAAACAATGTGAGATTTTGTGGAACCACTACTGATAGTTCTAAAAGCTTAAGCTGTTAGATGAAGACGTTTATTATTTAAATAGTCTAAAACTATCTAATGGATTATTGACCATAATGGATCCATTGGATGGCAATATAATACCTGATAGATTAGCACGCTACACAATTTATAGCAGTGGCTGGATTTTTTTGCTCGCAAATTTTTCTACTCAAATTACTATGCAAACCTCATCAGGGTTGTGGTAGATAGTACAAATTATTCTCTTTCCTTAACACAAGTGGAAAACTAAATTCAAAACAGTGATTCTCATAATTAGCCTTGTAATAAGGTAAAATCTAATCTCTTCAGCTGTGCATCTTACTGCAAAGCAGGACAATTCAAAAGGTTATTGTGCAATAGAAGTCTGCCCATCAAACATACCGTATCTCTCAACCCAGAAAGCAAAACTTCTATGATCTCTTCTACGATTTCTGGGACATCCACATCATCATCCTGCATGCACTGCGAATTAACTCCTGAGGTTGCACAATCCGCATCAGGTTGGTCCAACTTCTGGGAGGCACTTGAGACATTTTCCCCAAGTGACCTGGTTCTACTCTGCCAGGCATAGGAAGAGGCAGAAAATCAATTGTTAGATAAGCTTTTTGAAAAATTGGTCATTTGATGACCTAGCCAAAGACACCAGACCTACTTTTAGTAACCATAATCTAGGAACAACATGAGAAAGTTTAGTTTGACCACAATACAAACAACATCATCAAAATTCACCATTAACTAGTCAAATAAGTAGTGTAACCAAATGGAAAGAATGTAGAAATCTAACTCAGAAAAAGTTTACAAATTCATATTTCATATTTGACCCTCAAGACTTGCATTAGAGCTTTATGAAACCCTTTTTTTTTTTTTTTTTTGGGGGAAGGGTACTTTCTCAAACTAAGCACAAAGTTATCCACAGAAAATCCAACCAAGAAATTCAAATGTCCACAAAAAGCTCTGGGTAACAAAAGCACTTCAAACTTTTGATACATAATCCATCAAGCATATTGAAAAAATAGCACCAAACGCATAGTCTCTACCTCACTGTTTTCTGACATAAAATAAGTCATCCAAAGAACAGGTCACTAGAAAAATACAAAGACCTGAACCAGCTATCTAAAGTACCTAATAACCCTTATGTGATGCACAACCTTACCATGAATTGACTCCTGGGCATGCCTGATCAACCTAATTCAAATAATATGGGGGTCAAGTTACTAAGATGCTAAGTTGTAAACCTAGCAAGAAATCTGCTAACATAAACTTAAAATTATACTGTCATCTCCTCCCAATCTGCATATCCTATTAGAAATCAGGATTATTCTAAAGGGACAAATACTCTAGCAGATCTAGTAAATGTCAGCAAAGGTTAAACCAAGCCAATATGTCCAATGTACAATGCAACTGTGCATTTTCAACTAATATTCCAATAAGAAATTACAAGAACAGTGCAGTGCAAAGAGAACAAAAGATTTCTGCTAAATGCCTACAAGTGCTATCAACAAAAGGACATTACCAGAGAATAACCTCATATTTTCAGTGCAACTGAATGATTGTTTTGCCTAAAATAAGAAATTCGTTCTAAACAGTTACTGACCGCACTTTACAAAAGAAACCCAATACCAGTATTACATGGCACAAAGCATAAGGTTGGGTTGAGATCAGTGAAGCAGTTCTCTTGGATAATGTTTGCATTAGCATTAGCACTACATTAAGCACACATGGCAATGGTACATTAGAAAATTGGTATATGATCTTAAGAATAAGTTTGTAAAAAGAGACATGAAAGCCTTCAGGTACTAACCATATAGCGCCATGATGGTAATCGATAAGGAAGGCAAGTGAGGCCAATCCGCTGACTCAATTTTACCAAAAATTTACGAAGTAAAGGACTCCGGGCAGCAGTGCCAGATTTGCCTAAGCTTGAGATGTCATTCCACACGCTGGCGACTATATCGAGTAAGAGATTCCGACTACCTGCCTGGCCAAAATGGGACATGAGAAAATTAGAAGATGTAAGAGGTAAAGGAGGGTAAAGTGGTCTGTTAGAGGTATCAAAGAGTAAAGTGGTCTTTAGGGCTTTAGGGCTTATTTTATTAGTGATTACTTAATATATATAAACTTTTATTGAATAATACAGTACAATTTTCCCTTTACAGAAGTAAACAAAGAAATAAGAGAATTATTAAAGGGAAGAGAAGCATCTAGATGGCATAAGTAAAGGTCATGCCTTGTCAGTGATATTGTATCTAAAAGTTAGAGAAAACAGGCTGATGTGCAAAAATCTCACCAATTTATCCATAAACTGGAAGAACGGATCATATCAATAAATAGAAACTTCATCATGGTAATCCACAGAGAGAGAGAGAGAGGCTCCAGGTATGCACAAGTATACTGTCAGTCAAAAACTTATTAACCAACATGTCCACTTGATGTGACAAAAGTACCTTGAAAAGGGCTGCCAAAGCTTCCACTACTCCTAGTAACTGAAAGTGACCCATAACATCATCTTTACTGGAAGAGAGAACTTCATGTGTCCAGTAAATAAATCTGAAGGTGAAGATGGAAAGAAAGTAAGCAGGGGCATATAAACTGACAGACAAAAAATAAAACAAAAAAGAAAAAGGAGATAACTTTGAGCCAAGTTATATTAAATTTGAAGTTGGACAATTCAATGAACATTGAGACAATTTCAAATGGAAGTACCTTGGAAGAGACTTTCTCAAGCAATTCCCCTTCCAAAATACTTTGCAAAAGAACAATAGGGAAAAAAAGGAAAAGAAAAAATCACTTTGGAAGCAGAGGAATTTTGGAGCTTTCTATTCCTGATTCAGCAACATAACAGAATTACCACAAAGAGAGCAACCTGATAAATGCTTTTGGCATGTCTGGACGTGTTAGAAGTCTTGATAGCAGCAATCCAGATATGGTTCGCATGGGACCAGCACTTGAAAGGTAGTCCTTACAGAACCCCAGTACTCTTGATACCAAAGGGGCAGGCTCAAGTTCTCCCAGCTCATTATTGGAGGCAATGCTTGAGTCAACAGAAGCAATATCGAAGGGAACCAAAACAAGAATAGAAAGCCACAAAAGAATCACACATTTTGCTTCCATTTCACCAGTACTTTCCTGTCGCAGTGATGATACTGAGTTTGTGTCATGGCACTTCTCCAAAAGAGATACTGCAAGTTCCAAATCAGAAACTTGATGTGGGAAGAACTTGATTACAGCCTTGTAACCACATACAGTGACAAGGGAATATATGATTATGCATATGGGCTTGATTATAGCGAGAATTTCATCAGATGCTCCTAATTCGATTGTTCTGGAGCGAATAATGAACATCAAGGGCGAAACTATGCTCTCCAAATAAGGTTCTATAAGCTGACCCTGTTCTTGATACTTGTCCATCTGCATGCACAAGATTAAAATTTACCATATTTCAGAACATATCCTTCCAAAAAGGCATTCCTAAGTAGATATGCTGTGAAAAATGCAAAAGCCTGTACTTGAACACCAAAACCAGATTACTAAATATCCATCGTATAAAAAAAAACCAGAGAAGTCGAAAGCTTGAGCAGTCACACATGTTACAGGCAGAAAGGTACTGCTTCAAGGTACAGCAAAAACACAGTAGAGGTTCTGTTACACTCATACATCTGCACACGTACCTTCCCTAGTTATTTTCTTTATGCTCCACTAACAGACCAGCCAGATGGAGCAACTTATTAGACTATGATGATCTAATATTTCGACAAACCTTTGACTTATGTGCACTG
Source organism: Eucalyptus globulus (assembly GCA_014182545.1). Lineage (NCBI taxonomy): Eukaryota > Viridiplantae > Streptophyta > Magnoliopsida > Myrtales > Myrtaceae > Eucalyptus > Eucalyptus globulus. The sequence continues at coordinate 15,393,183 of CM024721.1, read as the reverse complement.
TCAGAAGATCAAACATAAGTAGGTGACAAACAGATTTTCAGATAATTCTAGGGTACAAAAGAACATCATAAAAACGCTTGAAAGAAATGTCGACAGCATCACCCTTCTATCAGACTAATTATGCTCGCCGCATGATCAGAAGTCCAAACTCCCACGACCACAAAACCACGGTAAAGAGAGAAAAAAAAAAACTTTCTTGACGAGGTCACTCCATTTTCATGCACCCAAAAGGTCACATTTTTTTTTCTCCTCCAAAATAGCATAACCAACGAACAAAGAATGCACCCATAGATGCGCACGAGAAGCAGAACAAGCTCGACAACAATGGAGACCCATTCAGACTCCTAAGGAAACACAGTTCGGTACAGACTCCCCAACCATTCACTAAACAAATCTCACGCCAGCATTCGTTCTCGAGACTCAAACTACAGTAAAACATCCTCCCTCGCCCGTCTCCATTTCAGATCAGTCCCACTCTCTTCTTCCGCTTCTCGATCAGCGAAATTCAAAACACGAGAACGAGCGAGCATTCCATCGAACCGAAGTGCGAATCGGAACCGCAACAGAAAACGCTCCACACACCGACGCGCGGCAGCTGGAGCTAGCACGGACAGGAGAGAGCGAAGAGAAGAGGGGGAGGGGGAGTTACGATGGATCGGATCCTGTGGACGGAGGAGGAATGGGGGACGCGGCCGTGGGAGACGATGCCGTCGAGGAGGGACTTGACGAGCTGCCATTCCTGGAGGAAGTACTTCTGGAGCACCCGCTCCTTGGAGTCGTGCTCGTCGTCGTCCTCGCCGCCGCCGCCGCCGCCGCCGCCCTCGATGATGGGCGATGCGACTGGATCTTCTTCCTTCGCCGCCGCTTCAACCGCCGTCGCCATGGGAGAGAGAGAGATGGTAGTGGTAGTAGTAGTAGCTTCTAGGGACAAAGCTTCGCGGTAGAGAGAGGGAGGGAGGGAATGTAAACGACGAAGAAGACGAGCGAAAGCAGAAAATTATTTTTGGGGGAAAAAACATTTAAAAATAATGTCGAACAGAAAATTAAAAAACAAAAAAACAAAAAAAAAAAAAAAAAAAAAAAAAAAAAAAAAGAGGAGAAAAAAGGGAAATTCCGTTGCCGGGACTTGAACCCGGGTCTCTCGGGTGAGAGCCGAGTATCCTAACCAACTAGACTACAACGGATCTTCGAACATAGTGTCAAACTCAAATTTACTTATACTATATCAGCTCGTTTAACCTCCCCGTACCATTAAGCCCGAAAACTTTTGTGTACAAACAATCGTTTTCAAGTTTTGTCATTGTTCGGCAAAAGAAAAAAAAAAAAAAAGTTTTGTCATTGGAATATTGAATGCAAAATGGAAAATTTCCGTGTCGCCAAATTTTTGGGGAAAAGAAAAGAGAGGAACATTACGGCATTCAACCAACTCTCTTGCATTAGACTAAGGCTGAGATCTTCGCAATCTTAACCTAAATAGTCGTGTCGAGCTCAAATCTTACTTGAGTTATTGCACTCCCAACCCGTGTCGACTAAAGTTTCGATTGTCTTCTCCATTTAGCTAATGCTTCGGTTCGATTTTTTTTTTTTTTGCAAAAAGTTTGGTTCGATTCAATTTTAAAAAAAAAAAAAATAAACCAATCTAAATTGATAAGAAAATTTATTGAACTAAACTAAAATTTCAATTCAATTCAGTTCAATTTTTCGATTTTTACTTTTGTTTTTGTTTTTCTTAACATGCACCATTTTTCAATAACTTTTTTAAAATTGATTTTTTTAATTATTTTTTATTCTTTTTCTTTTTCATTTTTTTTCCTTTTTGTTCTTCTTATTCTTTGATTAGTGGCCAGCCACGTAGGTTCATTGATTAGTGACCAGCCCCATAGTTAGCAACCGATTAGAGCCTTGCCACAAGCCAAAAAGGCTCAAGCTCACCAAATTCCGACAGGTTGAGCCCCTAGAGCCTAGAGGTCATCAGAGCCTCGTTGACGCGACCTCCGGCAAGCCACAAGCCGACAAGACTCGACCTCACGAAAAAAATAAGAAAAATAAAGAGAAAGAAAAGGAAATAAAATAAAAGAAAAAAAAATTAAGAAAAAAATAAAGGGAAAAAATTTAAAATTTTATCAATTCTATTTGGTTAAAAAGTTTCAATTTTTAATGAGAACCAAACTGAAAAAAACCAAACTTTTTGATTTGATTCAGTTTGGTTTTCCATTCGGTCTTTGACATCCCCAAATAAACATATGATTGCAGGAAAAATACTTGTTTCATGTACCGAGAGAAAGAATGGAACATAGTCACCTTGTGAGTTGAACTCGCATCGGGTTTCATTTGATGCAATAAACTTTACACTAGTTGAGCTCCCTTCAAAGAATGACAACCAACCGATGAAGCAGCTACAAGTAAATGAAAACAAGTAATTTCTCACCATCTACAGAAAGTTCTCTTTCCGACGGCCTATAGTTAATATCACTTCATGCTTTTGCCAAAACAATGGACATCGGGCAGCAGCTCCACCGCCATAATTCCAAGACTGAGCTCCTGACTATGTCGAATTGATCATAGGTGATACCAGTCAGGACTGCTTCTGCAGCGATTCTTGGATAATTGATGTTAGCGACGGATGCATCCGAGCCGTTCTCAAAGAACGAGCCTCACTTCTTCCTTTAACATGTTCCTCACCCAATGGCCACCGTGGTCGCAAATCATACTGTCGCACAAACCAACAAATATCAGATTTTTCTTAGGCTGCGACTTCAAGGGACCGGTGCATCTATATGTGGTATGGGGATGGTTTACAACATTCGGGGGCATATATATCTGAAATGCATAGAAATGAAGCACACAACCCGATTCCACAGTGACGGAATGTAGAGGAAATAGAACATGGACATGCAGACACACAAATAAGAAATAACTTTTCTTTGGCTGGGCAAACAAGGAGATTTTATTCAAAAAAAGAAAAGCAGATCAAGTCTGCTACAGAGGATACATCAGTTCATCATCCTTCAATTCTTCAGATCTTCCACATACAAAATAACAAATGCGATAAATGTTTATAACCAAAAAAGGTGACAAATGTGAATTTTCCAGATCTAAGAAACATCTCTTAGAAGCCCCACATGACCTGTTAAGCATTATCTTAATTGACTGAAAAAATATGAGTGACCCTTTAACACAATATATCCATCTTTAAAATTATTTTTTTGCAAGCCCTAGTTCCTCTTAACCCAAGCAACCCAGCATGGACCAAAGGGCCTCAACCTATCCACTGTTCTAACTCATCAATAACATTCTACTATTCATATTGCACTTGATTATGTAAAATCAAGTATAGGCAAACATAACCGCCAAGCCTGCTATATCTTATTTATTAAAAGGAAAACGAGAGACTAAACTACATTTAATGTGATTGAGAAAATTTAGAAGGTGCTTTTGCAAAGTCAATTTTCCTGTAAAGCATAAATTTCCACAATCTGATTGTCAATCTTTTGAATACACAAGACACAGACATCATCATGGAATTATCTGTTGACCAAATTGTTCTTCAAGTGCAAGTCCTCTCTCATTTGTTGTTGTGTATCAGAAGTCTTCCAACACAGAAAGCGACAAAAAAAGCACATTTTATCACTATTGTGATCTCATTAAATTTCTCGAAATATGATGCATGAATTTTGACCTCCATTTGACTTGAATTAAGTTCTTTATACACATTTAATGGAGACATTAACCATTTGCAGTTTCTGCCACTAAGTCTAATGTAATCTAAGTCTTCTCACAATCCATCTGATGGTTTAAGGAACACGTATTGCAAATCTGGGGCAAAGAGTTCGTCAAAACATTAATAAATTTTGAAATCTGTCTAAAACAACCAGGTAAATTCTATCGTGGTTCATGGTTTCCAGTCCATGCTCCAGCAGGCTAGAAAGAGTCATACTTAGTGAAAACAGAGGACATGATAATCGAACTAACCATAGCATCGTCGGGCTCATCTGCTGGTGGTGGAGGATCAAATCTACCCATCCGGAAGTGCTCAATGCCAGTCCAAGCTATCATCACACCTGGTCAGATAAGATAAATGTCTTGAGCCCCCTGCTAGAGGCTATGTACCAACCTAATGAATAAATGACAGTGCCAACTATGTCTACAGAGCAATTTCAACTGGTTTACAACTTCTAGATCAACTTTTTTTGTTCATGCTTCTTTGGATTAGGTCCATAAGATTTAATGAACCCATGCTATAAGCAAAATTTAGCCAAATATACATTATCAAAAGAAGACACACATACACATGTACAAGTTGCAACTTAGCAGAAACCCAAAAGGGAGGCTAGACTCTCCATACACATGCAAACAAAGAACAGGCCACCCATGTTACCATAATGCAAATTAACAAATGCACTCTATAGTTGAACATTTTTCCAAATTGTGGCCTTGGTTTTCAAGAGATATCAGAGACCAAAGCCTTTTGATTAATTTTTTTCCCAGCCCTTTCCCTTGAATTGTTACATTCAGAGAGATCCCTAGAATCATACACTCCAAGTTTCATGATGCACTAACTGCTCTAGCCAGATGAAGAATGCCATTGAAGAGCAGCTTAATAACCCAAATGTATGACTTACCATTGTCAGTGCAAAGGCTAGCCGGAGGACACACAAGTTCCAGGCTCTTTCTCTTCACTACCTGATCAAGCCGAGACCTGACATACTTATTCGATGCCACCCCTCCCGAAACAACCTACACAAAGCATATAAGGACATCATGTATCAAACAAAAAATGCCAGAAAGCTTATGTCAATACTCTGAGGAGGCAGGTAACGAAATTTTAAGTTAGTAATGTCACCAGATACTTCAATGAAGGATCCATTTCCATTGCCCAGTCAATTGCACGTTCACACCTCTCCTCTAAGTGTAAAACTGCAACTCTCTGCTTGTAACAATCATGAATCAAATTCCAAATAATTTGAAGCATACATGGGATATTGTCTGCTTAACTAACACCCTGCAGCTCGCAGATTTTTAGTCACCTGAAAAGAGGCAGCAATGTCTGCTCGGTCACTTCTATCTTGAGTAGTTGCTGAAGAAATAGGAATTTGAGCATTTCTGCATAAGAGGAACACAAAGAGTTACAAAGTTTCCATTGCTTCATCCAAAAAACTAGTAGGTTAACTGAAATAACTCTTATCAAGCAAAAAGACATACGGACACACGTTGTTGACATCATTTGAACTGCTTTCAGAAGTCTTTAACAATTAAGGACACTAGCATCATCTGTTTCAAATCTATGATGTACAGTCAGAGGAACTTTATCAGAAGTATCAATTCTCCATAGCTTTTTCCTTCTGTTACTTCCAAAGATAAGCAAAACTTGACACACATGCGAGCGCAACTACTCTAATCAGCTGTTCCCTCCATACATAATGCATCGAGCTAGTAAATTACCCATTGGTCCTCATTCATTCCAAAGTTTTTGTAAGCCCAACATGTAGGGAGACGGAATAACAGGAATGATCATGTTAAAACCACTCTCAGAGTACATCTTTTTCATGGATATACAGTCTCTTCATTTCGACTCATTAAAAATAATTCAGAAGAAATAAGAAAAGTGCTAACAAAGTTTTTTAAGTTAGCTGTCTTGACCACTAAGTTCATTAAATTTGATATAAGAAGGAAGGCCAGACATGCAGGCCTGAATCCCAATAATTGAAGTCGTCTAAAATCTACAATAGTTGGTCATCATTCTCCTGACCATCAATCTTTAGTATATCATGTTCACATTTTGACATAATATCAGTAGTGAAAAATGCACATATCCAGCACTTCAAGCTTATCTACCCCATAACGGAATAGCAAATACTGGATTATAGACTTACACCTGTTCTACTTACATTTTTCTGGATTCTATTGCCAGCCTCACTTGGGTTTTCAAGCCAGCATAGGAGAAATTGCAATCTTTATGCTGCTTCATCGGCGTCTACAGTAGTAGCAGCAAGGTAAGATTAAAGAAAAGCTGGATAGAATATAGACAAAAAAGGGATTGAGTATATGGAAGCCCTATTGCAGGAAAATCCTAAGAAGACACACAGCAGCTCAAATTATATTAACTGAGAATTTGACTGATTCTGCATCACCCTCCAGGGCAAGCTGCTCTATAGCTGGACCACCACTCCTCCTCATATCCAGACCTAGCCACTTTGCTGTCTTATCATATGCCTCGCCTATTGCATCATCTATTGTGGTGCCAAGTTGCACATATTGACCAAGACTCCGAGCAAGGATAAGTAGATTGTGTCCACCTACATAACATAGAAAGAACAAACCATAGTCGCAATTGTCCTCTTTAAAGTTAGCACTAATAGAAGCGAATGCATTAGAAGTCAAAGTTTAACTCAGTCATGAACTATATGCTTGAGACAAATAACAGGAAGTCAAGAGGCAATCAGAGCTAAAACTTAATTTCATCCTGTGCTAGACAGTGTTACAAGTGGAGTAGTCAAAATTTGAATAAAAATTTATACAAGCGATTGAACCTTTACAATCTCATTTTTGGATTGTTCTGGTCCAGCCATGACCGACTGTAGCTGAACTCCAACGTTAAGTGACATAACCATATTCATGCATTGTACTCATATTGAAGCACCAATAAAACAACAGTTCTTTTCTAAAAGGACAAAAAGAACCCACATATCACTGGACTATACAGAGATGGTATCACCAAAAAGAAGCATACTTCCACTGTTTCCTCCAACAAAATCGCTCCAACCATCTTAGCTTGGAACAAGGGCTTATGCAGGTGACCAGTTAAAACACAAAAGAACTTTCAGTTAAGCACCAAAGAAGAGGTTGGTTTTCTCACATATCTAAATGAGTGATTGGTTTCTCATGTGTCTATTGTATTTCATGGAATACATTCTAACAGATATAGGTACACACGCCATACAGCATAGAGAATATAAAGACTAAATAAAAACAAACGTCCATAATTCAAAGTTGGATAATTTTACAAGACAGTACAACACCAACACAACAGACAAACACAATGGGAATTAGAAAATATAAGTTCAGCGCAAAACAAACATGACTAAACCAAACCAATATGGTTTGATATGTTTGATTCGCTCATCTGATATGATCTGATTCCTTCCTAAAGTTTGAGATTTTTAGTTAAAACTCAGGAAAAGATTTAAATATGAAACACACTACAAATTTGCCATCTGTACACCGATAAGTTGATACGTAAAGTTTTATGTCGTAATCTATTGAATAAATAAAATAAAATTTGGAACTAAGACAGCATCAATGAACTTGAGCATTTGCAGTCATGATAAACTCCTGGCGAACCACTGATGCCAGCAATTAGAAAAAAGGTTGAGTGATGAGATATTTAGGCTGCAACACAAATCTCCCATGTAGACTATACATTTTTTGGTAGAAAGACAAAAAGTCTCACAATCACAGCTTTGCAGAAAGAGAAACTGGGAATGAGATAAAATATTAATCAAATATGCATTCAGAAAATATAAATTCATATGCGGTACAAGTAAATCATCCATTTAAGATGTCTACATCACAGTTTGAGGGACATGCTTTCTTCTAATCTCAATGAAGCAATTCAAGAGTGCTTTTCTCACTCCCAAATGTAGTGAAAGCAAGAGTACCATGCCAAGCACATTACTAAAAGTATAAGATGTTTACCAGAAATGAGAAGGGCCAAGAAAGGAAATTGCAAATCTTGTTGGACTAACCTGCAGCAGGATGGAAGTATATTAATTATAGCTAAGCACATCCTCCTTAATTTATTTAATTGCATTTGAATAAAAGAAACATCATAACCCCAAAGCAGATAAGCGAAAACATTCAAGTCGTCCTGTATGCATGCTGTCACTAATTCAGTGGACTTCGAAAAAGAGAAAATATTTGACTTTTCCTTCAACATGTCTAATATGCATGTTTCTGCCAACTAACTTAGTATAAACAGTTAACTCCTCTTTTTTTACCTTGCAACTAAAGCATGGGCCTCCATGTGGTGGACACCAACAATAGGCTTGCTGAAGAGCCCAGCAATACTTCGAGCTTTTCGCACGCCAACTGCACCACAAAAAGAAGAAGAAAAGGGCATGTAGCAATATACCACTTAATATGATGCATTAAACAGGAATGCATGATTCAGATTTCATTGTGAGAAAATATAATATCCTTTACCAAAAACCAACGTGAACTGCAAATTATTTCCTGGCAATCCATCAAAATATAACAGCAAAAACTCCTCAGCACATTTCATAAAGCTGCCGCTATTTATGCTTGCAGACCAGTGCATGCAATAAAAAGAGCAAAATATAACTATTTAATTTAACCATCAAAAGCACAGGCTCGAGCTAGTCTGCATCAGCATACCATGTCTTCTCAAAAAATGACATCATACTCACCCAAGGGACTTTCAGTTCCACAGTCAAAACTTAGCCAAGTAGTTAACACTCTACTTCAGACAATTTTGGCAAGAGACCCACTTTAGGTTTCAAAGTAATGTGACCAGCAGACACTTTCAAATTCAACCCACTCCAAGATCCATGGAAAGAGACAGAAAAGAGAGGGCAGACCAGACAGAATTATCCTTGGCTTCTCGTTAACAGATATGGACTACATAACCCTGCAGTGAACTAGATACCCTGCTTCATGGAGTAGAAGTAAATGATTAACAATCAAAACGTCAAATTACCGCGAAGGCAAAGGCTTAAACCAGGACCAATAGTAACAGCAACTGCAGATAAATCTCTGGCTGTCAGATTAGCCTCACTCAGTGCTTTAGCAACAACCTGCATTAAAGTAACAGAACTTTAAACATGAAAAGAAGTTCCCAATGCATATGATGCCCATAAGACCATGTTGGCTCATCAGTAGGAGAAATGGATGGCCAAAAAACTGATGGGAGCTCTTAAAACAGTTACAAAGAAGGAAGCAGTAAATAATGCAAAAAACAGACAATTGCTCTGATGCTAATAACGTTAAAGAAAGACCAAAATGAGAAAAAGTTACCGGATCAATAGCTTCAGCATGAGCAGCTTCCGCCATTTTGGGAGCAACACCTCCATATAAAACGAGCAGATCTGCCTTGACATATGAAGGTATGAATTTAGGTAAATGCTTGCAACATATAAAAACGATCTTTCTGCCAAACTTCAGGCACATATGGAGCAATTTATAAATAGGAGAAGGAACTCGTCCACATGAGAAAACAAAAGTTCATAGAAGAATTGGCACTGCGAGACTGATACTCCCCAAATCAAGAAAGGCTTCATCATGCATAAGGTAAACAGTAGAAGACTGGGTGAACAACCAGTTATCTTAAAAGCAGCAGCACTGGCCATTATGCAATGGATCACCGCTCTGCTTGCCAAATACAAAAGCAAACCTACATTTGGATTGCGAATAAGATAACCTAATTTCCAACCCACAAAGGCACATGAGACAGAAAAAGAAAATGAAAAACTTGCTTTTTCAATGACTGAGATGCAAACTAATAAGCTCTTCCATTAGTTATTCAATTAAGGGATATAATTTATTTGGAATTCCCTGTCAAAATGTCATTAACTGTAATGACTCGAAACCAAGCCCCAAATGTTTCTGTGCCTCTGTCCCCCCCCTCCCCAACCACCCCCAAGAAAAAAAAAACAACCAAAAAAAAAAAAAAAAAAATCAGATTTTTCACAGCCTTTGGGGTATCTAAAGCAATTCTGCAATTCTTCATTGATGATTGGACATCTGTGTAAATCCATGGACCAGACACTCAGCTGATAAACTGTCATTCTAAGGCACACAGGGCAACCACGCTTTTCCCATTGCTACATTCCCAGTTCACCCTGATGATCTGCCCAAACTTAAAGAGGGAGATAAACCAACGGCGCCCAAAACACGAGTACAAAACCAGCCCAAACCAACAGAATAACACCAAAAAGTAAGGAATTTACACCACAGACATCAGAATTACCGAAACGAAGCCACGTACCTGAGACGACACTACTTGACTCAGAATTTTCCCATCGCCTCTCACCTGAACGCCAAAAAATAAAAAACCGATCAGAAAACCGACGAAACAATCGCCAGAAAACTAACACCCCCTGCCTCCACTTCGAGCCATCAAATGTGTAGAGAGAGAGAGAGAGAGAAAGCTCACGACGGCGGCTGCGGTGTCGTCGCAGCTCGTCTCGATGCCGAGGACGACCAGATCATCGCCGGCCGCGCTCGCCCTCCCTCCGCGCGAAACCGAGGAGCCGGAGTTCGGACCGGAAGGCGGCGGCGGCCGCCACGACGACGACGACGACGACGACGCCGCGCCGGCCGCGGATGGCAGCGGGCCGGTCTCCGGACCGAGCCCAGCGCCGGCGGAAGCGAGAGCTTCGGGACGAAGTGAAGGCGAGAAAGCGTTGCCGAGAGGGAAAGCAGCGACAAGGACACCATTAGAGAGAGAGATAGAGAGAGAGAGGCCAGCGTTCACTGAAAACTGAACTCAAAACTTCATCCGCTCCAAGCCTCCATTTCAACTTTCCCATCATTTCGTTTTGGGAAAATAATACAAACGTAACTTTGGCTATTCGTAAACTTTTAATTTATTTAATACAGAATATAAATTTTAACTCAAGATGTAATTTGATTCTTAAAATTTTCATGTTCATCCTAATTTAGACAATCTAGAATAGACATGAAGATGGTCTCACCAGCTCTAAGCAGGACGAACCTTGTGTAATGGCATATACTGTGTCTTGGACCGGTGGTCTCAGCCGTCCTCCTTGTAGCGTGTTCTGTGGTGCATGTCACTCATAGGTGGTGGGTAGAGCTGGTGCGATTTTCCTTTTTCACCCAAACTTACAAGCTCGTTGGTCAAATACTTAGTCTGCTTTACCATATAAACCTTTTCGTGCTTTACCATATAAACCTCTTTTTGAGCCTACTGGTATGCCTTTTCACGGTGGGCGAATAACTTCCGTTCAAGCTCTTCAGGACCGTCTTTTAACAAAAAATCTCTCTAACCTTTAGTTCAAAGCCTAAAAACACTCAGAGATTTCAAAATTGTAACATTTCTAATCAGGGGTTATAATTTTGGAATTAAATTGAAATTTCTCGAAAGTTCAAGAGTATTCAAGGATCATACTTTAAAAAATGGAAGTTTATGAACTAAATTACATATTAAGGCAAAGTTTAGGGATCATTCACGTAATTTTCTCTTTCATTTTCTATGTATTTTTGTCTTCATTATACATGCATTTGTTTGAAAATTAAATTTCTACGCATTCAATATTCATCAACTTGAGAAAATAATTATTATGCATTTTATGTTAATCGTGTTTTGTGGAAAACATATATCTAAATTTTATTAACAAATATTTAAGGTAGCACGCATTTATAAATTTTTTCAAAGTAAAATGAACGAGTCGGAAACTATAGTACCCATATTTGTGCCGAAAACCCGATTGTGATGTTTTGCCTCTTCGATCCAATTTGTGAAAATCTGTGAAGGCATGTTCTCCCACGACCAACCGTAGACTCACTCAAGAATATGAGCCAAATAATTTCACTTCTTCGAGAAAGAAGATTTTCCCCCATCGCAATGTGAATATTATTCACGTCTTAATAAATTATGAAATAAATTACATGTAAAGTGTCGATAATTATATATTGCAAAAGTTTTGAGTAATTTAAGATAAAAATCAAAGCTCATCGGTGATTAGATTTAAATTAAGCAAAAAGGAAAAATCTAACATCTTGTAGCCTCGTGCATAAGGACTTGTAATGTACTTTGGCCCACTAAGAAATTTCTTAAGGGATCATTTTGTTATCTCTCGTAAGGCCTAGATAGGATGGTAAAATCCGATTTGGTACTTAGTATCGACGATAAAAAATTTGTCGAAAGCTTGGATTTTGTGACTTATGAGATGCAAAAGCCAGCACATCCCCCAATAAGTTCCTCCTTGCTCCAATCTTCTTCTTATTTCTCTACCTAACTAATCTGTCATCACTTGCTTGTAATCCTCATGTCATATTGAATTCGGATCTCTCAATCAATGGAGTTTTGTGGTCATGTCATGTTAGGATCGCCAGCTACCTATATCAACGATGTTTCCCCCCAATTTAACCAATAACAATACGGATTCACAGATTGTAATGAATCTTCATATCGTATATATTTTTTTAGATAATACGAGTAACTTCAAATTTATCAAAATTCTCAGTACTATAGGAAAGTTCATACCTTAAATTAACTAGTACCTCCGGCATACTAGTTAAACTAATTACATGTAGAGACAAATGCTCTGTAAGATGTTTTGAAAACAGGCGAATTGCTTAGTTAACAAAATCACTTAATTCAAATAGTAAACATTGCATTTTCCGTAGACTTATTAAACAAGTATCCAGAGACACTCTTTTTAATATCTTCCTTATCATCGATCTCTTAATGTAGGATCTTTAGTGGTTCATCCAATGCATGGGTTCACGTCCACTTTTCTTGAAAGCAATTCAACCGGTCAGCCTTGCTACAATCGATCCCAAAAAAAAAAAAAAAAAACAACCAATCTTGGAAAATGAGAACAACAGTAAATGTTAGAACCAGTGTATGTGGCAAAGATTCACTGACCTTTTCATGTTCATTTAATATGATTCCCAATAGGAGAGAGAGAGAGAGAGATGAATGAATCAAAGAACATGCAATGTTGGACTCTCAATGAACCGTACTTCTGAAAAAAAAAAAAAAAAAAAAAAAAAAAAAAAAAAAACTTCAACAAGTGTGTTCTTATGGCATCGTCGCCTAGGATTGATTAAAAAGCATACTCATGCCTTTCAAACGACTAGATCAAGCTAAAATATGAGGGGGATTACCATAACTTTGAACCGACAAGTCAATATCATCGCGGTGACTTTCGAGCATAGGAACATAATCATCTCTAAATGGATAAAAGGCCAATTGAAAATCCTTGAACTACAACATTGATTATAAGAAGAAGAAATTTGGCGAGGCTTTACGTAAAACAAGTATCCAGGAGCCAATGAATTTGCATGATCATCGGGGACCCTCTCTCTCTCTCTCTCTCTCTCTCTCTCTCTCTCTCTCTCTCTCTCTCTCTCTCTCTCTATATATATATATATATATATATGCGATGTCGCTCTTTCCTTTCTATCTCTTCCTCACTGAATCGAAGGACATGGATACAAGATAGGGTTCAAGGGAGACATCCTCCTCCGTGGATGGCGACCTTGAGTTTGAGGTACATACTTTGCGCTCATGTGGAGTTATAGTTCTTCGTTTTTTGGCAACTTCCCTCCTCGAAAAGACTCCCTTTGCAAATGGAAAATGAACAAAGCTAGCAAACTTGATATATATGGATTCTTCAATGAGTTTACCAAGTTTAAAACCTCACCAGCAATCTTGAAATTGCTTATTATGTATATAGGTGATTGCGCAAGCCAAGAAAATGCAGGAAGAAGAGGCAAATGCAAGCGCAAAGCACAGCTTGCTCAGTAGGTGTGGGAAGCCAATAGCTAAAGGGAGGGCCGTTGGCTAGAGATGCAGGGTGATGGTATTAGGTAATGTCATCACCGAAGTGCCTGCTTCAAACATTGTTCCATTTCAACATTTGATCTATCTAATTCCATTCAACGAACAAACAATCCAAATATTTCCTATATTGTCATCTAGAAGGTGTCACCTAGCTTGCATGCCAATGTTTTCTTGAAAGATAGGTTGATTGCACAAATGACAAAAAATGAAACTTTTTTTTTGGTAAAAGTAAACAATATAATGGAGAGGTCAAATTGTACAAGCAACACAGCTCAAAAACTTGCACTCAAGATGAACATGCTCATTATGAGTGGAAGGAAGCCGCGAAAAAAGCCAAGCGGCAACAACAAAACGACCAAAAGAAGGCCAACGGCAAACAACGCCTAGCAAAAGCAACCTAACAACCAACGAGATGCCTACCCAGTCGAACTATGATCAATGGAAGAGAAGATAATGGGGTCCACATCCCACGAGCGTTGCATCCTCATGTTCCCAGCAGAGTCCTCAACATTCTTGAAGGTAAGAGTTTTATTTTTGATGACCTTGAGGAGATGCTTTTTCATGGTCGAAATAGACAGTGGCTCCCCCCTGAAAAGAATATTGTTTATGTTCTTCCAGATGATGTGATAAAGTGCCCTAAAGGGAAAATGGGCAACACATTTGTAAAACTCCTTGCCGAAGAGTGAGGTAATGATCCAACTAAGAGTCTTCTCCCAAGTCATGTTGGTCCAAGGAAGATTGCATCTAGTAGCCCAAAAGAAGGCAATACTCGAAGTAATGTGACATCCAAAAAAGAGATGATTGATAAAAACAGGCATCTCGTTGCAAAAAAGGCAGGAAGCAACATCAATCCTACCATAAGACATGAGAAGAGACTGTGTAGGCAACCTCCGCTTTGTGATGAGCCACAGGTTCAGTTGGTATTGAGACAAGATGTCATTACCCTAAGTGAAACAATGCCAATTAACTCTAGCCTTCTTCCGCCTTATAGATTCCCAAGTCAAGGCCACCGAGAACAAGCCCATCGAGTCCTCCCTCCAACAAAACCGATCTTAGATTCTAGATAAGGAGGGAAGCAATAAACCCTAAGACTCAATCTTTGATCTGATAACCCATCCATCCTTAGAGAAGAGATCAGCAACCAAAGCCTGCCTAGAGAGATTGGAGCTATAGATGAGGGAATCCTTGAAAAATAAATTCAAAGGACCCTTGAGATCTCAATTATCAAACTAGAGCGATGTTGATAAGCCATCACCTATCCTCTAGTGGAAGCGAAGCCAGATTTCTGTCATGAGTTGTAGAATTTTCTTCCAAACCCAAGAGCAATAGGTGGCTTTTTTACAACCCAGAAGTTCCTGGTCTTTAAGAAGGTCAAGTGGACCCACTTGCACCATAACAACTCCTTATCTGAAAATAAATTTAAGATATATTTGAGCATAGCTGCCTTATTGCACTCACGCAATCTCTGGATACCTAGACCTCCTTCCACTTTAAGAATGCAAACATCTTCTCAAGAGACTTTGGCACCCCCTATGCCCAACTCAGGTCCCTTCCAAAGGAATTGTCTGAGAATACGCTCTATCTGGTCCAACATAGCTATAGGAATGATAAAAACACTTGCCCAGTAGGCCTGAATGGCATGGAGGACTGACCTGATTAGCTGAAGGCGGCTAGCATATGAAAGAAAACGATGAGTCCATGATTGCATCCTGGAGGTGATGCGCCTCACAAGATCAACACAATCCACTTTCCAGAGCCTCGATGTGATGATTGGAACCCTGAGATAACGAATTGAAAGGTTGCCTTCAATAAAACTAAGTTCCAGGAGGATTTGATTCCTTAAGGCCGGCAAGCCTCTCGAGAGGAACACCTCGTTTTCTCTTGGGTTTGGAAGAAGTCCACTCTAAGAAGAAAACAGATGGAGACGTTCCTTGAGAAGTTTCACAGATGGCAGGTGGCCTTCGCAAAATAGGAAAACATCATTCGCAAAGAACAAGTGCGAGAGGCAAGTAGACCTGCATCTCCAGTAGAATTTGAAATTCGGTTGTAGCAAGCACCTCCCAAGAATCCTAGAGAGCACCTCCATAATCAACATGAATAAGTAGGGAGAGATGGGATCTCCCTGTCGCAAGCCACGCCCACTAGGGAAGAAACCATGTAACTCCCCATTCAACACAATGGAAAACTGAGGAGTCCTCACATAGGTCATGATGAGGTGAACTAGCTTAATAGGAAATCGAAAAGAAAGTAGAACACTCTCAAGAAACCGCCAGTCCATGGTATCATACGCCTTTCTGAAATCGACTTTGATAGCACACTTAGGATAATAGAGTTCAATATGAAACCTAGAGAAAGGTTCATGCACTAAGAGAATATTATTCTGATTCGTCGTCCCTTGACAAAGGCACTCTAAGATGGACTCACAAGGTCTTTTAGCACGGCGACAACCCTATTCGCTAACACTTTGGTAATAATCTTGTACACCGTGTTACAACAATCAATAGGCAAGTAGTCTTCGATAGTAGTTGCATTGGGAACCTTCGAAATCATAACCAAAATAATGTTATTAATTTCCTTGAGGAGCCTCCCTGAGATGAAAAAGTCTTTCACTACTTTCGTGACCAGCTGACCCACTGTATCTCAATTCTCTTTAAAGAACTCAACTGTGAAGCCATCCGGCTCTAGTGCCTTTCTCCTAGTAAGGGAAAAAAGAATCTCGAATCTCAATATCAGCCATAGGGCGAGCAAGAAAGGTGATCTGGTCATTGTTCAGCTTAGAGTGGATAACCTCTCAAATCTCCGATACCTAAGGGGTATCCAACTCCGTCAGTGACAAAAGGAGATCATGAAAATGCTCCACAAAATGTTGTTGGACTAGCTGTAGCTCAATGATTTGGTTGCTTGAGGAATCCACTATAGAGAGAATTATGTTTCTCATTTGTCTCTTACTAACGTAATGGTGAAAGAACTTTGTGTTCCGATCACCTTCTTTAAGCCATCTTATTATAGCTTTCTACCTAAAGAATGACTTCTCTTGAGATCAGAGCTTCACTAAGGCACGCTGCTGAACCCTTTCCAGGTCCACGAGGACCACGCTGGTGGGATTATTAAGGAGACCAACTTGAGTTTGCTTTAAAGCTTCTCTCGCTTCAGAAGTCCTTATGAAAATGTTGGCAAATGAATCTCTATTTAACTACTTGAGCCGACCTTTCAAGACCTTTAGTTTGCATACTAGCCTAAACATAGGCACCCCTGAACTCGGATTCTCCCAAACTTACTTCACAATTGAGTCGAAGTCCGAGTGCTGCATCTAGAAGTCGAAGAACTTAAACGGTCTTTTTCGAATGATCGGGTTCCCCACCTTAACCACCATAAGTGAGTGGTCAAAAATCTCAAGCGCAAGGAATGACGCATTCAAGAAGGAAAAAACATTGCTCCAACAAGGGTTTACTATGATTCTATCAATCATTCTCATCTTTCGAGAGGGACCTGAAGAAGTCAACTAAATATATTGAAACCCTACATAACAGAGGTCCTCTAGCTCCGCCTGATCCCAGACACTATCCAAATTCATCGAAGCATGACAACCAAAGATTCGAATCACCCAGTCTGTTCGAGGGATCCTTTATAGCATTAATAATGTCTCCCAAAATAAGCTAAGGCACGTCCTGCAAAGAAGAACTTCAAGACACTAGATCCTCCCGAAGAGGTCGACACGTAGTGTCACGACCCGAACTCCAGATACATGCACATCCCTCAATGGTCGATATAAATTTGCAACATCCTAGGAATTGTTGCCGACCCATTCATTATTTTGCACATGTAGAAACGTAAAACAATCTCCATACAACAAAGCAGTGAGATAGAACGTAGGATAATATTTTTTTACAAGCCACACCTACAATACTGTAGTATTTATATATATAGACTTGTTTAACATCCCAAGATCCAATACAAAAGGTGAAACTGTTCGGTTATCCACGAGCTAAGATTCTATTTACAAGATTGGGGTTTGCTACTACACTACCATACTTCTCGATCTCTCTGGGGTGAGCCGTCACCTTATATCCAGCCTCGACGGAAGACCCGTCATCACTTGGAAGGAGATAGCGAGAGTCCTACTCTTCATTTTCTACAACCAACTGCACACAACCTAGCCTTCCTCCATCTAAGGACTTGGAAATTTTAGCCCACTACGGTTGAGATAACTTCTCAGCAAGTTAGTCCCTAAATCCAAATTAGGGAAAAAGTACACTCTACATGTAACCTAGTCACATTTCTTACAACCTACTTTTCAATTGCATTGCCCTGTACATTAGTCTCAATCAAATCATGTCATATATAATGGTATCAAGATTGAACATCATGATAGTATTCTCACAAATGAATTCTAAAAAATGTAAATATTAACACAATTATACGGACCCCCAATTAGTAGACTAAACTGTGATGGTATGTCCCATATCGCACCATACAATTCCGTCTCTTAATTAGGTCCATCAATCTTCTATCATTTATGCGTTTCACAATTTCCATTCATTGGTTATGGCCAACCCAAAAGATAATAGTCTTCCGGCATAACCGGGCATCGCCTCGCATCGTCGAGTGCGGCAACATCTACCTCTAGACGGCATTCCGATTAGGAGCATTGGTTCAGCATTCACTGCGATCGGTATCCGTTAACTTGGGGCATTCCCGAAGGAGTATCGTCCAGCTCCAAAGGCTCGTGACGGATTCTCATGTCATGTATGCATTCACTCAATTGTGACATACCGATGTTTTTCAATTTTATTTTCAGTCAATTGAGTCGGACGATTCATCTGTGCATGTAGTTCGTCTTTCAGAATTGGCCACTCACGAGAGAACTAATCTATTGAGTAAAGCAATTAAGGAATTTTACCGCGTCAGACTTGGGGACTAATCACCCTCGGGTTGGAAGTAAGAAAATTTCCCCAAAAGCTACTTAGTGGATTAAGTGCGCTGAAATCACACTAGATTGAATTTAACCGTGAAAATTGGGATTGAATTTAGAAATTGGAAGCCCGGTTATGTCACATACCTTATTAGGATCATGAGATAATTTGGTGGACTTTAATTGGACTCAATTAGAAGAGAATTGAGTGAAAAATTGAAGAAATTGGATGTATAAGAATTGGACCTCGGCAGAAAATGAAAGTGCAACCATTGAAGAAGTTGTGGGGGATTTGACTGAGTGGAAGATGACATGGGATGATGTCATGGTGGTTAAGGCCAAGGGTTGAGGGCTTGACAAGTGGAGGGTGGAGATTTGCTCTCAAAAGTGTGACCCATCAACATCATCTTCTTCATTTGAACTTGGAGGAGAGAGAGAGGGGAGGAGCGACTGTTCGGACTAGGCTAGCCTGACGCCGCCCCTACGCCGCCCCCTTTGCCGCTCTGCTTTGCTTCTCTTCGCCCGCGCCAGCCGTCACCACCGTCGTCCCGAGCTGCCATCCGTCGCCGGAGACCCCACCAAGCTGCCGTGAGCCGCCGCCAAGCTGCAGTGGCCCCTCTCCTCTGCCCCTACCGCCTCTAACCATCGCCGTTCTCCCTTCTTCGGCCTCAACGTGCAGCAAGAAGTGGGTCTCGCAGTCCAGTTAAGGCCCGTTTTGGCCGTCTTCTCGGCCCCGAAGCTAGGCCCGCCTTTGAAAAAGTCGATCCCGGTGTCGCCCTTGTCATTTTGGTCCAAGCGGTGAGTTAATCAAGTGAGTTTACCTCACTAAACCTTGGTTATAATGTTAATAATGCCCTAATTGTGCTTAGTTTGAATTAAGTGAGTTTAGGTGGGTAGATTAGTATATTTAATTATAAATTGGGTTAAGAGGTTGGTTTATATTAAAGTGTGTTTAATTAAGGTTAAAAGAAGTTATTTAATGTTAAGCTTTGATGGGACATAATAGGATTTTAGTTTTGAATTATTTAATTGCTTCAGAATTCTGGAAAGTATAATATCATATTATAATCCGAAATTATTAAAATATTATTTAAAAAAACGGAAAAATTATTTTTGACCCCGATTGCTCAAAATTTTGTGCCGATCGCTGCTGTGTATTTAGAATTTAAAATTGATGATTGATTATGGCAAATTGAGTGTGATTGCGATAATTAGGGATTCTTTATAAAATCCCAAGCGTCGAAATTGATGGGAGATTGGCTTGTGATTGACCACCTATTAAATGTTGTGCCCAATAGGGCCGTGATTGACCACCTACTAGAGGTCGTGCCCAATAGGGCCGTATTCTACCACATAATTAAAGGTCGTGCCGAGTGGGGTCGTGATTGTCACTAGTTGTTAAACCTTCCTATAGGGTCATGATTGGAAGTAGTAATTGATTTGCTAGAATGACATGTAATCGGCCGAGTCGATTGATCACTAAGACGATCCAAGTGATTGAATTGTTCTGATAATGTGATTGTACCACAGTTGTTTGGTTATCAAAATTGCACATGATTGAATTATATAAACTGTTAAAACCTGCAAATGAAGGCAAATGCGAGGTAAGTCTTCTTGATGTTGTGGCTATGCCACTCTAGGGCGTATTTACTTTATAATAAGAGTTTAAGAGGGGTGAACTTGCTGAGATAAAGTCTCATCCTAGTTTGGGGAAAATATTACAGGACCATAGATGGCGACACCCTCGGAGAAGAGGGCATGCAGACGGAGATTCACCAGACGACGCAGAGTGCTCCTGACCTTGGAAGTCCTTGGGTCTATCAGTTGGTTAGGTCCATTGTTTGGGTCCAGGTGATCGTGGATGTCAGAGTACCTTATATGTTTAGAGCTTGGTTTCGTTCTGCGGCCAATGACGTTAGGGTTGGCCCACTAGATAGCATGGATATTCTGTTGACTGTGATGGACGTCATTTTGGGTGAAAGCGTGGCGGATCTTCCTAACGGTGGAATGATCAACGCATCGCCTCCGGTCTCTTGGGTGTCAAAACTTGAGGATGTGGGATTGACGAACGGGTCTAACTAGTAGTCATAGGACCGTTTTCTTTTTTTTGTGGACCGATTCCTAGTGTGCAGACTGACCATTTTTGATGCACATAGTCTCTAACCCATTTTGATTGTATGTAAACCCTGATTGACTATATGAAAATATGTTAGTTTGTATTTTAATTATTTTTCTTCCTGTTGTCCTATCCCGTAATTTATTTGTCAGGGGTTTCGTAATTCGTTCCGCATGCATATAATAAAATAAATGGGGTCGGCGACACTACCTAAGAATGTTGCATTTATACGACCGTGGTGGGTTGTTCACGTGTCTTGAGGCTCGGGGCGTGACAACCCCGTACTCAATGCCATAGTTCAATGCTCAATTGCACATTTCATTTACAACATCAATTAAATAATTTTCCAACAAGAAACGCCTCAAAATATAAACTTCTATTGACTAGAATTGGCAGAAACTACCTAGTTGTGCACTTTCGGGTTCAAGACTAAAAATTAATTCATATGAGTTCGAAAAATTCTCAAACTTGAACATGTGCTAAAGGACATGTAAACAAACATTTTTCATGAGACACTGAGCCCCAGATTCTTTTGGATTCGGTCTAGTAATTCACTCTATCCAGTACTAAAATCGGGTCCGTTTCCAGCAATTCTATTTTCTGAAATCAACTTCGTTCGAGGTCCGAAACAGGTCCGTTTGGTTTGAAATTTGAGTATGTTCAACTAGAATATGTAACAAACAACTTTTGTGAATAACCCATTTTTAAAATCAAATCCAATTGATTAGTAACAAGCCATAGAATTGTTACAGGTCGCAAATTATAGTGCAGTTCGAGTTTTTGTTTAAAGATAATGAAGCCAAAATTATTTTCCTTTAAATCCCCAAAATCCTAAGAAAAATATATGTTATACTTGAATATGTGTAAAACATTTTTTCAGAAGGAATTTACTTCAAAATTGCAACACATGTTAGTCTACAAAAATAATAAATCATACACATCCAGAAAATAGTTTTAAAAAACATTATCTATTTTTGGCCGAACTGTCATCTACGGTTCTTATCTTGTTATTTTAACTAAAAATAAGCCTCCCTATGGCTAATCTAACTTTACTAAACTTACACTCAACCATATTAAACATTATCTAAACCTTTCTTACCATGTTTAAATCCATAAATAGAGGTACACAACCTCTAATCCAAATTTAGGAAAACAACTTACTTATTTAAAACTAAATGTGGCTCTCATTGATGGCTGGACAGCAATACAAAGAGAGGCTTGGATCTTTCGGTGATGGGGTTGAGCCGAAATAGCAGAGGGGTGTGCTGCGGTGCGATTGCAATAGCAACACACGAAATTACAAAATTTTCAATAGAGAGAAACAAACGTAGTGTTTGGTCAGCTGAGCTGTTCTCCTGCTAGTGAGGGGGTTTTGTCATCACTTGTACTCCAATACTAAGAGATATAAAATATGAAATGCAGCCTAGTTGAACTTCTGGTGGCCCATCGGTTTGTTGCACCAAAAATCAGATCTCCTCTTATTCGGTTTTGCTTGCTGTTCAGTTCAGCAAAAATCGGAAGAAAAAGGCAAAACAGAAGTGCACACGTTTAAAGATAGTGACGGTAAAAGCTTGTACAATTAAGGGAAAGAAGAAGAAGAAGAAGAAGAAAGAAACGAAATGAAAAAGGGGTGGAAGGAGCCAATGCATGCTGCAACCAGCGGATGTTCATGCGCGGAAAAGAGGAAGAAAGAAATAAGGAAATTACCGGGAAGTTTTCTTTACACTTTCCACAAAGTTATGGTCATTTTCCCATGGAAAAATAGCCCTCCTATCACTCTCATGAGGCCCACTAGCCCTGATCACCTCTATCCACACCAAATGAAACTCAAATGATGAAAAAATTTAAGGTGATAGGCATTCCTACGAATTTGTTTTGTTCCAAGAAGCTCTCCCTTTTCTATTTTACTATTTCACCATTTTAGTTAATAAGGACAATTCTTTACTTAAGTCCTTATAATTCCTTATCCAAATGTTTCAAAATAAAGGCCCAAAAATCTATTTAAAATGTGGCATTTTCTTTATTCTTTTAATTTGCTATTCTTGCCTTTTTCCACTAATAATTTCCGTCATTCATAAACTTTGAAAAGTTGCAACAACATTCCCCAGGATTAATTATGACACGTGAAAGTTCTCAATTTCTGAAATTGACATCATTTCCTCGGTTAATTTCAGTCAAGTGTAATTTAAGCGCAACCTAAACTATTGGGTAGTTTTTGGGAATTTTCGGTGCAAATAACCCGTGATCGGTTATTCCCGTACAATAATGTACATCTCCGACTCATTAGCAACTTTCAGTTGTCGTGAAAATCTCTAAGTTTTAATCATGAACACATGATACCAAAACGACACAAAAATTGGTTTAGTGCCGATCGATGAGAATTTTGTAATTAGATGGAATCACTCATGCCTAATTATATATATTTATTGAATCGACCTATGTCTAGTCTCTAATAGATTTTTGACTATGTCGAAATGATCCTTGTAGACTAACACGGTCGAGCAGTCAATTCATGGTCGAATTTTCAAGTCTGTTGCGTCAAAATCTTTTAACAACTTTTCCGACTAGTCTATTTATCTCATGAGTGATCAGTTTAGAGAATAACACTATAGGCACGTCGATGAAAAGCCCAATTTATTTAATTGAAAACAAAAGTAAAAAATCAGACTGTCACACGTAGAGAAGAAATGCTCGGCATAAATGAAAGAGACACGGTAGGTTACTCCAACGGAGTGACAACTTCATCCAAAGTAGTTGGAACAGCTTCAACCTGCTCCGAAATGATTAGAGGCCCCATAGGAGGCTTGCGTGAATAGGAACTAGGCAACCTCTTCTCCATAACCGCGGTCTTGAGCTTCAAAGACCTCCCTTCATTGCTCGGGCTGACCGAACTAGACGAGATCACCTCCAAAGGTGGGTGGGCCTTTTTCTTCTTGCTCTTGACCTGCTTCCAACTATGCTTTGGAACTACGGGGGTCTTTAAAGCCTGGCCGAGGGGTTGTGCAGCGTCCAAAGGAGGAGGAGCAAGAGCCTCTGAAGCTTGGACGGTAGGTCGAGTATCATCAAAGGAGCAGGAGCGAAATGACTTTCTGTTTGGGACACAAGAGGCTAAGTAAGGGTAAGGGCAGCATCACATTTATGACCAAAGATTCCACATTTGGAACATTCAACGGGCCTCCATTCATAGTCCATTGCAATGAACCTAGAGACCCCATCAACATTCACTTCAACCGTAGAAACTCTCGGCTGATTAGCTTGGATCTCCACGCACACTTTGGCAAAGGAAATCATCATTATGCTTTCGATTCGTTGATCCACATGAAGGGGTTTCCCAATGGAACTGGTTATTGTACTAATCGTTGTTGCAGACCAAAGATCGATTGGAAGGTTCTCGAGTCTTATCCACACTAGAACGAAGGATTGCTTAGCCTTCTTCAAGTCCAAAAGGGGTTTCCATTGCTACAAAATAAAGGGAACACGAGCAACAATGAGCAATCCCTCCTCTAGGATATTCCTTTGGAACACCGGATCCAGGACATGGAAATAGAAGAACTATTGGTCATCGGCCAACATATCAACTAGCTTCATGCCCTAAGTATTCTTCAAAGCATGTTCGGTCATCTGAAAATGAAGCATTTTCCCAACAAAAAACCCCACCAAGAACTCATTTCATTTGGGATTTGAGGTCTGCAGCACCTATCCTGTCAGATTAACTACCGCTTTTTCTCCCACAACAGTAGGAGGAACATAAGACAGCTCATAGCCCTTATCGGCCAACCGGGCCACGTTGGTCCACAACTAAGCTTGGGGAGGCCTGGAAGAGCTTGCTGGCTTACTTGGGGCCCACTTACTAGGAGCCCATACTCGACTCCATCCCTTGGAACGTCCTTCCTGAAGAGGCCGAGAGATTGGCCCACGACTGGCTCTATCCCCTATTGAAAAAGACCCTCCTATGGGATGAGATTGTTGGCTCGAGATATCAGCTTGCCGATCTCCAAATTTGTGAGGAGGAGAGCTCAGCCCCTTCCCCCTACCAACACCTAGTTGGGGCTCAGCTGAAGAAGAAGCCATCGAGCCCAGCAGAAACCACAAACAGCCCCAGCGACTCGCTACAATTCAGCTGAAGTAAGGAGATCCATACCAAGCCAAGATGCAAAGATGAGGGACGCATGAGACCACCACAGCCTCCTCGAAGCCTAGGTTTAGCTCCGGGCCAGTTCGAGCAGCTCCAGCAAGTCGGACTTACAATGTCGAGTTGAGTGAAACAGGGCCGAGGGCACCAAAGACACGACTTGGGGAAGAAATTGGGAGGATTTTCAACGAAGTGAAGGAATGAACAACTAAGGATTGCCTCTTCAGCTTAGAAGCCTCGACGAAGTCACAAACTAGCTTGAGCTGGGAGTAGACAAACAGAGCAACAACGTCGCCCTAGGATTCACCAGAACTCGCACTAGAAGAAGTACCGGCCAAATCCCCTCGGTGAGAAGTTGGAGGGGGGGGTCAAATGACCCTCACTACCAAATTTCAGGCATGACGATCGACTACAGCCGCCGGGAGAAGTAGAACTAGTAGCAGTGAACAATAGCCAAGTCGCTCGGCTTGGGAGAAACAGTTAACAGTACCGCTCAATAATACTATCCCAACTCTTCTTCCAAAAAAATAAAACTTTAGTATATTGGGAAATTAGAAATAAAGTTCAATGATTCAATTGCAAATAGCAGCAAACTGTTGAGTATGCTAGAATGGTATATGCCCCCATCTTCACAATTTAACATAGGTGGCAATCTCGACTTTGGCTTTTACAAGAGGGAACACAGGAGTCCATCTGAATATTTTTTCTTTTGCTTACTTAGTGGTATTCTTCATGCCCTAACCGTAGGTGTGATTTATAGTGAATTAATGACTTGTGATGTTGGCGTTTACTGGAGTGGAAGTGAACTTGGTGCTGTTCTCAAAGCTGACACTGAGGCAAATGAACGAGGAGGCTGCCAACACATTCAGCAGATGGAATGGAGCTATGTATCTCTGCTCTCTCCTAGGAGCTTTCCTCAACGATTCCTACCTGGGCAAATGCTTCACTTGCATAGCCTTTCAAGTCCTCCGCATCATTGTGTGTAATGCCCCTTTTATAAGCTTTTTTCTAGATTGATTACTTCTCACGTGCACATTGATTAACATCGAAAGGAATGAATCTATAGTCCAAAATGATTGGTCTGGTTGGTCACACGACGTTTTCTTTCCTTGGTGCTTCCTTGAGATCTAGCAACTTCGATATTGAATGTCTGACTAGACTTGGCTTCGGTTTTGGTTATGGTGGGGATTACTGGCGACGTCCCTATGGACCCGAATCTTCTTGCTAGAGACTGATGGTTGTAGTAAGATAGGAGAGGTATACAATCTTCATGCTCCAGCTAAAATCACTGTCTTCTATGGGCCTGTATGGTAATTGTAACGTTTTTATTTCTCTTGATTTATGTTCTTTTATTCCTCGGAACAAAAAAAGAATATAAATCTGTTTGGTAACGCCAACTTATTTTTCTATTCCTCAGAATAGAAAAGTGGCTGGGGAATAGATTTAGAACAGAAAAAAAAGAGTAGTTTCTTATTCCCGGGAACAATTTCTAGAAATAAGTTTTTTTTTTTTTTTCTTTTGTTCTTTTTCCTTGTTGTGGCCACCGTCGGCGACAATTGCCGCTGCCCGTAGCCCACTGGCTACTATCCATAGCCCATCGGTCAATGATCGCCACTTTTCGCCAACAGCCTGCCATCACCAACCGCCACACGATCTACCTACTGCCGCACGACTGCCCCCTCCCGCGGCCGGTGGGCTGTGGGCGGCGGTCCTTCGACGGCAGTTGGCGGCGACGGTCCATGGTCGTGCGACAGTCATGCGGCGGTTGTGCGATGGTCGTGCGGCCATCGTGCGACGGTCATGCGGTGGCGAGCAACGGTCGGCGGTCCGCAAGTAAGAAGAAAAAACAAATAAATATAAAAATTTATAAATTATTACTAAACGCATTTATGTTCTTTTTCTATTACAAAAATATGACTTTTATATAATTACCAAACGCCTTATTTGACTCAGAAATTGTTCTCGGAGTAGAAATAGAAAAAAACTATTTCTGAAAAGAAATAATTCACCGGAATAGAAACATTGCCATGCGCATATGTGTCCATCTACTTGATGGGCATAGGATACGGAGCCTCCAAACCCGCACTGGTTTTCCTAGGGTTAGAGCAATTCGACGAGGATGACCCCAAGGAAAATTAGTCCAAGACCAATTTCTATACTATTATTACCTCTCGCGGAACTTGGGATGTCTAGTCTCAGAGACGGTCCTAGTTTACATAGAAAGCAGGGAGCATTGGACTTCGGCATTTTGGATCTGTACAAGCTGCATGATCGTAGCGTATCTGTCCTTGTTGAGTGGAACCACAAGATACAGCACTTCAAGCCGCCCGCCGGTAATCCGATCTCAAGGTTCTCTCAAGTGGTCATGGCATCGATAAGGAAGATGAGCCTGGAAGTGCCAAGGAATGGCAAAGGACTCTACGAAACCGGTGAAGGGGATGATGGCTCGAGGAAGATCCGTCACACCGATGATTTCAGGTAAGTAGTCGCAATAGTTCTCTTTCGAGATATGTAGTTGTTGAGATCGAAATGGGGTGTCAATTAGGAGATGCTAGAGGTATGAGTATATGGAGGTTGATGGATACCCAAAGGCTGTGCTAAGTCTAATTGATCAAATTTGACACTAAAAATGGCTTTCTAACAAGCCTTAAAAGGCTATAAAATGATAGATGTGTTAAAATCTTTGTTTGAGCAGGTTTCTAGATCGAGCTGCCGTCATCACGGGAGACGCGGTTCACACGCTGAACAGAGGTGAAATTCCGGATCCGTGGCACCTCTGTACCGTCACTCAGGTCGAAGAAGCGAAGTGCATTTTGAGGTTGATACCAGTATGGCTATGCACCGTCATATCCTCCGTCATCTTCGTCCCGATGTTGGCCCTCTTCGTCGAGCAAGGGGCTGCCATGGACGCGACCATGTCCTGCCTCCATGTCCCTCCAGCGAGCATGACCGCGTTCGACATAGTTAGCACTTTTGTCTTCGTCATCCTGTACAACAAGCTTGTCGTGCCAGCATTTGTCAAGCTAACCAAGCGAGACCCTAAACCTCCGACGGAGCTCCAGAGGATCGGCATCGGCCTTGCAATTGCCATTGTATCACTCGTCATTTGCTGGACTCATCGAGCAACGAAGACTGAGGCATGCGGGCAGTGGTGAGACGATCTCCCTAAGCATTTCCTGGCAGGTGCCTCAATACGTGCTGCTCGGGGTGTCGGAGGCGTCTGCATACGTCGCCCAAATGGAGTTCTTCACATCGCAGTCTCCAGATGGCTTGAAGAGCATCGGGGTCGGCCTATCCATGGCATCATTGGCGCTCGGGTGCTATGCAGGGAGCTTTCTCTTGACACTAGTGACGGACAACCACAAGAAAGAGAGGACGTGGTTGGGTTCCTCCGAACTTGAATGATGGCCATTTGGATAGGTTCTTTTTATCTGCCGTGTTGACTCTGGCAAAATTATCGATTTTCGCTGCGCGCGCGAAGCGATATAAGAACACAGCAATGGTGAAGAGAGATGGGACTGATGAGGTAGCCAAACTTTGATAAAGGTTTGGTGGGAATACTCCTAGTTGATGATTCTGTTATCGAAACCTCTGATTGATTTCAAGTGGAATGAAATTAGAGGATGTCGACATCAATACGATTTGAGTGTTCAGAAATGTAGGAGAACAAAGAAAATTTCATGAACAGCAATAGTAAGGATACACACAAAGAAAGTACATGAACAGTTACCACGAGCGATGTGATTTCTGGTCACTGATGATTGCCCTAAACCGATAGAACGAGCTTCCCCTGTGATGAAAATGGTAGTATGACTTCGCTCTATTCAACGAATTCTAGAGCAATGCTTGCCAAGTATGATCTCCGAGCAAAGCAGACTACAAACATAGTAGATTCTCCAGGACTACCCGACAGCCACACGGCAAACGAAAAGCTACATGACTGATACTAACATGAGGATGGGGTTCTTGTCTAATGCGGGTTGAAATGAAAGTTAAGATAGGACTGTGAAAGATTAACACAAAAAAGAAGCAACAGATTATATAAATATTATCATCTCTAATAGCAGCTGGCATCCCAATTTCATTACCATGTACAATGAATGTCATCAATATGATGCTACAATGTCCCGGAGAAACAACAATAACAGGTAGAAGAACATTCTCATTTGCTGATTGTAATGCATATGATCATTTGCCAGTAAATTTGGAAAAAAAGAAATGGGAAATAGTAACATTCTTTTGAGCAATCAATTTGGAAGCTCTCCACTAGTACCACAATCAGACGTTCGACCACAAGACGTTCGACCACAAGACGAGGAGAAAGTACTCATCTTGATATTTTTGCAGTCAATTCTCTTACTAGCTTAGCAGCAACCATTGCCGTCATCCCATCAACAGTGTCACGCTGAGGGTTGAACTCGACCACATCGGCAGCAACTACATCTGCTTGGAGATTGTGGAGGATGTTCATCACGTCACGGAAGGAGAGACCTCCAGGCTCAATATGGGACACACCCGGAGCGAAGGCAGGATCGAGGCTATCCACATCGATAGATATGTATACACCCTTGACACCTTCTCCAAGTTTCTGTCATACCAAGGAAAACAAAAAAAAAGAATGGAGAGAGAGATGCGTCATTCACAAATCTAAAACATGTGCAAGTCCAGGGACTCTCTCAGTAAATTATCTCACCATTAATCATTTGAGCTGGTATATAAATTTAGAGATTAAGAACACAGTCATGCACCCTGCTTATAAGACATAACTCCGTGTCTAGATCAAGAAAATTGAGACTGAAACTATATTCTAAACTAATAAATCAATGATCTAGAGTTCGTTTATAGCAACATATTTTACATATTTCATTTGCAGAGAAGAATGCTGACAGCTAAAAAGTCATCTTCATCCATGGGCCATGGTAAATGAATCCAGAGGGTGGCTAATGGAAACACGCCCCTCTGGCTACCTAGTTTCACAATGCAGAGGTTGAGAGGATGAACCTCCCAAGAGCCTTCGGTTCTCAACAAAAAAAAAAATTCACTTCCCAAATACTTCCCCAAGTTGAACTGTTCCAAAAGAATGTTCCAAAGCGGGAGTGTGCTTTGCGGTTTGATAACTATCTAAACCAGAAGTAGGAAAACAACATCTATGAGCTAGAAGAAGAGGAGAGAGAGACAAAGAGACAGAGACAGACCAGGTTTTCCAGAAACTCGCGGTCTCTTAAGAAGGTTCTCATTTCGAACTGCTCAACACCGAATCTTTTCCCTTGCTCACGTCCTTCACTTGTTATTGACCTGATGCCAACCTGATTATAAGTACAGAAGCGCATGATTGTCAACAGTTGACATCATGGAATAACTTAAAGCAACTAAAACTTGCGAAATAAGCACTTCAATCATAAACATGGGAAAGTGACCCTTCAAACACGTCAAGAACACGTATGGTCATACCTGATTCACTTAAGTAGGTCAAGTGGAATCAAAGTTAACGAACTAGTACATGAGCATATATGTCCTATAAAAATCTGAATAAACTATTTGCTACTAAATGAAACTAAAGATAACAATCATCTCATACACATTATAATCATTTATAATTATGTTATTAATCAGCAGCAAACTTGTGCTTTCAGCAGCAAATCAAAAGGAACATTTGAAGGCAACAACAGATGAACATCCTTTCAGCATAAATCACAATGTTCTATGACTATGACCGTACGTAGCATTCTCCCTGCCAAATAAACGCAATAAAGGAGCATAACCGATTTATTTCTATCAATTACCAAAGTTGTGTTCTCTCAAGTAAATGCATCTGCATATTAACATTTAAGTTGCATGCAATGTCAACAAATAAGCCCAAAATATTCAATAACAATTCTCAGACAAGCACCTTTACCATAAAGGAGTCTGGAGATCCTACTTTCAAAAGGATGTTTCTACATTTTACAGAATCCCATTTTAAAAAGACTACTCGAGTTTTCACAAAATTTTTGGTGGACGAAATGAAAGTACGAAGACAAGAGGAGGTACAACCAATGTCAAATAAGAATGGCATTTCTAAACTCTCCTTTATCAAAGCCAAAAACGTATAAACAAATTTCAACCCCTAAAAGACAAAAAAACTGCATTGCAAAAATATACATTACAGATGTAGTTCCTCAAATTGCTTAGATGCAACTACTGAAGTAAAGTACCCAAACCGGCTGCACAAATGATAATTTTGTAGAGATGTATGCCATGACTCTGACCACAAGCAGCTGAAGTTTATTCCGTATGTCTAGTACATAATACTAGCAAGCTCCAGGTTTTATCCATTGGGCACAAGCTAGACATTAAAAAACTTTAATACCGTACGCATTGCAAAAACAATACCTGCAAAAGACGTCGTGCATAACCACCCTCCATAATTCGTGCAAAAGAAGATGCATGTGAGTACTTATTTCCTTCATAAGCATCGTAAATATCAGGATGGGCATCCAAATGTAGGATATCCACAGGACCCCCAAGCTTTTCAGAAACTGCTCTGACAACCGGAAATGATATTGAGTGGTCACCACCTAAAACTAATGGTCTCAGTGGATCCTAACATATCAGGAGTAGAGGAAATCAGATCAGCAATGTCATCATAACTAACTGAAGTGCTATGTCTTGATAAAAACCCAAATAACCAAGCCAATTGAAGTTTCAGAATGGCCATGATTATGTTGAGAAGGAAAAACAACACAGCCAAAATTTCAACTCAGTGAGTGTGTTCTATCAACAAAGGAGAATAGCATCATTCAAACAGACAAATAAGCAAATTCTAAATACTCCTCGCATACACACTAAGGAATTCATTACCCAAGAAGTAGGCATCCAGAATTATGCAAAATAAACTAGAAACCAAATATTTCACAATATTACTCCAGCAAGTCTAAAAAGAGTAGGAACTCATCAATCTAATTGTGCAGGCATTGTCGTTATAATCCAACTTGCCCATTACAGAGGATTGCACGCGCGGGTCAGAAAATGCTATTTCGAAGTTCATTGCCCCCATCACTAATGACATCTAGACTGCTAAAACAATCATCTACAAAGAAATCAAAGATGACTAACACAAATAGAAATCTAATTAAGGACTACAATAATCTGCAAAGAAACGAAACATGACTAACAAAAATAAACTTAGTTGAGGAAAATTGGATGCACCGCCAAACTTCTACAGTAACCTGGACCAATTAGAAGGGCATGGATCTTCCACGAAGCTCAATTTGCTCTATAGTAGAGATCAGCATCCTAACAGAGCCATCTTGCGGTACATAAGTTCATAAATTCAGGATGAGCTTACAGAAAAACATTATGATTGCAATTTGAAAGTAAAATGCACGAAAACTGGGCAATAGATAGAGAGGGTGAAATAAAATTGCTTCCATCAAGAAAATAACAGTTTCAGAAAATAAAATCCGCACTTGAGTGAAAGTTGACATAAGAGGCAATTAACCCAAGTCTTGTGGTATGTGCATTCAAGGAAAATGGAAACAAAGTTTAAGGTAGATTTCACAATGTAATGTCTTGGCTATCTAATGTCTTTAGCTATTGCAATTTCATCGAAGGCTTATATGATCAATCACTCTTGGTATATTTCGATATTATTTCATGTGACTTTCGAGCATCACAAGTTAACAAGAGCTAACACTGCAAGTAGGACAATCAGAAGCTATAGATCTCTACTCATAAGAACAGCATGAATTTGGCAACCCTAAATGCTAGTTTATGAGTGAAGTGAAAAGACACATCCAACTTGGAGAAAGCAAGTGTCCACAAGGGTAACTGCATAATGCAAGTGCAATGGAGTGAATAAAAAGGTTCCTACAGAGAGTAGTCCTCATAACTTCAAGGGACAAAAAATCGATTACCTCTTCCATCACTAATTTGACTGACTCACTGATGACATTCATCAATCTATCATCATCTACTCCACAATCCCGAATTTCTTGAACTGGAACATCGCCAACATCAGTTAACACCCTTGGATCTTTCAATTCTTTCCCTGAAAAAGCAGAACATTCTCAGTGACAGTGTAAGGTGTTTACACCCAATTGTTACAATGTATCAGATTAAGTTTAATAAATTTTTTTCCTATGATTAGATGATACAAGTGCACAATCAGATTATAATTATTTTTTTTTGTTTTTATAAGACTAGACATCAGTTGCTGCTAATAATAACTTAGATAAGTGTTATTTCACGCTATGGATGAATGGAAGATATGTTCTTTGCTACAGTCCAGCATTTTTTCATCATTTTAGGCATCAGATATTCCAATGCTGATGCCAGGATCAATATAACGCAGTGTGTGTTTGTGGCTGTTTCAATTATAGGAAGAACTTCTCCGAATTTCATGAGCACCAATCACAAAAATCATAATGTTATTTCATTGCTCACATCCAACAGAAACAATAATGATAACCTTCTTCTGTTTCTGAGTTTGTGCTACCACACCAAATGGCTTCCCTTATACGTGGGGGTGCAAATGCAGGTCCCTGAAGAAATGACGAGTTATGACCCAAAGGAACTCCCAGTAGAGATGATGTAGCTTTTACACCTCCTAAAGCTCGCACCAGCTCTCCCTACAAAAGAAATTATCTTTAGTTTACAACAATATGTCTCTTGGCACCCTAGAAAACTCATATTTGACACTTTCCATAACAGCGAGTAACAAAGTCAACTCACCAAAAAATGAAAACATTGACGAGCACCGTCACCAGTGTCACTATCGGTATGAACGTAACTTATAGAAAAGCATGTTTCCAAGAGTAGAAATTTAGAAATGAACAATGCAGAACATGTACCTTCAACTTTGCCCTCTCACGAATGAGCGTAAGGGAAGCATCTATCACGCGATTTTGGCCTCTTTCAAGCAAATCAGCAGGAACATTTTCAGCATTTAGCTTTTGCAAGTAATGAACTCCCCTTCGCGCTATAGTCGACATATCTGAAATACCCAAAACCAAAGATCCAATCACCCGCTCATCAACAAAGAGTCATATTGATACAAATTGAATAGCCAAAAACCGCAGATTTGGAATTTTTGTACATCGTTCCTTCGCAATACTACAAAAAGTTTTCAGAAAGAAGGCAAAAATAATCTACATCCCACTCTGTCCTCCGCCACAGACAAGATCCTCTTTAACCCAATCAAGGATATGGACTTCTAATATGGTTTCATCAACTAAATCCAAGGATTGTCAACACCATAAGAACAAACAAGGGCACAACGATACACCATAACAGTAACAAACATAGCCACTCATAAGACGGGAATCAATTGCCGGTATATAGCTAAACCGCAACTCGTAGCTCGGTTGAACACCGCGGAAACATCGAATTGTTCCAAAAAGCAAATCAATAACCTCACTTCCTATTGAGTCCCTTCCAGCGTCCCACTTTCACACGCAGCACTCTATTCACGGGACAACAACCTATCCAAAAGATCAAAAGATCACGCGGCAGACCTCTGATCGCAGCAGCTATAATCTAAAGCGACCAACACAAAAGACTAAACCACTCCCTCCCTCCCTCCCTCCCTCCCTCCCTCCCTCTCTCTCTCTCTCTCTCTCTCTCTCTCTCTCTCTCTCTTCACACTACTGTTTATCAATCAGAAGCGAGCCAACCTCTCTGCACTCTTCTCCTCATTCTACAACGCAGACGGGATATACGAGCTCCGATTTCTCCGGCGCTCCTCGCCGCCGCGAAATCCTGACCGAGCGGCGAAACGCCGGGGAGCAACAGCTCGAAACACGAAGGAAAAAGACGGTCTCTCTCTCTCTCTCTCTCTCTCTCGCACTACTGTTAATCAATCAGAAGCGAGCCAACCTCTCTGTACTCTTCTCCTCATTCTACAACGCAGACCGGATATACGAGCTCCGATTTCTCCGGCGCTCCTCGCCGCGGCGAAATCCCGACCGAGCGGCGAAACGCCGGGGAGCAACAGCTCGAAACACGAAGGGAAAGGACGGTCAGGGAGAGAGCTCGGTATCTCCGACGGAGAGCGAAGCCGCGAGCGAGCGAGCGAAGGAGAAGGAGAAGGAGAAGAACGTGCAGGCGACGATGAAGGAGAGGAGGGGAAGAAGAAGGCAGGAAGGAAAGCCGGTGACGATTCTCCGATTTTAAGGAGACGCCACGCGGCAGCACCAGGAGAAGAAGAAGGCAGCTTGAAAAAATTAAAATTAAAATTAAACAAATTGATGTAAATATAATATTTTTTATTAGCCTAATTATAGTATGATTATCGGTGGCATTAGGGGAGGGAATGTTCGTTCATTGTACTGCGATTATACTATAAAGACAGGCGCACTGAAAAAAAAAAAATTTGTTTATTTTATTTTATATTATCTTTATCTTCTGTGGGGATGGAGTCAGCATCTCTATCCACGGATCCAATAATGGGAAGGGCAGACTCCTCTTCCGTTTTCCAAGATTTTGGTCCCTTTTTGGTCTTTTTCCTGAGCCGTGTTCTGGATGGGGCGATTCGTTTCGTTCCTCGGGAATAGTTACGGAAGGCCAGCCGCGTTATCCCCTTCCCAATTTTTTTATTATTTTTTATTTAGGGTATGTTGTCTTTGATTTTTTATTTTTTTTTTTTTTTGTGCAATCGAGTCCTTAAAATATGTATCAATCATTTTCACGTTAATCCTTCTCCCCTTGAATATCTAGGAGAAGACGTCCATATTCACAGCGTTCACCTACTTCTCCATCATCCAATCTCTTCCTCTCTCTTTTGGGTGGGTTTGTGGTCATGTTGGGGTCGGAGGTCCTGTCACCTTGGACAGGCAAGAATCCGACCACCCTTGGATGGTGGCTAGGTGGTGCCACCATTACTGCCTTCGCAACTTCAATTCGTTTATGCCAAGTGTCCCCTCCTCTTGAGAGATTTTTTTTTCAAATTTTCTTTATCCATAATAAATTTCATAAATAATAATATTTTGTGTTTTTTCATGAGTTTGGCTCACCATGTAGAATCCTAGTGTGTTGATTAACATTCATTTAACGAGCTCATTAACATATTTATTGGATTTTTCAATTAATTGCAAACGAAAAAAATTCAATGATGGAACCACCACCCACGGTGATCAGTGGATTGCGAAACTCAATTAACATTCATTTAATGAGCCCATCAACCTTTACCTCATTTATTAGATTTTTTCGCCGGTTCTTTGATTGCAGAATAAGAAAAAAAAAATTCAATGATGGCATTATATAAATCCAAAAAAATTCAAGGATCATTATCTTGTCGTGTTGGAGCATTGTATGTTCAATAATTCATCATGCCAATTTCCGAAATGGGTGGTGTTGTAAAAAATCTTCACTTTTTTTGTTTTTATAGGGAAGCAAAACAAATAGAGTTCATAACATGAAATGCGCCATGTTTAGCATACCAGACACCAACACTTGGCATATAAGAAATTCTTATTTAGACTCGGGTCCACACATGCGACTACTAACGTCAGACATTTGCAACTACTAAATATAATCCGGTCGATACGAGGTTAGTTCTCGCACGATCCCCCTTTTAAAAAAATGGGAATCGAGTGGAGCCGATGGTAGTGACGTCACGAAGTGAAATGCCGAGTCAGCAAATGGGGAAAGCGAGCGAGTGGGGTTGGGGATTGGGATCCGACGTCACGCCGTTTTAGGTGGAAGCAGTGATGGGAACTTCAGGGCGTACGCGGCAAGCCTTTCAGGGCAAGCTCTTCCGGGCCGGCGCATCACGCGCTCCTAGGAAGAAGACCCGACCCGAAAATACCCGAAGAATTCAAGCCCAAGCCCATTCGGTTTGGGCCGAGTCGAGCCGGGCATTTTCAACAGCTCCGGCAGGAGCCGACCCCTCTCGGCAACTTCCATTCGGAAAGTCACCAGCTGAAAGTTGCTACCACCAAATTCACCTACACTTTGGTAAGACTTATCATCATCTATGGCAATTTATCAGTCCTTTGGGCCCCGGATACGTAGAATTCCTACCTGGTTTGGATCCATCGGCATGCAGATGCAACAGAGATCCTCATCTCTCCCATCCGCGTCTCAGGTGAACGGACATAGGGTGCGTTTGGAATTAGCATTTCCAAACCCCTTTAGACCTCCAAAGCCCTTTGGGCTAAAAAATTGGTGTTTGGCAAAATATTTTGTAAGGCATTTGGCTGAAAGCCTGCCTTGTGAAGGCTGAAAGCCCAAGGCAGGGGTACCCCTGCCTTGGGCATTTCAGCTTTCTCGGTAAGCTGATACTACTGTTCATATTTTTTTTTTCCAAAATTATCCTTACGAACTATTTGTTTTTCCGTTTTCTGCCCTTGTGAAGATCACTGTTCATCTTCTCCGTCGCCGAGGTCCCCCGGCAGCAGCTGCTCGGGTCGCGCGACCACCGGCGAGGTCGCGCGACCGCCGGCGAGGTCGCCCGACATCCGGCGAGGTCGCGCCACCGCCGGCGAGGTCGCGCGACCCAGGCGCGGCCGTCGCCGAGGGTTGCGTAGCCTCGGCGACGATCGGCCGTCGCCGAGGTTGCGCGACCCAGGCGCGGCCGTCGCCGAGGTCGCGCGACCCAGGCGCGGCCGTCGCCGAGGTCGCGCGACCCAGGCGTGGCCCTCGCCGAGGTCGCGCGACCCAGGCGCGGCCGTCGCCGAGGTCGCGCGACCCAGGCGCGGCCCTCGCCGAGGTCCCCCGACCTCAGGCGCGGCCCTCGCCGAGGTCCCCCGACCTCAGGCGCGACCACGCCGGCCCTCGCGACGGCGTCGTGCGACCTCGCCGGCCCAGATCCGGGGTCGCCGGAGGTCGCGACGGCGTCGCGCGACCTCGCCGGCCCAGATCCGGGGTCGCCGGAGGTCGCGACGGCGTCGCGCGACCTCGCCGGCCCAGATCAGGGGTCGCCGGAGGTCGCCGAGGGTCGCCGCCGGCCGCCGGATGCCGCCTGCCCTCGCTGGTTTTCATTTTTTGTTTTTTGTTTTTATTTTTCTTTTGATATTTTTTTTTTCACAAAGTTCTTTGTCCCCCAAACACCATTTTAGCTAAAGGTCTTTCAGAAGCGCTTTTAAATTACAATTTACTAAACACACTTTTGCGTTTAAAACACATTCAACTCAAAGGTCTTTGCATTTTCCCAAAGACTTTCCCCAAAAGTCTTCCCAAACGCACCCATAAGCAGCTAGGCAAGCTACATAGATAACAGCTCACCCTGTTATTAAGTGTGACGAAATTGACTGCTTGGAAAAAACATACTTCACTGCCGGGCACGTGGCCCGGTGGTAAAGGGACCACGTGCGTGGTGATAACGGGATGGGGGTGGGGACGACTGGGGAACGAGCCCAGTGAAACACACGGTAGCACAGTAGCACGGTGAGAGAACGCAGTGAGACCCAAAAAGAAAAGACAACTTAATCAGTGTAATTGTCATTTCTTTCAGCCTCTAACATTTGCTTCAGAAAGCATTACAGCAATTTAGCAAACTAAATCAAGATGTTTCAGTATGGGAATATGAACTGGAAACAAAGTTAGAAAACCATAACCATTTCAGCCAAAAATTCCTCACTTCTTATGTACGCAGCCCCAGCTGCGAAATAATCACGAGGTGGTTATTGACATCCTCCCAACATCCGGAAAAGCAGATTTAACCATTTCGGAGAGATTCTGGAGGCACCCACCCGGAGACTGAATCCACCTAGAACCCGCTAGGGAATGGCAATTCACGTCAAATTGCATACTCTTCTATTCTCCAACATAGAGATGAAACTCTCTTGACTGTCTACCAGCCAAGTTAAAGCTCCTGTTCTCTCAGTTTCTCATTCTGAAGAACGTCATCCAAGTGGTCCATTGCTCTGAATGAATAGACTTCCCAACATGCTCTGGTGCCTCATGCATCCAGCTAGCAGAAATCTTTGCACCTCTGCAACAGTAACTCAAGAACCAGATCCATCCATATGTAATATGAAGGGCCCCATCTAAGCCGACAGCATCATCCAGTCAGTACTTAAATGAGTCCATGAAGAGGCCAAGGGAAAGCCCAGCTTTCCAGTAATTGAACATGGAAATAAGGCTTCTGGCACGGCTGAAAACAGGCTGAGAAGCACTGTACATAAGAGCTCCGATTCCCTCGACAACCACCACAGCCAAGGCAGCAGATAGAATGTCCCAGTCCCCCGTTTGCCCGATGACAGTTGCAAAGGCTGTTGCACAGTAAAAGCCTATCAAGAAAAAGAGCAACTTCATTGGGAAATTTTTCCTGATCTGTTGGACTTTGGCACTAAGTTTATTTTGAAAGTCTCGAATTGCCCTTATCAATCGCGTTGTGCCATTTGTGCTGTCTGTAGAAGGATCTAAATCCAATCCTCTGCCATCTGCACTACTCTGAATGGCCCAGGTCATGTTTCTGCACAGTTTAACAGAAATTCAGAGCACACTCAACGTCAAGACTCAAACAATATTAAGGCATGCTTCTACTTTGCTTATGACCACAATAACAGGCAAACAAGCGTGTAACTTTTCCGATCATTTAAGAGAATGCTACTAAATGTAAAGTCACATTGAAAATCACTATATTGAAGCAGATAACACCCATTACTAGCTCAAAATCTGACACATCATTGATTAGATTTAAAACCTACTTTCTGTGCTAAGGGATATATGGGTCACTGAGTTTTCTCTTTTCATGGGCCACATTAATATCATAACATAGGGTCTCACCAACATAATGTGCTTCACTTTTACTAACC
Source organism: Eucalyptus globulus (assembly GCA_014182545.1). Taxonomy (NCBI): domain Eukaryota; kingdom Viridiplantae; phylum Streptophyta; class Magnoliopsida; order Myrtales; family Myrtaceae; genus Eucalyptus; species Eucalyptus globulus. Next base: position 15,353,736 of record CM024721.1, on the reverse strand, counting down.
TTAAACACAAAGTGCTTTATGTGGGGTTCCCAAGAAATAAATACCTACAATGGGCAAACCCGTCACGTGGGAGAAGGAAGATGCAAACAAGCTTCCCCAACAGGAAAACAAATTTAATATGTTTGAAAACTATATATAGGAAAAACTTTACTGTACCATTTGCAACCTAATCATATCATGTGACCATGTTGTTAACTTACTGTCCATAAATTTATTCCACAAAAGAGACAACATGTCAAAAATAGAATGAAAAGGAAAGAAAAACGTTGTGCTTTGCCATTATGGTAAAAACAAGAAATACAAACTTCAATAAAAAAAACACAGCCAAATAGAGGATTCTCAGATGTGCACTTTTTTTAACGTCTGGTGGAAATTCAAAGGTTTAACACTCTCCAGACATCTCCTCTGCACATGGGGTTGTGCTAAAAACAACTCAAGGCTAAGTTTTGAAACATAAGATACTCGGTTCTAATTGACAGATTGACTAAGATAAGGTCCCGATGTGCAACAACAGTAATGTATGGTCAACAATCTCCTAGCCTTGAAAATTAACTATGGCATGACACTGTAATCATGCAACATCATTTGCTCAAAAGTGACCAGATGCAGCCATATCAAAGACTCCTCAACTTATCTAAAAGAGACACCATCACATTTGCTTGTGCTAATACACATTGCCATATAATTACTTGAAATCATTCACCAATGAGGGCCGGGTTACATGGAAGATGTAGATCTGGGAACGAAGTTTCTGGCCAAATGCATAGGCAGCTGTATGAAAGCATCCTGCAAGGCCAACAACTGCAACTCCTGACCACGGATATCTTAAAGATGACAATTTAACGTTTGCTGGCATATGGGGCGATATTGCAGTAGCTGCCATCATGAAGCAAAGACCTGCATGTACAGACATCACAATCAATGAAGTATGAAAATGTGGCTGCTTAAGGCACAATATGTACACCTTATAAATACATAGACACAGTCCAGATCAGAGCCAAAAGTCCATCAAGGTTGGGATATAATACCAATATCGAACCAATAAAACAGAATTTGTAAAGCTGTAAACATTACCAACAAAAGTGACAGCAAATTATAAGGTAAACATGCACCAGAAGTCTTAAGCTCTGCATGCGGGATGAAATCAAGTCCTAAACTTTTCGATAGTTGTGATTGAAACCTAAATCTTTCTCAAGAAAAGCAATCAAGTCCTTTCAATGGCAAGTACCAAAGTTTGTCTATGTGGCACTCCACCAGTGTATATGTGGCAGCCCTAGATTGAACTTTCTGATATAGAAATGTGACTTGATTGTAAAATGATTGCACCAATTGAAACTTTTAGGATTCCATTGCATTTTTCTTTAAAAAACGAGATATTTGAACCTTGCAGCATACTAGCCACGGATAAACGCAAACTCCCTGCCTACGTGTACCAAATAAGGCTCCACCTAGGGGTGGCAATTTGTGTTCACAGGTCGTGTTTGTGTCATATCAAAATAAGTGTACACTGTTATGTAGGTCAACCAAAACACGACACGATTAGTCAATCACGTCGACTTACTTGACATGAACATGATCCACTCCTCAAGCAAGATACTTGGTGCATAAAAGTTAACAATAAACACAACATGGCCCATGTAACACAATTAAATAGTGAGCTGATGGGTCATTACAATTGCATGACCCACCATGACACAAAATTAAGCCATTGACACGTACTTGACATGAAAATGTCTTCAATTTTTCTTAAATCTATTTGCAACTTGCAATATCCATGAACTAAATACCCTCAAATCAAACTAAAAACAGTATAAGCTAATCATATCTAAAGAGGTCACCTTCAAGTCGTGTATACACTAACCCGTTAATTTCTTGTCGGCAGGTTGGACATGGACACAACACGATTATTAATGCATTGTGGGTTGACTCAAATATGCTTAGCTTTTTAACCAAACTTGCTAACTTTGTGTCATGTTCAAGTTGTGTTATTGTGTCTTATAAAAAATTTCCACCCTAATTCCCCCTACATGGTGGCAGGTGTGGCCCCCAAGGTTAACATTAATGAGCAATTCTTTAACTTTTACCTAAATGATGTGGATATGGTAGCTTAATTTGGGCAAGAAAATAATTCAATACTTAGCAGCATTCACATTAATCAGGACAAATATTGCCCTCTTCTTGAAGTATAGACTCTTTCATAAACTATTTCAAGAGATAATGGCATGCATTACTCTTCCTTTTTGGGTTTCATCTGTTGCCTCATCGATGCTTGAGCCACTGTTCCAATAGGTTGTTACCTAGGGCCCAAAACTGTGTTATATAGTATGTATCAACTATCAATAATGACTCCATATACAGCTAAACTAATTTCCTTGTTTCTCGCTTCTCAGGATCATGATCCAAGAAACATGTAGCTGTTGTAAGAGCAAACTCGTGTATGACACTTGTGCCCACTAAAACCCAGATTTCTTGTCAAATCCAAAAAGGCAGGAGGACTTATTAAAGGGATTTAAGGTCCAGCTTCCGAGGGTTATCATCAAAGGCGTGAGGCTTGCCAAAAAGTATAACTGTCAAATGATGGAGAAAGTAAAGCAAGCTACACATAAGCTATTCTCTCTTGCAAAAGAGTAACTGCAGTCTCGCAAACAGTAATTCTTTGAGCTTTCTGCGGAACTCCAAATGTTAATTGTCAAGCACCTGAATATTAAATTAGGGGATCATGATACAAGATTCAGAAAACCTGAATGAAAGAATTCGGCTTTGTTCACATGATGTCCACAAAAAAAGATGACATTTTGTAGGCTTCACTTCAGTGATCATGCCTAAAGCTTTTGAGCTAAGCCGTTAAGTACTCTTAAAGCATCCATGGAGAGCAAAGAAGCCTAATCACTCTCTCGTTCCAGGTTCGCAAGAACAGTTCAAAATTTCATCCAAGCCCTTCTTCGTGCGCCACTCTTCTCAACTGCAACATCAAATAGCACGAAAAACTCTAAATCCCAACGCGCACAAAAGCACCTTCGAGCTCTCGAGCCCCCATTCATAAGTCGAAATCGCACCAGCCATCCAAAATCTGATCTACCCAGAAGAGAAGCCGGAGAGGAGGAGGATAGAGAATTGAAGCAATGAAATTTTGTAACGAAAAGGATGACATTTTGTAGGCTAAACTTAAGTAATTATGCCTAAAGTTTTTGCGCTAAGCCCTTAAGTAGTACTCTTAAATCATCCAAGAAAAGCAAAGAAGCCTAAAAGACCAATTCCTACAAACGTCTTTCAGATTCCCATCGCTGTCTAGTTCCAGCTTTGCAACAACGGTTCAGAATTTCACCCCCAGCCCTTCTCCTCGCGCCGCTCTCCTCGACCGCAACATCAAGAAAGCGCAAAGAAACTCTAAACCCCACGGCGCACGAGAGCGCCTTCCAGCTGTCGAGCCCCCATCCCACGTTGGAATCGCACCGGCCGTCCAAAACCCGAGCTACCCAGAAGAGAAGTCGGAGAGAATTGCAGGCAGAGAGATTGGCGTCGTGGGATTCGCAAGGGAAACGAAACTTACCCGAGAGCTTGCTCGTCGGCGAAAGACGGCGAGCCCACCTGGCACCTGGGTCGGCTCCTTTCGCGGCGGCTGTCAGCTCGGACGGATTCAGAGACTCTGTTTGTAAGGCAAGCTCGCCGGAAGAGAGAGAGAGAGAGGGAGACAGAGGGTGACGCTCTTTTCTCCTTGAACCAAGTTCGGCCGCTTGGCTGATGCTGGCTGGACTGTCCTTGTCCACTCTGCCCTTCTCAACTTGGTCCCTCAAATTTTTAACCGGTTCACAATCAAGTATAAAAATATTCAATATCATTCTTTCTTTGGATCAGGTTAGGGTGATATTACCAATCCATAGATAGCGTTTATATACAATTTAAAGATCAGTTGATTGCATTTAACAAATTTAAAATTTAGAAATGCCATTGCTCATATAAAAAATTTAAAGTTGAGAGACGAAATTACAGATTTGACTAGAGTTTATAGACTTATTTTATTTTCTCATAAATGCACTTGAATATAATTAAGCTCCAAAACTTTCGAAAAATATAATTAAATTTTAAAACTTGTAAAGAAGAGAGTCATTTTAATCAAACAAATGATTTAATTGAATCAATTTAATAAATTTTAGGATTTTGACCAAAAATATAATTTTTAAAATTTGATTATACTTTTTAAAGATCTTTAAATTTAATTATATTTTATGGTAAGCTTTTTATGACTTAACTATATGTTTTGAAAATTTTAAAATTCAATTGCCAAAATCTCTTGGGTCAAAGTTTCAGAACTTTCGATGTAAAAATTCACGGGCTCGAGCTACGCGCGAGCAGGCCCGTTTCCACATCCACCCGCGAGTACATTCCGGCCCAAGAACTTCGAATCCGGGCTAAACACGGTAATAAGCAAGCTCTCTCTCGTGCCGAAGAACCAGATAGATCCGCTCCACCGTCCTGCATCGATCTCTCGATTCGGCACCCGTGGAATCGCCTCTCCATCGTCGCTAGCTTTCGAGCTCGTTCGATCTTGACCGATCGTTTCTCGACGTTCTGCAGCGTGCTGTGTCGTGTCGTGCTGGATTCCCGCCCGCCCGTCCGTTCGGGACTTGGGAGCTTCCCGAACCACTTTGCTAGCTTCAAGCGCTGCTGCCTCCCAGTCGCTGATCTCGGGAGGAGCCATGAGATCGTGCAGCGGATGGCGGCGGCTGCTGTTCTGCCTCCCGCTCGTCTTCCTTTTGCCTCATCTGCTCTCAGGTGGGCGGCTTTCGCTGTCCCCCGTTTCCCCGCCGTTCGGTTCCTTCTTCTTTACTGAACCTTATTTTGGACGAGGACGACGGCGTAATGTTTTTCGGTTGCCCCGTTCTGCAGTGATGGAATTGCATCGAGAGCCGACGGTGGGAGATCAGCACAAGAAGGCGAGGAATAAGTTCGATCATTTGGTTCTCGGCCCCGCGGCGGGGGAAGGCTTGCCTGACCGATTGCAATGCCAAGGTTGTTACGGAATCTTGGAAACTGTTGGATTTTTTTTTTTTTTTTAGAAGGCTTGGAAACTTCGGTGTCCGAACGATTATTCCGTGTCTTGATATGATCTACCGGTAAAGTAGTTTTTAGCAGAGAGCGAAAGAAAAAAAGAGAACTGAGAAATTTGAATTTGATAATATCTATATTCTGGCGAATATATTGTGGAGTTAATTTTAGCACAGTAGTGCAATAGTGTTTGCTTCTTCTTTGGTAGTCATAAACAGTGTATTGAAAGTAATTTTGCTGTATTACTCTGAATAATCGTCTATTTTTGCTGTATTACTCTGAATAATCGTCTATTGAGATCAGCTATTCATGTAAACAAGTATGACATGGCTGGATGTGGATAAATGTGTTTAATTCGTAGAATACTAAACCGTTGTGTGATAAAACATGAAGAAGGACAATAACAAGAAAAACGAAGCGGGATGATTTGTTGTCTTAAAAAACCATGAAGTCATTTATGCACATGTTGCATTCTAAGAGAAAAAGTAACATTTCGCGCTTTACACATCCAAGTCCTAATATACTAGTTTATTTATGGTTGTATGCCGATTCCATGTTTTGCATGGCTAGATATATAGATGTGTCGAACACCAAGACATTGACCTGCAATCACACCTGTATCCGAGTTTGCACAGTGTAGCTTCCTAGAGATAACTTACAAGTACCTGTTAGTTACCAACATTCAGGACTGCTTCATGGTTAAGGGCTCCATAAGGGGAAGAGAAGGAACGAATGTGACAAGCCTTTTAGTGTTTGGCAATCTGTTTGCAGTAGCTGTCACTTAACTTCTGAATGACCATGTATATATAGAAATATGTAGCACCAGATCAACTGATCTATGTCATGGTCATCTTCTGATCTCTTTTGATGTGGAACCTGATGATATTCCAACTGTCATTGTAGATTCCACTGTGAATCATGAGGTATCCATACGCTAATGCTGTCTGCCTTTTCTTCCCTGTTATGTGGCTTTCTAGGTGTCAAAGCTCTCAACAAGACACATTTTTCTGCCTCATCCAACAGAAGCTATGTCGCAGAAAGCATAGCTTTTGTCACTGTCTTTACAGTTTATAACTCCTCTGACATTTCAAAGACTAGTGGATCATCAGATGTGACAACTGTTGGAAATTCCTCATATAATAAGGTGGAGAGATCAATAGCCATCTTGAATGTATTCATCAACTTTATTCAGGTAATATCCTGACTGACAGAGGATGTTTATTCATACACGAGTCACTCCGTATGTTAAACAAGTTTTAACTCTGTTTAGTATATGTGCATAAGTGTAAACTGTTCTTAATTTTTTCCGGTCACCATAAAGAGATTGAAATTTTCTTTTTATCTGAGCAATACATTATAATTTCAAGAAAACTGAACTTGACTCAGTATTATATTCTCTTAGCTTCAATATTTTCCTTGTATCTGTTAAATTGTTTGCTTATGTTTTACATACTGAATGATGTAACTGTAGGCTGTAGTTGTCAGAATGAACAATAAAAATGTAGAAGATAAAAGACAACAACAACATGTGAATGTACTTTCCAAGTTAAAGGCAATTTGATCCCTCCTCTGTCACATGTTTTTGGCCATAGTAGAAATTGAGGAGAAACGTAAGTATAAGTTCTAAAACTATTTTTGGGGTATATGTGAGTCCTAAAAGGTCTTGAACATTCCTTACATATTTTATGCAAATTGTCATAAGCGGTTGTTGCAGGGATCTTTCCCCAATTTGAGCACATAATCACCGTTGTTTGGTTTCAATATTCTCCCAAATCAAGAAATCAGTTTATTTAATGGATTCATATACAAACCCACACAAACCTTATCCTTATAGATCTTTGACTTAATTATTTCAACCCAGAACTTCTTTTGCTCCAATTTGGTTCAGGTCATCAAAATTTCAAAGATTGATGATCCTTATGGGAAGTTATTTTGTGGGAAGAAGAGGAAGAGGATAAGTGAAAAGGGTTTTGAGAGGAGGTTGATTTCTTTGTAGTCTACAAAGCTTGCAAATTTTAGCAATTGAGGTTTTTACATTTAGATCGAGCTTTAGTGGCTGTATCGTCGTTGTTGATGGCAGTAGTGTTAATATTACTGGTATTTTGGTGAAAACGGCTTTTGTTGGGTTCACAGTCATCATCAATGTGGGTACAAATTGCAATGGAAATTTTTAGGCTTGTGAGGTGCTTATGGTCGAGTTTATCGATCAGAGAGAGAGGTTTGAGCTGGAAATTGCATATTTTGGATTTTATACACAATTAGGGAGTGAGGTTTCTGATACATTCCAATTTAGTTAAAGAAGTGAAGCTCAACAACATTGTTTGACATGTTAGTGAGGTCCCAACACATCTCCAGCAGCCATGTAGGGTTAGTTTTGGGTTAAAATAGCCTTTGTTTAGTTTCTTAGTGAGATAAATAATCGAGCTATTTCAAAATATTTTAGGAATTAAATGATCATCAAAAAGTAATAGGAATGATTCATACTCCATACAATTAGTTTAAGAGTTCTAGTGTACTTATTTAGGAATTCTATTATAGAGCACTTTTGCTTTTCAGATGTCACACTCTAGTGTTCTGATCTTATTTCAGTGGAATCTTGAAGGGAAAAAAGTGGACTGAATTCCTTGACATCTATTTTGACAAACTTGGCTGATCCATATGTGGGGAAATTCATTTGTGGGGCATATTACTTGAGATCCAACAAGCATGTACCTCCATGATGTAGAGTTCTGAGAACCAAAAATAATTTTGAGTTGGTGGGATTGCAGAACTGCAGCAAGATAGAAAGCAGTAAATGTTTGAGTTACTCATCAGTCTCATTTAGTCTTCTTTTTAATAGAATGAAGCTTCATTTCTTTTCCTTGTACTACATGTAAACTGTTACTGTATTATCTATCTTTGATTGAAAAGTCATTTGGCTGATAGAAGATAACTACTCATTTAGCGATGTAATGCATGAGGATAACAATGGAACTTGAATATTTCTGGAAAAGAGCCCTGTTGCATCCATTAACGAAATCTGAGCTTTGCTTATTTCCCTTTTGTTCCAGGTGGCTATGCCCAAGAGTAATGTTATCATTCTTACAGATCCTGCATCTGACCTCTCAATAAACAGAGACAAGGTTTCTGTCTATCCTATTCAAGGTGAATATTCCCGAGACAAGTTGATGCTTCAAAGAATCAGGTCTTACATTGTAAGAGCATTTTGAATCAGATAGCATGCAGTAGTATTATTTTTCCTCTCTATTGATGTAGATAAATACTCCAATAGGGATTAGTAAAACTGGTTTTTATCTAATGTTAAAGTGGAGCACCTCTCTTGTATGCTGACCTGTTGAATCATCTATTAGGAGGTAGGCACTTTGATTTATATCCAACCTTTTGCCATTTTCTGGACATCCTTGATCAAAGAGTTCTGCACCTCTTTGTGATTTTATCAGATGGCAAAATAATGTTTTAAAAGTGATGTTTTCTCTTGTTTCCTTTGTCAGGCCTTCCTAGAAAGAAAGCTTGAGGACCATTCACGGGATCATATGCATAATTACATATTTGTTGATTCAGACATAGCAGTTGTTAATGATCTTGGCCAAGTATATCATGATTACCCAGATTTTCACCTGGCCCTTACTTTTCGGAACAACAAACAACAACCTCTGAATTCAGGATTTATAGCAGTGAGGGGTACCTATGACGGAATGAGTAGGTAGGCAACAAGCATGTGTAGTTCTGTCTGTGCTATGCGTTTATTGTGGAATGTGCATTTACAACTTCCATGTCAATTGTCATTCTGACCCATCATTAAGGGACTTGCTCCCATTCCTGTTTCATTAGAAAGTACATCACCTAGAGCCTGCTGATGATTTTTTGCCTTGTAAGAAACATATTTGAGTACATCATTGGCCTAATCTTTCAGCATGACGTTTGAGAAACTTGCATCAGATCATAGGCTTTGCTAAGAAGTCTGTGGATACATGCTGGCATCTCCGAAAAAGAGAGAAGTGATGGATGTGAACCGGTTTGTTATTTTCTTACAACCTGGCCCTTAGTAGCTAGAGGTAGGATTGACTTCCATGCCACACTTATGAAGCTCTATCTGTACGTCTGCAACATTTCGGCGAGAATGATGATGATAATGAGAACCTGCGTCTCTCTGTCTTTGCTCTCTGAAGTCCAGCTGTTGGGAGATTCATTTCCTTTTAATTATTGCAGTGTAAAATAGAATGGCATGTAACTTTGATGAACATGATATCGGAGGGCAATATCACTTCTCTCTTTCTTCTCTCCATAAAAGAGAGAAGTGATGGATGTGAACTGATTTGTTATTTTCTTACATACTGGCCGTTAATAGCTAGAGTTAGGATTGACTTCCATACCACACTTATGAAGTTCTATCCGTACATCTGCAGCATTCCTGCAAGAATGGTGATGATAATGGGAACCTGTGTCTCTTTTTGTCTTTATTCTCTGAAGTGCAGTTGTTGAGAGATCCCTTTCCTTCTAATTATTGCAGTGTAAACGAGAATGGCATGTAACTTCATGAACATGATATTGCAGGGCAATGTCACTTCTCTTCGTAAAAGAGAGAAGTGATGGATGTGAACCGATTTGTTATTTTATTACATCCTGGCCCTTAATAGCAATAGGCAGGATTGACTTCCATACCACACTTAGGAAGCCTCTTTCCGTACATCTGCAGCATGTCTGTGAGAATGATGATAATAATGTGAACCCGTGTCTCCTTTTGTCTTTTCTTTCTGAGTGCAGCTATTAAATTATTCATTTTCTTTTAACTATTGCACTGTAAACTAGAACGGCATCTAACTTTGACAAAAATGATATTGCAGGGCAAAGGTCTTTCTACAGCAAGTACTTGAAGTCTACATTTCCAAGTATAGCGGTGCTTCAAGAATGCTAGGTGACCAACTGGCTCTTGCTCGGGTTGTATTATCTGACGCATCTTTTGACGCCAAAAGATTTGCCAAAGCGCAACCTTTTTTAAAAGAGATTAAGGGTGCCTCTGTGCTATTTCTGCCATGTGCTATGTACAACTGGACACCACCCGAGGGTGCTGGTCAATTCCACGGCATGCCCTTGGACGTTAAGGTATATTCAGCATGAGTAATTTATTTTGATGTCAAGGTGACTGGTAGGGGCTCGATTAGTGTCTTTTCTGAGGGAATCATAAAGAAGTGCAATGCCATTAATTGTTCGAATAACACTTGATTCTGATGCCCAAAGTTTGCTGGTCACAGGTGGTTCATTTCAAAGGATCAAGGAAACGCCTAATGCTTGAGTCCTGGAATTTTTTCAGCTCCTCTCCCAACATAGCTGATATGCTATGCCTCATCTTGAGTAGTGGTAGGACAAAATATGACTTCTGATATGCCAACTTCATGTCAGCAAATATGGCAACGAGAAAGAGCACACTTCAAAGGAACTGAGTTCATTCATCCTCCGTACCATTCAGGCCGCCGCATATGAGATCATTTTTTTTACTAGGCACATTTATTCGCATGACAAGCAGCCTCTAGCCGACCGATGTTCATATTACTGAAGCTGCAGTTTAGGAGATGAAGGGAGATGCATTTCAACTTTTCTTCTGGAAAGTTAGATCCCATCACGATTTTGTTCGATTGTTTCTTGTATCGATTCCTCCACCCATTGGAACGATGCTACTGTTGGGTACACGGGCTGTTGTATTCTTTTGCATTGCTCATGTGCTTGACAAGTAGGGTTTCTTCTTTCTTTTTGGCCTTTTCAACTGGTTTCACTTTATGAAGGAAAGAACAGAGAATCGACCCAATTATACTGTGGACAGGTGCCACTTTTTTTCACCTTTTGTTATGTCGATTGTCGAGCAATAGAACTATTTTGAAAACATCCAACACAAAAAGGGGGCTTCTGTTCAGTCACGAACCCGCACTGTTTATGCATGTACATAAGTAGTAGTCTCCACCACCTAACCTAAGTTGTGTTTATTAGGAAACAAGGAAAAAAGGAACGGACCGTGTGATCATTTCCAGCATTATTAGTCTCAACCTACCTAGATTTCTGGTGCACTATTGGACATGCAAAATGGACTGGCGCACTATCCTAAAATATCTGTACCCTGTTCTTTTGTCGGAATTGGGATTCTCAAATCACTTGATTCCTTAATCAATGTGAGTAGGTTGGTCGGTCCTAGTCAATAATTCGACCTACATTGACCTTCCACGTGGCCTAAATTATTAAATCCTTAGATCAGGCGCGCACAGCCCAAAGCTAACTTTGCTTTGCATGTGAAATTTCAGATTTTGATGGTTTGGACGAGGAAAAGATACACTAGGCATTTTGGGCAGTGTATGATTATAATTTATAATTCACAGCTCCTGTGTTTTGGTATACTAAATTTCATAGTTGAGATTTATTACTTTTTTCCATTACGTGTTCCACCAATTATATGTGAACTGCTCTGAGTCATGTCTATTTGTATAGGCAAAAATGTTGAATTTAATTGGTTCATGAAATTTGTAGAGTGTTCTGTAAGTTTCCGAGTAGTTAGGGTCGTCCTCCTGGATAATTGAAAAAGAATAGAAGTTATACTTCTATTTGTATACATTAACATCTTCAACACTTGAAGATGTGGTTAGATTACTCAATTGAGACTAATCCCAGGGCCCCCGGGAAAGGGGAGGGCGCAGTTCACTGAGTGTTTCGGTATTTGGTTTGCGAGTCGAGGGTCACAAATTCTACTCCCCAATCTACAGTCTTCTCAAAAACCTTTGTCAGTTACTGAGTGATTCAATATTTGGAACTCCTTTCAAGGAGAAACCATAAGTACTCCCCAATCGCTGAGTGATTCATGCACTAGCGACTGTTTTTTAAGCTTTTCATAAGTACCATCGAGTCACGTTACCGCGGAAACGGAGACAAATTCAAGGCAGCAGTGAGGTAAATTACCAAACTCGACTTAAAGCCAACTCCATCCCAGTGCTTGCCATTCCTAGTCGGACCAAAGTAAAGAACTTTTTCCCCCTCATTTCCTTACATGTACTAAAAACATCCACAAAGTAGCATGCTGCTCTGCCCATGCTCGAGATCAGTGGGCGCGTTTGGTAACATTTGTTTATAAATTGTTTCGGAAATAAATAGAAAAAAACGTTTATATTCCTAGAACATTTTGAACAAAAACTCGTTTGGTAAAAACTTTTTCGAGAATAAAAAATGAAACGAAAACACGTTTGGTAAATTTGTATAATTTTTATATTTCTTTTATTTTTTAATATTTTTATTTTTTCTATTTCTTATTTTTCTTATTTTCTTATTTATTTTTCCTTTTTTTTTTTTCCTTTTTCTTTTTTTCTTCTTTTGGCTTGGCCGCGTGGCCATGGTCGCCGACGCCGCCGACCCGACGGGGCCGGGCCGCACCCGGCCACGGCGGCTCGGCTCGCCGACCCCTCGCCAAGGCGAGGCTCGCCATGCCTTGTCAGCGAGCCTCGACTCCCCACCTCCGGGGGCGAGATCGGCTCACCGGACTCGGGCGCAAGCTCGAGCTCGCCCCAGCCAGGGGCGAAGAGCCGGCCGCCGCTAGGGGGCTCCGACGAGGTCGCTCGCCCTCGATGGCCGGCGCCGATGCCTTGGCGAGGTCGCTGGCCAAGAAAAAAAAAGAAAAGAAAAAAGAAGAAGATAAAAAGAGAAGAAAAAGAAGAAGAAAAATAAAAGTGTTTCTAAATTTTGTTCCAAAAAATAAGAAACAACTTTTTTTTGCTTTTATGTTAAGATGTGTTTATAGGGAACAAAAATAATTTTGGAAACAAAACGCACACAAACTGAAACGCGTTTTTTTTTTTTTTATTTTCATGAAACAAAAAAAAAAAAGTTGTTTAAAAACAGTAAAAAATGCAAAACAAACGCAGCCTAAATAGCATAGCTAAAGACGGGACCTGTCAAGAACTGGTAGGTCCTCTTCCTTGCCGGGGGCCTCCAATGGGTAGGTCGAAAGATAGGACGATGAAAGAGGACGTGCAAAGTTCACGTGAGATCGAAAGACGGGCGGGGTCCTTTCAGAGAGACAAGAGAGTGTATGGCGTCCACACATTTCTGGAATCATCGGCAAGGCAACTTTTGTTGTGATCCTGAGGCACGTCGTCCTCAGCATTTGAGGTCGCTTTCGCTGGGAATTTCTGTGATTCCAAGGCCTTTTTTTTTTTTATAGGAGAGGGGTACATCGTCACATGGTGCGCTTTTCCAAACTGAAGGTTCTGGCTCGTGGGGTGAGAGAGCCCACCTACACAAGCTTTAGTCTAAGAAATTTGAGTGATCTTGTTGCATGTATTATTGCAATACAACTCACGTTGTTGATGGTTAAATCATGTGTCGTCGAGTCATATGAGCTTTAATTAAAAATGCTTTATGTAGATGTGAAGGATTCCATATTCAAAATAAGTCACAAAATCTCACACTTCGATCGATTTTGAGAGCTGTGCTTGCCGCACATTAATTAAATGGAGCAGTAACTTGATGCACCTTGACGCGACGTAATTATGTACACCCGGTGGGATTAGTCGAGAAAACAAAAATAGACAAAATCTTGTGAAGCAAAAATGTTAAACGCACTCATCCTCAAGTAGGAAATCTTTTCCTCTGTTCTTTTATCCTTAACAAGTTCCAATGTAGCACGAGCAATTGAGACATTAATCGGTTGATATCTTCCTCTTTCAACCCCAATGACATCAGCCAACATATCTACATCCACCACATAGTCCTGATCTCGGACACTAAAAGAGAATCTATTCACATCCAAGAAATCTAAGATTCGAATAGAAATAAGCAAAGTGAGTTTAGCGTAGACTTCGTAGAATCAAAATGTAACTGTTCAAGTTGAAGAAGACTGAATTTTTCCCTCAAATTTACGTTCACAGCATCAAGGAAATCAAAGTCCACGCTTCTAGGGTTTATCACCCCACGCCAACAACTTAGAGTATAAACGCTTTTGTTCCTCCGATCGAAACAAATTTTCCTTTTTCCTCGAATTTTTGCTGCAACACCCATTCTCGGTTGAAATTGATCGTACAACTTATCATCATCATTCCCATTTGGCTGATTCATCCCTCCAACACGTGATCACTTGGAATATTAGCAAGGGTTTCTTCCAATCCCACAAGGGCAATTCCCAAACGCTCCATATTTCGTAAAAGATGTACTCATTTCCATACCCTTTGTCCTTAAGAAACTCATCGATGTAGTTCAATGGAGTTCCTCCTTTTCAAAGCACGATAAAGCTTGTAAATAAAAGAGGCTTTTGAATTCTTATAGGATCTGCGCCTTCGATGATTTCTTCATTTTCTCAATGAGGACTAGATGGAGGAGAATGACGCTGCTGAGAATGTTGTGGGCTCTGCTGCTGACTGGGAGACTCTTCTTCCTCGGTGAGATCGAAGTGCGTAGGCCCTCACTCATTCGCCGTGGTCCCCTTGCGATCCTCGAAGACTTTTCTTGAAGACGACATCTTTCTCGCCTTTGAAAGATTCCTTGCTTGACTTTCCCAAGAAAGATGACAACTTTTTTTTCGATTAAACAAATGGAAGAAAACGAGAGATGGAAGATCGGTGCTTTCTTAAAGTTTTTGTAGAGTAAAGCGAAGAAGAAACAATAGTGCATAAACAGTTAAAAAGAGAGGCATACGAACGTCATAAAAGAAAGTAAAAAGATGCCTTTTAAAAAATAACTGCCTTTTTCGAAAATTAGATGATAGTCATTTAAAAATAACTCATTTTTCGAAAAGAAACGCCGCAATAATCACGTCAATTAAAGATAGCAATATTCAAACACGGTTGATGATCGTACCTTTTCAAGATGAGATTCGAAAGAGAGATAACTTACAGTCAAAGTCTTGTTTGTCTCGAGTCTCGAGAGTCTCTAGACTTTAACTTCTTCAAACCTCAAAATGTTGAGTCTTGAGCGGATGATTTCAAATTGATTTTTCTCCAAAGGCTTTGTGAATATATCCGCGCTTGGTTCTTTGAGTCAACAAACTTAATCGAAATTTCTCCATTTTGAACATGATCTCTAATGAAGTGATGTCGAATCTCTATATGCTTTGCTCTTAAGTGAAGAATTGGATTTTTGGTGAGATTGATTGCGGCGGTGTTGTCACGCTTAATCTCCGTTATGAATCTTCAATTCCAAAGTCTCTTAGCTGTTGTTTTAACCACAGAATTTGTGAACAACAACTTCCGAGAGCTACATACTCTACTTCGCTGTAGAGAGAGCTAATGTACTTTTGCTTCCTTGAAAACCAAGACACCGTCCCTACTTCCAAGTAGTTGACAAGTACCCGAGGTGCTCTTTCTATCAACTCGCATCCGGCTAGATCTGCGTCGAGTATCCAAGAAGAGTAAAGTCTCCCTTTTAGGATACCAAAGACCAAGACTTGAAGTTGAAGCAATGTATTTGATAATACGCTTTGCAGCACTTAAATGAGATTCTTTAGGGTCTGCTTGAAATCTGGCAAAAATGCAAACACTAAACAAAATGTCAGGTCTAGAAGCAGTAAGATAAAGAAGTGAGCCAATGATACTCCTGTATAGCTTCTGGTCGACTTTCTTTCCTCCTTCATCTTTCTCTATCTTCATGGAACTTGACATTGGTATATCAACCTTTTTGCAATTGTCCAGTCCAAACTTTTTGACAAGATCATTAGCATATTTTTCTTGATGAGTAAAAGTTCCTTCCTTCAGTTGTTTCACTTGAAGCCTGAGAAAGAAGGTTAACTCACCCATCATGCTCATTTCAAATTCATCCTGCATAGTCTTAGAGAATTTCTTGCCTGAGACTTTCATTAGGGATCCAAAAATAATATCATCGACATATATTTGAACTAGCACAAAATTTTGGTTTCTCTTTTGATAAACAGAGTAGAGTGTACTTTTACCTTTTACAAAGCTGTTTTGAATCAAGAACTTACTTAGCTCTAGTCGTACCAAGCTCGAGGTGCTTGCTTTAAACCATATAAGACCTTTTTGAGTATGAATACGAGTCTGGGTTTCCTTAGGTCTTCAAACCCCCGGTGGTTGTTCCACATAGACTTCCTCATGAATGAATCCATTTAGGAAAGCACTTTTGACGTCCATTTGGAATAACCTGAAATTCTTATAACAAGCAAAAGCAAGTAATAAACGAATTGCTTTTAACCTTGCCACTGGTGCATATGTCTCATCATAGTCTATCCCTTCTTCTTGCGTATATCCCTTGGCCACAAGTATTGCTTTGTTTCTTATGACCTTTCCTTTCTCGTCCATCTTGTTCCTGAAAACCCATTTAGCACCAATAATAGATTTACCTTTTGGTTTAGGAGTTAACTCCCAAACATCATTTATGCTGAATTGCTTTAGTTCTTCTTGCATAAATTCAATCCAGCTTTCATCAGATAAAGCTTTTTCTATGCTTTTGGGTTCTATTTCAGAAATAAGAGTCACAGCACTAGACTCTTCGTGACTTTTGGATCTTGTGCGAATTCCTTCATTAATGTTGCCAATAATGAGATCTTTGGGATGACTGGACTTATGCTTCTAGTTACTGGTTAAATTTTCAGATTGATGATCACTTTCTTCATTTGAATCTTCAACAATCATTTGTTGCTGGTCTTTCAGAGTTTGAGCTGCTTCTTGAGATTTAGACTTGGTAGAGTCTAGAGTAGGTTCGAGCTCTTCAAGATGAGTCTGAGTAGATTCATTTTCCGTAGAATCTTGGAATTTGACATTCATTGATTCCTCCACAGATTGAGTCTTCTTGTTGTAAACTCTGTACGCTTTGCTTGTGGTTGAATATCCAAGAAAGATGCCTTCATCTGACTCCAATGCTCTGTGTTCTGGTTGGTCCAAAGAGATCCATATGCAGAAGCTACAGTACACAATTAGTGGAAACTTGGTTTATTGGTTTAAAATAATTTCTTACCTGTTTTCCCAATATGCATGGTGTACATAGATAAGGCTTTTGGTATGATAAATTAGGTAAACCACGAACAAGCTTTTTTGCTAAAATTTTGGCTATCTACTTCATATTGATGTGCCCAAGCTTTCTGTGTCATAAGTTCACTTCGTCTTGGATTGAGATTAGACATTGCGATTTATCTGGTTTCACATCCAAGAAGTAGATATTTCCATGTCTTCAACCCATGAATGATTGAGTAGAATCTTTACTAGTTCCTGAACATATTCCCTCTTGAAAGTTGATTTTGAAACTGGTATCACACAGCTAACCGATGCGAGCGGTTGTAGTTGAGTCCTTCAACTAAAGAAACATTGCTTATTGTGAGGTTTCCGATCTTTATAGTTCCAAACTTACAATTCTTCCTTTGCTATTTCCTCCAAATGAGACTTTTCCACCATTCACTTGAACAAGCTTTATGAAGCAATTTGAATCTCCCGTCATATGTCTTGAGCATCCACTATCCAGATACACCATTTTACCTTTTCTTGATAGTGACCTGCATTTAAAAAAGAAACTCAAACTTTCTTTGGTACCCATATTTTCTTGGGTCCATTGGTGTTAGCATGATATGCGGTTTCTGCCCATACTTTCTACAGGTTTCGGACAAAGGACATTCTTTTTCAAAATGATCTGCACTATTGCACTTTGAACATTTGAGAGCATTGGACCTACTGGTTTTACAAAGATCCTTTTAAAATGATTTTTGTAAGCATCTCTTGTGGGTCTTTGCTT
Source organism: Eucalyptus globulus (assembly GCA_014182545.1). Classification (NCBI taxonomy): domain Eukaryota; kingdom Viridiplantae; phylum Streptophyta; class Magnoliopsida; order Myrtales; family Myrtaceae; genus Eucalyptus; species Eucalyptus globulus. Next base: position 15,335,988 of record CM024721.1, on the reverse strand, counting down.
AATTCTATCTTTCACTTTTGGAAAATCAATTAAAGGAATGGTTTTAGCAGTCATTCCCAAACCAGATTTATTGAAATAAGGTCTTTGAACATAAAGAATTCAGTTTTTAGATCCTATAATTTTTTTTTTTTATAGAAACATTTGAGATATCATTCTTTAATAATGCATTTTCTTTTGAAAGATTATCTTCACTTTCTCTAAGAGAAGAAACATTCATATCTAAACATTTCACATTTTCTTTCAAAACATTTTCCTGTTGTTTTAGAGCAGAATTTTCTCTTTTGAGTTCAGAAATCTTTTAAGAGAAGTCTTAAGAAACTTTAATAGGGATTTTGAAGTTACTTACCTCAAATTCACTGTCTAAATCTGAGTCTACCTCGAGTTTGAATCTGAATCCGATTGTGCCATCGACATATATTAGCATAATCATCATCACTTTCTTCACACTCTGTATCACTCTAGGTTTCTCCTTTAAGAACATTTCGATACTTTTCAGCTTTTCCTTTCTTCTTCCTCAGAAGAGGACAGTTGGGTCTGATGTGTCCATTTTTCTTACATTCAAAGCAAACTACATCTTTGTTTGATTCATCATCCTCACCGACTTTAGTCTGTACTTTTGAAAACTTTGTTTCTTTGGATTGAATCTTATTCATTTTCTGTTCAGCTTTCAATCTTCTTATTATCATGAGAGCAAGCTCCTCATCATCCATATCGTCTTCGAATCTATAACATCATAATCATCATTGGATTTTAATGCAATAGATTTCTTACCTTTAGGATCTTCGTCTTCATTGATTCGTTCCACTTCATAAGACTTAAGAGTCCCAACCAACTCATCAACAAATAGTGGCATGATTCTTTGTGTCTCTTATTGAGGTCTTTATGTGATTCCAATCCTTGGAGAGTCCACGCAGAAGCTTGTTTACTTTCATGGGATCAGAAATTGGTTGACCTTGATTTTCAAGACCATTAACGATTTCTGTAAAAAGCGACTAAACATGCCGCTTATAGATTCTCCTGATTTCATTTTGAAGGCTTCGTATTGACCAAGGAGAATGTTGATTCTAGTCTCTTTCACTCGATCGATTCCTTCATAGGTAATATGTAATCTATCCCAGATTTCTTTAGCTATAACACAAGAAGATAGTCTCGTATATTCCAGGGTGATAAAGCACAATATAAAGAATAAATTGCTTTTGCATCAAGAGCTTGTCTCTTGATTATCTCTTCCCCGAGTCATTTTACTAGACTCTACGGTATCTTTCCTCTCTCGAGACATGTGTAGCTTTATGAATGATTCCTTTTCTACAACGTCCCATTCCAGAGGATCATTTGATCTTAGGAACGCCTTCATCTTGTTTTTCCATATGTTGTAATCCTTTCCATCAAAGTAAGGCGGTCGGGGTATTGCTTTGCCCTTCTACTAGCCCCGGAGCCAACATACTAACCATGGATCTTTAACTCAAGTAAAACACTTCAAACAAAGTGAGTATACAGGCTTTGATACCAGTTGAGATAGCTAGTATAAGCACCTAGAGGGGGTGAATAGGTGTAAAACAAATTCTCAAGATACGAAAGCGATACTAGGCGGACAATAGAAAGGAAGATCTCCAAAACAGATTATGATCAAAGTAAAGCAAAGAGTAGGGAAGAGAAAATTAAACACAAGGTTTATAGTGGTTCGGCTTATTCCAAACCTACATCCACTCTTCGCACCGATAGCCCACCAGCTGGATTTTACTATAAACAAAAGAGATGTTTCGGCACAGCTTTCCCTTGATTCCATAGTGTAGATTTTCTACTACACTTCCTCAAGGTTTCTCACGAATATAGACTCTCTTTACGTACAAGATTTCGCTCAAATGAATTGACTAAGAACAAGAAGCTTGAGACTTTGGAATTCTTCTATCGTGCACCATCTCGAACAACTAAAACGTCTTCCTTATATACTCTTTTATGCCATCATACCCGTTGGCACTTACCGAAGGAATTCCTCTAATCTACCCGTTGGACGGAATCAATTAGGAAGATCAGTCGAGCTATTAAAGGAACATGTCGATAGCCCATCAATCATGTTCGCCCATACAATCAGGGATCTCGGTTTCCATAAGTAGAACATTCCAAGAATATTTCGCCAATCATCGGATCCTTAATCTTCGAATCAATCATGATCAATTAAAGGATTCTGTTATGTCATATCCAGCCAAGAGATCTTCTCAGTCCGATAATGTTACATCCTTAATGAAACATCCAGTTAAGATAGCCTTTCTTCAACGGATTAGAAACTATCAATGAGGATAGACTTTGAGTCTTTGAGTATGGCTGTCCGAAGCTCTTCCGGACTTTAATTAGTAGAGTCTCGCAAATCTTCGACTAGACGATGGAAACGTTTTGTCGGCTTCAAAACACTTCACGAAGATTTCTCCAACACTTTCTCCTCTACTTCTTTTCTCAGATTCCCTCTCTCCACTCTTTTGCTCTTACTCTTCTCTATCTTGATCCTCTCTCTTCGTCTCTAGAACATAACGATGTAAGTTCCTCAATGCAAGAGCGGAAATGGTGACATCTTCCTCATCTTCTTCATCTTGCAAGATGAGTGCTCTTCTTTTCTTGAATGGAGTTGTCATGGGCTCCTTCCCTTTCTGTTTGCAGCCATAGAAACTTGGTGAGTTTTGACAAGGGTTTTCTTATTAAATCGCTCCAAAACTTTGTTCAACTCGTTCAGACGCATTTTGGAAACCATTTTCAGTCTCACCACCATTTGATCACAGGTACGAACACACAGAATCTTGGGAGGCTGAATATTCAAATGTCTAAATAGCTTAGAAACAAGTGCTGAGTAAAGAAGTTGGCCCATGTCTTTCACCATCGATCTATACATGTGAAATATGATAGTGTGTGGAAGAGAGACTTTTTGCCAGCGTTGATAGCATACATCAGCTTTGCTTGAAGTTGGAGACGTTAGTATTCGAAGTCGATTTTGGTCTAAGGCAATTGATCACGATTTTGTGAAGCAAAATAATTGAGGCATTCATCCTCAAGTACAAAATTCGGCCTCCGCCATTCCATCCCAAACAAGCTCTACCGTTGCACGACCAACAGACACACTAATTGATTGGAATGCTCCTCGCTCTACTCCAATCACATCAGACAATGTGTCCATATTAACTACATAGTCCTGATCTCGAACACTAAAAGAGAATCTATTTGCATCTAAGAAACTTAGATTAGAATAGAAATACGCAATAAGTTTTGGATGAGCCTCTGTTGTCTCAGAAAAAAATCGTTCAAGCTAAAGTAGAGTGAATTTCTCTCGCAACTTCACATTCAGAGAATCAAGAAAATCAAAGTCCACACTTCTTAGGTTAATCATCCCTCACTTTAGCAACTTAGAATAAAGTCATTTGTGTTCCTCAGAGCGAAACAAATCTATCTTTTTGCTTCGAATATTCACCGCAACACCCATTATAGGCTTAAAATGAGTGTATATCTTGTCATCATCATTTCCATATGGCTGACTAAGACCTCCAACACGTGGATCGCTTGGAATATTCGCAAATGCTCTTTCTGCCGACCCTGCAGGAGCAACTCCCAATCGTTCCATCGTTCGCAAAAAGTGGGTTTCATTTCGATACCCTTTATCTTTCAAAAATTCATCAATAAAATTCAAAGGAGTACCTCCCTCCTTCAAGGCAGAGTAAAGTTTAAAGGTAAAAGCGAGCTTTTGAGTTCTTACCGGTTATGCATCTTCAACAATTTCCTCCTCTCGATGATGAATATCCCGAGGTCTAGCTTGTGGAGATTGACGCGGTTGAGAATGTTGTGGACTCTGCTGCTGTCTTGAGATTCTTCTTCCTCGGTGAGATCAAAATGCATAGGACCCTCATGCACGTGTTGTGGTCCCCCTGTTCGCAAGCCTTGAAGATATTCTTTAGAAAGACATTCTCACAGTCTTTGAGAGATTCCAAACTCGTTTCGCAAGAAAGATGAAAACTTTGAGGATTAAACTAGAGAGTAAAAGAGAGAAGATGATGTTCTGTGCTTTCTAGGGTTTTTTTAGTAAAGCGAAAGAAAAAAAAAAGTATATAAAGCAATCGAAGAGAAGTATACAGAACGTCGTAAATAGATAATGCCTTTTCAAAAAAAATAACTTCCTTTTTGAAAATAGATAACTGTCATTTTAAAAGATAACTTCTTTTCGAAAAGGAATTATTGCAATAATCACGAATACTGGGGAAGATAACATCAATCAATTATAGATTAATAGACAAACGTACATTTTCGAGTTTTTAACCAAGAGATAAATTTCTAAAACAGAAATAACTTATAGCCGTGATTCTTGATCTCCTGAGTCTGAGCCTTTCTAGACTTTTTATCCCTGAGTCTAAACTTCTTTAGACTTTAAGATATTGAGTCTTGATCGAATAAAATCGAATTGACTTTTCTCCGCAGCTTTGTAAAAATGCCCGCTAGTTGATTCTTTGAGTCAATAAATTGAATCAAGAATTCTCCATTTTGAACATGGTCTCTAATAAAATGATGTCGAATCTCTATATACTTTGGTCTTGAATGAAGAATTGGATTCTTAGTGAGATTAATTGCGCTGGTGTTATCACATTTTGATCTCAATGCATGAGTCTTTGATTCCAAAGTCTTTTAACTGTTGTTTTATCCACAAGATTTGAGAACAACAACTTCCAAGAGTCACATACTTTGCTTCTCGTTGTTGAAAGAGCTACAATAATTTTCTTCCTTGAAAACCAAGATACTGTCGTGTTACCAAATAATTGACACGTGCCCGAGGTGTTTTTTCTATCAACTCTACATCCTGCCATGTCTGCGTCTGAATATCCAAGGAGAGTAAAATCTCCTTCTTTAGGATACCAGAGACCCAAAATTAGAGGTTGTTGCAACGTATTTGATAATGCGTTTTGCAGCACTTAGAAGAGATTCTATGGGATTTGATTGAAATATGGCACAAATACAAACACTAAACAAAATGTCAGGTCTAGAAGCAGTAAGATAAAGAAGTGAACCAATAATACTCCTGTATAGCTTCTGGTCAACTTTCTTTCCTCCTTCATCTTTGTCCAGCTTCAAGGAACTTGACATTGGTATATCAATCTTTTTGCAATTTTCCAATCTGAACTTTTTTACAAGTTCTTTAGCATATTTTTCTTGGTGAATAAAAGTTCCTTCTTTTAATTGTTTTACTTGAAGTCTGAGAAAGAAGGATAGTTCACCCATCATGCTCATTTCAAACTCATCCTGCATAGTCTTAGAGAATTTATTGCATAGATTTTCATTATGTGATCCAAAAATAATGTCATCAACATAGATTTGAACAAGTGAAAAGTTTTTGCTTTCTCTTTGATAAACAAGGTAGTGTCTACTTTACCTTTAACAAAGCCATTTTGAATTAAAAACTTACTTAACCTGTCATACCAAGCTCGAGGTGCTTGCTTTAAACCATATAATGCATTTTTCAGTCTAAATATAGAGTCTGGTTTCCTTGGGTCTTCAAAACCGAGAGGTTGTTCCACATAGACTTCTTCTTGGATAAGTCCATTTAGGAAAGCGCCTTTGATGTCCATTTGGAATAACCTGAAATTCTTATAACAAGCAAAAGCAAGTAATAATCTAATTACTTCTAACCTTGTTACATGTGCGTAAGTTTCATTATAGTCTATCCATTCTTCTTGTGTATATCATTTGGCAACGAGTCTTGCTTTGTTCCTTATGACTTTTCCTTTCTCGTTCATCTTGTTCTTGAAAACCCATTTAGCTCCAATGACAGATTTACCTTTTAGTTTAGGAGTCAATTCCCGACATCGTTGATACTGAATTGCCCGAGTTCTTCTTGCATAGCCTCAATCTAGCTTTCATCAGTTAAAGCTTCTTCTATGCTCTTGAGTTCTATTTCAGAAATAAGAGCTATAGTACTAAACTCTTCACGCCTTTTGGATCTTGTACGTATCCCTTCATCAATGTCACCAATAATGAGTTATTTGAGAAGACTAGACTTGTGCTTCCAGTTGCTGGTTGGTTTGTCAGACTGTTGATCTTTTTCTCCATTTGATTCTACAATGATCGTTCATTGATGGTCTTATGAAGTCTGAGCTGCTTCTGGTGATTTAGACTTTGTAGAGTCTTGAGCAGGTTCATATTCTTCAAGTTGAGTATGAATCAATTGATTTTGCATAAGGTCTTGAAATTTGACATTCATTGTTTCCTCCACATATTGAGTCTTTTTGTTGTATATTCTATAAGCCTTGCTGGTGGTTGAATATCCAAGGAAGATGCCTTCTTCTGATTTTTCTTCAAACTTACTAATTCGATCATTTGCATTTTTCAATATAAAACATTGACATCCAAATACATGAAAATAGGAAACAATTGGTTTCTTTCCTTTGAACAACTCATAGGGAGTTTTCTTCGAATAGGCCTTAAAAAGACTATTAATAGTATAATATGTTGTAGAAACTACTTCAGCTCAAAAATGAGAAGAAATGTTACTTTCAATTAAAAGTGTTCTAACCATTTCTTGCAACAATATATTATTCCTTTCCACAACTCTATTATGTTCTAGAGTGTATGGTGAGGATAACACATGCTGAAAGCCAGATTCATCATAGAATTTAGCAAAGTTTTGATTTTCAAACTCACCTCAATGGTCTATCCATATACTTGAAAAACACACCATTTTCTCATTTTGAACTTTCTTAGCAAATTTTATAAAATAAGAAAATATTTCAGACTTACTTGCCATGAAATATAGCCAAGTAAATCGTGAATAATCATCCACTATTACTAGGCAATATTTTTTACCTCTAATACTCTGGGTTTTGGTTGGTCCAAAAGAGATCCATATGCAAGAGCTGCAGCACACGATTAGTGGAAACTTGATTTATTGGTTTGAAAGAATTTCTAACATGTTTTCCCAATACACACGGTGTGCATAACTCAGATTTTCGGTATGTCAAGTTGGGTAGTCTACGAACAAGCTTCTTCGCAGAGATCTTGGCTATTTACTTCATGTTGATGTGGCCAAGTTTTCTATGCCAGAGATTTGCTTCCTCTTAAATTGAAATTAGACATTGGGATTTTTCTGGTTTGATATCCAAGAGATATATATTTCAATGTCTTCGCCCCGTGAATGTCTGAGAGGAGTCTTTACTGGTTCCTAAATATATTCCTTCTTGAAAGTTGATTTTATAACCTGTGTCGCACAGTTGGCTGATACTCAGCAAGTTGTAGTTGAATCCTTCCATTAAGGAAACGTTACGATTGTGAGACTTCTAATCTTTACGGTTCCGTATCCCACAATTCTGCCTTTGCTATTTCTGCCAAAAGAAACTTTTACACCATTAACTTGCATAAGCTTTAAGAAACAACTTGAGTCTCCTGTCATATGTCTTGAGCATCCACTATCCAAATACCATTTAACCTTCTTCTTTTTTATAGTGACCTGCATTTAAAAAAGAAACTCAAGTTTTCTTTGGTACCCACACTTTCTTGGGTCCAATGGAGTTAGTGCAATATACGCTCTTTGCCCAAACTTTCTTAACGGGTTTCCAAACCATAGGACATTCTTTCTCAAAATGTTCTGAGCTGTTGCACTTAGAACATCTAAGAGTACTATGGCCTACAGGTTTCACAAAGACTTTTTGAAAATGATTTATAGAAAAATCTTTTGTAGGTGTTTGTTTAATTCTTTCATTTACTTTCAGAAAATCAATTAGAGAGATGGTCTCAGCAGTCATTCCTAAGCCTGGTTTGTTAATGTAAGGTCTTTGTGTTGAAAGAATCTTTTCTAATTTTTCAGAACCTATAGAAAACCTTTTTGAAATACTTGAAATATCATTTTTCAAAAGTTCATTTTCTTTCGAAAGAGAGTCTGCATTTTCTTTCGAAAGAGAGTCTGCATTTTCTTTCAAAGTAATGACACTTTTATCTAAATTTTTGACCTTTTCTTTCCAAACAATCTCCTGTTGTTTCAGTGCAAAATTTTTCATTTTTAGTTTGGAAATCCTTTTGAGAGAGGTTTTGAGACTAAGACACAGTTCATCAATATATTTAGAAATTTTAGTATAAATTTTCAAATCACTTACCTCGATTTCACTTTATTAGAGTCCGAGTCTGTCTCATAGTCTGAATTTGATTATAATTGTGCCATTAGACAAATATTATGATAATCATCATCACTCTCTTCACATTCGGTATCACTCAAAGTTTTTGCTTTGAGAGCATTTCTGTATTTTTCATCTTTTCCTTTCTTTTTCTTCAGTAAGGGACAATTAGGTCTGATGTGTCCCTTTTTCTTATATTCAAAACAAATCACATCTTTATTGGATTCATCGTCCATAGCTGATTTATTTTGAAACTTTTGAGAGCTTTGTTTCTTCCAATTGAATCTTCTTCCCTTTTTGTTCAGCTTTCTGAATCTTCTTATCATGAAAGCAAGCTCTTCATCGTCCATATCGTTTTCAGAATTTGTAACATTAGAATCATCATTAGATTTTAATGCAATAGATTTTTTACCTTTGGGATCTTCATTTTCATTGATTTGCTCCACTTCATAAGACTGAAGAGTGCCAACTAATTCGATAACGGAGAGTGGCATGATTCTTTGTGTTTCCTTATTGATGTCTTTACATGATTCCAATTTTTGGAAAGTCCACGCAGTAATTTGTTAACCTTCATGGGTCCAGAGATTGGTTGACCTTGATACTCAAGACCATTCACAATTTCTAGAAAACGACTAAACATGCTAGTGCTAGATTCTCCCGGTTTCATCTTGAATGTTTCATATTGACCGAGCAGAATATTGATTCTGGTTTCTTTTACTCGATCAGTCCCTTCATAGGTGATGTGCAGTTTATCCCAGACTTCTTTAGTTGTTTCACAAGAAGATATTTTGTTATATTCAGTAGGAGAGAATGCACAATATAAAGAATAAATTGCTTTTGTATCAAGAACTTGTCTCTTAGTTATCTCTTCTTGAGTCATCTCTCTGAACTCAACAGCTTCTTTTCCTTTTTTTGAGACTGTTGTACTTTTAGGAATGATTCCTTTGTCTACTACATCCCATTCAAGAGGGTCTTTCGATCTTAGGAATGCCTTCATCTTGTTTTTCCATATACTATATTCCTTCCCATCAAAGTAAAGCAGTCCGGTGTTGCTTTGCCCTTCAACCAAACTTGGAGCCAACATACTAGTAATGGATTGTTAACTCAAGTAAAAACACTTCAATTTAAATGCGTACACAGGTTCGATACTAATTGAAAATGCTAGTACGAGTACCTAAAGGGGATGAATAGGTGCAAAAGTAAACTTTTGAGAAGTATAATGTAAAACTTTACTTTTAACTTGAGTCTGTTTAATAGTAGACTTTAAAAAGAAAAGAGACTCTAACAATTAAGTAAAATTACGAGCAAAGTAAAAAGAGTTTAGAGAAGAGAATAAGAACACAAGGTTTATAGTGATTCGGCTTAATCCAAGCCTACGTTCACTCTCCCGCACTGACAGCCCACCGGCTAGATTTCACTATGAATCAAAAGAGTCGTTATAGTATCGCGTCCTTGATTCCACGGTATAGAGATTCTGCTACACGTCCTCAAGGTCTCACAAATGTATAAACTCTATTTTGAGTACAAGTTTACGCTCAACAATTGAATTGGCAAAGAACATGGAGTTTTAGACTTTGAAATATATCTATCATGTACCCATCGAATAACTAGAGCGTCTTCCTTATATACTCCTTCATGCTTTCATAACCGTTGGCACTTTCCAAAGGAGTTCTTCCAATCTACCCGTTGGACAGAATCAATTAAGGAGATCTCGAGTTACTTAAGGAATATGACGATAGCCCACCAATCATGTTCGCCCATACAATCAAGATCTAGGTTTCCATAATTAGAACATTCCAAGTATGCTTCACCATTCAACGGATCCAAATTACCCGAATTAAATTCAAGAATAATAGGTTCCAAGATATTATATCCATCCATGAGATCTTCTTTAGTCGATCAAATCAAATCCTTAAAGAAATACCTAATTCTGAATAAGACTTCTTCGATGGTCTAGAAACCTGTCAATAAAGGTAGACTTTGAGTCTTGAGTCTCGACGGTCCGGCGTTCTTCAGAATTTGACGAAAGAGTCTGCAAGCCTTCAGACTAGATTGATGGAAATGTTTTGTCAGCTTCAAAACAAATACGGAAGTTTTCTCCAACTCATTTCACTTCATTTCAATGCTCTCTGTCTGGGTTCTGCATATATCGACTCACAACTCTCACTGCTTGTGTAATGTCTAGTCTCTTGCTCAACATGGTATATATCAAACTCCCCATTGTTGATGCATATGGAACTATCGCCATCTCATCTTTCAAAGCCTCAGTGCTCGGACATATATCCTTGGAAAGTTTGAAGTGACCCGCTAGAGGAGTTGCAACTCGTTTTGTCTTGTCCATGTTAAATCTCTTTAACACATTGTTCACATAGTCTTCTTGCGACAGCCATAATTTCTTATTTTTCCTATCCCGGATGATTTTCATGCCTAAAATATTCTTGGCCTCTCTCAAGTCTTTTATAGCAAACTGTGATAATAACATCTTATTCATTTCTATGATTCTCTTCATATTGGAATTAGCCACTAGTATGTCATCCACATATAAAGAGAGATACACAATGTCACAATCATCATACTTGTGAAAATAAACATAGTGATCAGACTCATAGTGTGCAAATCTTTTTTCTTTCATGAAACCATCAAATTTTAGGTATCATTACCACGGAGCTTGTTTCAAGCCATACAAGCTTTTCTTTAAGCGAAATACCATGTGCTCCTTACCTTTGACTTTAAAACCCTTAGGTTGTGCCATGTATAGTTCTTCATTTAAGTCACTGTGTAAAAATGCTATTTTTACGTCTAACTGCTCAAGATGAAGATCCTCCACTGCAATTATACTCAGCAAAACTCTAATTAAGGTCATTTTCATTACGGGTGAAAATGTCTCGAGTAGTCAGTCCCTTCTTTTTTGAGAAAAGCCATTGACTACAAGTCTCGCATTGTATCTAATACTACAATCTGCTTAATTCTTAATCATGTACACCTATTTGTTTAATAAAGCTTTTTTACTTGTGGGTAACTTGGTCAACTTCCAAGTTTTTTTTTTCTAAAGTAATGAGCTCATCTTGTCTTTCATAGCACACTCCAACTGCAAGTGAGACGTGTTTACCTTTCCCTCATTATAAGTCTCCAGTTCCCCTGAATCTGTATATAAGACATGGCTCAAAACAGTATTAGCTGATGGATCAAAAATTACTTTTGGCTTTCTCACACACGTAGACCTCCTCAATACTGATATTGCTAGTATGAGTACCTAGAGGGGGGTGAATAGGTATATAAAAGATTTTTTTTCGATAATTGCGCAATACTAGACAGTTGATGGATTTGAGACAAACGATAATCAAAGTAAGACTGAGAGAAGAGAAAATTGAACACGCGGTTTATAGTGGTTCAGCTTATATCAAGCCTACGTCCACTCTTCTTCACTGATAGCCTATTGGCTGGATTCCACTATGAACAAAAGAGAAGTTACAGCACAGCTTTGCCTTGATTCCATAGTGTAGATGTTCTACCACACCTCCTCAAAATTTCTCACAAATATAGACTCTCTTTTGTATACAAGTATTCGCTCAAAGGAATTGTCTAAACAAAAAGAAGCTTCAGACTTTGGAATTCTTCTATCGCGCACACCTTGAACAACTAAGACCGTCTTCCTTATATACTCCTTTATGCCATCATACCCGTTGGCACTTACCAAAGGAATTCCTCCAATCTACCCGTTGGACGAAATCAATTAGGAAGATTGTTCAAGCTATTAAAGGAACGTGTTGATAGCCCATCAATCATGTTCGCCCATACAATCAGGATCTCGGTTTCCATAAGCAGAACATTTCAATAATATTTAGGCAATCACCGGCTCTTCAATTATCGAGTCAATCTTCGATCAATCAAAGGACTCCGTTATGTCTTCTCCAGCCACGAGATCTTCTCCAGTTGATAAGGTTAAATCCTTAATGAAACATTCAGTTCTGGATAACTTTTCTTCAACGGATTAGAGACTGTCAATGATGATAGACTTTGAGTCTTGAGTATGACTGTCCGGAGGTCTTCAGACTTTAAACAGCAGAGTCTGCAAGCCTTCAGACTAGACTGATTGAAACGTTTTGTCAACTTCAAAACACTTCAAGAAGATTTCTCCAACAATCTCCCCCTTTTTGATGGTGACAAAACTTCCCTGCAGATTTGGATAACTTTGACCTGCAAAACATTTCTCAAACACATATGCATATCTTATAGAGATACATGGCTAAATGAATAACACTAGAATATGCAACCACAGAAAATAGGTTAGTCTTGTATACGATAAAGACATCCATAAGATATCAATACTAGTTAATAGAAGTAGTCAAGTCCAAGTCTAGTTCAGGTTCTCATCCGACACAAAACAAAGTCAAACGAGTTCAAACAACAAAACAATCCAACAAACAGTTAAAAGTTTAATGATTGAAAGTTTGTTCAAATCTTGCATCTCTCCCCCTTTTTATCAACATTAAAAAGGATGAGATGAAGTCAAGATTGCTTGGGAATGCGAACAAGATGGAAATCTTCCATAGACTGAACGATGCCTTCCAACCTTTTCAAGTCTTCCTTCAGTTGTGCAATCTCTTCACCCTTGGCATTGGCCTGAATCTGAACATAGAGGGCTTGGATCTTATCATTCAATGAACATGAAGAAACTTGACCCGCATTCTGCAAGTTTTGAACCTCGCATCCCAAGGCATAAATTTGACCTCGCATATCCAAGAGAATATCCATGATTCTGCAAAAATCTGCTCCATTATCGATCCCGAGTACTTGCTTCGGCTCGATCGATGGAGTAAATGCAGACGATGGTAGATCAGCATAATCTCGTATGTTTGGCGATGAAACTTCACGACCTTCCTCTGAAACCGAGAGGCATAAACATCCTCTCGGGTCCGCCGGTGAGCGATCGACTCCTTCACTTGCATCAGGATATGAAGACTTCACTCTTTTCTCCTGATCTCCCCTGTTTCCATGCCTACATGTGGAGAAGAGTGTTCCTCAGGTTCTCCTTCTTCTCTTCTTTCTTCTTTAGGTCTTTCCTCCTCTGCTTCTTTTTCAGCTTCTCTTTCTTCTTCTTCCTTCTCCTCTACTTCTTTTGTCATTTGTTCCGATTCTTTCTGTGGAACAGGACGACTTAAATTCTTCAAAGCCAATGCAGAGATGGTGATGTCTTCCTCATCATCTTCATCCTCAACGAGGAGAGCTCTTCTTCTCTTGGATGGAGCAACCATGGGCTCCTTCCCTTTTCTTTTGGCTGCGAAGAGATTTGATGAGATTTGGCAGAGTCTTCTCCTTGAATTTCTCCAACTCCTTGCTCGGTTCCTTGGATGCATTTTGGTCACCATTTTCAGTCTTACCACCATATGATCGCATGGTCGAATACAAAAGATTTGTGGAGGCTGAATATTCAGATGTCTCGAATAACTTCGTAACAAGGCTTGGGTAAGGGAGTTGACCTCGTCCTTCATCATTGCTCTATACATGTGAAACATAACAGTGTGAGGGAGAGAAAACATTTTCCCAAATAGAATGGCATACATCAGCTTGGCCTCTGAACTTGAGACATCAGTCTTGGAAGTTGATTTCGGTCGAAGGCAATTAATCACAATCTTGTGAAGCAAGATGTTGAATGCACTCATCCTTAAGTAGGTGATCTTTTCATCTGTTCTCCCGTCCTTCACCGTTCAAGTGTGGCCCGAGCAATGGAAACTTTGATTGGTTGATATCTTCCTCTTTCAACTTCTAACACATCTACCAGCATATTCATATCCACTACATAGTCTTGGTCTTTAACGCTAAAAGAGAATCTATTCGCATCCAAAAAGCTAAGATTTGAATAGAAGTATGCAGTTAATTCAGCATAGGCCTCTGTAGTGTCAGAGCAGAACTTTTCAAGTCGAAGATAACTGAACTTTTCCCTCAAGTTCACATTCACAGCATCCAGAAAATCAAAATCCACACTCCCTGGGTTTATTGCCCCACGCTTCAGCAATTTCGAGTACAGATCCTTTTGCTCATTTGATCTGAACAAATCTCCCATTTTTCCTTGATTTTCAACCGCAACACCCATTTTCGGTTGAAATTGACTGTACAATTTGTCATCATCATTCCCATCTACAGGATTCGGCCCCCAGTCACGAGGATCACTTGGGATATTTGCAAGGGTTTCCTCAGCCACCCATTTTCGAGCAATTCCCAAACTTTCCATTTTTCGCGAAAAGATATATTCGTTCCCATGTCCTTTGTCTTTAAGAAAATCATCAATGTAGTTCAAAGGAGTACGAATTCCTTTTAAGGCACGATATAGCTGGTAAATATAAGCGGGCTTTTGAACTCCTACGGTGCTGCATCCTCGATGATTTATTCCTGTTGTTAATGATCAACGCCTTGAGGACTAGATGGAGGAGAATGACGCTGCTGAGAATGTTGTGGGCTCGCTTGCTGTTTTGGAGTCACTTCTTCTTCAGTAAGATCGAAGTGCGTAGGCCCCTCACTCATTCGCCGTGGTCCCTTGCTTGCGATTCTCTAAGACTTTCTTGAAGATGACATATTTCTCAGTTTTTTTGGAAGATTCCTTGCTTGACTTTCCCAGGAAAGATGACAACTTTTTGAAGATTAAACAAAGAAGACAAATGGGAATGGAGGATCGATGCTTTCTAGGGTTTTTGAGAGTAAAGTGATGAGGAATCGACAGTGCACGATCGGTTAAAAAGAGGGATAAACGAACCGTCACAAAGGAAATAAAAAAAATGTCTTTTCAAAATAACTGTCTTTTTCCGTAAAAATAGCTATTTAAAAAATAACTTCCTTTTTGAAAATGAAACGATGCAATAATTATGCCAATTAAATATAGCAACAATTTAAACACAGTCTGACGATCGTACCTTTTCAAGATGAGATTCAAGAGAGAAAGACTTACAGTCTGACGGTCGTACCAAGACTATCTTAAAGATAAAGTCTTATAAGTCTGAGTCTGAAAGTCTTTAGACTTTGATATCCTCATACCTCAAAATGTTGAGTCTGGAACGGATAGATTCAAATTGATTTTTCTCCAAAGGCTTTGTGAATATATCCGCCAGTTGATTCTTTGAGTCAACAAATTGAATTGAAACATCTCCATTTTGAACATGGTCTCTAATAAAGTGATGTCGAATCTCTATATGCTTTGCTCTTGAATGGAGAATTGGATTTTTGGTGAGGTTGATAGCGCTGGTGTTGTCGCAATTAATCTCCGTGTATGAGTCTTCAATTTCAAAGTCTCTTAGCTGTTGTTTTATCCATAGAATTTGCGAACAACAGCTTCCAAGGGCTACATACTCTGCTTCTGTTGTTGAAAGAGACACGGTGCTTTGTTTCCTTGAAAACCAAGACACACCTACTTCCAAGCAAGTTCTACTTTTCCAAGCAACCGGCAAGTTCCCGAAAGTGCTCTTTCTATCAACTCAAACACTCAACAAAATGCAGAAGCCCAATGATGCCAGATTTCTTCCCTTCTTCATCTTTGTCTATCTTCAAAGAACTTGACATCGAATATCCTTTTGACAAGATTAAAGTCTCCCTTGTTAGGATACCAAAGACCGATGCTTGATGATGAAGCAACGTATTTAATGATGCGTATTTAATAATGTCATCCACATATATTTGAACAAGTAAGAAACTTTTGTTTTCCTTTTTGATAAATAAAGTTGTATCTACTTTACCTTTGACAAAACCATTTTGTATTAAGAACTTACTTAATCTGTCGTACCAAGCTCGAGGTGCTTGCTTTAAACCATACAAAGCCTTTTCAGTCGAAGACTCGAGTCGCTTCTTTGGGTCTTCAAACCCTGGTGGTTGTTCCACATAAACTTCCTCATGGATAAATCCATTTAGGAATGCGCTTTTGACGTCTATTTGGAATAACCTGAAATTCTTATAACAAGCAAACGCAAGTAATAGTCAAATAGCTTCTAACCTTGCTACTGGTGCGTAAGTCTCATCATAGTCTATTCCTTCTTCTTGCGTATATCCCTTGGCCATGAGTCTTGCTTTGTTTTGTACGACTTTTCATTTCTCATTCATTTTGTTTCTGAACACCCATTTAGCTCCAATAATAGTTTTACCTTTTGGTTTGGATGTCAATTCCCAGACATCATTAATGTTGAACTGTCTGAGCTCTTCTTGCATAGCTTCAATCCAGCTTTCATCAGATAAAGCTTCTTCTATGCTCTTTGGTTCAATTTTAGAAACAAGAGCTACAGCACTAGACTCTTCTCCCCTTTTTGATCTGGTGCGAATTCCTTCATTAATTTCGCCGATAATAAGATCTTTGGGATGACCGGACTTATGCTTCCGCATTACTTGTTGATTTGTCTGGTTGATGATCTCTCTCTTTGTTTGGATCTTCACGAACAACCTAACGCTGGTTTTCCAGTGTCTGAGATGCTTCTTGAGTTGTAAGCTTTGGAAGGTTCAGTGCGAGTTCGGACTCTTCTTGATGAGTCGACTTGATTCATCTTACGTTGAGTCTTGAAATTTGACATTCATTGACTCCTCCACAGACTGGCTCTTCTTGTTATAGACTCTGAAGGCTTTGCTTGATGTAGAATATTCAAGGAAGATACCTTCATCTGCTTTCCCAAAATACATGGAGTGCATGGATCAGTCTTTTGATAAGGTAATTTGGGTAGTCCTCGAACAAGCTGCTTTGATGAGATTTTGGCTAATTGCTTCATGTTGACATGACCAAGCTTTCTATGCCATAAGCTTGCTTCGTCTTGAATTGAGATAAAACATTGCGATTCATTTGGTTTCACATCCGAAGATAGATGTTTCCATGTCTTCGACCCATGAAAGATTGAGTAGAGTCTTTTTCTCGATTCTAGAACATATTCCTTCTTGAAAGAAGATCTTGAAACCAGTATCACACAATTGACTAATGCTGAGAAGATTGTAATTGAGTCCTTCCACTAAGGAAACATTACTTATTGTGAGATTTCCAATTTTCACAGTTCCAAATCCCACAATACTTCATTTGTTGTTTCCTCCAAATGAAACTTTTCCACCATTTACTTGAGCAAGCTTTATAAAACAATTTGAGTCTCCTGTCATGTGTCTTGAGCATCCACTGTCAAGATACCACTTTACATTTTTCTTGACGGTGACCTGCATTTAAAATAAAGTCTCAAGCTTTCTTTGGTACCCAAACTTTCTTGGGTCCTTTGGTGTTAGTAACATAAGGAGTATTAGCCCATATTTTCTTAACAGGTTTCCAAACCTTAGGACACTCTTTTTCAAAGTGATCCGGACTGTTGCATTTTGAACATCCGAGAGCATTTCTACCTGCGGATTTTACAAAAACTTTCTTGAAGTGATTTTTATAAGCCTCTCTCGAGAGTCTTTTCTTAATTCTTTCTTTTACTTTAGGAAAATCAATCAAGGGAATTGTTTCTGCTGTCATACCTAGACCGGACTTATTGAAGTAAGGTCTTTGAGCTGAAAGAATTTTTTCAAGTTTTTCAGGCCCTATTGAGAATTTCTTTGAAATATTTGATAAGTCAGTTTTTAAAAAAACATTTTCTTTTAAAAGATAATTTTCATTTTCTTTAAGAGTGGAAACAATCAAGTCTAGACTTTTAACTCTTTATACTAAAACATTTTCCTTTTGTTTTAGAGCTGAGTTTTCCTTTTTCAGTTCGGAAATTCTTTTGAGAGAAGTCTTAAGACTAAAACACAGTTCATCAAGGTATTTAGAAACTTTGACAGGAATTTTAAAATTACTTGCCTCAAATTCACTGTCTAAGTCTGATCTAGAGTCTCGAGTCGATTGTGCCATCGACATAGATTGGCATATTCATTATCACTTTCTTCACACTCGTATCACTCCCGTTTTCGGCTTTGAGAGATTTTCAAAAAATTTCAGCTTTTCCTCTCTTCTTCTTCAGAAGAGGACAGTTGGGTCTGATGTGTCCATTTTTCTTACATTCAAAGCAGACTACATCTTTGTTTGGTTCCTCATCATCAACAGACTTGGTCTGCTGTCTTTGAAAGCTTTGTTTCTTTGAGTTGAACCTTCTTCCTTTTCTATTCAGTTTTCTGAATCTTCTTATCATGAGAGCAAGCTCCTCATCGTCCATATCATCTTCAAAATCTGTATCATTAGAATCATCATTTGATTTTAATGCAATGGATTTCTTACCTTTTGGATCTTCATCTTCATTGATCTGTTCCACTTCATAAGACTGAAGAGTTCCAATAAGCTCGTCAACAGATAGTGGCATAATTCTTTGCATCTCTCTTATCGAAGTCTTTATGTGATTCCAATCCTTTGAGAGTCCACGCAGTAGCTTGTTTACCTTCATGGGATCAAAAATTGGTTGACCTTGATTTTCAAGACCATTCACAATATCTGTATAACGACTAAACATGTCAGTTATAGATTCTCCTGGTTTCATTCTGAAGGCTTCGTATTGACCGAGAAGAATGTTGAATCTTGTTTCCTTCACTCGATCTGTTCCTTCATAGGTGATATGCAATCTGTCCCAAACTTCTTTTCTGTAACACAAGAAGATATTCTATTATATTCAGTTGGTGACAAAGCACAATATAAGGAGTAAATTGCTTTTGCATCGAGTGCTTGTCTCTTGATTATCTCTTCCTGAGTCATTCCGCTGGTCTCATCAGTTTCTTTCCCTCTTTCAGAGACTGATGCAATTGTAGGAGTAATTCATTTTTCTACAACGTCCCATTCCAAAGGATCCTTTGATCGTAGGAAAGCTTTCATCTTGTTCTTCCAGATGTTGTAATCCTTTCCATCAAAGTAGGGTGGTATGGTATTGCTTTGCCCTTCCATCAGCCCACAGTGCAGATACTAGCCATGGATCTTTTACTACGAGTAAAACATTTCAAATAAAGTAAGTACACGAGCTCGATACCAATTGATATTGCTAGTATGAGTACTTAGAGGGGGGTGTATAGGTATATAAAAGATTTTTCTTCGATAATTGCACAATACTAGACAGTTGATGGATTTGAGACAAGCGATAATCAAAGTAAGACTGAGAGAAGAGAAAATTGAACACGCGGTTTATAGTGGTTCGGCTTATATCAAGCCTACGTCCACTCTTCTTCACTGACAGCCTATTGGCTGGATTCCACTATGAACAAAAGAGAAGTTACAGCACAGCTTTGCCTTGATTCCATAGTGTAGATGTTCTACCACACCTCCTCAAGATTTCTCACAAATATAGACTCTCTTTTGTATACAAGTATTCGCTCAAAGGAATTGTCTAAACAAAAAGAACCTTCAGACTTTGGAATTCTTCTATCGCGCACACCTTGAACAACTAAGACCGTCTTCCTTATATACTCCTTTATGCCATCATACCCGTTGGCACTTACCAAAGGAATTCCTCAAATCTACCCGTTGGACGGAATCAATTAGGAAGATTGTTCAAGCTATTAAAGGAACGTGTTGATAGCCCATCAATCCTGTTCGCCCATACAATCAGGATCTCGGTTTCCATAAGTAGAACATTCCAATAATATTTAGGCAATCACCGGATCTTCAATTATCGAGTCAATCTTCGATCAATCAAAGGACTCCGTTATGTCTTCTCCAGCCACGAGATCTTCTCCAGTTGATAAGGTTAAATCCTTAACGAAACATTCAGTTCTGGATAACCTTTCTTCAATGGATTAGAGACTGTCAATGATGATAGACTTTCAGTCTTGAGTCTGACTGTCCGGAGGTCTTCAGACTTTAAACAGCAGAGTCTGCAAGCCTTCAAACTAGACTGATGGAAATTTTTTGTCAACTTCAAAACACTTCAAGAAGATTTCTCCAACAAATACAAGTACTTCAGGGTTGTTAGTTTGCTCCGAATCACTACATTCCTCTTGAACTACCTCTTCATTGATAATAGGCTCATCTTGAACCTCTCTTTCAAGTGCACTTTGATCTACTGGAAACATCTTCATGGGCATTGTGTCTAATTCAACATATTCTGGTTGTACTACCTTCTCATGCTCTGTCTGACAATCCTTGTACATCTTTTCTTAATGGAATACCACATTCCAATTGCAGATGATTTTGTTATTCTCATAATCCTAAAGCCTATAACCATACTCGTCACCACTGTATCCAATAAAGACACACTTTTGGGACTTAGCATCAAGCTTTTTCCTATCCTCTTTATCAATTAAAGCATATGCAATACAACCAAACACCTTTAAAATCTGAATAATTAATCTTTTTACCTTACCGACATTCTTGTGGTACTTCTCCATCCAATGCACTAGATGGACTTCTATTGATACTGCATCAATTATGGTAGCCCATAAGTGTAGCAGGAGACTCGCGTGTAGCCTCATGCATCTCGCACGTTCTAGAATAGTCCTGTTAATCCTTTAAGCTAAATCGTTCTCTTGAAGAGTTCTAGGAATAGGTTAAATATATGTCTTCTTGACTCAAATATTCTACAAATTTGTTACTCGTGTATTTACCACTATTATCAGATTTCATAGCTTTAATCTGGTAACCTGTTTCTTTTTCTATAATGGTCTTCCACATTCTGAACATCTCGAACACTTTTGATTTTTCTCTAAGAGTATAGACCCAAGTCTTCCTTGTCACAATATCAATGAAGGTGATAAAATATCTCTTACCACCATAAGAGAGTTCCTAAGCAGGTCCCTATATATCAATATGAACCAACTCTAGCTTCTGGCCTTTATTTGGTCGTCCATTCAATTGAAAACTAACAACTTTCTATTTTCCATAAATACAACTCTCACAAAAATCCAACTCAACTTTTTGCAAACCTAGAAGTAATTTCCTTAAGTGTAACTACTTTACACATTTTTCATCAAGATGTCCATATGATAATGCCAAAGAGTAGACAAATTACCTGTAGCAATTGTAGTTGTAACCATATCACTAATATTGTCTCATTGGAGAAGGTAAAGTGTACATGTATGCTTTCCTTTGCTACTACTCTTGCCCCTGAGGTTATCTTCCATTCTCCACATCCAAAAGTTGTTACCAAACCTTCTTGGTTAAGTTTACTAATTGAAATTAGATTTTTTTTTTTTATAATTCCGGAATATGTTTATTTTCACGCAAAACTAGACATCCTCTATTTGAGATGTTCACAGTCATAGTTCCTTTCCAATCAATGGGACACATGTGGCCATTTCCCACAACCACTTGTCCGAAATCTCCATCGGCATAATCATCAAATATGTCTCTTTGCGAGGTACAATAAAAAGAAGCACCATAATCAATAAACCATTTATCTATTGTCAAGTCAAACCCTGCAGACAAACATAAGTTATCTAGCAAAGATTCATCGCTAACCATATTAGCTTCTTGATTCTCATCTTGTTGCTTCTTTTTATAGGCTTCACAATGAAACCACCGGTGTCCGGTTTTGTGACAAAACCAACACTCATCTTTTGTAACTTGTCTCTTACCCCTTGATTGCGATTTGCCACGTCCGCTGAATTTTCCTTTACTTTTATTTCTTCCACAGTTCTCCACTGCAAGTGTCGTTGAAGATGTAGATGCAAAAAAATTATCTCCACTTGAAACTTTCCTTAGCATCTCTTCATCCATGATACTACTCACAGCATCATCAAGAGTTAAATGATCCTTCACGGTGCTCAAAATTCACTGCACTGCGGTATTGTAGTTTTCTGGAAGAGAACATAAAAATAAATAAAGCTTGAAGCTTCATATCTAAATTTATGCTTGCGGAATGCAATTGACCTGTGACCTACATAAAACTATTAATATGCTCTGCCACAGAACCTCTATCAGATAACTTCATATTAACCAGTTTCTTCAACAAAAATACCCGATTTGATGTGGATAGCTTCTCATAAATATTCGTTAGAATATCCATGGCTTCTTTTGTAGTTTTTGCTTTCACAATGTGGTACCTTATCTTTTTTGTCAACCCTAGATGAATCGCACCTAATGCCTTTCAATCAAGAATTTTCCATCCGGCTTTTGCTATTAGATCTATTGGAGAAAACTTCCTTATTTGTTTTGAAGCTGACAAAACATTTCCATCAGTCTAGTCTGAAAACTTGCAGACTCTTTCATCAAAGTCTAAAGATCGCCAGACCTCTAGACTCAAGATTCAAAGTCTGCCATCATTGATAGTTTCTAGACCGTCAAAGAAGACTTATCCATAATCAAGTATTTCTTTAGGGATTTGATTCGAGTGGCCAAAGAAAATCTTACTGCTGGAAATAACATCTCAAGATCTTTTATTCGTTTTGAAGTCAATTCGAATAATTTGAATCCGTTGATTGGCGAAGTATACTTGGAAGGTTTTACTTATGGAAACATAGATCCTGATTGTATGGGTGAGCAAGATTGATGGGCTATCATCACATTCCTTAAATAACTCGAGATCTCTCTAATTGATTCTGTCTAACGGGTAGATTGGAAGAACTCATTTGGAAGGTATCAACGCTTATGTAGGCATGAAGGAGTATATAAGGAAGACACTCTAGTTATTTGAGAGAGTGCGTGATAGATAAATTCCAAAGTCTGAAACTCCTTGTTTTTTGCTGATACAATTGTTGAGCGTAAATTTGTACTCAAAAGAGAGTTTAGATTCTTGTGAGACCTTGAGGAAGTGTAGCAGAGTCTCTACACCGTGGAATCAAGGATGTGATACTATAACAACTCTTTTGATTTATAGTGAAATCTAGCCGATGGGCTGTCAATGCGGGAGAGTGGATGTAGGCTTGGATTAAGTTGAACCACTATAAACCTTGTGTTCTTATTCTCTTCCCTGAACTCTTTTACTTTGTTCATTGCTCTATTTAATTGTTAAAGTTTGATTCTTTCTGCAAAGTCTATTGTCAACCAGACTCTGATTAAAAGGAAAAAAATTATACTATATTTTGCAAAATTTTCCTTTGCACCTATTCATCCCCTTCTAGGTGCTCATACTAGCTCTTTCAATTGGTATCAGAGCCTGTATACTCATTTGAATTGAAGTGTTTTTACTTCAGAGTTAACGATCCATGGCTAGTATGTTGGCTCCAGGTTTGGTAGAAGGGCAAAGCAAGACCAAACCGCCTTATTTTGATGGAAATGAATACAACATATGGAAAAACAAGATGAAGGCATTTCTAAGATCAAAAGATCATTTGGAATGGGATGTGGTAGACAAAGGAATCATTTCTAAAGCTACAATAGTCTTAGAAAAGAGAAAAGAAGCTATTGAGGCTAGCGTGATGACACAAGAAGAGATATCCAAGAGACAAGCTCTTGATGCAAAATCAATTTATTCCTTATATTGTGCATTATCTCCTACTTAATATAATAGAATATATTCTTGTGAAATAGCTAAAGAAGTTTGGGATAGGCTGCACATCACCTATGAAGGAACTGATCGAGTGAAAGAAACCAGAATCAATATTCTACTTGGTCAATATGAAGCCTTCAAGATGAAACTAGGAGAAACTATCACTGACATGTTTAGTCGTTTTATAGAAATCGTGAATGGTCTTGAGTATTGAGGTTAACCAATCTCTGGACCCATGAAAGTCAACAAACTGCTGCGTGGATTTTCAAAAGATTGGAATCACATAAAGACCTGAATAAGGGAGACACAAATGATCATGCCACACTCCGTTGATGAATTGGTTGTCACTCTTCAGTCTTATGAAGTGGAGCAAATCAATGAAGATGAAGATCCTAAAGGTAACAAATCCATTACTTTAAAATCTAATGATAATTCTGATGTTACAGATTCTGAAGACGATATGGATGATGAAGAGCTTGCTCTCATGATAAGAAGGTTCAGAAAACTAAACAAAAAGGGAAGAAGATTTAATTGGAAGAAACAAAGCTCTCAAAAGGTTCAAAATAAATCAGCTGAGGATGATGAATCCAATAAAGATGTGATTTGTTTTGAATATAAGAAAAATGGACACATCAGATCCAATTGTCCCTTGCTGAAGAAAAAGAAAGGAAAAACTGAGAAGTACATAAATGCTCTCAAAGCATAAACTTGGAGTGATACCGAATGCAAAGAGAGTAATGATGATTATGCTAATATTTGTCTAATGGCACAATCAGAATCAGATTCAGACTTTGAGACAGACTCAGATTCAGACACTGAAATCGAGGTAAGTAATTTAAAAATTCCTACTAAAGTCTCTAAATATATTGATGGACTGTGTCTTAGTCTTAAAACCTCTCTCAAAATGATTTTTGAACTAAAAAGGGAAATATTTGCACTGAAGCAACAAGAGACTGTTTGGAAAGAAAAATTCTAAAACTTCGATAAAAGTTTTATTACTCTGAAATAAAATGCAGACTCTCTTTCAAAAGAAAATACACTTTTGAAAAACGATATTTCAAGCATTTCAAAAAGATTTTCTATAGGATATGAGAAATTGGAAAATATTCTCTTAGTTCAAAGACCTTATTTTAATAAATCAAGTTTGGGAATCACTACTGAAACCATCCCTCTAATTGATTTTCCAAAAGTAAAGGAAATGATCAAACAAAGACCTACAAAAGATTTTTATAGAAATCATTTTCAAAAAGTTTTTGTAAAATCCGTTGGTCGTAATGCTCTTAAATGTTCTAAGTGCAATAGCTCAGAACATTTTGAGAAAGAATGTCCTATGGTTTGGAAACCAATTAAGAAGGTTTGTGCAAATACCATATATTGCACTAACTCCATTGGACCTAAGAAAGTATGGGTACCAAAGAAAGCTTGAATTTCTTTTTTAAATGCAAGTCACTATCAAGAAAAATGTCAAATGGTACTTGGATAGTGGATGCTTAAGACATATGATAGGACACTCAAGTTGTTTCATAAAGCTTATGCAAGTTAATGGTGGAAAAGTTTCTTTTGGTGGAAATAACAAAGGAAGAATTGTTGGTTACAGAATAGTAAAGATTGGAAGTCTCACAATCAACAACGTTTCCTTAGTGAAAGGACTTAATTACAACTTGCTGAGCATCAGCCAGCTGTGCGATATAGATTTCAAAATCAACTTTCAAGAAGGAATATGTTCGGGAACTAGTAACGACTTCTCTCAGACTTTTAAGGGACGAAGGCATGGGAACATCTATCTATTGGACATCAAAGCAGAAAAATCTCAGTGTCTAATTTCAATTCAAGAAGAAGCTAATCTCTCGCATCGAAAACTTAGCCATATCAACATAAAGCAAATAGCCAAGATCTCAACAAAGAAGCTTATTTGTGGACTACCCAACCTAACAAACCAAAAATCTGAATTATGCACATTATGTGTGTTGAGGAAACAGGTTATAAATTCTTTCAAACCAATAAATCAAGTTTCCACTAATCGTGTGCTACAGCTCTTGCATATGGATCTCTTTGGACCAACCAGAACCCAGAGCATTGGTGGTAAGAAAATATTGCCTAGTAATAATAGATGATTATTCACGATTCACTTGGGTATATGTTCTAGCAAGTCTGAAACCTTTTCTTATTTTATAAAATTTGCTAAGAAAGTTCAAAATGAGAAAGGGTATGTTATTTCAAGCATACAAACAGACCATGGAGGTGAGTTTGAAAATCAAGACTTTGCTAAATTCTGTGATGAATTTGGTTTACAGCATGTGTTTTCCTCTCCTTACACTCTAGAATAGAATGGAGTTGTGGAAAGAAAGAATAGATCATTGCAAGAAATCGTTAGAACACTTTTAATTGAAAGTAACATTTCTTCTCATTTTTAGGTTGAAGCAGTTTCTACAGCATGTTACATTATCAATAGAGTCTTAGGAATAGAATATGCATGCACTGAGATCAAATGTGACAACACCAGCGCGATTAATCTCACCAAGAATCCAATTCTTCATTTAAGAGCAAAGCATATAGAGATTCGACATCATTTTATTAGAGATCATGTTCAAAATAGAGAAGTATTGATTCAATTTATTGAATCAAAGAATCAGCTGGCGGACATATTTACAAAACCTCCGGAGAAAAGTCAATTCGAGTCTATTCGTTCCAGACTTAATATCTTAAAGTCTGAAGAAGCTCAGACTTAGGGATAAAAGTTTAAGGATACTCAAACTCAGAAGATCAAGATTCACAACTATAAGTTATTTCAATTTTAGAAATTTATCTCTTGGATTAAATCTCAAAAAGGTACGAATGTCTATTAATCTGTAATTGATTAATGTTATTTTCCCAAGTTTTGTAATTATAGTAATTATAATTACAAAACTTGGGAAGTTATCTTTTTCGAAAAAACAGTTTTTTTTTTTTTTTTACAGTTATCTGTTTTCAAAATGGCAGTTATTTTTTTGAAAAAGCATTTTCTATTTTTCCTTCTATGGTGATCTGTATACCCTGTTTCGATTGCTTTATATACTGTCTGTCTTCTTATGTTTTACTCACAAAACCCTAGAAGCGGCGCATCATCTTCTTACTTTTACTCTCTAGTTTAACCCTCGAAGTTTTCATCTTTCTCGCGAATCGAGTTTGGAATCTCTCAAAGACTGTGAGAATGTCTTTCCAAAGAAAATCTTCAAGGCTTGCAAGCAGGGAACCATAAAATATGAGTGAGGGTCCTACGCACTTTGATCTTACGGAGGAAGAAAAATCTCCAAGACAGCAGCATAATCCACAACATTCTTAACCGCGTCAGTCTCCTCAAGCTATACCTCAGGATGTTCATCATTGAGCGGAGGAAGAAATTATTGAAGATGCAGAACCTGTAAGAACTCAAAAGCCTGCCTTTTCCTTTAAACTCTACTCTGCCTTGAAGGAGGGAGATACTTCCTTGAACTTTATTGATGAATTTTTGAAAGAGAAAGGGTATCGAAATGAAACCCACTTTTTACGAACGATGGAACGTTTAGGAGTTGCTCCTGCGGGGTCGGCAGAAAGAGCCTTTGCGAATATTCCAAGCGATCCACGTGTTGGAGGACTTAGTCAACCTGATGGAAATAATGATGACAAGATGTACACTCATTTTAAGCTTAGAATGGGTGTTGCGGCGAATATTCAAAGCAAAAGGACAGTTTTGTTTCACTTTGAGGAACACAAGCGAATTTACTCTAAGTTGCTGAAGCGAGAGGTGATGAACCCAAGAAGTGTGGACTTTGATTTTCTTGATTCTCTGAACGTGAAGTTGCGAGAGAAATTCACCTTACTTCAACTTGAACGATTTTGTTCTGAGACAATAGTGGCTCATCCAGAACTTACTGCGTATTTCTATTATAATCTAAGTTTCTTGGATGTGAATAGATTTTCTTTCAGTGTTTGAGACCAGGACTATGTAGTTGATATGGACACTTTGGCTGATGTGATTGGAGTAGAGAGAGGGCTATTCCAATCAATTAGTGTGTCTATTGGTCGTGCGACTGTAGAGCTTGTTTGGGATGGAATGGCGGAAGGACGAATTTCGTACTTGAGGATGAATGCCTCGAATGTTTTGTTTCACAAGATTGTGATCAATTTCCTTAGACCCAAATCAACCTCAAAGACTGACGTCTCAAATTCAGAAGCGAAGTTGATGTATGCTATCAATGCTGGCAAAAAGTTCTCTCTGCCACACACTATCATGTTTCACATGTATAGATTGATGGTGAAGGACAAGGGCCAACTTCCTTATTCAGCTCTTGTTACTCAGTTATTCAGACATTTTCATATTCAGCCTCCCAAAATCTTGTGTGTTCGAATGTGTGATCAGATGGTGGTAGGACTAAAGATGGTTTTCAAAATCCGTCTGAAGGAGCTGAACAAAGCTTTGGAGCAATTTAAGGAGAAAACCCCTGTCAAGACTAGAAAAGACTCTGTGACAGCAAAAAGGAAAGGCAATGAGCCGTTGATAGCTCCATCCAGGAAAAAGAGAGCACTCATCTTGGAGGATGAAGATGATGAGGATGATGTTACCATTTCCACTCTTGCCTTAAGAAACCTTCAGCATTTTGTTCCAAAGACAAAGGAGAGAGAGGATCAAGACAAAGAAGAGACAGCACAGAGACGTGAGGAGAGGGAAGCATTGAGAAAAGCAGCAGAGGAAGAAAGAACTGTAGAAGAAGAGGAAAGAGGAGAACAAGATCATCATGTCACTGTGGATGAGACAGAGCATGAAGAGTACTTCTCTCCACTCGAAGGCACTAAAACAGGGGGAGCTTCTGAGAAAAGAGGTACTTCTTCACTTATTTTTACTAGTGATGATGCTAGTCGTTCTCCTGCCAATCAAGAAGATGTATATGCCTCTCAATTTCCTGAAGAAGGTCATGAAGTTTCATCTCCAAATCTAGGTGCTCATGCTAAAATGCCATCATCTGCCAATACTCCACAAACTGATCATGCAGAAGCAAGCACTCAAACTGACAACTTAGCAGACTTTCTAAGGTTGCTTGATGTTCTTTTGGAGATGTGAGGGCAGATTTATGCCTTGGGATGCGAAGTTCAGAATATGCGGAATGCCAATCAAGACTCTTCAATTTCTTTGCATAATCAAATTCATGCCCTTAATCTTCAAATACAAGCAATTACCAAGGGTGAGGAAGTAGAACAACTAAAGGAGGACTTGAGAAAGCCGGAGGAGATTGTTAAGTCGATGGGAGATTTTCAGCTCGTTCGCGTTCCAAAGCAATCTTGATTTTATTCATATCTCTATTTCATCTCTACCTTTTTAATGCTGACAAAAAGCGGGATAATGTTGGTGCAGATTTGCAGATTTGACTTTTGTTTGACTTTACTTTTGTTTGGTTGTTACTTTGGAGAAATCCTCCTCGAGTATTTTGAAGCTGACAAAACGTTTCTATCAATCTAGTTTGAAGATTTGTAGACTCTTCTATTCAAAGTCTAAAGACCTCCGGACTGTTAGACTCAAGACTCAAAGTCTATTCTCATTGACAGTTTCTAATCCGTCGAAGAAGGGCTATCCAGAACTGGGTGCTTCATTAAGGATTTGACCTTATCGACTGGAGAAGATCTCTTGGCTGGATATGACATAACGGAATCCTTTATTTGATCATGATTGATTCGGAGGTTAAGGATCCGATGATTGGCAAAGTATACTTGGAAGGTTCTACTTATGGAAACCGAGATCTTGATTGTATGGGTGAGCAGGATTGATGGGCTATCAACATGTTCCTTTAATAGCTCGAATGATCTTCCTAATTGATTCCGTCCAATGGGTAGATTGGAGGAATTCCTTTGGTAAGTGCCAACGGGTATGATGGCATAAAGGAGTATATAAGGAAGACGTTCCAGTTGTTCGAGTGTGTGCACGATAAGAAGAATTCCAAAGTCTGAAGTTTTTTGTTCTTAGTCAATTCATTTGTTGAGCGAAATCTTGTACGCAAAAGAGAGTTTATATTCATGAGAAACCTTAAGGAAGTGTGGTAGAATATCTACACTGTGGAATCAAGGGAGAGCTTTGCTGTAACAACTCTTTTGTTCATAGTAAAATCCAGCCGGTGGGCTATCCGTGCGAAAGAGTGGACGTAGGCTTGAAATAAGCCGAACCACTATAAACCTTGCGTTGAATATTCTCTTCCCTACTCTTTGCTTTACTTTGATCATAATTCTTTTTGTTAATCAAAGGAGGACTTCCTTTCTATTGCCTATTTTGTATTGCTCACTTATCACGAGAAATTATTATACACCTATTCACCCCCCATCTAGGTGCTTATACTAGCTATCTCAATTGGTATCAGAGCATGTGTACTCACTTTGTTTGAAGTGTTTTACTTCAGAGTTAAAGATCCATGGCCAGTATGTTAGCCCAGGGCTGGTAGAAGGGCAAAGCAATACCAGTTCACCTTACTTTGATGGAAAGGATTACAACATTTGGAAAAACAAGATGAAGGCGTTCCTAAGATCAAAGGATCCTCTGGAATGAGACGTTGTAGAAAAAGCAATCATTCCTAAAGCTGCATCTGTCTCAGAGAGGGGAAAAGATACTGCTGAGTCTAGTGAAATGACTCAGGAAGAGATGACCAAGAGACAAGCTCTTGATGCAAAAGCAATTTATTCTTTATATTGTGCTTTGTCACCTACTGAATATAACAGAATATCTTCTTGTGTTACAGCGAAAGAAGTCTGGGATAGATTACATATTACCTATGAAGGAACCGATCGAGTGAAAGAGACTAGAATCAACATTCTCCTCGGTCAATACAAAGCCTTCAAAATGAAATCAGGAGAATCTATAACTGACATGTTTAGTCGTTTTATAGAAATCGTGAATGGTCTTGAAAATCAAGGTCAACCAATTTCTGATCCCATGAAGGTAAACAAGCTTCTGCGTGGACTCTCTAAGGATTGGAATCACATAAAGACCTTAATAAGAGAGATACAAAGAATCACGCCACTATATGTTGATGAGTTGGTTGGGACTCTTCAGTCTTATGAAGTGGAACGAATCAATGAAGACGAAGATCCTAAAGGTAAGAAATCCATTGCATTAAAATCCAATGATGATTCGATGTTACAGATTCAAAGACGATATGAATGATGAGGAGCTTGCTCTCATGATAAGAAGATTCAGAAAGCTGAACAGAAAAGAAAGAAAATTCAATCCAAAGAAACAAAATTTTCAAAAGCAACAAACTAAGTCTGTTGAGGATGATGAATCAAACAAAGATGTAGTCTGCTTTGAATGTAAGAAAAAGGGACACATCAGACCCAACTGTCCTCTTCTGAGGAAGAAGAAAGGAAAAGCTGAAAAGTATTGAAAGGCTCTTAAAGTAGAAACCTAGAGTGATACAGAGTGTGAAGAAAGTGATGATGATTATGCCAATATATGTCTAATGGCACAATCAGATTCAGATTCAAACTCCGAGACAGATTCAGATTCAGACAGTGAATTTGAGGTAAGTAACTTTAAAATCCCTATTAAAGTTTCTAAATACATTGATGAGTTATGTTTTAGTCTTAAGACTTCTCTTAAAAGGATTTTCGAACTCAAAAGAGAAAATTCTGCACTAAAAAACAAGAAATTTTTTTCAAAGAAAAGGTCAAAGTTTTAGACAAAAATGTTTCTACCTTGAAAGAAAATGAATTCTTGAAAAATGATATCTCAAATATTTCTAAAATATTTTCTATAGGATATGAGAAACTGGAAAAAATTCTTTTTGTTCAAAGACATTATTTCAATAAATCTGGTTTGGGAATGACTGCGGAAACCATTCCTTTAATTGATTTCCCTAAAGTGAAGGAAAGAATTAAGCAAAGACCCACAAGAGATGCTTACCAAAATCATTTTAAAAAGATCTTTGTAAAACCAGTAGGTCGCAATGCTGTCAGATGTTCAAAGTGCAATCGTGCAAATCATTTTGAAAAAGAATGTCCTATGGTTTGGAAACCTGTTAAGAAAGTATGGGCAAAAACCGCATATCATACTAACACCAATGGACCCAAGAAAATATGGGTGCCAAAGAAAGTTTGAGTCTCTTTTTAAATGCAGGTCACTATCAAGAAAAAGGTAAAATGGTATCTGGATAGTGGATGCTCAAGACATATGACAGGAGATTCAAATTGCTT
This sequence comes from Eucalyptus globulus, assembly GCA_014182545.1. Classification (NCBI taxonomy): domain Eukaryota; kingdom Viridiplantae; phylum Streptophyta; class Magnoliopsida; order Myrtales; family Myrtaceae; genus Eucalyptus; species Eucalyptus globulus. Next base: position 15,304,340 of record CM024721.1, on the reverse strand, counting down.
CATAAAGCTCGTTCAAGTAAATGGTGGAAAAGTCTCATTTGGAGGAAACAACAAAGGAAGAATTGTGGGATTTGGAACTGTAAAGATTAGAAACCTCACAATTAGCAATGTTTCCTTAGTTGAAGGACTCAACTACAATCTACTCAGTTATTCATGGGTCGAAGACATGGAAATATCTACCTCTTGGATGTGAAACTAGATGAATTGCAATGTCTAATCTCAATTCAAGATGAAGCGAACTTATGGCACAAAAAGCTTGGGCACATCAACATGAAACAGATAACTAAAATTTCAGCAAAGAAGCTTGTTCGTGGTTTACCCAATCTATCATACCAAAAGTCTAATCTATGTACACCATGCATATTGGGAAAGCAGGTAAGAAATTCATTTAAACCAATAAATCAAGTTTCCACTAATTATGTACTGCAGCTTCTACATATGGATCTCTTTGGACCAACCAGAACTCAGAGCATTAGAGGTAAGAAATATTGCCTAGTAATTGTGGATGACTACTCACGATTTACTTAGGTATATTTACTTTGAAAAGTTTGCTAAAAAGGTTCAAAATGAAAAAAGGGTATGTTATTTCAAGTATAAGAATAGACCATTGAGGTGAATTTGAAAATCAAGATTTTACAAAAATTTGTGATGAATCTAGTTTTCAGCATATGTTCTCCTCTCCATATACTCCAGAGCAAAACAGAGTTGTGGAAACAAAGAACAGGTCGCTCCAAGAAATGGCTAGAACTCTTTTGATTGAAAGTATCATCTCTTCACATTTTTGGGCTGAAGTAGTTTCTACAGCATGCTATATCATTAATAGAGTTTTTCTAAGACCTATTTTGAAAAAAAAAAAACCCTATGAGTTATTCAAAGAAAAGAAGTCTATTGTTTCATATTTTCATGTGTTTGGATGCAAATGCTTTATATTGAAAAATGCAAATGATCGAGTTGGCAAGTTTGAAGAAAAGTCAGATCAAGGCATCTTCCTTGGATATTCAACCTCAAGCAAAGCCTACAGAGTCTACAACAAGAAGACTCAATCTGTGGAGGAATCAATGAATGTCAAATTCCAAGATTCTATGCAAAATGAATCTATTCAGACTCATCATGAAGAATCTGAACCTGCTCCAAACTCTACAAAGTCTAAATCTCAGGAAGCAGCTCAAACTTCAAAAGAACAACAACAAATGATTGTTGAAGATTCAAATGAAGGAAGTGATCATCAACCTGACAAATTAACCAGCAATTGGAAGCATAAGTCCAGTCATCCCAAAGGTCTTATTATTGGCAACATTAATGAAGGAATTCGCACAAGATCCAAAAGGCGAGAAGAGTCTAGTGCTGTGGTTCTTATTTCTGAAATAGAACCCAAAAGCATAGAAGAAGCTTTATCTGATGAAAGCTGGATTGAAGCTATGCAAGAAGAACTCAGGCAATTAAGCATTAATGATGTCTGGGAGTTGACTCCTAAACCGAAAGGTAAATCTATTATTGGAACTAAATGGGTTTTCAGGAACAAGATGAACGAGAAAGGAAAGGTCGTAAGAAACAAAGCAAGACTCGTGGCCAAGGGATATACGCAAGAAGAAGGGATAGACTATGACGAGACCTACGCACTAGTAGCGAGATTTCAAGCAAACTCTAAAGAATCTCATCTAAGTGCTGCAAAGCGTATTATCAAATACAATGCTTCAACTTCAAGCTTTGGTCTTTGGTATCCTAAAAAGGGAGACTTTACTCTTCTTGGATACTCAAACGCAGACCTAGCCGGATGCAGAGTTGATAGAAAGAGCACCTCGAGTACCTGTCAACTACTTGGAAGTAGGACAGTGTCTTGGTTTTCAAGAAAGCAAAATACAGTAGCTCTTTCTACAGCAGAAGCAGAGTATGTAGCTCTTGGAAGTTGTTGTTCACAAATTATGTGGATAAAACAACAACTAAGAGACTTTGGAATTAAATATTCATGCACGGAGATTAAATGTGACAATACCAGCGCAATTAATCTCACCAAAAATCCAATTCTTCACTCAAGAGCAAAGCATATAGAGATTCGACATCACTTCATTAGAGATCATGTTCAAAATGGAGAAGTTTCGATTTAGTTTGTTGACTCAAAGAACCAACTGGCAGATATATGCACGAAGCCTTTGGAGAAAAATCAAATTGAAGCTATTCGTTCCAGACTCAAAATCTTAAAGTCTGAGGAAATTCAGACTCAGGACTGAAAGTCTAAAGATACCCAGTCTCAGACGATCAAGTTTTTCTTTCGTAAGTTATTTTATTTTATCTCTCGAATCTCATCTTGAAAAGGTACGATCATCAACCGTGTTTGATTATTGCTATCTTTAACTGACGTGATTATTGCAACATTTCCTTTTCGAAAAAAGAGTTATTTTTTAAATGACTATTATCTAATTTTTCGAAAAAAGGTAGTTATTTTTTTAAAAATGCATCTTTTTACTTTCTTTTATGACGTTCCGTATGCCTCTCTTCGACTGTTTATACACTGTTGCTTCTTCTTCACTTTACTCTCAAAAACCCTAAGAGAGCACTGATCTTCCATTTTTGTTTTTTCTCTTGTTTAATCTTCGAAAAAGTTGTCATCTTTCTTGGGAAAGTCAAGTTTGGAATCTTTCAAAGATTGTGAAAGATGTCATCTCAAAGGAAGTCTTCAAGGATTGCAAGCAGGGGACCGCAAATGCGTGAGGGGCCTACGCACTTTGATCTCACCGAGGAAGAAGAGTCTCCCAGTCAGTAGCAGAGCCCACAACATTCTTAGCAGTGTCATTCTTCTCTATCTAGTCCACATAATGTTGATCATCGAGAAAATGAAGAAATCATCGAAGGCACAGATCCTATAAGAATTCAAAAGCCCTCTTTTATTTATAAGCTTTATCGTGCTTTAAAGAGGACCGATACTCCATTGAACTACATCGATGAGTTTCTTAAGGACAAAGGGTATGCAAATGAGTACATCTTTTTATGAAATATGGAGCGTTTGGGAATTGCCCCTACGGGGTTGGTAGAAGAAACCCTTGCTAATATCCCAAGTGATCCACGTGTTGGAGGGCTGAATAAGCCAAATGAGAATGATGATGATAAATTGTATAGTCAGTTTCAACCGAGAATGGGTGTTGCAGCAAAAATTCGGGGAAAAAGGACCGACTTGTTTCGTTCGGAGGAACAAAAGCTTTTATACTCTAAGTTGTTGAAGCGTGGGGTGATAAACCCTATAAGTGTGGATTTTGATTTCCTTGATGCTGTGAATGTTAATTTGAGGTAAAAATTTAGTTTTCTTCAACTTGAACAGTTCTGTTCTTACTCTACAAAAGCCTATGCTGAACTCACTGCATATTTCTATTCGAATCTTAGTTTCTTGGATGCGAATAGATTCTCTTTTAGTATCCGAGATCGGGACTATGTGGTGGATGTAGGTATGTTGGCTGATGTCATTAGGGTTGAAAGAGGGAGATATCAACCTATCAATGTCTCAATTGCTCGTGCTACATTGGAACTTGTTAAGGATAGATGGACAGAGGGAAAGATTTCCTACTTGAGGATGAGTGCATTTAACATTCTGCTTCATAAGATTGTCATCAATTGCCTTAGAGCAAAATCTACTTCAAAAACTGATGTTTCAAACTCAGAGGCAAAAACTGATGTTTCAAACTCAGAGGCAAAGCTGATATATGCCATCATTGCTGGGAAAAAGTTTTCTCTTCCTCACACTATTATGTTCCACATGTATAGAGCAATGATGAAGGAAAGAGGTCAACTTCATTATCCAAGTCTTATGACAAAGTTATTTAGACATTTGAATGTTTAGCCTCCACAAATTCTCTATGTTCGATCTTGTGATCAAATGGTGGTAGGACTGAAAATGGTGTCTAAAATGCGTCTGAAGGAACTCAAAAAGGCATTGGAGAAATTCAAGGAGAAAACCCCTGTCAAAACTCATCAAGTCTTTTCAGCAGCAAAAAGAAAAGGGAAGGAGCCCATGGTTACTCCATCCAAGAAAAGAAGAGCTCTCATCATTGAGGATGAAGATGATGAGGAAGACATCACCATTTTTGCAATGGCATTGAAGAACCTGAGTCGTTCTGTTCCAGAATCAATGGAACAACAAGAGAAAGACAAAGAAGCAGAGGAGAAAGAAACTGAGGAGAGAAAAGAAGAAGAAAGAGATGCTGAGGAGGAAAGAATTGAAAAAGAAGAAGAGAAAGGAGATCAAGAGGAAGGAGTGCATGAGGAACACTCTTCTCCACCTTAAGGCATTGACACAGAGGGAGAACGTGAGAAAAGAGGAATGTCCTCATATCCCGCTACTAGTGAGGGAGTCAGTCGCTCTCCAGCAGATCCAGAGGACATCTATGCCTCTCAATTTCCTGAGGAGGGACATGATGTTTCATTGCCAAATCTGCGTGACTATGCTGATTTGCCATTGTCTGCCTTTACTCCATCTGATCGTGCAGAAGCCAGTACGAAGATTGATAATTCAGCAGATTTTCGCAGAATTCTTGATGTTCTCTTGGAAATACGGGGTCAGATATATGCTCTGGGATGCGAAGTTCAAAATTTGCAGAATGTAGGTCAAGCTTCTTCAGTTTCTTTGAATGATCAGCTCCAAGCCCTGACTCTTCAGATTCAAGCAAATGCTAAGGGTGATGATGTAGCTCAACTGAAGGAAGAATTGAAAAAGCTGGAAGGCATCATCCAGTCAATGGGAGATTTCCAACTTGTTCGTGTTCCCAAGCAATCTTGACTCTATTCCATTTCCATCTCAACCTTTTTTATGATGACAAAGACTCAAGACTCAAAGTCTATTCTCATTGACAGTTTCTAATCCGTCGAAGAAGGGCTATCCAGAAGTGGGTGCTTCATTAAGGATTTGACCTTATCGACTGGAGAAGATCTCTTGGCTGGATATGACATAACGGAATCCTTTATTTGATCATGATTGATTCGGAGGTTAAGGATCCGATGATTGGCAAAGTATACTTGGAAGGTTCTACTTATGGAAACCGAGATCCTAATTGTATGGGCGAGCATGATTGATGGGCTATTGACATGTTCCTTTAATAGCTCGAATGATCTTCCTAATTGATTCCGTCCAATGGGTAGATTGGAGGAATTCATTTGGTAAGTGCCAATGGGTATGATGGCATAAAGGAGTATATAAGGAAGACGTTCTAGTTGTTCGAGTGTGTGCGCGATAAGAAGAATTCCAAAGTCTGAAGATTTTTGTTCTTAGTCAATTCATTTGTTGAGTGAAATCTTGTACGCAAAAGAGAGTTTATATTCGTGAGAAACCTTGAGGAATTGTGGTAGAATATCTACACTGTGGAATCAAGGGAGAGCTTTGCTGTAACAACTCTTTTGTTCATAGTAAAGTCCAGCCGGTGGGCTGTCAGTGCGGAAGAGTGGACGTAGGCTTGAAATAAGCTGAACTACTATAAACTTTATGTTCAATTTTCTCTTCCCTACTCTTGCTTTACTTTGATCATAATTCGTTTTGTTAATCAAAGGAGTACTTCCTTTCTATTGTCTATTTCGTATTGCTCACTTATCACGAAAAATTATTATACACCTATTCACCCCCTCTAGGTGCTTATACTAGCTATCTTAGTTACTGGCTTGGACTGTACTTTGATGGTTTGGACTGTGTTTTGATTGCTTGTGGTATCTTAAGTATTTGCAGTATCTTAAGCATTGTTGATACTCTCATGGCAAAGATAGTTGTTTTTATAGGACTAACTCATTTCTTGTGGATGCAGATTCAATCCTATCTTTATCCTAATCCATTTATCTTTTATGAGATATCATTGTTAGCTTGAGTATTGTCTTGCAGGTCAAAAAGTATCCAAATCCGCAGGAAAATTTTGTCATTATCAAAAAGGGGGAGATTGTTGGAGAAACTTCCTTATTTGATTTGAAACTGACAAAACGTTTCCATCAGTCTACTCTGAAGACTTGCAGACTCTTTCGTCAAAGTCTGAAGACCGCCAGACCGCCATACTTAAGATTCAAAGTCTGCCCTCATTGACAATTTCTAGACTGTCGAAGAAGACTTATCCAGAATCAAGTATTTCTTTAAGAATTTGATTCGAGCGGTCAAAAATGATCACACGGCTAGAAATAGCATCTCAAGATCTTTTATTCGTTTTGAATTCAATTCGAATAATTTGGATTCGTTGATTGGCGAAGTATACTTGGAAGGTTCTACTTATGGAAACCTAGATCCTAGTTGTATGGGTGAGCATGATTGCTGGGCTATCACCACATTCCTTAAATAACTTGAGATCTCCCTAATTGATTCTGTCCAACGGGTAGATTGGAAGAACTCCTTTGGAATGTATCAACGGTTATGTAAGCATGAGGGAGTATATAAGGAAGACGCTCTAGTTATTCGAGGGAGTGCATGATAGATAAATTCCAAAGTCTAAAGCTCTTTGTACTTTGCTGATACAATTGTTGAGCGTAAATTTGTACTCAAAAGAGAGTTTAGATTTTTGTGAGACCTTGAGGAAGTGTAGCAGAGTCTCAACACCGTGAAATCAAGGACGTGATACTGTAACGATTCTTTTGATTCATAGTGAAATCCAGCCGGTGGGCTGTCAATGCGGGAGAGTAGACGTAGGCTTGGATTAAGCCGAACCACTATAAACCTTGTGTTCTTATTCTCTTCCCTGAACTCTTTTACTTTGTTCGTTACTCTATTTAATTGTTAAAGTCTAATTTTTTCTACAAAGTCTATTGTCAACCAGACTCTGATTAAAAGGAAAAAATTTAGACTATATTTTGTAAAATTTGCCTTTGCACCTATTCACCCCCCCTCTAGGTGCTCACACTAGCTCTTTCAAGATCCACTTCCGCCATCTTGGGCTTCCAACCCTCAAGTGGTGCATAGAGATTTTTTTTGTAAAGATAATCATCGATTTATAGTTTCCACCATATGAAATCCTGTCCATCGAACTTATCGATTATGATCTTATCTTTTGTCATCCTGTTTGCTTTCAATCGAATGTTATTGAAAAACCCTTGATGTTCTCGATTAGCCAACCCAAGCTCTAATACCAGTTGTTATGAAATTGCACGTCGATTCTAAAAAAATAACGCTCACAAACAATTCACCAAGCAGAATATAATAATAAAAGGATAGAATCAAAAGAACACGTCAGAAATTTTTTTAACAAAATTCACTAAAACCCAGATTACGTCTCCGCACAGAGGCACTCTGCGAATCCACTAGACTTTGAAAAAAGTTGGAATATAAGGATGATCTTCTCTCAAGATCAAGGTAGAAAGAGATTGAGAATCCCCATAAAAAAAAACTCACTTTTTTCTTCTCTCTTTTTCTTGCCTCTCTATTTTTGCTTTTCAGCATCTTGACGGCCAATTTCTTGCCATCACTAGTGTAAAGGTTTAACCTAAAAGCAAATTTGATAGAAAAGATAAAAAAAAAAAAAAAAAAAACCCCAAATATATTTGGCTTCGTCTATGACAACTCACTCACTTTTTTATTGTCTTGTATGCTTGTCAATTTCCTGCAATTTTGTGCATACATGCCAATGATTATTCATGGCATAAGCATTGCCACTGGATTCTGTTCTCCAGTATGCCGAAGTCAACTACCATCGGATTGAGTTTCCTCTCGTCTTGTCGAGTTTCCTCTCTATCACTGGATAGAGTTCTTCTCCTTCGATAACCATGTTTACTTCATCACCTAGGCATCGCAATGCGAATGCCCATCCCTACTTTATTCTTCTGAACCACACTCTCCGCAGCTTACCCACATTTCATATCCCCACATTTTCTTCCACTTAACTTCTCCTTCTTGTGTCTTCGATCTTTCATCATTTGGGTTTTTCTTCTTTTGCATGTCCATATTTCCTCTGTATCCGACCTTCCTTCCGACGCAATTCACCATCTCTCGCAATGGCTTGACGATCTTGGTTTTTCTTCCTGGGTTCCACGAATTGCAGCACTCTATCTGCATGTTCACTTTTTCTTTGTTGCTGTCCTCATCTTATCGGGAGCCACTCCCTATATGCTCATGGCTACTGACGATGATATAGATACATCTCGAATTGCAGCACTCTGCCACAAATTGGGACGTTTGTGCTCAAAAAAAGAAATTGATGAATGGCATGTCGAACCCCCACCTGCAGTAGTCGAGGAATGCAAATTGATGTTAATCGGTAAGATACCTTCAAATCCCTCTTTTAACTTCCAAGCTTTCAAATCGGTATTGACAAGAGCATGGAAGTCCGAGAAGATTGATATTCTACAGCGAGAAGAAGGCATTTATCTAGCAAAATTCAGATCTCAAGCTGAAAAACAACGAATCCTAGAAACTGGACCTTGGCAATTTTCGGGACATCTAATTAACTTCAAACCTTGGGTACCCAACACACCTCTGCACAGTTATGATTTTTCCACCTGTGCATTCTGGGTTAAGGTCATTGGGTTGCCTCTTGAATGCTGTACAGATGATTTGATTCGTAAGGCGGTAAGTACAGTTGGTTCTGTGTTGCAAATAAAATCTGATTTTGTACCTAGTTCCACTTTGAGAGCTGGTCGAGCACGTGTTGAGCTGCCTTTATCTGAACCATTGAAGGTTAGTCGTCTCATTAAATATAATAACCAAACTCTTTGGCTGGATTTCAAGTATGAAAGATTATCTCACTACTGTTACTCTTGTGGTCGATTAGGCCATTTCACTGATGCTTGTCCGTCTATACCTTTTGAAGAAATTCTGTTTACAGACTCCAAGAAAACACCTTATGGTCCCTGGTTAACAGCTGAAGTTCAGCAATATAGCCCGTATTGGAAAGTTTATTATGGAAATTTATCTGGGGAAGAGGATAGGGAGGAAACAGTACCTGAGACACCACCCTCCAATGCTCAACCTTTACCTCTCTTACCACCACCTCCCCCCCAAGCATCGGTTCCTGCGCAACAGATAAAATCCTTTATCTCCAAGGGCAGCTCTGCAATTTTGACTTCTACTACCCCCACGCATCATGTTCTTACTACTGCTTTAATTCCAGCGGAGGAAAAACTTAAAGGCGTGCAGATGCAGACCTTCCCTCCCCTGGCAAAGAAAGACAAGAGTGCTCGTCAGAGTATTAAGATAGGTCCAGCAAAGAAACCTCGTCGTTATTCTCCATATGATATTCCAGCAGGGCATCTGGGAGTTTTTTATGATTCACTCCTATTGGACACTCCAATTGTCTTGGCGACTGAAGACAACATAAGGGCGTCGGTGGCTGGCCCACAACAGCCACCTGTGCATAGATGAAAATCATAAGTTGGAACTGTCAGGGTTTGGGCAATCCCCTGACAGTTCAAGCCTTAAAAGCCCTCACGGCAAAAGAAAAGCCTGATATGTTGTTTTTGATGGAAACGAAGAACAATGATGAAGTTTTATTTCGCTTGCAACGTACCTTACGGTTTTTGCATCTTCGAGTTTTTAGCCCTGTTGGCTTGGCGGGGGGCTTAGCTCTTTTTTGGAATGACCACTTCCAGTTGTCTGATTTTACTTCTACTCAACACTTTTTTGATTTCATCTGCAAAGACAGTTCGGTAGGGAGGTCAATGCGAATTACTTGTCTTCATGCTCCTGCAGTATTTAACGATCGTCAGTATATTTGGCAGTCTTTAAGTCAATTCAGTAGATCTAATGCATTACCTTGGGTGTGCCTTGGTGATTTCAATGACATTCTTCATCGCTGGGAGAAAAGGGGAATTCGACCTGCAGACTCTTACCGCATGACTTCCTTTCGAGGTTTTCTAAATGACTGCAGCTTACTGGATCTTCCCTCTCATGGTTGCGCCTTTACATGGTCTAACAATCGAGAGGGGGATGCTTTAGTACAGGAACGCCTTGATAGAGCTGTGTGTAATGCTGACTGGCGCGTTTTGTTCCCAAATGCTCAGGTGCTTGCACTCCCTGCAGTTGGTTCAGACCATAGTCCACTTGTTTTAAATACTCAACCTAGCATGGTTCGAAGAAAAAGACATTTTACCTTTGAGGTCTTCTGGAATCAGGATCCGGATTGTCGCGGGGTCATTCAAAATTCTTGGCAATCTACTTCAAGACGGGACTCCCCGCTCTCAGTCAAACTACGTGCAGTCGCTCTTGACTTGTCCGTTTGGAGTCGAAAGAGGTTTTCTCATAACAGGAAACAGGCAACACAGTTGGAGCACCAGTTAGAAATGCTGACAAATCAGTATCCTACAGCCCTAACTCGAGAACAGCAACATCATTTCAAAACAGAACTTCATAAAGCATGGCAGCGGGAAGAACAATATTGGGCAATGCGCTCTCGGATCAATTGGTTATGGTGGGGTGACCATAATACGCGCTTCTTTCATGCCACTACTCTTCAGAGAAGACAACGCAATCATATTTCAGTCTTACGAGATAATCATCAACAGTGGATTCGGGACCCTGACCAGTTACAACAAATGACCACTGAGTATTTTTCACTTCTATACACAACATCTGGCCCTAGAAGTTATGAACAAGTTCTTCAACAATGTCAACCAATGGTTACCACAGAAATGAATAGCATGCTTCTAGCAAAGATAACAATGGAAGAAGTTAAACAGGCCACATTTCAATTAGGTGCATCGAAAGCCCCAGGCCCTGATGGTTTGACTGGTATGTTCTATCAATCTCATTGGGAGGTAATCAAGGAAGATATCTATCGGGCAGTGCACTTATTTTTCAGTTCTGGATCCTTACCAGTGGCCTTGAATCGAACTGCTATAACATTAATCCCTAAAACCCCAAACCCAGAGTGCTTAGATCAATATAGACCTATTAGCTTGTGCAACTATGTTTACAAAATCTTCTCTAAAGTACTTGCTAACAGGTTAAAACCTTTATTGCCTGCTATAATTTCTGAGGAACAGAGTGCGTTTGTTACTGGAAGACAGATACAAGACAATGTTCTTATGGTTCAGGAAGTGATTCACCAGCTTAAAACTAGGAAAAGAAAGCGTCATTTTCAAGCTGTACTCAAAATTAATATGTAGAAGGCCTATGACCACATTGAATGGGATTTTCTTCATGATTATCTACTTTGTCTAGGCTTTGCGTCTCATTGGGTCCAGCTCATCATGCAGTGCATCTCAACTACAACCTTGTGTGTTAAAATGAATGGGGATTATCTTCAGAGCTTTCATCCTTCTAGGGGGCTTCGGCAAGGTGATCCTTTATCCCCCTATTTGTTCATTCTCATTGCAAACCTTCTATCACTTCTCATTCGGAATGCTATTGATACGGGATTGCTTAAAGGTATCAAATTAAATCAGTGGTGTCCCACTTTATCTCACTTGTTCTTCTCTGATGATGCTGTATTTTTCCTTGATGGCACCTTGATGGAATGCCCGAATCTATCTAACATCTTAAATCAGTATTGTTTGGCTACTGGACAAGCTATTAACCGAAACAAATCTGGAAATTTCTTTAGTCCATCCTGTCCTATGACACTTCAAGAGAATTTGGCCAATGAGTTAAGAGTTCCTATTTTACAGCGATGCGGAAAATACTTAGGGATACCTACTGATTGGGGCAGATCTAAGAGGGATATGTTTTCTTGGATTTTGGCTAGAGTTCAATTGAAATTAGAGGGGTGGAAGGAGAAGCTTATTTCTAAGGGAGGGAAGGAAATTTTGCTAAAAGCAATAATTCAATCTATTCCACAATATGCCATGTCTGTTTTTAAGATTCTTCGGTCTTTATGTAAAACTATAGAACAACGAATGGCTAAGTTTTGGTGGAATAATGACACAAGCAAAGCAGGAATTCATTGGCAATGTTGGGACAAACTACAGCACCGAAAAGAGGAAGGGGGCTTGGGCTTCAGGAGGTTAATCAGTTTCAATGAAGCCATGCTTGGTAAGCAAGCGTGGCGTCTTATTCATCAACCCTCCTCATTATGGGCTACTTTCTTTAAAGGATTATATTTTCATTCATCCACCTTTTTTAAAGCTGTAAAGGGTTCCCGCCCATCATGGGGCTGGTAGAGCCTCTTGAGTGGACGTGCAGCTATCTTACCAAACATCCGTTGGTCAGTCGGGGATGGCACATGCATCAATATCAGAGAAGATAGTTGGCTATCCATGGGTATTCTAGGTGGACCAAAGGCCCAAGCAGAACCCCTCCTAGTCGCTGATCTTATTGATCAAGCTACTGGTTCATGGAAAACAGATTTAATGCGCAGCTTTTTTGACTTGCCAATAATTCAAGAAATCACAGCCATTCAAATTCGACCAACTGTTACCAAGGATGCACTCATTTGGATAGCTACAAAACAGGGTATGTATAATGTAAAGTCAGCATACCATGCAATCACTCAGACTAACACCAATGGATTAACAGATGGTGCTTCTACTTCATATAGAACTCCTACCTGGTTTTGGCGAACTCTGTGGAAGATGCCAGCAAGCCCCAAAATCCGTATGTTCCTCTGGGCCATTTGTCACGACTCCATAGCAACGCGTCACAATCTGCATCGAAGGCACATCATTGGCAGTCCGTGCTGCCAAATCTGTCAAAGAAATATTCCAGAAACCTCAGAACATTTATTTTTATTATGTGAGTGGACTAAACAGGTATGGTCAAACTCTCAGATTGGCATATCAATCGACCCTACCAATATTCAGAGACTGGACTCATGGATTGTATCCAGGATCAGCAATGGGAACCGCCTACCTCGTCTTGCACTGATCGCAAATGTATTGTGGCAGATCTGGAAGGCTCGGAACGGCTTCCTCTTCCGAGGCAAATTTCCTAATCCGTCCATTGTTGCAGAAGCTGCTTTAACGAATACCCAAGTGGATCACCTGTCTCCGCCTTCCACTGCACATCAGAAGCCCTCAGTCAGTCACACGAGTCATCTATGGCGTCCCCCAGATCCGGGCACACTGAAGATTAACTTTGACGGCTCATATCACCAGGGCAATAACCAAGGCAGTATTGCAAGTATTTGCAGAGATCACGCAGGAAGACTTACCGAATTTTTTGCAGCAAGGGTTGAAGCTTCCTTAGCTTTGCAGGTGGAGATCCAGGCCCTATCATCAACGCTTCGACATCTACTTGATCAGGGGCTCCAATACGCATCACTTGTTCTTGAATCAGATAACCTCTCCCTAGTAGAAGTTCTGAATCGACGAGCACAGCCGCCATGGCCGGATCGTGCTCTCTTCTCAGAGGCGGTCTTTCTGTTTTCACTTTTCCCCAATATTTCGCTCGGTTTTTGCCCTAGGGAGGCTAACATGGTTGCTGATTGGGCCTGTAAAGCCCATAGTAGAAACCCTACGCATCGCATATCCTCTTTTCATCCGCCTATTCCTCTACTTAACTTGTTATGTGCGGATGCTCTCGCAGCTGGATGTATGAATTACTATTATTAATATAAGTTGCCCTTTTCACTATCAAAAAAAAAAAAAAAAAACTACCATCGGATTGACGCTTGTTTATGATTTTTGAAAATCGTTAATTTGACCGAGAAAAGTTTGTTTGCCGAGTAGGAATTGCCTAGGTTAAGAATATGGTCAATAGTAGAGAATGAAATCTATTATTCCTCTTTTGGCCAATTTAAAACCTAAAACGAAATATTCGATTCTACATTTGACCATCTGACAAAAATTCTTCAAAGGTACAATATGTTTGTGGATGTTGTGGCACCTATATTACCCAAAATTGGAAGTGATTGCTTTTTCAAATAAAATTGAAAATGATTATTGCTTGGTGATATTGATCATTGATTTTTAATTTAACTAGTATGAAAAATATATATGTATTAATGTAACTATAGGCAACATTAATTGGGTCATTCAAATGAATATCTAGCATGAAAATTTGTACTTACATGCACGATGGAAAAGAGAATTGTGCCACGGACTGGATAGCACGAAACCACCGAGCAAACAAGCTTCCTCTTAATTGGTGGATTACTCCTCCTTTGCCTTTATGGAATATATTATGTTCGGACATTAGTCCTATTTCGCATAGTAAGACTCCTTTTAAGTGAGAATAGACCGTGACATCTTTTCGACCAAAAAAAAAAAAAGTAGTGTGATCAGCTTGACTAACAAAAAACTGGTGCATTTTATTTCCAATATTTACAATGCAATTTCCTTAATATCTACTATATTATTAATATGCTAACTTTTTAAGACATATTTATTCTTTCTTAACGAGATTTTTAGGACCATATCTTGTGATATTATGACTCACATATACATATGATATATTGTTGTTATACAACTATCGGATCCTCAAGCACTAGGTATTAATGTCTCGAATTTGTGTCGTGTACAACACCCATTTTTATTGAAGGATTTTGATGGGCAGAAGTACAGCGCAAGTGCCATAACTTGGCACGCCGGGACACTTAAGTGCCATAACTTCCAAACGGTACACTTAAGTGCCACTTTTTTTTTCGAGTGGGACACTTAAGTGCCACCTCCGGCGACCCTTGCCGGAAATCCTACGTGGCAATTTTTTATTATTTTTTTTGCCTACGTGGCTCGCCGGAGCTCCAAATCAGCATAAAAATTAAAAAAATTAAAAAAAAAAAAAAAAATTTTAAAAATTTTAATTTTACAAAATTTTAAAAATTTTTAAAAAATAAGAAAATTTAAAAAATTTTTTAAAAAAAAAGAAGGGGGTGGGGGAGGTCGAATGGGCGGGCCGAGGGCTGAGCCCTCGCCGCGCCGCCTCCCCGCGCCGTCGCCGGAAGGGTCGGCCGGGGTCGCCGGCCCCGACCGACCGACGGCGAGGGCTCGCAGCCCTCGCCGCCGCTCGGCCGGCCTCGCCGGCCCCCGGCCGTGGCTCGGCGACCCCGGCCGACCCTTCCCGGCGGCGGCGGGGAGGCGGCGAGGGCCCGCGAGCCCTCGCCCAGATCTGGGGCGAGGGTCGCGGCCCTCGCTGCGATCCGACGAGGGCTGCGAGCCCTCGCCGTCGGTCGGCCGGGGGCCGGCGACCCCGGCCGACCCTCCCCCTCCGTCGCCGGCCCATCCCGGCGACGGCGGGGGCGGCGGCGGCGAGGGCTCAGCCCTCGCCGCCCCTTCGACCTCCCCCCTTTTTTTTTTTTTTTTTTTTCTTAATTTTTTAAAACTTTTAAATTTTTCTTAATTTTTAAATTTTTCTTAATTTTTTAAATTTTTTTAAATTTTCTTTTTTTTTAAATTTTTTGAATACTTTATAATTTAATTAATTTTTATATTATTATTTACACGTAGACACGAAACGGCGTCGTTTTTGCGTTTTCTCCGCCACGTCAGCGTGCAAAACGACGCCGTTTTGGACTAAACTCGCCGGAAAATTGCCACGTCAGCCATTTGGCCGGATTTTCGCCGGAGTGGCACTTAAGTGTCCCATTTTGCTCCGATGATGGCACTTAAGTGTACCATTTTAAAGTTATGGCACTTAAGTGTCCCGGCGTGCCAAGTTATGGCACTCCAGGTGTCCTCACCTCGATTTTGATGTGTTCAAAATCTTATGTTGCCTTTTCACGAATAATAATCTTGGATTATAGTGGATATATATAAATCCAAGGTTCAGAACAAAATACTCGGTGGTTACTTTTTTTATCCAAGTATGAGTATTTGATCAAGAAGTGGACATCTCTTTCTTGTTCAAAGCAAAAGTCGCACAAGAAAGATAAAAGGGCAGCTCTTGTTTAAGCCGTATAGCGGACTCCAGGAAGGATTAACAACGAGCCGAACAGGCGACTCTTTCTTGGACGCGCGAAAGAGTTTGTTCTTCGGCCAGGGATTGGAGCAAGACACCTGGAAATTAATTTATATTGTGAATTTTACATCCAATTGAGTTATTTATTTATAAAAATTTGGGTTTGGACTTAATCTAAGTATGGGAAACATTTAAGCGTATGAGCAATTGTAACTCTGACTCTTCGATTATTAGCAAATTATTTGCTAATGGCTCCCACTATGGAATAAGTACCAACTCTCGGACCAAGCCATGATCTCGGATGTCATTTATTGTTCCTAGCTTATTTCTCTAGTAACTTTGTATTAACTTAGGTTGCACGTTGTATCCAATCTATTATCTATTTTTTAATTTTTTTTTTGTTGCTAGGAGTAGGTTTGAAACAAAAATCTGTTAGGTAACAATTTTTTTTTTCTGCACAAATTTTTAGCCCTGAATTATATTTGAAACAGAAATAAGAAGAAGAAATTTTCTATTTTTTTATTTATGAAATAGAAATGAGAAATTGAAACTTTACTCATTGCTCACCCTTGACGCCAACCGCCTGTTGGCCCCTGCCGACCACTTGGGAGGGAGATATTTAAGATCTATCAAATGAATTTATATTTTAGGAATAAAAATTCCAGGTCGTAATCAAACACGTATTTTTGCTCAAAATTTAATCCAAAAAGCATAAATAGGAAAATCTTTTTCTAGTCAGAAATAAGGCCCACAAATAGAATGGCATTTGCGCCCTTAATTGCAGGATCCTGTCAATTTTCGCATTAATTTTACAACACTAGAGAAAAAAATGTATATTAAAAAGAAAATTTTGATCAACTAAGTACATCCAGTTCTTACAAAAGTGTGAAATGGTATAATTATATAGATTCATGTGACCTGAGCAATTCCACTTTCATCTCTGGAGAAAAGTCCAAGAAAGGTTGGCCTCGGCTGTGTGCTTTCATCGTCATACAGTGCTTGAAAGCATCGCTTCCAGTTTTTCCCTTTACCCGTCCACCTTGCGTTGCGGACGGAAGAGAAGACTCTGCATTCCCTAATCTTTAGATGCTCATAGACATTAGTTTGTCTTACATCTTTTGGACCACGAGTTAAAGTTTTGTTCAATGCCACGGTTCATGGAAGGATTACCACAACATGTATCTTCTTTTCTCTGTGATAAACTAGCGGCTGCTCTTAAAATCTTACACGAACTCGCCTCCCAAATATGACGACGCCATCTTGACTTGCAGTTGTTAAGTTGCCTGTGGTGAGCTCGTGTACGTCGTTTTTCTTCCAAACCAGTCAGAATTCAAAATGGGGCGTGCACGAGAAATCAAATCTTACATTGTAATCGAATCCTTGAGTTAAGAATTATTGCATGCAAGTGGGGTTAGATCCCAGAAAGCGAACGACAAAGTTGGTGGCATTGTTGGCCCTTGGATCTGCCCAATGTAGTGGGCGTGTTGGGGCCGAGCTTTTGCGAACAGCGTAAACATCGTGTACCCGATTGTATAATTTTGTATTATTATTATTTTCGTTGTTTTTTTTTTTTTTTGGCAAGGGTGTCCCGGCCCCTAGCTGATCAGGTCGAGGGCTACTTTTTGCAAATTTTGAGATTGTACAATGTACCCGATGCAAAGTTTAAGAGCAGAAATTTTGACAGGTTAATGTAGGTGACTTTTGGATTATGCACCCTATGGAATAGTTAAGGCTGTAAATTATAAGTCCTGCAACTAGTAAATACGGTTAAGTGCCGTGAATATACAAGATATAAAAAGAATTGCTTTTTTCTTTAGGACGATGGTAACTTTACAGGATAATTTTTTCATATGCACTTATTCATCATAAACTAGGTAGTTTTTATGCAAAATATTCTTATGGACTTAGTTATGAAGAGAACTTCCCAATGTAGGAGCAATTTCACATTCTATTCCAACAATTATGGCTGGCATAAAATTTAAACAACTTCAATATTATTTTTTAAGTTTAGTTTTTTTTTCACTTATAGGGACACCCCAAGGGCTTTTTGACAATAAATTTGTGAAAGATAATACATGAAAAGTTAAAGACTTATTTTCAACTAATGATCAATATTAATTAGATATAAGAGTCTAAATTAGCCCAAATCTAATGTGTTAATAAAGAGAACATTATCAAAAATTACTATTTAATATATAATTTCATGGTGGCAAATCATCGAGATCACCTGTCTCTTGGCTCTCAATGGGCTAATTGAAGGAAAGCTCATCGTTTGGGCCTCATCAATTTGGCGATTCTTTGCTTGATTGGAAGAGGGAATTGGCCCATTAAACACCGCCTCGTCTCCACCACCTATCCTCATTTAATCTCTCTCTTTCTCACAACGGCCCTAATTGTATACTCAGATGTTTGCCAACGAAAGGATGTGGAGACAAATATTAATGATAGTGACTGGTCAAGTAAATATACAGTAAAATGCATAAAACCATGCATCTCTAGAAGAGGGACTTGTCAAATTAAAGGCTATCTCAGCTCCCACAACTACCCTCATTTACTCTATCTTTCTCTCCCTCACAAGTCACAGAGAAGTGGAAGAAAGCACATGGAGACTAGTCGAATTAAAGGCCATTTCAGCTCCCACAACTACCCTCAATTACTCTCTCTTTCTCTCCCTCACAACGACCCTAATTAAAGAAATCTTTCGTACATTTTGATGGTCGTCCCTGAGTAGTGGAAGAAAGGATGTGGAGAGTTAGACATTGATGATACTGATGGTGACGCCAGGAACAGTAAAATGCCAAAAATCCCAACATACTGGCATTCTGCACGTTCTGCCATACAACGCTTCAAAAGGAGCCATCTAAATGCTCTACTAGCAGCTGTTGTTGTAAGCAAATTCGACAAGATGAAGCTATTCCTCCCAGCTTCCTTTAAAATCCAACATGCAAGCTCGCAGCATATCTTCAAGGGTTTGAATCATCCTCTTAGACTGACCATCCATCTGAGTATGATAGGCCGTACTATACTACAGCTTCGTTCCTAAGGTAGTCTGTAAACTTTTCCAAAAGGTAGCTAAGAATCTGGAGTCTCTGTTTGATGTAATCATCACCGCCACTCCATGTAGACGAACAATCTGACGCATGTACAATTCTGCATGTTTGTCCAAATCAAGGTCCTTTTGTACGACGATGAAGTGAGTCGACTCCGTCAGTCTGTCGACCACTACCCAAATGGAATTATTACTTCTTTGACTCCTTGGTAAACTGGTCACAAAATCCATTGTGATGTGTTCCCATTTCCACTCGGGAATCTCGAGAGGTTGCAGAAGTCCTCCTGGCTTACAATGTTGTGCCTTCACTTGCCGAAATGTCAAACACTTGGCGACATGCTTGGTGATATCAGCCTTAATACCGGACTGCCAATAATGTTGACGCAAATTCCGATACATCTTTGTACTACTAGGAGGAATGTTGTACTGCTACGATGCACTTCTGACAAAATTTCCTCCTTAAGCGCTGCATCGTCAAGTACACATAATCATCCTCGGAACCTTCGTGTTCCGTCTTCAGAAATCTGAAAGTTAGCCTTTCTCTTATCAGTATCCTCTTATAGGATCTTCTGGATCTTTGGATCTGTCAGCTGAAGCATCTTAATTCTGATATGCACTTTCGGCTCAATTCTGAGGATTGCCATAAGATTTGAAAGGTGGCCTACCTCAAACTTGAAAATCGAATCTCGAGCTCTCTCGAGTAAAATCCATTCCTTAATCATCATATGCACAACTGAAGATTTCTGACTTAGTGCATCTACGACTTTATTCGCCTTTCCAAGGTGATATGAGATATCATAATCATAGTCCTTTAGAAGTTCCATCCAACGATGCCGTCTCATATTCAACTCCTTCTAAGAGAATAAGTACTTAAGACTTTGATGGTTTGTAAAGATTAGGAATCTTTCTCCACACAAATAATGTCTCTAGATCTTCAAAGCGAAAATGATCACTACTAGATCTAAGTCATGCATTAGGTAATTCAGCTTGTGAGGTATCAACTGACGGGACGCGTATACAACAACCTTACCATGTTGCATCGGTACACAACCTAGTCCTCTAAACAATGCATCACTATAGATCTCGTATCCTCTAGGACCAAATGCAATGATTAGTAGTGGTGCGGTAGTCAGCTTCTGCTTAAGCTCTTGGAAACTATACTTTCACTTATCTGTCCATACAAATTCTCTTCCTTCTTCAGTAGTCGAGTCAACGGCGATGCTAACGCTGAAAACCCTTCCATAAACCTTTTGTGGTAACCTGCCAAACCCAAAAAGCTTCTGATCTCTATCATGGTTGTCGGTCTTGGCTAGCTCATTACTGCTTCAATCTTGGACGGGTCTATAGAGATTCCTTAGCTTGAAATCACGCGACCTAGAAATGCCGCACAAGTCAACCAAAACTCACACTTGCTAAACTTGGGACACAGCTCATGACTGATCCAAATATTTCGAGTACACCAGGATATTGTCGATGAACACAATCACGAACTGATCCAAATATTCCTTGAAAATTCGGTTAATCAAATTCATGAAAGTAGCTTGGGCGTTCGTTAAACCAAACTGCATTACAGTGAACTCATAATGACCGTATCACATGCAAAACGCTGACTTCGGTATATCATCATTTCTGATCCTCAACTGATGTACCCTGTCCTCAAGTCGATCTTTGAGAATATCGATGCTCTTTGCAACTGATCAAACAAGTCGTCAATCCTCAACAGTGGATACTTGTTCTTGATCGTCACCTGATTGAGTTGGCGATAGTCGATGCATAGGCGCAATGAACTATCTTTCTGCTTTGCAAACAAAACCAGTGCTCTCCAAGGCAATGCATTAAGACATATGAATCCCTTATCCAACAATTCTTGCATCTGCAACTTCAGTTCTTTTAACTCAGATAACGCCATCTGGTAAAGAGCCTTAGAAGTTGGCTCTATCCCGGGAGCTAACTCAATCACAAACCCGATTTCCCTCTTTGGTGGCAGGCCTGGAAATCCCTTCGAAAACACATCTGAAAACTTTTGCACTACAATGATGTCCTCGATCCTCGGCTCCTCATTTGTTGTATCCATGACAGTCGCTAGGTAACCTTGGCAACCCCCATCTAGCAAACAGGTTGCCTCAAGCGAGGGATAAGTACACTATTAGTGCCAAAAGTTGTGTACGACGGTCACTTTGCAGCCAAAAGTTTTTGTCGGATCACTTAAGTGCCAAATTGGAGGAAAAATGATCACTTTGGTGCAATTGGCGAGAGATTCCGGCGAAAATGATTACGTGGCTTTTATATATATATTTTTTTTAAATTGACATAGCTTTTAAACGACGTCGTTTTTCGTCTTCCTTAAGAAAACGGCATTGTTTTGCTGTTCTAAGTTGATGGCCTCACGAAAACAACGCCGCACAACTCATTTTGGGATTTTTTTTTTTTTATTTGGAGATTGAAATTAGGGTTTTTTTCCGATCCTCGTCGGCTGCCGACCTAGCTCGCTTGGTCGCCGTTGCTCGGCCGCAACTTGAGGCACGTGAGGTTCTTGCACTTGCGTGAGATCAGCACAAGTGCGTCGTCGCTGATGCTCAACGACTTGCGCCGATTTGAACTCGCGCTTTCTATGTGAGCTTTGTGACCGAGTCGAACTCGTGTGAACAGCGCCAGGACCGCGTCCAACAGCTTCAAGTGGGCGTGGAGGGCGAACCTCTGGCGACTCTAGCCTTCGATCACGAGCTAGTGGTGGCACACAAGGGAGCACCAGCCCCGGTCGTCGGAGCCTAGGTGTTGGAAGACGTAGGCTAGGCACTCATTGGGGAGATCGAAGATGGAGAGGGAGAGATCGGGGGTGGCACACTTGTCGGTGGCCTCCCCAAGCACCGGCAAAATCACAGCCTTCAATTTGGCTGCCAAGTGGCCGTTGTCGGTGTAAGGGTCGGGGTTGGAGACGCTTTTGCCAAGCGCGGGGGTCGTCGAGGACGGCAACTGGCCGTCGAGAAAGAGACACCAAATGGCGTCATTTTATTGTTTAAATGCTTACTGTACTCTCTGACGAGCCACATTAGCTTAACGTACGCTCCCGTGATACTAGGACACTGGACTGATCCATGCTTCATTCTACGAACTTGGCACACATCTAGTGAGTTCTCCGCCTCTTGTCGAGTGACAGCATGCACCACTTCTTGCACCGGGGGCCTGTCCCAATTACCCCACTGAGCATTTTGCGACGCATTCCCTCTACTTTGTCTCATTGGCAGTAGTGGCAGCAGTTGTTATGGTTCCATCTACTCGAGCTAACAGTCTTTGATCAAGTGGCCATATTGGCGACACCTGTAACAAACCCTTGTCTTTTTAAAAGACGGGGCGGATCCATGTCTTTTCCCACTGACATGACACACGCCCTTCTGGTTAGGTGCTAGTTTTCCCATTATACTCCTTTGAGTGAGATGACTTAAGTGCTTTCCTTCTGTCATCGGTTTCTTCCTGAATCGATTGCCATCTATGTTGGAACCGAATCTTAACCCAGATGCGGTAGCTTGCTCCCATAACACATCTCCATGTTGGACCTCAACAGGTGCGGTAGTAACGGCGGCAGTGGTAGCGATAGTAGCTGTAGCTTGATCATGTGCTTGCTGACCCAAAAGACTTCCCAAAGTCTCTAGCGCCTGAACAATCCTATCGAACCTAGGATCACTCGGTGTTGCTACGCTCTCAGTATCGGCCTGCAGTAGTACTCTTACACTCGCACTGACCTGAGCCTGCGTTCTACCTCGAATACTGACCCTCGTCAGCATCTTACCCCGAGTTACAGGTCTTATCGACCTCTGCCTAAGAGTTCTTTACTCCTGGTCACTCATACTGCAGGATCTTTATAGAAATCTATTTTCCAATTCCAATACCAAAATTAGAATTTGAGTGACCCCACAAATAAGCTACCAAACAGCTATCACTCACATGCATCAGCATAAAATAGAGGTCATTCCTACTAATTATTCCATGAACCCATCGCACCTTATCACTCCAACTATCGACTAGCTCTGATACCACTTCAGTCGGGGATGTCACACCTCGATCCTCGAGCGCGTGCCCATCTCTTAGTGGTCGATTAAAATTGCGACTTCCTAGGACAAGTCGCCGACCCTTTTCATTTTATTACACATGCGAAAACGAATAAAAAAATCCCCTGACAATAATCATCTCGAGATAGAAAAGCATGACAACAAATTCACAAAAAAAACATACATTTATATACACACTGAGTCATATACACATTAACAACCAAAGTCTACAAAAAAAAAAAATGGCTCTAAAAAAAAAAGTTGTCCTAACTGACCTATACCTCGAATCCCTCTCAGCTCGGCTCCAGGTTCTCCACGCTATGGTCCTGAAAAGTTAAAGCCCACGACGAGGTGAGATATAAATCTCAATGAGCTCACGCTCTAAACCCCAATTAGGAGAGTAATACACCTAGAGGCATCCTAACCACACAATCACACAACCAAGAAGACTTACCTCGTCTCAGATCCTCTCGACAAGTTAGCACAATTCATATCACAAATAGCACGAAAGCATGAGCAACAAATAAGCTCATCAATTGGAACGCCACACTCAAATTTCAAACAAGCACAGGGGTCCTGATTATATGGTCAAATCATTATGACACGTTCCATTCCATGCCACACAATTTTGTCCCATAATCCGGCGCATCTATCTCAATCAATCATGCGTTCCAATTGATTATTACTACCCGCACAGGTAGTTTTACCTGACACACATCGGTCCTCTAGCATACCCAAGCTACATCTCACTCCTTTGAGCATGGCTACATCCTCCGACATACATTGGAGACGACATTCCTTACGGCATTTCCGAAGGAGTTTCGGTCCAGAATCTACTGCAATCGGCTTCCCTTGACCAAGGGCGTCCCATATAGGGGTTACGTCCACCGACACACATGGGGACAAGTTTTCTTAACTAGCACACGATCATTCAAATTCGGCCAAGGACATTGTGCTTTGCATTCACATGCCTCAATTAAGATAACAACCTTAGCATGTTTTCCTTCGTATTAAAAACATTCGGTGAAAGTATCGTGTGTGGGTACATGGTC
The DNA here is from genome assembly GCA_014182545.1 of Eucalyptus globulus. Classification (NCBI taxonomy): domain Eukaryota; kingdom Viridiplantae; phylum Streptophyta; class Magnoliopsida; order Myrtales; family Myrtaceae; genus Eucalyptus; species Eucalyptus globulus. Next base: position 15,280,481 of record CM024721.1, on the reverse strand, counting down.
AAATTGAACCCAAAAAATTGATATCCTCCTTTTTAAAATCCCACTATTTTATATAATATATAAAACCATTTTTGGTATTAAAACCCAACACCTTGGATTTTCTTAATAAATATCAAAATTCATAAATTTTGGAATAAATGACCAAAATTCCAATCAACACTCAATTTGCACAAATTAGCACCCAATTGCATAAACTAAACACAACATTGCAATCAGCATGAAATTCTAGTATAAACTGAAAGTAATTAAATAAATACAAATTAAAACGATAAATGCATACTTAGGCTAGAAATTGCTAATCTAACCACCTATTGACCTAATTAAATTATCCTAACCATTCTAACTACAATGCTACATAATAAACTATCTAACTACAAGTTCTAACTAACCTAAATTAATTAAACAAGCTAATATCAACCATAATCTAATCTTAGTATAAGCTAAGATGCCACCTAATTCACCAATCTAACTAACCTAAATTAATTAAACAAGCTAATATCAACCATAATCTAATCTTAGTATAATCTAAACACCCATTAAACGTCATTAGCACACTAATTAGAGTTTAGTGCATAAACTCATCGGTTTAGCATGAAAATCGGTACATCGCAATGGTGGCATCACTGTGGCCAAAACTTGGGCTTACAGTAGCGCCAATGGAGGCTTGGACCGGGCCGAAAATGGTCCAAGACGGCTCAACAAAGCTGACCTTTGGCTATGGTTCTGTGGCTGGGTTGCGGCTGGTCATGGCTAGGCTGACTTCAATAGCATGGCAACGGCAGTCACGATTGTTGGTTGCCGGAATGAATAGGCAGAGGAGGTGATTAGCTGGCGAAGACGTTGGGTGGCTTCACTGGGGGTGAGAACTTGCAGCCGAACAGGAAGTGAAGGAGGGAGCTGGCACATAGGCGAGAGGGGCTTGCGGAGTCAATGTCGTGGAGCTTGCTGAGGAGAAATCCGCTAGAGTTGACTTCGGTGGAGAGACAAGGAATTGTGGAGGTGCAGCATTGAAGATGGGCAAAAGGCTTCAGTGGTGCTGCACGTAGTGGAGAAGATGGGTAGCAAAGGGAGGGGTGAAGAACGTGGGACTAAGAAAAAGGAAGAAGAAGGTGAGTAGAGGAGGGAGGTTGGTTGCAAAGGGGATGGGTCGCACTAATGGAAGGAGGAGGAGGAGAAGAGAGAGAGAGCGAGAGAGAGAGAGAGAGAGAGAGAGAGAGGGGGGCAAGAAAGTCAATATAAAATATATAATTCATCATTTCCTTGAACCAAAAGTCTTCATGCTTATCCCTTGTGTCCCCCATATACTTTCTTGCAAATAAATCCCACAAATAACTCAATTTTGGTGCCAAATGTTGCAGCCCACAAACTAGCCTCCGAATTTCACTAATAGAACTTCACTTTCTTTACCAAATTCCCCAATTTGATGTCTAATTTTGCTAAGGAGGAAGCCCACACAATTTCCACGATTTCCCTTCAATAAGTAGCTCTCTAAGGATGCCAAACATCTACTCAATTTGGCCTCTCGAAATTTCCCTTTTTTTTTAATCATCCAAATTGATTTTCCGTAAAAATCCCGAACTCTACGGAATTTCTCCAAAAGACAAGATGACATCCTATAAATGAATCGTGACCTACCAGAACTTTCAATTTCTAAAATCGGGTTCAAATTCACAATTAATTCAATTTGGCACGATTTTAGCGTGACCTAACCTACCGGGTAGCTTTTAGCGATTTTTAATGCAATTAACCTGTGGTCGATTATTTTCGAACCACATTGTGCATCTTTGACACATTAGTAACTCTCAATTGTCGTGAAAATCTCAAGATTTCAAATACAAACACATGGTATGAAAATGACAGAATAATAGGTCTAGTGCCGTTTGGCAGAAATTTTGCAATTAGGTGGGATTACCCACACACTAATCACATATCTTTATCAAATCAACTTATCCCCAGCATCTGATTGATTTTGATGGTACCATAATGGCCCTTGCAGATTAGCACGGTTGAGCAATCGATTCCTGGTCGAATTCTCAAGTCTATTGCATTTAGATTCCTTAACGGATTTACCTGATAGGCTAGTTATCCCATAAGTGATCAACTCAGGGAAAAGAATTATAGGCACATCGATGAAAAACCCAACTTATTCAATTGAACACAAAACCTAAAATTCAGGATGTTACAAAAATACACACACACACATGCACACATGCACAAACATGGGAGGAAGGGCTCCGTCCCACCTATGGCTACCAACGCATCATCGGCAGGGCAACAGTGATGGCTGACGCCTAGGTGAGGGCCGGCAACCCTCGCCGACTAGAGTCGAGGACCTACTGGCCCTCACTAGAGACGAGGGAAGGGGGTGACCCTCTCCCAAATTTAGGCGAGGGTCACTAGCCTCGCCCTAACCAAGGCGAGGGTCACTGGCCCTCACCTAGCACCCTCCGACCTTGTCGATTAGGTATGGTGGCACTAGGCTAGGCTTTGTTGGGCATTGTCTCTAGTGGGTGAGGGTCGTTAGCCCTCGGCCAAGCGCTGGCAACCCTGCCAGCCATCACCGCCACCCCATCACCGATGGGGTAGTGGCTTGTGTTTTTATTTTTCTTAATTATTTAATTTTTATTTTTTTATTTTTAATATAATTAAATTTAAATTATATTTGAAGGAAAATATCCCTTATTGAGTATAGTTTTTGCCCGCCAATGAGGCTAGTCCCTTGTTTGACAAGGCTATAATCACTTTAGGCTCTTCTTTTAGACTAATATAACCATTTCAAGCATTTTTTTTTAATAAAGCCCATTTTAAGCCCTTATTTGAGAAAATGAGGGCAATGTAGGCCCTTATTTGGAAATTATCCAAATATTTATATTACATAAGCATAATTTGAGATTTTTTGTGATATCAAATTTTTTTTAATGAGTCATTTATTTAAATCATTGAATCGCCCCCTCTTTTTTTTCCTATATGTAACAGGTTCTCGCGAATTTTGAGAAACAAGATGATGTATTTTTATGAGGCGTATGACACGCAAACTAATAAAAATCTCCCCACAAAGATAAATCGTTTTAAATGACCAAAAGAAGTCTGTGGAAAAATAGGCAAATTATTTATGAATTAATAAGTTATTGGCGATCAAACAACCCAAAAAAAAAATTAAAAGAAAAAATTTAGCCACTACCAAAGAAAAACGTTCTAAAGGGATTCGGTAAATTATTTTCTTAACTATTGCGCTTTTGGAAGCCCCACTTTGCAGCATTATCTCAGGCAAGACACCTTACAAAATTGCCCTACATTTACTTGAAGACGAAACAAGCCAAGAACATGTGAATCTAGTGGCTTCTCCCCAATTCAAGTCCTCTCGGACGTATGGAATCATGTTACTCAATCCTAAAACTTATTGAAACTACTTACATGCATCCTAAGAGGGGATCAAGTTCCCTGCCGGAGTTGACAGTGATTGACAATGCCCAGCCACTCCCTTTTGTTTTTTGTTTTCTTTTTTTTTCTCTAATTCTTAATCTTAAAACTACTTTTTTCTGATTTATTTTTAAAACTTCTCTTTGATTTTTTTTTTCTCTTATTTTTGTCTTAGGGTGATAATACCCTTATGTGGTTTGGTCGATTATTTTTCATCAATATTACACTCGTAAAAGGGAGATAATACTAGAAATAACATGTTTAAATATCAACGAGTGTTTTTATTACACAAAAAATTGTCTACTACAAATGATAAATTACTTATGTTTAGTATATGTTTTAGTAACTTTACTAGGAGCAAATGGTAATGTGATCCACAGTTCAAAAAATGGAAGGTAAAGCTTGATTGTAATATATTAATCTCCTACTAAAGGTACCAAAATTATCAAGTACACATTTAGAGATCTGAGAGTTCTCATTATCCTTGACAATGTTAGTGATTTTAAACAAATCAGTTCACCAGCTGGAGATCTAAGTTGGTTTGGTTCGGGAGCAGGATCATTGTGATATGTGTGACAAGCAATCTTGTTGACAAGTATAATGAGGTGCCAGTGACCCCTACAAGTAGCAGTACTATTAACATACTCGTTGGAAAGTACGAACTAAAACAAATGAATTATGACCATGCTTTTCAGATATTCTGTAATGCTCTTAGAGAAAATCTTCTTAGAAAGGAATTTTCCTCTTTGGCATGTGAAATTATTTTCGCTGCTGGAGGAATTCCTCTTGTTATTAAGGTTGTTAGTTCATTTTTACGTGGAAAGCCCATATAGTTTTGGAAGGAGGCATTGGATGGATTGAACCGAGAGCCTTACTCTAAGGAAATAAAACGTATTATGAAGAGAAGATATGATGATTTAGATAAAAATGCCTGAGAGATATTTCTCGATATAGTATGTTTTTTTTTTTTTTTTTTTTTGTGGGAAAGGACTAGACAATGACATACAGGAAGCTGGGAAATATGATCCTTATAGAGGAATCAACTTGCTTCATAACATGTCTATGGTAAAAATCAGAGAAAACAATGAATTGTGGATGCATAATCAACTAAAATTCCTTGGGAGGGAGATTGTCGAGGAAGAAAATCCAAATGAACCTTTCAAGCGGAGCAGGCTATGGAATTGGGAGGACATTGAACCAATATTGAATAAAAGGACAGTAAATCTAGAAGACAAAGATGTCTCTTTTATAGTTTGCATTACAATACTTCTTTTGAATACTTAAAATGCATCTCTTTCACTTTCTCCTATTACTATTGTTCCAGGATTGGCAAGACACTGGAATTGAAGCCCCTTAGTGACACATTTGACAACCCCATTTACATCCTAAAAGTAGATTTTTTAATAATTTCTCGAAGCTTAGGTATCTGAAAATGAACCACGCTATTGTTAAAGCATATAAGCGGAGTGCAAAGAGCTCCAGAGAGGATTTTTTCCTCCGAAGGTTAAAGTAGCTTGAATGGCAAGGGTGCAACGATATCTCCACCCTGCTAGCTTTAGATCTGTCAAAATTGATCGTTCTTGATTTGTCTGGGAGTACCTCTAGCAATTGGAAGCGCTGGAAACAAATTATGATGGCATACCTGCACATTTTTTTTTCCTTTTTTGCATCAATTTCGACATCAGCTTGTAGAAACAAGGCTTTTATATTATTCTCTTGTTTTGCAGAGGGCCAACAACTTGAAAGCTTTGATCTTAAAAGGTTATCGTTGGCTAACTAAATCTCCAGTTTTCCATGCTCCTGTAAAATAGAGAGACTAACCCTGGAAAATTGTTCTGCATTACCTCCAGTTGTTGTCATGTCCATTAGCAAGCTAAGGAACTTAGTTTATTTGGATATCAAGTTCTGCACCTTCGTGCAAGAGTTACCAGAAGATATAGGTTGCTTGGAAGCTTTGAGAGAGCTATATATCGATGGAACTTCCATTCGAGCCCTTGAGTTCCCAGAGGGTATGTTGTGGAAAAATGCCAAAAGATGCACCAATCGAAGCACAAGTAGCAAAAGATAAAAGGAAAATTGAAATTACACGAGACGCAAGATTTACAAAGAAAACCCAAAACGAGAAAACCACAAGGAGAGGGGGACACGTGCCACATAAGTTCGTGAGTCACATCTTCATTTAATGACTAGCCTCGAAAGAACACGTGCTACTCATTCTCCAAGCCACTCTTAATTGGTCCACCAAAGCTTGTAAGTCACAATTTCATCATTACTTGGCCTGACTTAATCTCCAAGGAAAATCTTATGGTAACAATGATCAAATCCTCAAATGGCCACCTAAGCTAGTGATTCATCCCTTCATTTAATGCTTAAGTTATGGCCATCATAAGTCTTGAATTTATTTATTTTTTTGGCACATTTTTCATGGCTATTCTTGCTCATGGGGCAGTTCACTTAAGCCACAAATCACTAACTTATTCATTAAGACAAATATTTTAGTATTATTACATGATCTTAAGATGGACACCTAAGATAATGATAAGGTTTCTTGCATTTAATGCTTGGATTTGTGTAATCATTAGATAATTAGATTTGGATATTTCTTGTATGGCCTACTTTCAAGATTTTGCTCCCTACGCTAAATTCTCTTAAACCTTCCTTTGATTGGTTCATTTGTGCTATGACTCATCAACTTAATCCTCAAGGCAAATATTTGGTAATGATTACAAAATCTTCTCAAGGTCAGCTAAGGTGATGAATTACCCCCTTTCATTAAATGACTAAGAGGTTCTAGAATATTATATTTTGTTTATTTCCAAAGAATATGGCGAACATGGGAAATAGGCCATTAAAAGCGCAATTCTGACGCACCCGAGGTTCGTGGCAAAGCCATCCTTGAGATGCTTGTCGTAAGTTAAAATTACTCTCTCGGATAAGTCAATGATCTGGGGCTAGGGCTTAATAGTTGGGCCTTCGACCAGCCAGGCGGTCCTTTGGCCGATCCGCGAGTAGTTCCTTCAACCTATCATGTGGCCAATCCTTGACCTACTAGTCGCAAGCAAAAGAGGGATCGAAATTGAGGATGTTACATTTCACTTAGAACCTCAATGCTTCTTTCGCCAATATGTCCCAAAAAAGTATGTTCGCAATTCAGACTCTCAAACTTATGCACCTGACGTTGTCGAGTGAAATCCATCACTCTCCCCCTTGAAGCTCATATAGAGTATTGTGCTTGATTCCTCTCATCATCACCAAGGCACCTCAAACGACCTTTAGAACACCATATTTTGAAACGTACCAATACCTAACTGAATTCGAGATTCCAGGACATATCTCACTCCGGTCAATATCTCACGATGACGTTATGCAATGTAATTCCGACAATTGCTCCACCACGAAATTGCTCCTATCAGGTTCCCATCCCCACAGGGAGAGAATCTTTGAGTTTCCCCGAAAAGCACGTCGCATGTCCATATTTCACTTTTCCATCCTCTCAATTCATTCTGTTCTTAGGCATCAAGTATTGAGACGGTGAAAGAGAATTTGGAAACAATCTCAGACTTGACCATGAAAAGTGAAAATGGAGAATAAAGACCAGGTGTAATTTTTTAGAACGAGAATTAAATAAATCAAAGGTTCGTCTTCGGATGTCACAAATATCTCTGTTTCTTCGGATACGCACAAACCTGAGAAAGAAACTAAAAGTGATTTAAACGGTAAACTTTGTCAAATGTCTGTGTCATATGTCAAAAGAATAGTAATCTTTTTTTCTCAATAAATTAAGTGTAGCACGGCTAGTGTGATGGCACCGCCGTTCACTTAAAACGACAACCGTGTTCCAACCTATGGGAACCGACATCTTGTGAAATGACGACTATTCTTCCGCGGGTTTCAGTAGGCCAACGTACAGAATGCAACTTGAGCACGTTTGAAGTCAGGTTATGGGGTCAACTTACAAAACAAACACACCACATACTTATCCCTACAAAAATCATCAATTGTAAAGTCCAACAAATCAGTATTATGCTGTTAACGTGCAAGCATGGATGTCTGTTGTTTCACGGATATAATCTCCTCCTCTGCCCATCATCTTAATATCCCCGGATAGATCCATTGGTGACACATTAGAAGCCAATCATTTGTCTGCTGTTCTCGTTGCTGCAGACATGGAATGATGCCTTCGTTGCACACACTTGTTGTCCATCTGAGGCACGCGATAATGTTTACAAGGGTGGCTCTAAGCTTGAAAACGTTGTTTGGATGCTGTTTTACCAGCAGTCAACTCGGTTATAATTTCATCGACTGTTGCTTTTGCACATCATTTAATAATCATTCTATGTGGTCGTGGTCCAACATTGTGGCTAATTCCTGTTTCATAGAGCAACGCGCAGACAGAAGAGATTAATCAGCCAAACTGCCTCTACTCTGCCTCTCCTCTTTGATTTCCTCAGTTTAGTACTGTATCAGCTGAACAACATCTATGGAATCCTGCCTTCCAATTCTTCTACATAGCTTGTGCTTCATGTCCCTTGTGTTGCAGATGAGTTATGCGCTGGACTCCATTTCAGCTGGCGAGAACATCACAGATGGCCAAACGATAGTCTCTGCGGGCGGGAACTTTGAGCTAGGATTCTTCAGCCCTGGCAGCTCCAAGAACCGGTACGTGGGCATATGGTACAAGAAGCTATCGGCTGGGAGGGTGGTTTGGGTAGCAAACCGAGAAAATCCCCTGAATGACTCTTCAGGAGTCCTAAAGCTCACTCCTCAGGGTGTACTGACTCTCCTGAACCGTACCGATGGGGTTGTTTGGTCCTCCAATGTGTCGAGATCAGGCCAGAATCCAATTGCGCAGCTTTTGGATTCTGCCAATTTCGTCGTAAAAGAAGGAAATGGCAATGACTTGGGTGATGCAATCTGGCAGAGTTTTGATCACCCTTGTAATTCGTTTTTGGCTGGCATGAAGCTTGGTATAGACCGAGCGAAAGGCCTGGACCGGTACTTGACCTCATGGAAAAGCACAGACGACCCTTCCCTGGGTGATTTCACATTTGGGCTTGATTCTACGGGATATCTGCAGCTGATCCTGAGGAACAGATCAGTAGTGCAGTCCAGGTCAGGACCTTGGAACGGCATTCAGTTTAGCGGGTACACTCAGTTGAGGCCAAATCCAGTTTATAGCTTTGGCTTCGTCTTCAACCAAAATGAAATTTACTATCACTTCAATCTTCTGAACAGTTCCGTCCCATCGATGCTGGTTTTAAATGAGAATGGGATGGCTCAGCGCTTCACTTGGGTAGACCGGACCCATGATTGGATTCTGTATTCGTCCGCTCAAACAGATGACTGTGACACTTATGCTTTATGTGGAGGGAATGGGAATTGCAATATTGCTAGCTCTCCAAAATGCATGTGCTTGACAGGGTTTGTGCCCAAACACCCGAGCGACTGGGAATTTGGGGATTGGTCAAACGGGTGTGTCCGGAGGACGAAACTGGATTGCCAAGGAGGAGATAAATTTCTGAAGTACACCCAAGTGAAGTTGCCTGACACGAGGCAATCGTGGTTCAACAAGAGCATGAACATTCAAGAATGCAAGCAGACATGCATGAGGAACTGCTCGTGCACGGCTTATTCAAACTTGGATATCAGAGGGCAAGGAAGTGGATGCTTACTTTGGTTCGGTGATCTGATGGATATCAGACAGGTGAGCGAGAACATCCAGGGTATTTATGTAAGGATGGCTGCATCAGAAGTTGGTACGTGTTCGAACCCTGAGTTGCTTTCGATATGATGACCCGAGGAAGAGAATGAGTTCGAAATAACTGTCGGACTCTTACTAACTCTATTTTCAATTTACTATAATGTGTATCAAGGCAGCAGTTTCAGTGGAAATCCTGGCGCAAGGAAAAGCACGGGCATCATTGTCGGCACCGTGCTGTCCGCGGTGCTTCTTCTTGGCATCGCGGCTGTTTTCACAAAGTATAGGAGAGATGGTAAAATCGTTTTTATCAGAAAATTACGGTTTCCAAGCAAGATGCTTTTCTTGATCCACAACAGTCGTTTTTAACTCTTGTTAGCATAGGTTTTAAATGTTGCTGCTCTGCGTCAAATGCAAAGTTTCATCAGATCATCTCTTTTTGAAAATTTCAATCAATTGGCCTGAAAAATATGAATGAACCAAATGTGTGTTGCTTTGAATTTTGTTTTGGGATTTTTAAAGCTCAATTATGATTTCTCTTTAGTTGATGAATTTACTCACTTTAATTTCTACTTGTAGGACAAATCTTTGGATTCTCCCATCAAAGACGTAGTGAAGATCTAGACCTACCTATGTTCGACCTCACAACCCTAGTGAACGCGACAGGTAACTTCTCTGAAGACAACAAACTCGGAGAGGGAGGCTTTGGAGCTGTCTATAAGGTGACTATTCTCATTTTTTGGAATTCTAAATCTGCTCGTACATATCCAAATGCACAATCGAAAATGGAGCAAAAGAACTTCTATCTTTTAGGGTGTTCTGAAGAATGGCCAAGAAATTGCTGTGAAGAGGCTGTCGGAAAACTCTAGGCAGGGACAGGTCGAGTTCAGGAATGAAGTCGCCTACATCGCCAAACTTCAACACCGAAACCTCATCAAGATTCTGGGATGCTGCATTCAAGTAGATGAAATGATGTTGATCTATGAGTTCCTGCCCAACCGAAGCTTGGATTGTTTCATTTTTGGTTTGCTTCGCTCCAGTCCCTACATTTTAATTGCTTTTGTCATCTAAAAAGAGTGAAGAAGCTTCCATTTCATAACTCATAAGGCCTATAATTTGGCAGACCAAGAGAAGGGTGTTTCCCTGGATTGGCCAAGGCGCTTCACCATCATCAACGGCGTAGCTTTGGGGCTCCTATACCTTCATCGAGACTCAAGATTAAGAATTATTCATAGAGATCTGAAAGCTGAAAACATCCTGCTCGACAATGAAATGAATCCAAAGATATCGGACTTTGGTTTGGCGAGGAGTTTCGGAGGTAACGAGAGTGAAGCAAATACAAAGAGAGTGGTGGGAACATTGTGAGTTCTCTTGACAAATGATCTCCACTGATTTTGGTCCAATTGCTTCAAGAACTAATCATTCCTTTCAATAACTTTTTCGCATAGTGGTTACATGTCCCCAGAATATGCCATCAACGGCTTTTATTCAGTAAAATCAGATGTCTTCAGTTTTGGCGTTTTAATACTGGAAATCGTGAGCGGGAAAAGAAATCGAGGTTTCAATCATCCTGACGAGCGTTTAAGCCTTCTCGGATATGTAAGCGTAAAGATTTATCAGATCTCTTTGCTTATTTATCTTCAGTTAGTTTCTAGTCTTATTCTAGATGACTAACACAATAATGCAGGCCTGGACACTGTCAAGAGATCAAAAGTTCATGGAGCTCGTCGATCCATTGATTGCATCTACATGTAACCCTGTGGAAGTTTTACAATCCATCCATGTCGCTTTGTTGTGTGTTCAAAATAATCCGCACGATAGACCGGAGATGTCATCTGTGGTTATGATGTTGAGCAGTGAGAGCACATTGCCTCAGCCTAAACAGCCTGGTTTTTTTGACGAGACATCTGCATCCGAAGCAAGTTCTTCAAGCGACAGCAGGCATAAGAAATATTCGGCCAACGAAATAACTATTTCACATTTACTGCCTCGATGATATTTCTGTAATTTCAATTATGTTTATATTGATCCCATATGGATACGAGAGGATCATGGCATTTGTATGAGAGTCATCTCTTAATCTGGAATTGAAAGACCTTACGGGGACATGTGAAAGATTACGCCTTTTGTTCTTCCAAAATTTGCTGGATTCCGGTCAGAAAACGAAGAATGTGTACACGGACCACAAAGTGAAAATTTCAGAGTCTTTTCTTGTCATGATATTCTAGCAAAGAAACCCTTGAATACCTTATTAAAAATATCCGTGAACTTAGGGAAGTAAACTCGCATTTTTGAAAGAATCCTTAATGTTTCAATGTCTGATTCAGTTTGAATCGACAAAATTATAAATTAATGAAAAAGTGGCCATAACTACAAGCGAGATTGTAATCAGTACTAAAACCGTTGCTCTGTCAAGATCTGCACAGTGATGTTTCTTCTATTCTATCATGCCAAAACAACCATGTCCTTCAAATCACAGCGTGCATTACGGTGACATCAACAAGCTCAAATGCACCTAAAACAGGGGAAAAGGAAAAGGAATTGACTTCCCAAAACTGTTGGCTATAAATGAAAGATTCTTGTATCATCTTAAGAGCCATTTTTTGGGACTCTAGACAAACAGAATAAGAACTGAAATCTTACACAGCATAGAGGTGTTGGAAAATGCATAAAGAAGTAGGAATTGGGTGGGAATGAGATTGACTGACCTCCTTGCTACTGTAGTCAATGGGCACAACCCATTGCAATCACTAGATTGGCCCAAACAGTTTACTATCATCAAGGCTGTTGAGATATAATACGCGAAAATGACAGGATCTTGCAATTTACGTCAACGTGAAATCACTAGAGAAATAAACGAGAAAAATAAGGATACTAGAAATTTACATGGTTCGGTCCGAGTATCGGTACCTATGTTCACGGGAAGAGCCAGCAGCAAATAATCCATTATAATCGGAGTATCAGAGTTTACAATCGCTCAAACGTTCAAATGTTTCCCAAACGCTCAAGTGTTTCCCACACATAAATTTAACCCCAAATCTAAAATGTTTATAAATTAACAACTCACTTGAGTATAAACTTACGGTACAAAATTACGACACGTTCAAGCTTCGCGTGGCTTGCATGCGGCTTGCGTAGGGTTTTTCGCTGTTGCGGCTCCCTTCTACGTTAAGTTTCGGTTGATACACGCACAGGCGGACAAAAGGAAATTAAATCTGTTCGTATTTATGTGCCCAGAGTCAAACTTTGACTCTGGGCCCCACCGATTTATCCCTTCTTTACAGGTGACGGACGCTGCAACTTCCTTCGGTATGAATGTGTGTGTGCGCCTAGGTCAAACTTTTGACCTTAGGCCCCATCACCTCCCTCTTTACGTGCAGGGCTTCTTCGTGCAGGTATGAATGTGTGTGTGCCCAAGGTCAAACTTTTGACCTTGGGCCCCACCACCTCCCTCTTTACGTGCAGGGCTTCTTCGTGCAGGGGCACGTCTTTGACAACTTTACTTCAAAGAGGAAGAATTCATCTTTTAATTATTTTAAGAATCTAGCGAAGCCTTTTTTTTCATCCAATCTTCAAATTCGAGACATAATTTAATAATTTTCCATCTTAGCTCGATATTTGAAACCAAGTTATAGTGCTCATCATCTATGCTCCTCTTCCAACGCCTTGACGGGCGCTTACTCTCCACAGACGTCAATAAAACTTAAGCATCGCCAAAGGAACAGACTTAGTCATCATGTCTGACAGGTTATCTATTGTAGCAATATTTTTGACAATAATATTACCCTTAGCTAAGACATCTCGGATGAAATGATACCTGATGTTGATATGTTTCGTTCGCTCGTGATAAATTGGATTATACGCCAAATATATCGTACCTTAATTATCACAGTGTATATTCACACTTTTATGTTCTAACCCAAATTACAAGAGCAAACTCTGTAACCATATCGCCTCCTTTGTTACAAAGGTTAGTGCCATGTACTCTGCTTCAGTTGAAGACAAGGCAATGTGATCCTGTAAGGACGCTTTCCAACTAACTGCACTACCTACTAGCATAATTATGTACCCTACTAAAGATCTGCATAATCCAAGTCACCGGTGTGATCCGAATCCACAAAAACTAGTGGTCTCATTGCCATTGTTGTCCCTCCAATACATTATACCCACGTCTGTTGTCCCCTTCAAATATCTGAGGATCCACTTCACAGCTTCCCAATGAGCTTTACCAGGACGCTTCATATAGTGACTAACCACGCTCACAGCTTGTGAAATATCAGGCCTAGTGCACACCATATCATACATAATACTACCCACGGCACTAGAATAAAGAACACGGGACATATGCTCCTCCCCCTCCTCAATTTGCGGTGATAATTTATCTGAAAGTTTAAAGTGCTTTGCTAAAGGTGTACTTACAGATTTTGCTGACTGCATATTAAAACGTACCACAATCTTCTCAATATATTTCTTTTGAGATAGACGTAAAACTCCTGCAGTCTTGTCACGCAAAATCTCCTAACCTAAAATTTTCTTTGCAACACTTAAATCTTTCATCTTAAAGTCAGTCAGTATTTAACTGCCTCTTCAGCACATCAATATCAGACATATTCTTAGCTGCTATTAGCATATCATCAACATATAAGAGTGAGGTTGGGACACCTAGAGTGCCATAACTTGGCACGGAGGGACACTTAAGTGCCATAATTTTAAAATTGTACACTTAAGTGCCAATATCGGAGTAAAATGGGACACTTAAGTGCCACTCCGGCGAAAATCCGGCCAAATGGCTGATGTGGCAATTTTCCGGCGAGTTTGGTCCAAAACGGCGTCGTTTTGCACGCTGATGTGGCGAAGAAAATGCAAAAACGACGTCGTTTCATGTCTACGTGTAAATAATAATATAAAAATTAATTAAATTAGATTTAAAATTAATTTTATTTAAAATATTCAAAAAAATTTAAAAATTTAAAAAAAAAATTAAAAATTAAGAATTTTTTTTTTTAAATTAAGAAAAATTATTAAAAGGGGGGAGGGTGGGTCGAACGGGCGGGCGAGGGCGAGCCGTCGCCGAAGGGTCGGCGACGGAGGGGGAGGATCGGCCGGGGTTGTCGGCCCCCGGCCGACTGACGGCGAGGGCCCACGAGCCCTCGCCTAGATCTCGGGGTGAGGGTCGCCTCGCCGGCCCCCGGCCAAGGCCCGGCGACCCCGACCGACCCTCCCCACTCCGTCATCGGCCCTTCCCGGCGGCGGCGGGACGCGACGAGGGCCCGCGAGCCCTCGCCGGATCTAGGCAAGGGACGCGACCCTCGCCCGATCCGGCGAGGGTGCGGGCCGTGGCCCTCGCCGCCTCCCGCCTCCCCCCGCCGCCGAGAAGGGCCGGCGACGGAGTGGGAGGGTCGGCCGAGGTCGCCGGCCCCCGGCCGGGACCGCGAGGGCGGCCGACCGGCGGTGAGGGCTCGCAGCCCTCACCGCTCGGCCGGCCGAGGGCTAGCGACCCTCGGCCGACCCTCCCTCCTCCGTCGCCGGCCCTTCCCGGCGACGGTAGGGAGGCAGCAAGTGGCGATGGCTCAACCACCCCGTTCGACCCACCACCCCCCTTTTTTAAATTTTTCTTCATTTTTTAAAATTTTTTAAATTTTTTTTTTTTTTTTAAATTTTTTGAATATTTTAAATAAATTAATTTAAAATCTAATTTACATGAAACGGCATCGTTTTTTGCATTTCCTCCGCCACGTCAGCGTGCAAAAACGACGCCGTTTTGGACCAAACTCGCCGGAAAGTCGCCATGTAAGCCATTTGGCCGGATTTTCGCCGGAGCGGCACTTAAGTGTCCCATTTAACTTCAAAACTGGCACTCAAGTGTACCATTTTAAAGTTGTGGCACTTAAGTGTCCTCCCGTGCCAAGTTATGGCACTTGAGCTGTTCTTTTGCCTATAAGAGTAGATAAATCAAAGAACCATTATCCAATCTCCTATAGTAAACGCAGCTATCCATCTGACTCTTTGAATAGTTTTGACTAGTCATGAAAGTATCAAAACGTTTATACCACTGCCTAGGAGACTGTTTCAGGCCATACAAAGATTTATTCAACAAGCAAACATGATCCTCCTTACCCGGAATAACAAATCCCTCCGGTTGCCTCATGTAAATCTGCTTAACTCACCGTGAAGAAACGTAGTTTTCACATCTAATTGCTTTAACTCGAGATCCTGCGAAACAACTAAGGCATGTAAAACATTAATAGAAGTATGTCTTACCACAGGAGAGAACATCTCATTGTAGTCAATGTCCCCATGCTGTGTATATCCCTTCACCACAAATCTCGCCTTATACATCGTTGCCTCGATACCGAGAATGCCCTCTTTCCGTTTGAAGACCCATTTATTTCCGACAATCTTTTGGCTCTTGGGTACTTTGACCAACTCCCATGTTTGATTTCGATGGAGAGATTCCATCTCTTCACTCATAGCCCTTAGCCACAGCGATGACTCCAAACTAGCCATCACCTCAGAATAAGACGAAGGCTCATCTGTCTCCACCTCATCACCTACAGTCAATGCATAAGCAATATTTGTATAACTATAACGTACCAGTGATTTAATTTGCCTTCTCTGTCTATCTGCGGCTATAGTGTGCTGCGGGTTTATTGGTTATTCACTATCACCGACTTTAGGAACTGTGGCCTCATCTGCAGTCTCAACTTCAGTTACCTTCGAGGTCTCTGGAGTCTCCACTTGAAGCTCCACCTCACTAGTGACACCATGATCTGTCTTCTCTGCTGGTTGTGTGTTAAAACTCCTCTGTTAAAGCATTACAGTCTTGTCGAAGATCATATCTCTGCTGATTAAAAAACCGGGTGATCTGGAATCAGTGCACCACAGCCGGTAGCCTTTCACCCCATGTGCATAACCCAAAAATATGCACTTCTTCGCCCTCGGCTCAAGCTTACCATCACTCGCATGAGCATAAGCAGGACATCCGAATATAAGTAATTCAGAATAATCAACAGGTTTCCCCGACCATACTTCCTCAGGAGTTTTCCACTCAATAGAAGATGATGGAGATCGATTAACCAAGTAACATGCCATGTTCACTGCTTCAGTCCAAAATTCCTTACCAAGTCTTACATGCAAAAGCATGCATTGAGCTCGCTCGAGCAAAGTTTCGTTCTTCCGTTCTGCCGCGTCATTCTGTTGTGGTGTCCTAAGTACTGTGCGATGTCTCATAATACCTTCTTTCTCGCAAATTCAGTAAAATCTTTACCACATAACTCCATACCATTATCGGTTCTTAGGCACTTGATTTGTTTATTTGACTGCTTCTCAATCAATGCTTTAAATTTCTTGAACCGATCAAACACATCATATTTGTGCTCCAAAAAGTAAACCCATACCTTCCTCGAATAATCGTCGATAAATGTCAGCATATATCGGGCACCTCCTTTCGAAGGAACTGAAGACGAGCCCCAAACGTCTAAATGAATATATTCAACTGGTCGTTTGGTCGAATGGATAGTTGTAGTAAACTTAACTCGGTGCTGCTTTCCAAAAATACAGTGCTCACATAAGTCCAGCTTCCATGTCTTCTGACCTTTCAACAACTCCTTTTTCACTCAACATCGTCATACCTGCCTCGCTCATGTGCTCCAAACGCATATGCTATAATTGAGTCAAGTTAGAGTCTGACTCACCTGATGAAACTGTAGCGGTTCCGATCACGGTCTCTCCCAGTAGAGGATAGAGAGTATTCACTTTCTTTCCCTTCATCACTGTCATGGCACCTTGAGAGATCTTCAGTACTCCACCTTCAGCGGTGTACCTACACCCGACGTCATTGAGTGTCCCTAGAGAAATAAGGTTCTTCTTGAACTCCGGTACATGCCTCACATCTATCAATGTATGCACCACCCCATCATGCATCCGAATTCGAATTGTTCCTATCCTCACTGCCTTATAGACTGTATTATTCCCCAAAAGAACCCTACCACCATCTGCAGTTTAGTAAGTAGTAAACCAATTCTTATGAGGCGTCATGTGATAAGAACACCCCGAATTTAGCACCCATTCATCTCCTGAAGAAGTAGTAGTCACACATAAAACAACTTCTGCATCACTGTTACTCCCCTCGACAACGTTTGCCACATTGCTTGTAGCATTCTATCTATCAACTTTATTCATCCACTTTGGACAATCTCTCCTGATGTTCCCCTCCTCATGACATTCAAAGCACTTCACGCGTCCCTTGGACTTTCTATGGCGTGATTTCGACCTACTTTTACCTCTGCTACTACTAGGCTCTCGATGTTGTTTTCTACCCCGAATCATCAGTGCTTGCACTGCTCCTTTCGCCAAACCGTCATCTCGCAACTTTCTCTGTCACTCCTCAGAGAATAAGGGGAACTTTACCTCTTCAGAGGTAATAGTAGTACGCCCCTGCAATAGTGAATCAGTAAAGTGCTTCCATGACTCTGGTAAAGAGGCTAACAACATCATGTCCTGCACTTCATCATCAAGTATCTTACCGACATTCTTCAAATCCAATATGAGTTTATTAAATTCATCTAGGTGGGTTCTGATAAAAGTACTTTCAGTATATCTAAATTGAAACATCTTCTTCAACATGTACAACCAATTGTTCAAACCTTTCTTCACATAGAGTGTTTGAAGTTTTGCACATAATATTGCAGCATCTTTCTCCTTAGCAACCTTTATTAAGACCTCATTCGATAAATTTAATAGGATTATACTCTTTACTTTTTCCATCAACTCTACCCTCTCAGAGACTTTCATTATAATCGGCAACTCATCTTTACCATCCAGTGTCTTGGCCAAATCTTGTGTTGTCAATAATGCTCGTATCTTGATGCTCCATAACACAAAATTGTTGCTTCCATCAAACTTCTCAATTTCAGATTTCCTCTCGGACATAATTGCAATAACAGAATTTCTAGATAATAATCAAACAAGTAAAAGCCTCAAATCACAATCAAGAAAATCCAACCCTAAGCTCTGATACCAATTGTTGGGATATAATACGCTAAAACGATAAGATCTTGCAATTTACGTCAATGCGAAATCACCAGAGAAATAAACGAAAAAAATAAGGACACTAGAAATTTACGTGGTTCGGTCTGAGTATCGGTACCTACGTCCACGGGGAGAGCTAGCAGCAAATAATCCACTATAATCGGAGTATAAGAGTTTACAATCTCTCAAACGCTCAAGTGTTTCCCACACCTAGATTTAACCCCAAACCCAAAGTGTTTTTAAACTCACTTGGATATAAACTCACAACACAAAATTACCACATGTTCAAGCTTCACGCGGCTTGCGACTTGTGGCTTCAAAGATCGTGTGCGGCTTGCGTAGGGTTTTTCGCTGTTGCGGCTCCCTTCTACGTAAAGTTTCGGTTGATACTGTTAGGGAAATCCCTTATGATGTTTTGAAGATGACAAAATAAATCAAATGCTACTAACATGTTTAATGGTTAAGTAATAGACCATGCAGATGATAGAACATGTAAATGATATTATCAAAGTCAGAAGACGGCTTAAAGACTGAACGTAACATATGTCCAGAGTATATTTTGAAGATTTCCAGACTTCTGTGTCAAAGTCTGAAGACTGCCAGACTCAAGACTCAAAGTCTGAAGACTGCCAGACTTAAGACTCAAAGTCTGAAGATTGCCAGACTTTAGTGTCAAAGTCTGTTCTACTTCAGAAGTCTGCTCACTCTGACTAATTCCAGACTGAACGTGAATGATGAACCAGAAGACAGACTTTATGCTGAAGCCGAACTGGGTATAGACCTTAAAGCTAAATCTGTTTAGAAGCAGATATGTTCAGACCTAGATTGTAAAGTTTACAAACTCAGATTGTAAAGTCTATTGCTCTCAGACTTTACATCCAGATTCGACAGAACGTAACTCAAGCCCAATCATATAACGGCTAGTGATCTGGTTTGGATTCCACATCAAGATTGATTTGATTGATGATTGGATCTTGAAGACAAGAACTTTCTATACGAAGAAACTTTACTTATGGAAACCAAGATTTCGTTTGTATGGGCAATCGGAATCAATTTGGGATTTTACCTTTGTCACTCAACGGCTACCAAATATTCTAGATACAGAGCTGTCCAATGGGTATATTGGAAGACGATTCTCCGGGATACTGCCCAACGGGTAGTTTGGAAGTGGATGAGTATTTAAGGAGATCATGGACCGATGAGCAAGTAAGAGACGGAGCGTAGAATTTATAATTCCAAAGTCTGAGCGACTTTCGATCATATACTTGTCTCTTGAGAGCTTAAACGGTTGTAATCGTGAGAGAATTACCAAAAGAGTGACTTAGTGAGATAGTGTGATCTACTACTAAGTGTTTGCACTCGAAGTTGTAATCTCTTGTTGATTGCATAGTGGAATCCAGCCAAGAAGGTTGTTAGCATGGTAGAGTGGAAGTAGGCTTGGATTAAGCCGAACCACTATAAATCTTGTGTTCTTATTCTCTTCCCTAACTCCTTTATTTTGTTCATACTAGCACTCACAATTGGTATCAGAGCCAAGTGCTTAGTTTATAAAAGTGTTTTTACTTTTGAGCTAAAGATTCTTTATGGCTAGTATCTTGGCACCAGGACTTATGGAAGAGCAAAGCAACACAAGGCTACCATATTTAAATGGAAGAAAATACAAGCAGAATTGCTAGAAAAGAACAATAAAAGAAGATGATGAGCAAGGAAATTCATGCTTGATGGCACATTCAGAATCTGAGTCTGACTCAAACACAGACTTAGAATCAGAGTCTGACTTAGACACAAACTCAGAATCCGATGAGGAAATCGAGGAAATAAAAGAAAAGAAGAAGTTGGTAATGAATGTTTTTGGGCACATAATTCTCATTATGCTTGAAATTCGATATATCATTGATTGATTCATATTTTATAATAATCATATTTTGTTTTATTGAAGAAAGAATTGCATGATTTGTTTTTGTGATTCGAAATTTAATTTGATACGTGTGATCATTTTTTATATCATGCTTAAAGACAAATAAATTTATTTGGTTTGATTTTATACTCACAGATTTTATCATATTTTGCCAAATAAAAATCTGTTTTACGTGATATTAATTTATGATGCAAGATATTTTTAGATATTCAAAGATTTTATTCTCTCTATTTTTATCGTACTATGACTAAGTGAGAATTTAATTTTCAAAATATCATTATGCATAATATTCTTTCTTTGAATTCTTTGTTATAATGAATTAAGAAAGAATATTTGGAGATTATATATTTTGCTCTAATGTCATGGAAGGATCCAAATTGATGGATACCAAAAAGAAAATGAGTTGATTGCAGGAAATTCAATAAGGCAAGAATGATTACAAATCTACGCAGATTTTGGTGCAATAAGAAAAGAATCTCAGGCGAAGATTGGTAATATTGTTTTTAATCAATGGTATATTTGAAACATATACCATGGGTAAGAGAATTTTTTTCCTGCCTTACAAATTTCTACGTGCATTTATCATGATTTTGGATGATTGTTTATTATATTGCGAATATCTTCTGTCATAAATATAAGGTATTGCAATTTTGGCACGTGACAGAAATATCTATTTTTCTTTTGCAAAATGCATATCCAAAATTTATACTCAAGCAAATCGCTTTGATCTCAAAAGATATTACTACATATTCATGGATATTCTTGCTATATTCTTAGAAGATATATTATATCTAGCAAGGTTGATCCGCAAATCAAAGGAAGATATTATGTGACATTTTTGCAAAGATGATTATCTATTATACAAGATTTTGCAGGTGACAATAGAATCTTCCATATGAATTTTGGAAAGCTTGATCAGAAATTTGTGAAGATTCTATACTATCTTCTGGAGGTTCAAAGATTCTATTCCTTGTGCAAAATTTTTGCTTATTGAGGAAATCCCTTATGCGTCATACGAAAGGTTGAATAGTTCTGAATTTTAATATTTGATAACTTTATAAATGCTATTCAATTTATTTGAAGAAATGGCATTATATATCACGTGAATATTATTACAGCTTATTTGTGGAAAAAGTTTGTTAAGTTGATGCAGGTTGAATTCGAGAAAAGCTTAATTGAAGAAAATAAATTTTTGCCTCGAATTTCAAAATGCAAGTGATCGTTGTAGATGTTGTTGCTACAAAGGAAATACTGGAAAAATATTATGTTCAATGTGCACAACAACAATTGTTTCTATCCGCAAATATTGTCATGATCACAGGGGGAGAAAGCAAATCCAAAAGAAAAGGAAAAGAATCGTGATCATCTCAAAAAGGCAACAAATTGAGGGGGAGTATTGACCAATTATGGAAAAATATTTTTGGATTGATCGTGATCTTATTATGGATGGAAGGAAAGGTAAATGTGTCAGAATTTGTTCTAAAAAATTCGGTTAGTGCATATTTTATAACCTTTTGTCATTAATAAATTTTGTATTGATATTATCATGACAAAAAGGGTACGTGCAAGTTATGATGCATCTGTGATTTTTATTGGATATTTGCTGATATGATCGAAGTGAGCTATATTGCATATCTTCAATATTCGATTTACCTTATAAAAGCTGATTTTTGGAAATTATGCAAGACATATTTGTTATCATTCTCTATGTGATATTTTTTCCATCATAATTGCTTTTTGATTATGACAAAAAGGGGGAGAAGATATGAATATGCATATATGTTGATTGGTTGATATTATCTATGGCATAATATTGAGCTGCGATTATTTTCTATATATTATTATGCTCAATCTATTTGTTATCTTCTGATATCCTTTGATTTAAATTAATATTTTTAAAAACGCGTTTACAAATCTGCATATTCAGAGATTGTTTTATCATCATCAAAAATGGGGAGATTGTTAGGGAAATCCCTTATGATGTTTTGAAGATGACAAAATAAATCAAATGCTACTAACATGTTTAATGGTTAAGTAATAGACCATGCAGATGATAGAATATGTAAATGATATTATCAAAGTCAGAAGACGGCCAGAAGACTTAACGTAACATATGTCAAGAGTATATTTTGAAGATTTCCAGACTTCTGTGTCAAAGTCTGCAGACTGCCAGACTCAAGACTCAAAGTCCAAGACTCGCGACTCAAGACTCAAAGTCTGAAGACTGCCGACTTTAGTGTCAAAGTCTGTTCTACATCGTAAGTCTGCTCACTCGACTAATTCCAGACGAACGTGAATGATGAACCGAAGACAGACTTTATGCTGAAGCTGAACCGGGTACAGACCTTAAAGCTAAATCTGTTCGAAGTAGATATGTTCGGACCCGATTGTAAAGTCTACAGACTCAGATTGTAAAGTCTATTGCTCTCGACTTTACATCCGTATTCGACAGAACGTAACTCAAGCCCAATCATATAACGGCTAGTGATCTGGTTTAGATTCCACATCAAGATTGATTTGATTGATGATTGGATCTTGAAGACAAGAACTTTCTATACGAAGAAGCTTTACTTATGGAAACCAAGATTTGATTTGTATGGGCGATCAGAATCAATTTGGGAATTTACCTTTGTCACTCAACGGCTACCAAATCTTCTAGATACAGAGCTGTCCAATGGGTATATTGGAAGGCGATTCTCCGGGATACTGTCCAACGGGTAGTTTGGAAGTGGAGGAGTATTTAAGGAGATCATGGACCGATGAGCAAGTAAGAGACGGAGCGTAGAATTTATAATTCCAAAGTCTGAGCGACTTTCGATCATATACTTGTCTCTTGAGAGCTTAAACGTTTGTAATCGTGAGAGAAATACCAAAAGAGTGACTTAGTGAGATAGTGTGATCTACTACTAAGTGTTTGCACTCGAAGTTGTAATCTCTTGTTGATTGCATAGTGGAATCCAGCCAAGAAGGCTGTTAGGGTGGGAGAGTGGAAGTAGGCTTGGATTAAGCCGAACCACTATAAATCTTGTGTTCTTATTCTCTTCCCTAACTCCTTTATTTTGTTCATACTAGCACTCACAGATACACGCACACGCACACGAAAGGAAATTAAATATGTTCGTATTTATGTGCCCAGAATCAAACTTTGACTCTGGGTCCCATCGATTTATCCCTTCTTTGCAGGTGACGGACGCTGCAACTTCCTTCGGCATGAATGCGTGTGTGGGCCTAAGGTCAAACTTTTGACCTTGGGCCCCACCACCTCCCTCTTCAGTTGCAAGTGCAGGGCTTCTTCGTGCAAGGGATGTCTTCGACAACTTCACTTCAAAGAGGGAAAATTCATCTTTTAATTATTTCAAGAATCCAGCGAAGCCTTCTTTTTTTTCATCCAATCTTCAAATTCGAGATATAATTTATCCAATCTTCAAATTTGAGATATAATTTAACGAAGGCAATGAGAACAGAACTATTCTAGTTGATATTGCAATGAACATGAAGATATTGGACTTTGATTCACCAAGATTTTTCTGACGTAATGAGAGGGAAGGAACCAAGCACAAAGACTAAGGGAGCTGTCCGAACATAGTGAGTCCTCTATTGAAACATCTGAATTATGCTTAAATTTGCTTCAAGAACTAATACTTCTGTGTGATAATTGAATGTTGTGGTTATAAACCCTCTCAGTATGCCATCGATACTGAATAGACTCAAATTTCATCGGTCCAATATTTTAGCCATCCCAATCATAGGCCCAAGATGCCTATGTGGTTATGATGCTTGGGGTAGAGCGCATTGCCTCAGCCTAATTGGTTCAATTATTCCTTAAGAGATTATATTCAAAACAAGTTCTTCAAGTTATGGCGAGTACCCAAGATTTTCAGCCTAATTAAATGACCATTTCCGGTAAAATCTAGACAGAAAAATCTGCTAGCTCCTGCTGACCAACCATCATGATTTGGTACGGTACAAAAAACTGATGGTGTTTAATCTAACATTATGAAGTTATCACTTCCATTTATTATATCAAGAATTTACATTACATAAAGGATCAGTTTACGTTCATGAGGTTGTACCTTGCATCACATTATATTCAATGTTCCATGAGGTTGCACTCCAGAGAGTTTAAACAACCGAGAAGGAGAACCCAGTCACACGTATACTTTTTACATAATACAGTACAATAGTTCGGGCTGCACAAAATTATATATTTGCCCATCCTAGGCCCGATTTCCCATCTAGTGTGTTGCTCTGTTGAAGTTCTAAGTTATCCTTGTACTTCATCTAGTTGTACACGGCTCAGTTGTTCTCGCCATCCACCAGCTGCTCCACTGGCATGACAATTTTGTCCAGCGATAGTCCACTTAATAGAGAGATTGATATCCTGAGCCTTGTTGCTCATGACAGCTCGATGCAAAATGCTCTTGTATTTCCCATTGCTCATAATCTTGCGTGAAAAGTATTGAGAAAAATAAAAAGTTAATTGCAAATAAGCTTTATGGTGATGAGAAGAACTATATGTACCATAGTTTATGTGTAATAAAAATGTCCCTTCCATAAAGACCTCCGTCATGCCTGCATCTATAAACCGAGCCAGACTTTACACTTCACTCACCAAAATTTGAAACAAATTGGACCTCTCTTGCAAAAATTATGAGGGAGATTTGAAAGATGAAACATTAATTCCTATCTATGTACCTCGAGGTGACCACCAGCGTTGTTCAAAAAGGCGATCGGAATGGGATCGACTTTGACCCACTTCCAGCTGAGGTGCACTTGAAGGCAGCCAATTCCATTCTGCATGAGGATGGTCAACAGGCCATCGTCCAGTTGTCAGGCCATGCCCATAGCTAGTTCCGGCTGCGGGCACAGCAGATACAGATTCGCCATGAATATCTGGAGGCTTGAATCCATGTTCATTGCCTCGTTGATATAGCCCAATTGGAGTCCTGGAATTTCTAAGATGCACTCACGCAGTTCCCGAAACAATTTCCGGTCCGCCCCAAAGTACTCTTCTGAAATTTCATTGCAATAAACATTGCTTTCATTCATTAGAGGAAATGCCACGATGGAGTTCTTTTCATCTGTAGGGATGTCGCCAGTTTGTGCTAATCTTTTATCTCTAGTGTACAAAATTGTTCTTGTCTAACATCAAGATTGTGAGATTTTGTGGGACAATTGTTTTAAAAAATTAAGCTGATAATTGAAGGCGCGATTTATTATTCATTTATTATAATACTCTTCCTCATACTTAGTTAGTTTTTTGCGTAGTATTACACGTGGAAATTAAATTGAGGAAACAAAATTGGGTCTGGAAATATTCAAATCTAGGACCTCTAGCTTTGATACCATGTAAAATTTTATGGGACTATAGCTAACTATTCTCAAAATTTATGTTAATTGATGAAAGCGTGGTTTATTATTTAAATATTTTAACAAGGATGATCCAAAATAATGTTATCCTAACACAAGAATCATGCAATTTCTATTGCTATGTTTCAAGATTACCAGATGTCTGGATAAACATAGATCTACTATACAAACTTAACAAACCGGAGCCAAAGATGCTCAAGAGCTTACGACTCAAATAGACTCTCTCTCTCTCTCTCTCTCTCTCTCTCTCTCTCTCTCTCTCTCTCTCTCTCTCTCCTATCACTTAAGTTGTCACTTAAAAAAAATTATAAATTTAAAAATTTATAGCTTTGAAACAATCAATCTTGAAGTTATTAAAACTTCTATTGTCCTTCATCCACATGTTCAAGTAACATTGTTTGCCTTCTCAAGTGTTGACTTCATCTTACTAACATGCTATGTCAGACGATATATGATAAATTAAAGTCATGCAACTCTTCTAACGAGGCAAATCGCCAATGGCACTTAAGTAAATGAAAAAAATGTTATGGTACTCAAATAAGCGCCTTATAAAAGTTATGACACTCATAATATATTTATTCCAATGCTCCCACCACCTTTGTGACAGAGGCGATGATGACATTCTATGGTTGTTGAAAGAAAAAATGACCTTTACACTGTCTATGATGCGTGGAACTGTTCAATCTACTCCTTAGGCCTTGTCCATGCAAGCCCTTTTCACTTGCTTTTGCAAAGGGTGCAAAGGGGAAGAAGACTAAAAAATCTCCTGATCAGTTCCAATTGTCTATGTGAGGCGATGTGGTTATTCGATGCAAATGAGTGTTGTGACCTGCCCTCCACAGGTTCATCGAGAGGGACAGTGTTTAGGGGTATTTGCTCATGAGGTCGCATTCAGGATCATGTCCACCAAAGGCGTCACCACCTCGCATTCTGTTTTGACTCATTGAGTTTGAAATCTACAAGACCATGTGTTCTCCCAAACTAATACCCTGTGCGGCAACGGAAAAGTGCCGTTATTCACTTCAACGCGTATGATACACCTTAAAAAAGGAGATCGAGTGTGAAATGCGAACTTAGTGATGCCTGTTGATACCTAATTTTATCATTTTATTTTAAACTTAATCACGTAGAAATTAGGGATTAATTTTTAAACCCTAGGCAAAAAATAAATTTCACTAAATTGCATTGCGTATTAATATTAGAAATATTTGCATCACTAATTGTAATTTTTAAATTATTCCAAAAAATATGTCATAAAAAAGAAAATAAAATAAGAGAGAGAATAAGAAAAAAATATTATTATTGAAAATTATAATCATAAAAAAAGAGAAAATAAAAAAAAAAAATTGAATAGAGCCGGGCAAGGAGCTGGGCTTGCCCGGCCCTCCTTTTCCTCCTCCTCTTCTTCTTTCTTCTTTTCTCTTTTTCTGTGGGCTGGCCCACCTCTCTTCTTCCTTCTTTTCTTCTTTTCGCGCGGGCTGGCCCATCTACTTTCATGTCGGCCCGGCTCCCTTACGGCCTCGCGCTGGCTTTGCTTTTGCAGAAAATAAACGTACAAACCAAAGAGGGAGGCAGAGGATCGCGAGGGCAGACGGCACCGTGATCCGCAGATCGGGGCCAAGCCGGCCAGTAAGCTGCCGATGCCAGAAGCCAGGGGCGCTGGCCGGTGGCTCTCAAAAGGGAGAAAGGGTGAGCGAGAGAGGTCTGGAGAGACAGAGACGGAGAAGGAGGGGAGTTCCGGTTTTCTGTTTGTGAGAGCTCGAGAGAGAGTCTTTGGCGAGAATCCAAGGGGGAGAGAGAGAGAGAGAGAGAGGGGCATGCACTAACCTCGAGCTCCGACCGGAGAAGACGACGACGAACGATCGATCATGGCGCTCGATCCTCGACCGCCGACCCTCGACGACGCGTGCCTCTCCCCACGGTAGGTTTCTCTGAGTTTTATTTTGATTCGCTTCAAGTTGCGTTGATTTCCCGAGGATCCTCTTTGTCATGTGATGGTTTATGTTGGGTCCATATCCGCGGATTTGAGTGCGAAAGATGTTCAATATCTCCCTTTTAGCCGCTGCATACCACTTGTTTGACAAAATGCCCTAGAGAAAACCGAAGAACAGACCCTGCTTTCAACTCGAGATCGTTTCGTGTTCGTTTGTATACTCATGGAATCATGTCAGATTTTTATGTTTTCGCTGTGTTTCTACGTGATTGTCACAAAATGGTCGGGTATCGTAGGGTTGGCGAAGGTTTTTCTTGGTTCCGGTTAGTGGATTAGCGGTCGCCGGAGTTTGTGGCCGGCGGTGGTCGACACCGGTCAGGATGGACGGCCGGCGGCTGGTGAAGGTTTGGCGGTTTTACAGCCACGGGCGACCGAGGATAGCCGCGTCAGTGAAGGGGTTGGTCCGGAAGCAAGCTTCGGGCGTGGGAGGAAACCATCGGGGAAGAAGCCACGTGAAGAAGAAGACCAAAGGGGAAAAGAAAAGTCAAAGAAAAAGAAAGAAAGAAAAGTAAAATAAAAAGAATTAAAAAAAGAATTAAAAAAAGAATTAATTAAAATATTAATGTTAATATAAAAACAAAAACAAAAAAAGAATAAGAATAGTTCGGGTACGGTCATTGGGTCCCGGGCCGGATCTGGTTTACCGATCCGAACCCTTTTTCCAAATACAATAATAATAAATATTAAAAAATTTCAAAATTCATAAAAATGAAAAAAATAAAAATTTATTAACTTCCCGAAAATTCAAAAGGTTTCAGAGAACATTAAAAATTCAAAAAAATTAGAAAATATTAAAAACTTCGAAATTTTACAAAAAAAGAATAATAATAGAAATTTCCAAATTTCGGAGGTAATGAGAGTGAAGCGTGTACAAAGAGAGTGGTGGGAACATTGTGAGTTCTCTTAACAAATGATCTCCACTGATTTTGGTCTATTTGCTTCAAGAACTAATCATTCCATTCAATGACTTTTTTGCATAGCGGTTACATGTCTTCAGAGTATACCATCAACGGTTTGTATTCAGTAAAAACATATGTCTTCAATTTTGGTGTTTAGTTACTGGAAATCGTAAGCGGGAAAAGAAATCAAGGTTTCAATCATCCTGACAACCGTTTAAGCCTTCTTGGATATGTAAGCATAAAGATTTATCAGATCTCTTTGTTTATATATCTTCAGTTGGTTTCTAGTCTTACTCTAGATGACTAGCACAATAATGTAGGCTTGGACACTGTTAAGAGATCAAAAGTTTATGGAGCTCATAGATCCGTCGATTGCATCCACATTCAACCCCGTGGAAGTTATACGGTCCATCCATGTGGCTTTGTTGTGTGTTCAAAATAATCCGCACGATAGACCAGAGATGTCGTCTGTGGTTACGATGTTGAGCAGCGAGAGCACATTGCCTCAGCCTAAACAGCCTGGTTTTTTCGACGAGGCAAGTTCTTCAAGCAACATCAAGCATAACAACTATTCGACTAACGAAGTAACTATTTCACAGTTACTACCTCGATGATATATCTGTAATTTTGATTATGTTTATGTTGATCCCATATGAATACATTGCAAGACATTGCAAGGACATGTGAAACATTGCACCTTTTGTTCTCCAAATTTTGCTGGATTTCGGTCAGAAAGCGAAAGTGTGTACATGTACCACAATAGAGTGAAAATTTCAGGGTCTTTTTTTTGTTTTGATTTTCTAGCCAAAAAACCCTAGAATACCTTAGTGTGAATACCCGTGGAAGTCCGAAACTCAATCCGAACTGGTATCGCTCCTCTCTGCAATGAAGATTTCTCTCTACCGACTTAGTAGTCTCCCCTACCTTACGGGTAGGTTTTCCCAGTTCTAAATCAACTCCCTGCTTCCCATCACTACCGCATTCCACCATCATATTTCCCAGTCCCATAGAATCGCATTTTAAAGAGGATGGATCGAAAAACCCTAAGTTCATTCCTCTTTCGTCTACACCAAATCCTATCCTCATCTCATCTTAGTCTCTCTTCTACGCGCTTGATCTCGATCTTCAGGTAAATCTCTTCCAGCCGATGCTGATTTCTAGTTCTCCCGGTCGATCGAACCAGAGCTCCCTTCAATCGCAAAGGATTCATCATCTCGTTCATGGTGGTTTCGCTACTCCATCAGGTCAGTTTTGAAACCCTATTGTGACCCTGTTCCTGCAATTGAGAAATGGCCAATCCATATGAGGAAGAAAGGCGAGTGGCTGCCCTCTGTAAGAGTCTGAGTAATCTTTGGTCAGATGGAGATGCAGTAGAAATCACGGGTGATGTCCCTGAAGAAAACTTGCAGACTTGCCGAAAAACTCTGTTTGGAAATTTTTTCAATAAGACCAACATCAACTTCAATGGTTTTATGGGCACAATGCAAAAAGCCTGGCGAAATGAAACTTTCACTCGTGCTGTTATTGAACCGGGTTATTTCCAATTTTCGTTCCAATCAGAAGATGAAAAACAACGAGTGCTTGATTCAGGACAGTGGTCTTTTGGGCACAACCTTCTAGTCTTAAAGCAATGTGATCCTGACACCCCTGATATCTGTTATGATTAACAAGTGTGATTTCTGGGTAAATTTATTTGGTCTACCCATCGGGAGAGCAACAGATGCAATCGTCAGAGAAATAGCATAAAAAATTGGAGATGTAGTTAATGTCAAATTAGTAGCTAAAGGGAATAGTAACTACAAAGTGGGCAGGGCTAGAGTCAAGTTGAATCTGGAAACCCCTCTCAAAACAGGTGTACTGGTAAATTTTGACAGAAAAAGACTGTGGGTTGAATTTAAGTACGAAAGACTCTCGAGTTATTGTTATTCATGTGGGAAGATCGGGCACTATGCAACTAACTGTCTAGAAATTCAATATGAGAAAACAAGGTTAGCAAAGAACTTACCATGCAGGTTTGGGCACTGGTTTCGCATAGAGGCACGCGAGCTAAGTCCATATGGCAAAATTTTCTATGGCAAGCAAGAAATACAGCTAGAGGAGGAGGAAAGTGTGCCTAAGACTCCCATTCAGCCAACCCCTGAACCAGAACAGCATCAAAATGTAATGCAGCAAACCCAACCACTTGGCAATCTGAGCAATAATGAAACCTTCAACTTACAGGAATACCACCACACTATCTTTTCACAAGAATTAGTACTCTTTGCAGAGAAGGGCCCCCAGAAGCGAGGTAGTAGCTGCCTTGATGATGAATCTGTCATGGTAATATATCAGGAACAGTTAAAAGAGGCTGAAGCAGAAATTGTGGAGAAGATAGCTGAGGAAAAAAGCCAAACAAGGGAGAAAGCAAGAAGTACTAAGCCATCTTCCTCAAAAAAA
Source organism: Eucalyptus globulus (assembly GCA_014182545.1). Classification (NCBI taxonomy): domain Eukaryota; kingdom Viridiplantae; phylum Streptophyta; class Magnoliopsida; order Myrtales; family Myrtaceae; genus Eucalyptus; species Eucalyptus globulus. Next base: position 15,249,717 of record CM024721.1, on the reverse strand, counting down.
AGGGAAAATATTATGTCCCTATGGTGCTCAATCATCAAAATCAGTAATGGTCGACACTACCCAGCTGGTTGAAACTCATATTCGCGTGGCAAAAAAATCTGCTCAGTGGGCTCTTGTGGCTAGCCCTAATAAGCCACCAACTCATCCATGAAGATTCTGAGTTAGAACTGTCAAGGGTTGGGCACCCCCTTGACAGTTCAAGCGTTAAGGGTCTTAACGACCCAAGAAATGCCCAATATTATCTTTATTATGGAAACTAAAAATCAGGAGTAGAAGGTGTTAAATTTGAGGTGGAGACTCCGTTTTCAGCATTGTTTCATAGTAAATCCAGAGGGAACAGCAAGGGGTTTAGCAATATTTTGGGACGAAGAGGTAATCCTAACAATAGATTCCTTCACAAAACATGTTATTTTCACCCAATGTCATCTGCCCACTAGCAACCAGCGCATGCATATCTCTTTTATACATGCACCGAATGACTTTAAGGAGTGAATACTGCTATGGGAGCATATTAATAGAGAGAGTAATCATTATCATCAGCCATGGTTGTGTATCGGGGATTTTAACGAACTTCTATATCAATGGGGAAAAGTGGGCAAGAAAAGAGTTGAAAATTACCGGATTGCAGCTTTCAAGGATTTTCTCAACCACTGTTCTTTGCTGGATATGGAATGCAAGGGGTGCGCATACACCTGGACAAACAAGAAACAGGGAGAAAATCTGATCAAGGAACGTCTCGACAGAGTATTATGCAACTCAGACTGGCGAATAAAATATCCAAATGCAGAATGTATAGCCACACCATCAATTGGCTCTGATCACACTCCAATTATTCTATCAACTTGTCCACCAAAAAAACGAAAGAGGAAGATTTTCAAGTATGAAGCCTTTTGGGCAGAGGAGGAGGAATGTAAGAGCCTTGTCAGAAACAACTGGGCTGATCCTGCTTCCCATCAGCTCAATGTGGCTGAGAAACTACAGAATGTGGTAAAAGAGTTGGTTAAATGGAGCCGAGGAAAATTTACTAATGCAAAGAAGAGGCTAACTTGGCTGAATAGTGAACTACAAAAACTAATGAATGGTGCAGGGGTTCTTCAAGAAAGCAAGGCAGCTAAGGAACTAACAAAAGAAATCGAACAGTTGTGGCGACAAGAAGAAATGTACTGGGGAATGCGTTCTAGAATTAAGTGGTTAGCTTGGGGAGATAAAAACACTAAATTCTTCCATGCTACAACCATTCAAAGACGAACCAGAAACCAGATTGTGCTGTTGAAAAATTCAGAAGATGAATGGGTGCGAAATGAACAACAACTGAAAGAGATGACAAACACATACTTCAAAAAGTTGTATGAATCAACAAGACCACGCAACTTCCAGCCCCTTCTACAACATATACCAGCCTCGATGAATGCAGGAATGAACCAACGACTAGTAGAACCTGTTTCCTGGGAAAAGATCACGCAAGCTATGCAACAATTAGGAGCCCATAAAGCTCCAGGACCGGATGGTATGCACGGTCTCTTCTTCAAAACTCACTGGCTAGACATCTCTCAGGATATTTATACAGAGATACATGGCTTTTTTAACACGGGCTATCTCAATCCAGCTATGAACAGCACGCTTATCACCCTTATTCCCAAAGTTCCAAATCCAGAAAAGTTGGAACACTTTCGCCCCATTAGTCTGTGTAATTTCATTTACAAAATTATCTCAAAAGTGCTGACAAATAGATTAAAACCCCTGCTACCAGCTCTAATCGCTGAGGAGTAGAGTGCATTTGTGGAAGGAAGGCTGATACAAGATAATATATTGCTGGTGTAGGAAGTTCTTCACAGATTACGAACCCGGGAGAGAAAAAAGAAGTTTCAAGCACTCTTAAAGCTTGATATGCAAAAGGCGTACGACAGGATCGAATGGGATTTTCTTAGTGCATGTCTAACCAAAATGGGCTTCTGCGCACAGTGGGTACAATGGGTGATGCAATGCGTTTCAACTGTTACTTTTAGTGTGAATTTTAATGGGGAGTCTCTACCATCTTTCAAGCCTGCATGTGGAATCCAACAAGGTGATCCTCTCTCCCCATATTTATTCATATTAGTAGCCAATGTTCTATCCTATATGATGGGTAAAGCTATTGAAGATGGCACTATTAGAGGAATCCAGCTGAATAGTAGAAGTCCCACCCTCTCACATTTACTATTTGCGGACGACTCAATATTTTTCCTCCATGGTTCAATCCCAGAGTGTCAAAACCTGGCTACGATTCTACATGAATATTGTTATGCTTCTGGCCAGGCCATCAATTTAAACAAATCTGGTATATACTTCAGTAAATGCTGTCCACCAACATTGAGGCGCAATATGGTCAATGAACTGAGAGTTCCAGAAATTGAAAAAACAGGGAAATATCTAGGGATCCCGACGGATTGGGGCTGCTAAAAAAAAGACATGTTTGCGCGGATACTTGCAAGGATAAATAGAAAGCTAGAAAGCTGGAAGGAACATTTGTTATCAAAAGCAGGGAAGGAAATTTTGATAAAATCAATTGTTCAGGCCATCCCTCAATATGCCATGGCCATATTCAAGATCCCTGTTTCTATATGCAAAGCTATTGAGAGGAGGGTGGCCAGCTTTTGGTGGAAAATAAATAGTAAAACTGCTGGAATTCACTAGCAGAGTTGGGAAGTTTTGAAAATCAGAAAGAATGAGGGAGGACTAGGTTTCAAAGACCTAATTGCTTTCAACACGGCTATGTTGAGCAAACAAGCGTAGCGCATCTCAAACCCTCAATCCTTATTGAGCAGAGTGATGAAAGGCCTCTATTACCCTCATGGAGACTTCTGGAAAGTTGGCCACGGATCCCGACCTTCATGGGGTTGCCAAAGTATAACACGGGGTAGGGATTCTATCAGGCCACACATTATGTATTCAGTTGGGAACGGAAAAAATCTATCAATCAGAACGGATAAATGGATAATAAGTGGTCCAATTGGAGGCCCGGCAACAAAAAACGAACCAGAACATGTGGCGGCTCTAATTGAACCTGGAAACAGCAAATGGAATACTCAGCTGGTGGAGTCGATGTTTGATGACAGAATCGCTAAGGAAATACTTGCTATACCTATTGGATGGCCAGACTTAACAGACAAACTAGTCTGGATACATAACAACTCTGGTATCTACTCAGTGAAGAGCGGCTATCACACAATCATAAAACATCCAGCTAGTTTAGGTCAAATAGCAACCTCATCGCATCACATTAATCCAGAATTATGGAAACTGATTTGGCAAGTAAAAACCCTCCCAAAAATCAGGTTTTTTCTCTCGCAAGCTTCCCATAATGCTCTACCTACACCGGAAAATTTATATCGAAGAAAGATCGTACTGGATCCTATATGCCCCATCTGCAGCAAAGAGGCTGAAACCATTGAACATCTTCTCCTACTTTGTCCATGGACAACCCTGATTTGGAGTTCCGAACCTCTGCAGATCAAGATATCAAGATATGGGTTAACTCGCCTTGATGATTGGCTCATTAAATGTAAAACTAACCCTCACCTTGCGAAGAAGTTCGAACTGGTAGTGGCTGTCCTCTGGAGCATCTAGAAGGGGCGAAATCTGTTCCTCTTCGAGTGGCGTCCCCTGCATCTACAGCAGGTTGTGTTTCAGGCGCAAATCCTCCACGAGACTCTCAGTTTCGCGACCCAACAACAGGAGAAAGAAAGGAGGCTTACCGCCAGACCTGATCGATGGATACCACCGCCCCTTCATATGCTGAAAGTTAACATAGACGCCTCCTTCGCCGAGCCCAATGCCGCGGAAACAGAGACCGGAGGAAAATCACAAAACAGAGCTGTTGTTGCATGCATCTGCAGGGATTACCGAGGATGTTTGGTGAATGGGTTCGCGAAAGTGGTGGAGGCGTCATCAACATAAGCTTTGGCTTTGCTTGAAACCCTAGATCTACTTGCAACCCGTGCGGAACTTTCTCTGGAAGTACAAACTGACTGCTCTTCACTCGTGCAAGGACTTTCCACTTCAACGGAAGTGAACTGGCGACTTCAACCTCTCCTGGACCGGGCCCGAGCGAAACTACAGACATTCAGGGACATTTCTTTGGCCCACTGTGGTCGAACAACAAACCAGCCCGCTGATTGGCTTGCAAAGGCCTGCCGGTGTAATTTTACTTCCCCCAATTGGTTGTTCCATCCCCCGCCTGCCTTTCTAGACTTATTATGCACCGATGCTCTTGATGTAATTATCCCAAACAGTGACTAAGTAATCAATCGTATATTGTATTTCTCGATCAAAAAAAAAAAATACCCGTGAAAATTTCAGGGTCTTTTTTTTTTTTTCAAAAGAATTCTTGATGTTTGAATGTCTACTTCATTTTGAATCGACGTAATCATACTTTAGGGAATAAGTAGCCAAACTACAACCTAGATCAGTAATCCGTACTAAAGCCTTTGCTCTGTCAAAGTCTGTATAGTGATGTTTCTTCTATTCTACAGTGCGAAATAATCATGTCTTTCCAATGACAGCCTGCATTATGGCGACATCAACAAGCTCAAATGCAACTAAAACCGGGGAAAAGGAAAAGGATTTGATTTTTCAAAAGTGTTGGCTATAAATAAAAGATTCTCGTATCATCTTAAAAGCCATTTTTCGGATTGTAGAGGAACAAAATAACTGAAAATTAACGCAGGATAGACCGTGGAATTCATTGATATGTTTAGGGCATGTTTGGCAACTTGCCAAACAGTACTTTTTTCTGTTCTTTTATTCTAATGAGTAGATTTGGAACAAAAATGCATTTGGTAAAAATTTTGTTCCTGAGAACGGATTTGGAGTATAATCGAGAATAAATAAATAAAAATTGGTTTTTGTTCCCAATAATAATTCCAGAATCAAGCACCTATTTTCTCTTTTTCTTTTTCCTTGTCTTTCTTCCCTATTTCTTCTTCTTCATCTATTGCCACCGCCACCGTTACCGTCCACCGCCGTTTACCATCCACCACCACCAGTCATCAAAAACTAGTTTGGCGAGCCCGCCGAAAGGCTCGCCAAGCTAGGGCAACGTTTGACGAGCTCACTGGAGGCAAGCCCGACCACCAAAGAGGTGGGCCTCGCCCAGGCCTCGCCCAAGCCTCCCCCGGCCACCAGCGAGGCTCGACCAACCCCACCGAGGCTAAGCCATGGTTGGGTGAGACTTGACCTCACCTAGATCTCGTGAGGCTACTCGCCTAGCCATGGCTCGGTCGAGCCTCGCCCAGTTGCTGGTGAGGCTTGGTTGGCGAGGCTCGGCTGACAAGGGTTGGCCCCGTCGAGGTCCGATGATGCAAGAGATGAAGCGAAGCGGTAGAAGAAGGAAAGACCAACCACCTTCGGTAGTCATAATCCTCATAACAAAAAGAATGGCCATAATTTATGTATTCTAGTGATGCTCTAGTGAGGTCGCCAGCCCTCGTCTGGCCGATCGCCTGTCATCCCAAGGCCGGCAATCGGCGACTTGAAGGAGAAGAAATAAAAGAAATAAAAGTAATAAACTTATTTAAAAATTAAAAGAAAACAATTTCGAGTAGAAATTTTGAGCATGATACCAAATGCAATTTTATTATGGAATCAGAAATTTTATGCAATTACCAAATGCATTTTTTTGCTTAGAAATTATTCCTTGGAACATAATAAAAAAGAATCATTTTTTATCAGAAATTGTTTCCGGGAAGAGAAGCGTTACCAAATGCACCCTTAGCAACCACCGTACCTCCGCCCATCTTTAAATGAAACAAACTAAGACTAGTTGATCTCTTGTTTTCCACGATAATTGGTATTAGAACCGAGCTTAGCTGAGTTGAATCGAATCAATGGCAATTCAAGAAGGAAAAGTTAAAATTGACAGATTTGCACTAAGGATTTTGATTTCTATAAGGTGCAAATTGAGGTATCCTTATCAAAGGAATTTGCACATACCCCTACTAGGAAGAAGTGAGCTAGAGTAAAGTTAATTAGAATTGCTGGATAGACAAGAGTGGGTGTTATTCGACCATTCATGTTCGCAATACTCATTATAAAATAGAAGCCACATGTTCACTAAATTCTCTTCTATGAAAGTTGCCACTCATAGTCAAATCGTGAACCTCATCAAATGTCAAACTTATTGACTTGAAGGAATTACTAATAGTTATAACAATAGTATTTCAACTATCGAGCAATGAGGATAATACAATTGAAGTACATACCTCCAAAATCAATGACCTAACAACAACGTTGAATTCATTGAAATGTTTAGCAAGTGACTCACCTCTATCAATTTTAAGTAAAACAAATGTCACATCAAGTAGATCTTATTGATCATAGAGGTCTTCTCATACATGTTCAATGGGACAATCATCGATCTAGTAGTGGTACTCACCTTCATAATATTAACTGCGATGTTACAGGTCAGCTCACATATCCACCATTTAAGTCTCTAATAATTATTCCAATAATTACATATCCGATTTTACTTATGGTCAAATATGCAAGCATATGTTTCATGCTTGTTTGAGTAATAGCAATGAGATTTCCCAATATCATGCTAAGAATAGTTAGATTTTTAGAAGAAGATGCCATTTGTTTGATGAGAAATAAAAAGGAATATCGAAAATTCGAGTGGTAGAAGTTGAAGCAGCTACTTTCAAAGTTACAAAAAGAAAAGGAATGACCGGAGTGGGATAGTCAAAGTCAAAAAGAGGATTCCTCACTTCTTTCTCTCATTCAAAACTGTGCATGAGACTTTCATCTCGCATGGCTCCTAAGTGATAAAGAAATAAGAACTCATCTTCTTTCTTTTTTGATTATCTTCATGGCAGTTAGTATAGATGAATAAAGGTGGGCCGCTTGAACTGAATGGGACCTATTCTCAACATAGGCGGCAAGGCTGAATAGTAAAGGGGACAAGCTGACTGATGAGAGCCTTTTTCTTTTTCTAAAGGTTAAAATAAAAGGATCTCATGTTTTTTCTAACATGGCTCGCTACATACAAGTATAGCCAAATCAAGATGAGACAGGGCGGACAGTCAGAGGCCGCAGCGGGACTACCATCGGAAAGCCCGCTCCCGATAGCTAACATAGTAAGAGATTCTTGGATAGTAGTAATCTCTATGTGAAATTTCAACATAATTATTTTGGCCAATTATTATTGGAAATTGCTAAAATGGTGTCCACTCATCATCGGCTTTTCTAAATAACATGCTAACATAGACAATTTTACTTGAAACGACACTCTTTATAGATCGCCATGTCAGTGATTTCTGGCAACAATTGATTGAAAGGATTATATTGAAACTTCGCACAAAGGTTTAGAATTTAATTGGCAAAATTGAGAAATTTATGATTAAATTAGCAATAAATTTATGACTAATTTGCTAATAATCCTAAAGAAGGGATTGTAGCTTAATTATTGTGTATTCTAATAGACCTATCCATCCCAGGTCATATTATAAAATCACTAGCCTACACTAACCATACAACCATATTATTTCCATATCTAGTATTGTCATGTATTTTATTTGCTTCGTAATCTCTTTTTCATGAACCAAAATATCATGCAATTAATATTTACCCATCTTTATAAAAGTCATTAACACATTGGCCATAATAAGATATTAGCACCTTAATCAATTAGCTGAAATTTTCAAATCTGTTCCGTAGATGCTGGTTTGGGTTTTAATTTCTGTTTGACAGAATAACAACTCGACTTATATTATATCGTAATTATTTTCAAGGTTTTTTTTTTTTTTTTTGTAATAAATTATATTTGAAGGCTCGTGAGCATATCTTTTGGGTATCTTCTAGCTTTGTCAACGAGTGAAATCCCACAACTAGTCTTATAGAACTCTTCTCTCCTTCAACGCCACTATAGTCAATCAGAGTCGGTTCGATTATTTATTAGCTTATAAGACCATTTGATAATAGATATAGCAACTCAAACTAAACACGTTTATACTAGATTATTGATTTTCCGGTGAGAACTGAATTTAGTAAGACCTTGGCGGTTCAATTAAATTATGCTTAGGTATATAACAATAAATTATGTCATATTTGTCCATTTTGGGTTTTGGAAAGATATATTAATTGTACAATGATATAAATAGCTCCAACACTATTCGAGCGACTATTGACTTACCATTTTCTATCTTCTTCTTCGTACAACGTGAAGCAAGAGGCCTGACCTGAAATTAACTTAGATTAAGTCATAAGAGACCACGTGCTCATGGTGGAAACTGGAACACACAAAAAATAGTAGGCACGTTACATGAATCATGATCGTTAAACTTTATGGTCACTTTGGAAAGATCGTTCGATGTTCAAATTCTTTTTTCAATTCTATCAATCAATTTTTTTTTTACTTTCAATTAGATCACCCGACAGTCCTGCTCAAAAGTACAGTCTAAAACTCTCTTCCTCGATCTGTTAACATTTAATCTGAGTTTCATCATATCGCTAAATCGTTGTCGAATCTTCCTTGACCTCCTCTCTCTTTTTTCTTTCTACGTTTTTTCATATCGGAGCTTGCATAATCTTCTCCAATATCTGTTTTTTTTTTTCCAATAGGTGAGGGGAGTGACATGAGCGGAAGTGAAAACAAGATCCAGTAACTCAATTAGAAAAGAGTAATGCTAGATTGCCAAAACCAATCTAGTCAATCGGTACCATAATTAGCTAACTACGAAGTGGGTATTCAAATAAGCGAGTCGTTTCAACAACCCTCGTAAGAATTCGTCACATATAGTCAGCATATCGGTTTCTCAAATTAGACTGATATACACGACATCATCCTTGATGTACGAAACATGAAAACTATGTGGCTTTTTTAAAGTTGCGAGGGCAATAATTACAAACTCGATTATCATACTGATCTCATCCATTAATCAATTTCACGATTTTTGCACGTTTAGTCAACGATGCTGTGAATTATTTTACTTCATTCAACCTTATTGCTGAAATCATTGTGATGGACTCTTGGTCTAATTCGTAATCCTTGCATCCGTTGATGGACATTTTCTAATGAAACCCATCACCTGAGCAGTATTAGCCAAAATGTTACCCAAAAAAAAAAAAAAAAACATGATAATAAGAAAACCATATAAAAAAAAATCACCCTTGATGCAGGAGCATTGGCCTTTTTCTATCAAAGAAAGTTGAAGATGTCGATTATGCAAGAAAGTTGTTGATCAGTGGACAAGTTGTTGTTTTCGTGGTTGACGATTGGCTACCAAGACATTGATGTACAAGTTTATTGTTGATCCAATACTACTAATAGACTATATAACAACCGAAGGCTGTTTTAGACAATTTCATTTGTTCATTTGTTGTTTGGCAATCTTCAAAGATGTCTATTGGACTGTCCAAGGAGATGAACAAATTTAGAGTCTATTTTAATTACTTTAAGTTTAGTCAAATGTCACTAGTGAGTCTTAAGTGCATTGTAATTTTCAAAGAGTCAAAGATTAAGTTTCTAGATATTTTAATGCATTTTCTAGTTCCTATGTCTCTAATTAGTTAGGTAGTTTCTTGTCTTCAGTGTTTAATCTATTTCCTATGTAATAATCCATCTATATTATAAGGCGAATTCTCAAATATAAGACAGTGAATTTTGAGTATATGTATATTCGAATTTTCCTCTATGTGAGCGAATATCTTTGGAGAGTAGATTACTCCTAATTTCTATATCCTTAGAAGGTAGATTCTTCCTTGGTGATGAGCCAAAGTTGTATACTCAATTGATGGGTTTTTTTTTTTTTTAATTTTAATGTAGGACTTGGTGGTGAGCTTCTTCAACCTTTAAATCTTGCATCCTAGGCTAGTAATTTCTGTAGGCCTTGGTGGTGAGCTTCATCTATCCCAATCTTGATCCTCGGCTGGTAACACATCCTGTGCGCCTTGGTTCCGATCATATTCTGTCCCTCATTTGGCATTTACCCATCGACATTCATCCCCCATACACTCTCCCATCTTCAATAATCACTCAAAACCACTCTCACCCATCCCGCAAGCGCATCAACCTTCCCGTCTATCAATCAAAACAAACCCCTCGCTTCCTTTTCTCTTTTAATGGACTCTTGGTCTAACTCATAATCCTTATATTCTTTCTAACTAGAACTATACTTATTATCTTCACCGATATTCCTTTCCCCATTATCTTCTTTTTTGCAGCAGTCTTTTTTTTATTTTTTATTCAGAAGATCAACGAGAGTGTTGGTTATTTGACGGGAAAACTGTGTTATCGATTTTGGCTCCGCAGCAGTGCGTTCAGATTATATAATGATATTTCGAAGGATCATTTGATCGAAATAGACCTGCTCTCGGGGACTTTGTTTGAATAAGTTCGGTGAGCGCACGTTTCCTTCAACGATGATGCTAATTGTTTTTCTCAACCTAATTGCTGACGTCACTCTCTTGTTTGATTGAGGCTGGACAAGAGGAAAGGCGAGATGTGAACATATGCACGTTTCAACTTAGCTAACCTCAATGATACGTTAGGTGGGTTTGGGTCCTCCATGACCTCACGTAGGCGGCTCTCCAATCATGTTTCGCCAAGTGTGCATAAAAAAAATACAATTAGTCAGATCACGTGCCGTCCCCATCGGCACGTGGAGACAATCTTCACACGTCGCAGGTCCGCATGTCACTCGTCATTTCTCTCAACTCTTTGTCCGATGTTTTCTTTCGGGCATGGGAATTGAGATAGTGAAAGAGGATCTGGAGGCCATCTTGGACTTGACTATGAAAACTAAGACCAGATGCAATTTATCAGAACAAGAATTAACTTCAGTCAAAGGCCAGAAGTGCCAAACCTCAGATTTTGGTCAATCTAGTGAATTGCTTGAGCCATAAAAGATTTTTTCGTTTCATAATTCTTTGTATTCTTGGTGCAAGAAGTTGTTACGGTCGGAATTATCACAGAAAAAGAAGAAATTGATCATGATTTCATATGAGATATCACATGATTTTATTATAAATTAAACGACATGGTGGATATTACAATCATACTCAATTCACTTAGTACAAACTATCATTCAGAAGTGACCGATTTTATTATTTTGACAATTATGCTTTTACTACTTTACCAATCGTGTCGTCCTAACCTATTTTGATGGTTATATCATCTCCATGTCTTCACATCAGTTGTTTATAAATTTCTTAACTATACAACTTCACATTTTTATGAATTTCCAGTTTTGCGAAGATCTCTCGAACGATTGTGTCTGGAATCGTCGACTTCCGCTATTCAGATGATTACTTTATCTTGTCGACCGTTGTGCCAATCGTCATCTTTAGTTACTTGAATCAACCTTTATTTGTCAGATATATACTCGACTCGTCTATTTTCATTTATATTTTCTATCGGCTAAATCACTTTTCTAATCTACTGGCTAAATTTGTCAGCTGTGGTGTCAATTTTTCCTTCGCCACATCTTGCTTGGCCTCGCCTATTCCGAGTCGATAATCAATGACTTAATCATTTATTTTTTTCTTCTTTTTGGAAAAAAAAAACTTCCAAATTATGTCCCATAACATATTTATCCTAAACTTATAATATAAAAAACATCAAACTTTTATATATGTGACATATCTATCTTCTATCAAGTTTATATTAGATGATTTCTCAATAAAAGTATCGTTTTTTTCGCATAAAACATGTCAAAACCGTTTGCTTTTCAGCATTCATAAAGACTTGTTTGAGCAAATGAGTCTTTATTTTTGATGTCACAAAAGGTATACTTTAAAATTTTTTGTGGTTTTTTTTTTTCTCTCTTTTTGGTGTCAAACGCTTTCCTATGCGAAACGCATGGACATTCCCAGCTCCTACCCAGAAACCAGCATCCGTGAGAATGACGACTTTTTTTAGCAGGCTTTTGATGGTCTAAGTTTTGACAATTTTAAGGAGATTCTGACAATCTTTTGTCGCATTACATTATTTTATATTCACCTTGAGTACGTTTGGAGTCATATTATCATAATCAAAATTAATAAATTAATCACTAATTGTTGCTATAACAAGGTCAACTTACAAAACAAGCAAACCTCGTACTCATCTCTACAGTCCTCATTAACTTTAATATCCAACTAATCAGTATTATAATATTGAGGTGAAAGCGTGGCCCTCTTTGTTATTTTACCGATATGATCTCCGCCGCCCGGATCTTAAGCTCCTACGATAGATCCATTGATGTGACATTAGAAGCCAATCACCTATCTGTTCTCGCTGTGACATGGAATCATGTCTTTGTCGCGCACTTGTCATCTGTTCGGGTTAGAGGTGTGTATGGGACCCATTCTTGGTTCCAAATTTTTAGAATTGAAAATAATCGGTCCAGTTTCTGATTTCAAATGCAGAACCCAACCGCCCAAACTGGATAAAGTGCTGATTTCAACGACTAATGCTTTTGCCCATCACTTAGTAATCATAATATGTCGTCAAGATCCAACATTGTGGCTAATTCCTATTTCATAAAGCAACTAAAACGGAGGAGAGATTAATCAGATAATTGCCTCCCTTAAATTTCCTCATGAATCAGAAGTCAGTATAGCATTAGCTAAACAGCATCTATGGAGTCATGCTTTCCAATTCTTCTACGCAGCTTGTGCTTCATGTCCCTGGTGTTGCAGATAAGCTATGCATCGGACTCCATTTCAGCTGGCCAGAACATCACAGATGGCCAAACGATAGTCTCTCCTGGCGGGAACTTCGAGCTAGGATTCTTCAGCCCCGGCAGCTCCAAGAACCGGTACGTGGGCGTATGGTACAAGAAGCTATCGGCCGGGAGGGTGATTTGGGTCGCAAACCGAGAGAATCCCCTGAATGATTCTTCAGGAGTCCTAAAGCTCACTCCTCAGGGTGTACTCACTCTCCTGAACCACAACAATGGGGTCGTTTGGTCCTCCGACGTGTCAAGATCTGCCCAGAATCCGATTGCGCAGCTTTTGGATTCCGCCAATTTCGTCATAAAAGAAGGAAACGACAATGACTTGGGTGATGCAATTTGGCAGAGTTTTGATCACCCTTGTGATTCGTTTCTGGCTGGCATGAAGTTTGGTATAGATCGAGCAAAAGGTCTGGACCGGTACCTGACCTCGTGGAAAAGCGTGGACGACCCTTCACTTGGTGATTTCACATATAGGCTCGATTCTTCGGGATATCCGCAGCTGATCGTGAGAAACAGATCGGTAGTGCAGTTCAGGTCAGGACCTTGGAACGGCCTTCGGTTTAGCGGGTTCCCTCAGTTGAGCCTGAATCCTGTTTATAGCTTTGGCTTCGTCTTCAACCAAAACGAAATTTACTATTACTTCAATATTCTGAACAGTTCCGTCCCATCGATGCTCGTTTTAAACGAGAATGGGATTGCTCAGCACTTCAGTTGGGTAGATCGGACACACGATTGGATACTGTATTCGTCTGCTCAAACGGACGACTGTGACACTTATGCATTATGCGGAGGGAATGGGAACTGTGACATTGCTAGCTCTCCAAAATGCGTGTGCTTAACAGGCTTCATGCCCAAATACCCGAGCGCCTGGGAATTCGGGGATTGGTCAAACGGTTGTGTCCGGAGGACGGAACTGGATTGCCTGGGAGGAGACAAGTTTCTGAAGTACACCGAAGTGAAGTTGCCCGACACCAGGCAATCGTGGTTCAACGTGAGTATGAACCTTCAAGAATGCGAGCAGACATGCTTGAGGAACTGCTCGTGCACGGCTTATTCAAACTTGGATATTAGAGGGCAAGGAAGCGGATGCTTGCTTTGGTTCGGTGACCTGATGGATATTAGACAGTTCAATGAGAACGGCCAGGATATTTACGTAAGGATGGCCGCATCAGAAGTCGGTATGTGTTCAAACCCTGAGTTATTTTCGACCAGATGACACGAGGAAGAGAATGAGTACGAAATAACTATCGGATTCTTTGTAACTTCTATTTTCAATTCGTTCTAATGTGTATCAAGGTGGGAGTTCGAGCGGAAATACTGGCACAAGGAAAAGCACAGGCATCATTGTCAGCACCGTGCTGTCCGCGGTGCTTCTTCTCGGCATCATGGCTGTTTTCATAAAGTATAGGAGAGATGGTAAAGTCATTTTATCTTCCAAGCAAGATGTCTTTCTTGATACACAAGTCATTTTTCACTCTTGTTAGCATAGGTTTTAAATGTTGCTGCTCTGCATCAAATGCAAAGTTTCATCAGATCATCTCTCTCTGGAAATATCAATGAACCAAGTGGCCTGAAAATGAATGAACCAAATGTTTGTTGCTTTGGATTCTGTTTTGGGATTTTTAAAACTCAATTATGAGTTCTCTTTATATGATGAATTTACTCACTTTAATTCCTACTTGCAGGACAAATCTTTAGATGCTGCCATCAAAACCATGGTGAAGATCTAGACTTACCTATGTTCGACCTGACAACCATAGTGAACGCTACGAATAACTTCTCTGAAGACAACAAACTCGGAGAGGGAGGTTTTGGAGCTGTCTATAAGGTTACTGTTCTTGGTTTTTCAGAATTCTAGATCTGCTCGTCCATATCCAAATTCACAACGAAATGAAGGAATTAAAAAAAAAAGGCTCTATCTTTTAGGGTGTTCTGAGGAATGGCCAAGAAATTGCTGTGAAGAGGCTGTCGGAAAACTCTAGGCAGGGACGGGACGAGTTCAAGAATGAAGTCGTCTACATCGCCAAACTTCAACACCGAAACCTGGTCAAGATTCTGGGATGCTGCATTCAAGTTGATGAAATGATGTTGATCTATGAGTTCTTGCCCAACCGGAGCTTGGATTGTTTCATTTTTGGTTCGCTTCGCTCAAGTCCCTACATTTTCATTTCTTTTGTCATAGAAAAGGAGTGAAGAAGCTTCCATTTAATTACTCATGAGGCCTAAAATTTGGCAGATCAAGAGAAGGGTGTTTTACTGGATTGGCCTAGGCGCTTCTCTATCATCAACGGCATAGCCTCAGGGCTCCTATACCTTCACCGAGACTCAAGATTAAGAATAATTCATCGAGATCTGAAAGCTGAAAACATCCTGCTCGACAACGAAATGAATCCAAAGATATCAGACTTTGGTTTGGCGAGGAGTTTCGGAGGTAATGATAGCGAAGCAAATACAAAGAGAGTGGTGGGAACGTAGTGAGTACTCTCAACAAGTGATCTTCACTGGATCTGGTCCATTTGCTTTAAAAACTAATCACTCTTTTCAATGGCTTTTTTGCATAGCGGTTACATATCACCAGAGTATGCTATCCATGGGTTATATTCGATAAAATCGGATGTATTCAGTTTTGGTGTCGTAGTGCTGGAAATCGTGAGTGGGCAAAGAAATCGAGGCTTTAATCATCCTGACAACCATTTAAGCCTTCTCGGATTTGTAAGTCATCAGATCTTTTTGTTTTATTATCTTCAGGTTAGTTTCTAGTCTTATTCTAGATGACTGAAACAATCTTGCAGGCCTGGACACTGTTCAGAGATCAAAAGCCTATGAAGCTGGTTGATCCATCGATCACATCCACATTCAATCCTGCGGAAGTTTTACGATCGATCCATATGGCTCTGTTGTGCGTCCAACAAAATCCGAGAGATAGGCCGGAGATGTCGTCCGTGGTTATGATGCTGGGCAGTGAGAGCGCATTGCCTCATCCTAAACAGCCCGGTTTTTTCAGCGAGGAGTCCGTATCGGAAGCCAGTTCTTCAAGCGGTGGCAAGCACCAACAATATTCAGCCAACGAAATGACTATTTCAGATGTACAGCCTCAGTGATATATCTGTAGTTACAATATTGTATGTATTAATCTTACATGAATATGAGAGGATCGTGGCGTTCGTATTGAGGGTAATCTCTTAATCTAGAATTGCAAGACGTTACAGCCTTACAGGGGCATACGGAAGATTGCACCTTTTATTCTTCCAAAATTCAGGGGATGCTAGTCAGAAAACGAAAACTTTCTGGGTATTTTTTTGTTATGATTTTCTAGCAAAGAACCCCTTCAATACCTTACTCGAATACCCGTGACGTTGATGAAATAAACTCACATTAATAAAAGAATATTTGATAAATCAATGTCTGCTTCAGTTTGAATTGACGAACATATAATTAGGGAAGCTCGTCTTAGTTTAGAAAACAGCTACAGAAGTGAAAAGGTAGCTCTAACTGCAAGCGTATTCAGCATCCAGTACTAAACCTTTGCTCTGTCAAAGTTTGTACAGCTGTTTCTTCTTTCTACTATTTCAAAATTTCCATGTCCCTCCAATGACAGCCTGCACTATAGCGACATCATTTAGCTGAGATGCACCTAAGAGAAAATGACTTCATTTCCCAATATGATCTGAAGATATTGGACTTGGGTTCGCCAAGATGTTTTCCGATGTAATGAGGGGGAAGGGAACCAAACACAAAGGCTGCATTTGGTAGTCCGCATTTGAGTCTGGATAGGATAATTTGTTATCCTATCCGATGTTTGGGAATGTCCACCGGATCGGATAAACCCGGATACATCCGGATAAAAAGGCAAATAAAAAATCCGAGGGAGGGGGTGGGATAAGCCCGGATTGGATAAGAATTTTTTTTTAAGGAAAGAAATAACTTAACAAAAAAGAGAATATATTATAAGCATCTACGTCAAATGGATGCCTCCGCCTCTCTGATTCATTGTCAACCCTCTTGTTCCACTTCTTCTCCCATCTTCGCTTCTCGTATGCTAGCAATTGAGTGCCCCTTCCTTTGGATCATGGACTTGCTGAATCTGATGAACAAAAGTGGCTTTTTGAGACAAATAGGGCAGAAGTTTTCTCATAGGCATCTGTGGAACTAATTGAAGCATTGCTTATGCCACCTCAAACATCGGTGGCTGGAACTTTGGCTCCACCTGCACCACTTCATTGACATTGCTAGAATCCTTACGAAGTACGTTGGACGTCACAAGGGAAGAAGGGAAGATGGTGATGGTGATAAAGCAGCTGTAAATCTTTGGTATCATTGACAACTTGGGACCTCAATCGATTTGAGGCAATGCAAAGACTACTCCAGTGGTCACCTAAAGTTCCCCCACCCACCCTCTCTATCGTAGTCTAAGATTTACCGATTTGTGTCACCGTTGCACGACGATATTGGTTCTCGCCATTTTCAATGGTGGCCACTGTGGAGGTGACCACAATTCCTAGATCTAGGGTTTTTCATGGCCTTTAATTAGTTGAATTTTCTAATTTTTAATTTTATAATTTAATTGAATATCATATTTATTTTTTAATCTTATCCTGAAGTGCACCAAACATTTGATAGGATTAGATATGTCCGCCTTTGTTATCCAGAGGATTTAATATCCTACTTTATCCTATCCTATCATGATTATTATCCCGATGACCAAATGTAGCCAAAGAGACTAAAAAGTTTGACCGAACATAGTGAATTCTTGAGTAGGACATCTGAAGAACTAATCATTCTATTTAATCGTTCCAGTGCTTTAGTCTAAACTATGAAAACCAAAAGAAACCGAGGCTTTAGAATTGTCACGCCCCGAACCTCGAGCGTTCGCACATCACTAGGTGGTCAATAAAACTCGACATCCTAGGATACGTCACCAACCCAATCGATTATGCACATACGAAAGCATAGAATAAACCTCAGACAACACTCAACATGGGATAAAAAGCAAGATAGCAACATCACAAAAGTCACACTTTATAAACAAATTGAGTTTATATACAACAATCTACACCAAAAAGTAACTACCAAACTACCCTATCCCGGACCCTATCTACCTGGGCTCCGGGTCTATCAAGACATCGTTAGGGGTGTCGGTCTCCAGAGGCTCAACTACCTCTACTACAAGATCCTCACCCTTGGGTCCCCGGTACACCTCGATCTCAACTATGAGGTCGGCGTCATGTACTGAGTCAAGATCCACAAAATACTCGTCCTCGACGGCAGGTCTGTCAAAGCCATCCAGGGGGCCCTCTCGAACACCATTGGGCCCATGGTGGAACCACGCCTTGAATCTATGAGGGACCAATTGAGGTAGGCCCTCATCGACCCAAATAGTAGTAACCATGAACTCACGGGTCCAGTCGGGATTCTTGTGGATAGGGAGTATGGTACGCTAAGTCTCGGCCTCCCGAGGCCACCTAAAACGATCCAGCCTCACCGCTATCTATGGACCTGAAAAGATTGAGCCCATGACGGGATGGGACAACGTTTCAGCGAGTTTACACCGTAAACCCCAATTAGGAGAGAAATACGCCAAAGGGTAGTCTAACCACTTATCACATAAGACTTACCTCGCCTCAGTCCATTCCTGCACATCAGTACATTTCGTAGCACATATAATTACAATAAAAATCACTCATCAATCGGGACGTCTCAACTTATATTATCAACCATTACAGGGGT
Source organism: Eucalyptus globulus (assembly GCA_014182545.1). NCBI lineage: Eukaryota > Viridiplantae > Streptophyta > Magnoliopsida > Myrtales > Myrtaceae > Eucalyptus > Eucalyptus globulus. The sequence goes on along the minus strand of CM024721.1, from coordinate 15,231,298 downwards.
CCTGATTATAAGGCTAAATCGTTATAACACGTCTCATACCATGCTACATAATTTTATCTCATAATTAGGTACTTCAATTTTAACCATTCATACATTCCAATTGATTACGACCCACCAGTCATGGTCGACTCAACAATTAGCAGTCTTCCGGTATAGCCGGGTGTTGTCTCACACCATCGAGCACGGCAACGTCTACACCTAGATGTCATTCCTTAAAGGAGCATCGGCCTAGACTCCATTGCGATCGGCATCCATTGACTTAGGGCATTCTTGAAGGAGCATTGTCTAGCCCCAGAGGCTCGTGACAGGTTCTCACATCATTCATGCACTCATCCAAACCTGGCCAAGACACCATGCATTGCACTCAATTGTTTCAATTAAAATAGTGAACTTGGCCCATTTTGTTCTTATTAAAAACACACGGTAAAATAATCGTGTGTGGGTATATGGTTAGATCGAACCAGAAGAATTGATATCTTTCCTTTTAAAATCCCACTGTTTTATATAGTATTTAAAAACATTTTCGGCATCAAAAACCAACACCTAATATTTTTCTAATTAAATACCAAAATTTTACAAGCATCACTCAATTGCACAATTTAATAATCGATTGCATAAACTAAGCACATTACTACAATTAGCACGAAATTCCGGTCACCGACTATCCCGATAAAATTTCCGGAATATTAAATAAATAATTAAATTATAATTAAATTATTTAAATTAATTATCTAATTATTTAACATTTATCAAATTAAACTACCAATTTAAATTGATCATAATCTTAACTAATTACCTAAGTACACTAACTAATTAGTCTACTAGATTAACTCCCTAAACTAACCATTCTAGCTAATAATAAAACATAAATCCCCAACTAAATAACCTAGCTAAATCAACTAACTAAACTAACCACTTAGTTCACTCACTAACTTAACTAACTAATATTTACTCTAACTAAACTAATCACTAAACATATTTAAGCCTAAACTAACTCATAATAGGTGTAATTAACCCCTAAGCAAAGTTTAGGAGGCTAACTCACTCAATTAGTGAACTAAAGAGTTCATGGCGACGGCGGCGCAATGGCAAGCAAACCTTGGGTCTCGAGTGACGCTAAGGGAGGTCTGGTTGGCCTAGAAAAGCTCCCCAAAGGTCTTGGCTCAAGGATGAGAGGCGGTTCTCCCTACTAGTCAGAGTTGGTTGGACACCTCTTAGGGGCAGTGGGGGCGAGACGGCGGCTTGGCGGGAGCTAGTGGCTGTTCAGATGGCTAGACCAGAGCTGCTGGAGTCCCGACGATGGAGCAGCAACAGAGGCGAAGGGGCTGTTGGTGATAGGGAGGTTGGTGGACCGAAATAGGGGGAGGGTTGATAGTCAGCTGTGGTGGAGGAAAGGTGGAGGGATGGCGGCAGCAACCGGGTGTAGAGGAGCAGAATCTCTAGAGGAAAAGTGGAGGGGGTGTGCCGAGCTAGGGGTGACGAGCTGCAGGTGGGTGAGGGCGTGCAACGGCTAGGTGAGAGGAAAGGGAAAACCAGAACATGAGGAGAAGAGGTTTACCGGTTGGTGGCTTGCTGGTTAAGAACAAGCAGCACAAAATAAAGTTTCGGTTCTTTTTTGGCGTGCTTGTTTGGTCGGCTAACAGAGGCACCGTTGAAGCAGCAAGAACAAGGAGAAGAAAAAGAAGGCTGGCGGGAAGAAAAGAAAAGGAAAGAGAGAAAGAGAGATGAGTTGGTCGGGAAGGGGGAGAAGGAGGCGCGCACGAGGGGGGAGAAGGAGAAGTCAAGACCAAGGGGATCCTACCTCTTCAATGCCATGCCTCAAAGTCCCTGTGGTCATGGAATTCCTTGGCCCACTTGTAGTCAAGTGTTCCACCAATCAAAATATAACCTTAATTTCCACAACCAAGACTCAATTGATGGTGGAATTTTCCCTATTGCTTGGTCCTCCGAATTTGCAGCCCTTTGCACTAAATTCCACCTTAAGAATTTACAATTTGATGGCCTCACGTACCAATGGTAAGGCCTAAAATAATCCCTTGTATTTCCCCTCACCCATCATTCCACATTGAAGGTCAGAAACCCACTTAAAAGTGGTCTTTCAAATTTTCTCAACTTGAATTGCTGAATTTTGAATTTTCTGCCAAAAATTCGAGTTCGTCGAAAAATATTTAGAGGATGAGTCGACGTTCCTAAAATAAATCGTGACATAACAAAACTTTCAATTTCTAAAATCGGGTTAAATTTCGTGGTTAATTTCAACTTGGCGCGATTTTAGCGTGACCTAACCTATCGTAGCTTTGAGGAAATTTTACGGTGCAATTGACATGTGATCGATTATTTTCGAGCCACATAATGCATCTTTGACTCATTGGTGACTCTCGATTGTCGTAAAAATCTCGAGATTTCAAATACGGGCACATGGTACAAAAATGATAGAAAACTAGGTCTAGTGTCGTTCGACGAGAATTTTGCAATTAGATGGAATCATCCACACACTAATCAAATATCTCTATTGAATCGACCTATCTCCGGTCTCTGATCGATTTTGATAGTGTCGTATTGACCCTTGCATATTAGCACGGTTGAGCGGTCGAATTCTAGTCGAATTCTCAAGTCTATTGCGTTTAGATTCCTTAACGGCTTTACTTGATAGACTAGTTATCCTATTAGTAATCAGCTTGGGGAAAAATACTATAGGTGTGTCGATGGAAAGCTTAACTCATTCAATCGAAAATAGAATAAGAAAATCAGGATGTCACAAGAATTGTCCTAAACATACGCTGAAAAAGCCTCTGTAGTTTTGATGCTTGGGATCAAGGGCGCATTGTCTCAACTTAAACATGTCAGTTTTGTCTTTGAGGAGATCATACTAGAAGCAAGTTCTTTGAGTTGCGGCGAGTACTCGATATTTATAGCCAATGAAGTGGTCATTTTAGGTGAAAATCTAAACAGACAAATTTGCTAGCTCATATTGAGCAACCATCATGATTTATAGGACTACAAACTTATGGTGTTTAGTTAGACATTATGAAGTTAATTACTTCCATTTATATGTCTAGAAGATACATCACAGAAAGGACCAGCTTACATACATCAATGCTAGACAGTTCCTGCACCTTGAATCACATAATATTAAAATGTTCCAACGGTTGCAATCCAAAGAGTCCAAATAGTCTAGAAGCAGAACACAGTCACACATCCATTATTATAACAATTGAGGCTGCACGAAATCATATCTTTACCCAATCCAAGCCCGATTTCCCATCGAGAACGCTGCTCTGTTGAAGTCCAGGTAGTCCTTGTATTCCATCCCAATGTATACAGCTCGGTTGCTCTCGCCATCCACCAGTTGCTCCGCTAATGTGATGACAGTGTCAGGCGATGGTCCTTTAGATAGAACAATCGATTTCCGTGTAGCCTTGTTGTTCACAACAGCTCGATGCAGAACACTCTTGTATTTCCCATTGCTCATAATCTTGCTTAGTTGATTAGTGTCAAAGGATAAAAAAAATAGTTCCAATAAGCATTATTGGTTCAATGGGGAAAATGGCAGTTTATCACAAAGATCCATATTGACTTTTTAACTGATTATTATCTAGTGAAAGAAACAGAGAAAAGAGTTTGTTTCATCAAATTTATAGGACAACTATATGAACTATGGTCTTAATTATATAACAATGTCCCCTCCTCGTACATTGTATGTGCATGAATAAACAAAGGCACGCAGTACACACCAAGAATTAAAACAAATCTGACCTCTCTTGCAAGACAAGGAGGGAGATTAGAAAGATGGAACATGAATTTCTATGTATGTACCTCTAATGATCACCGGTGTTGACCAAAAAGGCGTTCGGAATGGGATCGATTTTGACCCACTTCTCGCCGTGGTGCACTTTGTTGAAGATACGCAATAATATTTACAAGAATCATTCAGATATTATTGGATAAGTCAAGATCAATTAATATCATATCCGATTTTGTATATCATATTGTTGCCTTTTCTCTACATACAACTTTTACTATAATACACACTCTATACATTGTGTTTAGAGATATAGAAATACAAAAGAAAAATTCCCCTTCGCTTTCTTTCTTTTCCGTTTTCTTGCATCTTCTTTCATGGTATCAAGCGGGTTGCGCATTTGTAATCCGTCTCTTCCACTTTGCTTCTTCTCTTCTGGTTTTCCGATTGCCTGCCGGAAGAATCAAGCTAACCAGCAAAAAGGCGTTAGCACTCCGGTGTAGGAATCAACACCTTGAAGAGATCATATTAAAACAGACAAAGGAAAAAGAAAAAAAAGGGGAGCTTGCTATATCATCATGGCCGACGATCAAGCTCATTTACATGTGGATACAGTGACCTCAGAAGCACAAGATCTTGTGCAAAACATCACAGGTCAAACGGATCAGCCCACAATGGGGCAGTTTTTTCCATGGCAACCCAATATGGGACAGCCCACTTCGAGGGCTTCCTACCAGTGGGTACCGATGCCTATATATTATGGGCCAAACACAAATATGCCATTTTCTGGAGGCCAGATTCAAGACGGCCCACCAGTCGCAAGCGAGCCGAGCCATTCAAAAACAATTGGGTCTTCTAATGTGGGCGAAAACCTTAATGGGTCGGGTGATTCGAATGCGGGAACTTGAGGTAGTTTCAATCCGGTCAGCAAGCAAATCCCTACTCGGGATTTCAACCCGGTTTCTTGCCGATCTCCTTGGCAGTCGCCATGGGTCACCTAGAACCCGGTGACGCAATGTATGTCTCCAATTCCGACAAGCCGAGTTGCGGCTCATCAGCCACCCTCTCACAGGACTTGAAAATTACTTGAGTTGGGCATAGGAGTTTCGGCGAGCCCTCATCACAAAGGATAAAGAAGGCTTTATCAACAGAACTATTCTGATTCCGATCGACAATAAAATGGGGCGATAGTGGAAAAAAGGCAACCAATTGGTGAGAATGTGGATAAGCAATTGTATCAGTCCAGAAATCGCAGCAGATTTACCTCCCACAGAAGATTCAAAAAAAATTTGGGAGAATATTAGAGAGATGTACAAGAAACTTGATTGACAAAGATTTTTTCGTTACACTAAGCCCTCAGTGAACTGAAGCAGGGAAACAATTCAGTAATGACATGCTTCAACAAGCTTTTAGCTCTTTGGAATGAGCTGGAAGCGGCTTAAGAGAGACTCGAAGGACCGGAGGCGACCCTCCAACAATACGGGGTAATGAAAGACCGAGAGAAAGCCACTCGTTTTTTGTTGATTCTCAATGAATCTTACCTCCACTTCAAATCGCAAATTCTGGCCATGGAACCAGCTCCTCTCCTTGGCCGAATATTTCAACTCGCGGTGCAAGAGGAAAACCAGCAACTCACCACGACCGACAGTAAAACCTCTGAAACCCTAGCATTGGCAGCAAGAATCGAGAAGGGGTAGAAAACCCTAGCCAAAGGGAGAGAATCGATGTTGCTAGGGTTCGGGGAGCCAAAGGGGGCGCTAGGGTTCGTGGAGCTGAAGGGGCCTTTTAAAGGCTTTATGATGGACAGTCAAGATCAAGCCCAGTGATCTGACGGTCCGAAAGGTGCGCGGTACCCTGCTGATCTCGATGGTGGAGATGCTCTTGGATCAAAGGCATCCAACAGTCCTAATTTCCCGAGAACTTATGGGTTGGATTTTAAAAATAAAAGGAAGTTATTTTGTGAGTTTTGCAAACGGCCCCACCACACAATTGAAAATTATTGGAAACTACATGGCAGGCCTAAAAGGAAGGGAAATGACATTTCAGTGGCAGCTTACCAACTTACAGCATCGATAGATATAAATCCACCCATCACACATGGAGAGTATCAACAATTGATGCAGGCTTTACAAAAATTGGAGGTTCCTAAAAGGTGAAGCAGCTTTACAAGTATTTCTCATTGTCTGATAGATACTATATCAAGAAATGCCTGGATTATTGACTTGAGAGCAAATGACCATATTGTATGCAATAAGGGATTATTTTCTGATGTTCATGAGGATCTAGCTAATCCTGTTACTGTGCAACTACCAAATGGCAATATTACTCGTGTCACTCTAACTAAGACCGTCACTCTCAACCCCCAAATTATTCTCACACATGTCCTCTATATTATGGATTTCCAATTTAATCTTATCTCTATGTCTAGAGCCTGTAAAGAAAATTCGTGCCAAGTTTTTTTCAATGCTGATATCTGTCTATTTTAGGCCCTTTCGATTGGGAAACTGATGGGCTGGGGTAATCCCTCTAAAGGATTATTTTTCTGGAAAAGTCCACCCAAAAATCTTGATTTATTCTCTTGTAATAAACAATCATTGTGTAATTTTACTACCAATGATAATAATTTCCTTTTGCATTCTAGATTGGTCACTGTTCTTCCTTACTCTCAATGTCCCATTTGTCCACTTGTGAAACAATCGCAAATTCCTTTCCCATTAAGTCAAAATCATTCAAGTGATACTTTTTCCTTGCTACATGTTGATGTTTGGGGGCCATACCATACATTAAATCATGATAGATCTCGATTCTTTCTTACCATTGTGGATGACTATTCCAGAGCCACATGGATTTTTCTCATGCAAACTAAGGGTCAAGTTCTATCTCATTTAAAGACTTTCATTTCCTTGTCAAAAACCCAATTTGGGAAAATTGTTAAAAAATACGAACAGGCAATGGAAGTGAATTCTTCAATCGTGAATGTGCTGCTCTTTTTCCATCAGAATGAATATTACATGAGAGTACATGTACCTATACACCACAACAAAATGGGGTGGTGAAACGGAAGTATTGTCACCTGTTAGAAGTTGCACGAGCTTTCAAATTTCAAGCTTCCGTTCCAGACAATTTTTGGGGAGATTGTGTATTGATTACAACTTATTTGATAAATTATATGCCAGCTAAGATCCTTGACGAGCAAACTCCCTTTGAGTTGCTTTTTGGGAAGAAGCCAGATTTGGAACATTTGAAGATTTTTGGATGTCTGCTACGCCACAATAGTAGGTCCTAGAGATAAAATGGGTCTTTGTACTCATCGCTGCATCTTTATGGGATATCCCAGTCTACATAAGGGATACAGGGTATTTGATCCCTCCATAGGAGAATTTTTTGTTAGCAGGGATGTTTTGTTCAGGGAGAATATTTTCCTTTTGCTGCTCTGGAATCAGGGACAGATAGAGATGGTCATTTCCATACTTCTAACACAGAGGAGACTATGCAAGATCCAGAATATGTTATCCTTCGCTCATCAATAGATATAAGGCCATCTTCTACATCAGTTGTGGACATGACATCCTTGATGGAAGTGACAGATCAACGCTCAGAAGAAGTCGCTCCCCCAAATTTGAGTATTGTTGGCAATTCAGATAATCACTCACCACTAGAGAATGATGCGCCAAGGCGATCCGGACGTATCACACGTCCACCTACCTAGACCAAAGACTACATATGTGGGGTCAAGAATTCACCAAGTAGTCTATTTCTAATTGCCTCCTATGTTTCCTTTGATAGACTTTCTCCAGAACATAGGTGTTGCGTTACCCGCATTTCCGATGGTGCGCGAACCATCAAGTTTTGTTGAGGCAAGCATTGATCCGTGCTGGCAGAAGGCTATGGAGGCAGAGTTAAAGGCCTTAATGGATAATCATACATGGGATCTTGTCACACTACCTCTGCATTGCAAAGCCATTGGATGCAAATGGGTATACAAGATCAAATATCGTGCAGATGGATCCGTTGAGAGATACAAAGCCCGATTAGTGGCTAAGGGTTTCACACGATGGGAAGGTTTTGACTATCACGAAACATTTCTCCCGTAGCCAAAGATGTTACCGTTCGCTCATTTCTTTCGATATTGGCATTTCAGGACTGGTCGTTGCATCAGATGGATGTCAACAATGCTTTCTTGCATGACAATTTAGATGAGGAAATTTATATAGAAGTGCCACGAGGTTTACAGAGATAGGGAAAGAATAAAGTATGTCGTCTCCGCAAATGCTTGTATGGGCTTAAGCAAGCCTCAAGACAGTGGTATGCAAAGTTTGTTGAGTCACTGATAGCTGCCGGTTTTCAATAGTCCAAGTTTGACTATGCTGTTTTTACATGGACTAAAGGTATGTCATCTATTTACTTGATGATATATGTAGATGATATGCTTATTATGGGGAATGATGAAGTAGCTATCAAAAGTTTCAAAGAATATTTGCATTCTACATTCCATATTAAAGATCTAGGATCGCCAAAGTTATTTCCTTGGAATCGAAATTGCACGATTAGACCAAGGGATTTCTCTTAGTTAGAGGAAGTTTGCATTGGAGATTATATCAGAAGCAAGTCTATCGAGACGTAAGCCAGCTGTAATTCCAATTGAGCAAAATATCAAGCTGACTACGGCATATTATGATGCTACTGTATCTCAAGAGACTAATCCTGTACTCAAGGATTCATTGGGATATTAGAAACTTGTTCGGAAGCTTATATATTTGACCATGACCAGGCTAGACATAAGTTATGCAGTCCAGACACTTAGTCAATTTATGCACAAACCAAAGCAATCTCATATGAATGCAACACTTAAAATGGTAAAATACTTGAAGAGTTGTCAAGGACTCGAGATCTCCTTTCCAGGAAGTGCGTTATGAGGACGATTGCATACTATGTAACATCCTAAAATTCGACCCCGTTTCGATAAAGTGAAATGGGTATTTCATTGACGTGCCTATGGTCCTTTTTCTTTGAGCTAATCACTCACAAGTTAACGAACTTATTGGGTGAAGCAGTTAACGGATGTATACGCGGTAAAATCCCTAAAAGCTATTTAATTGGTTGGATTTGACTAAAATCGCGTTTGATTGATTCTAACCACGAAATTGAATTCGATTTCGAAATCGAATATTTGAGCATGTCGCGATTCATTTTTAGGACCTTATCTCATCGTCTGTCAAATTATTGATGAGTTCAAAATTTCGAAAAGAAATTATTGGAAGAAAAATAAAAAACTAGAAGAAAATTAAAAGGGAAAGAGAAAAGAGAAATAATAATAATAATAATAATAATAATAATAATAATAATAAGAATATTATTATTTTCTCTCTCCCATTTTCTCTCCCTCCTCCTCCCCCGTGTGACCTTTCCCCCTCTCTTTCGACCGTTCACCCTCTTTCCCCTTTTCTTTCTCTCTCTCTCTCTTCTTCTTCCCTCTCCCCCTTCATGCGACACTCCCCCCCCTCTTTCCACCGAATAGTGGGCTATCACCCACTTGCTTTTTCCCCTCACTTTGACTTTTCAAACTTTCACTCTTATCTCTTCTCTCTCCTCTCTCTTCTCCCCCACTCCCACGTGACCAAACCCTTCTCCTTCTTCCTTTCTTCGTGAAAACCAGAAGCGGAAGAAGAAGCCGAGACAGTAGCTTGCCGAAGACCGAAGCAGCCACCGTTGCTGCCCACGCACCGCCGCCTGCGTGGCCACTGCTCGCCATTGTCCCCTTCGCACCTCGCCGTCCCTACCATGCACCGTTCAAGTTGTTCGACCTCTGCGCAACCCTATTCCACCCCTGTCTGGCCACCCCTGACCGCTGTTCAACGTCGTCGGACCTCCACCGGCCCTCCCTCACACCTTGCTGCCCTTGCTGTGGTAGTTTGTTGCTGTTTTGTGTGTTTTTCAGCCAACTCAGCCACCCCGTCGAGTGGGTATCCAGACGGCTCGTGGGCCGCTTTGGGCCGTTTCCGGGCCCCGAACCCAAGCCGTGCTTTGGGAGGAATCGATCCTCGTGCCGTCCCATTAGATTGATCCGAGTTGCGCGCGATTCTGGAAAGTAATCTCACTAATCCTTGTTGAGTGGGAACTTAAAGGTTGGTTTAGTTTTAATTAATTAGGTTTAGGTGATTAGATTCATATGGATTAGTGTTTATTAGTCAATTGTGCTGCAAATTAGACAAATTGAGTGTGCATTTTGCAAGTAAACGTAGTCTACCACTTATTGAGGGTAGCTCGGGATTTTTCCGACCCTTTACCGGGCTTCAATTTGATAATTTGGGCCTAAGTGGAATTTTTGGTAATTAAATATTAATTTTTGCAATTAATTTAATTAATTAATTATTTTCCAGAGATTCAATCGGGATGGTCGGTGATCAAAATTTCATGATGATCGTCGTGATGCAATCCGTTTATTTAATTGAGCTTTATTTTGTGCTGAAATGAATTTTTTGTGATGATAAGATTATTTTCCTGAAATAATTAATTTGAATAATTAATTAAAAATAACCGGGTGTCGGTTGACAACACCAAAAGTGTTTTGGTGGACTACAAATAATGGTGGGATTTGTTGAAATGAAATTATAATATTTTGGCTAAGGCCGACTGTATACCCACACAAATATTTTATCGAGAAAGATAAAAATGGTGATTTGATTAAGGCTCCGTTCGTTTCACGGAAAATATCACGTTTCCGGAAAACATATTCCTGGAAGTCATTTTCCAGGAAAATAACTCTATTTTCCGGTGTTCGGGCAACATCTAAAATTTGAGTGGAAAATATTTTCCACTGTTCGTTAACTCAAAAATTTTCCTGGAAAAAATTATCAAAAAATTGAATTTTAATATTTTTAATTGACCCAAAAATTTATTTTATTTATTTATATTTTTTTAAATGAGTTTTTAATATATATTTTTAAAATAGAAATTTTTATTATTTATTATTTCTTTTTTTTTTTCCTTCCTCCTTCCGTCTCCTTCTTCCTCCCAATTCCTCCCGAGCGGCGTCGTCCGCCGTGGCCTCCTTCCTCCTCCTTCCGCCCGCCACCTCCTTCCCCCGGCGGCTTCCCGCCGCTGCCACCTCCTTCCTCCCGGCGGCCGACCAAGACCTGGTGGCCAAATCCGGCGAGCTCGGGTGAGATCGAGCTCGGCCGATCTCACCCGAGCTCGCTGGACTAGAGACGAGCTCGAGCTCGCTGGATCGGGAGCCCGAGCTGCCGCTAGATCCGGCGAGCCGCGAGCTGTGCCGCCAGATCCGACGAGCTCGAGGCTCGGCTGATCTCACCCGCGCGCCGGATCGGCGACGAGCTCGAGCTTGCCCGGATCGGGAGCCCGAGCTCGCCGCTAGATTCGGCGAGCCGCGAGCTCCGCCGCTAGATCCGACGAGCTCACGGCTCGCGGCCGCACGACGAGCGGCCTAGACGATGGGGTCCCCGTGAGCCTCCCGGCGCCTCCGCAGTGCTCCCTCTTGAGCCGGATCCTCCCGAGCGGCTTCGAGTCGCCGGGAAGCGTGGCGCGGCAGGCGGTGGCTTCCCTGGCTAGAGCGGGGCGGGCAGGAGCGGCCGGGAGGGCGGAGGCTGATCTGGGAAGGACGTCGTGAAAGCCTCCTCTCGGGGGAGAGCAAGAAAGAGAGAGAGAGAGAACGAGAACCGATGAAGGGAGGAAAGAGCAGCGGGAGCGCCAGAGCTCGTGTGAGAGCTGCGGAAAATGTTTTTCTCTTCTCAAAAGAGAAAACATTTTCCGCTCATTCAAGAGGGATTTTCCGTTGACTGTGTGTTTTCCGCCATCCGAACACCGGAAATTTCGGAAAATCTTTTCCCGGAAGTTATTTTCCGCGAAACGAACGGAGCATAAATGATTATTTTCAGCATACTATAAGAGTATGACTGGCAGCTTCTGGTGCGCACATATATTATTTTTGGCATACTATAAGAGTATGGTTGGCAACTTTTGGTGAGCATATATATTATTTTCGGCATACTATAAGAGTATGACTAGCAGCTTCTAGTGAGTATATATATTATTTTCAGCATACTATAAGAGCATGGCTGGCAGCTTTTGGTGAGCATATTATTATATCGGATTAGTGGATCTGGCAGCTTTTGGTGAGCTATACTATTGATTTATCAGCTTAGAGTGAGCAGTCCTGAACTATGGTCGGACTTATAGATAGTATTGAATGAGCCGACCAAGAAAGGGTCGAGATGACATGTAATTGACTAGGTCGATTGATCAATTCTTTGATCTGATGTCGTGAATTGATTGATTGAATTGAAATTATCGATGAACTGTCCGATTGACATGAAATCGACTAGGTCGATTGATCAAGATATCGATCTGTGATGTGATTGCTTGGGTGCCTATTGAACTGTGGTAATATGTAGGTAGAATCTGAGGTCAAGGTAAGTTCTCTAACTCGTGTTGTGCTTAGGCAACCGAGTAGTGTATTGATTCCCTAATTGAGTCTTAGTTGGGTAAAACTTGCTGGGACGTCATCTCACCCCGTTGTAGGATAATAATTTCAGGTCCCTAGATGGCGGTCGTGGAAGACTGAGAGCCTTGGAGTTTGCAAGATGGAGGCTGAAGAGTCGGTAATCGAGTTTGACTAGTGGGCGTTAGGACAATCCCCTTTTTGTTAAGCCGAAATTTTTTGCAAATAGCCTGATTTTGTAATTACCCTCTTGTCTATAAAAGACTTGTCTTGGTTTGAAACTTTCAATCCTGCTATTCTATCCCAATTGTTTGTTGTCTGGGGATTTTATATTTGCTTCCACATGTGTATAAAATAAAAAGGGGTCGACAACGCGTCCTGGGACGTTGCTATTAATTGACCAAGGAGGGATGGGCGCGCACTCGGAGGATCGGGGCGTGACATACTGTGATGCAAATTATGCAACTTGTCCGATGAGCAGAAGATCCATAACTAGTTTTTGTATTAAATTGGGGGATTCTTTATTTTCATGGAAAACAAAGAAGCAACCAACCGTTTCACTATTCTCAGCAGAGCAAAAATATCGTGCCATGGCCAAAACCACTTGTGAAATAGTGTGGTTGTGAGGATTACTTCGAGATCTTGGGGTATAAGTTAGAGGACCGACCAGATTATTTTGTGACAATGATGCAGCCCTCAAACTTGTGTCAAATCCTATTGTACATGAGAAACAAAGCACATAGAAGTGGATTGTCATTTCACTCGAGAAAAGATCCAATAAGGAATGATTGAGACACGGGGGATTAAAATAGAAGAACAACCAGCGGATGTCTTCATCAAGCTTTTATGTCAAAGACATCATGCGTATCTTTTGAGCAAGCGAGGCGTCTTGGATATCTACAAGCCACCAGCTTGAGGGGGAGTGTTGAAGATACGCACGAATATTTATAAGAATCATTAAGATATTATTGGATAAGTCGAGATCAATTAATATCATATTTGATTTTGTATATCATATTGTTGCCTTTTCTCTACATACAACTTGTACTATAATACACACTCTGTACATTGTGTTTAGAGATATAGAAATACAAAAGAAAAATTCCTCTTCACTTTCTTTCTTTTTCGTTTTCTTGCATCTTCTTTCACACTTGGAGGCCGCCAACTCCATTCTGCATAAGGATGGTCAACAGGCCATGGTCTAAGTGTGGTGGCATGCCCATAGCGAGTTCTGGCTACGGGCATGGCGGATACAAGTTCGAGCTGATGTGATTGTTGTGGTTTGTCATGTGATGGTTTACGTTGGGTCTATATCAGCGGATTTGAGTGCAAAAGATGTTCAATATCTCCCTTTTAGCCACTGCATACTACTTGTTTCACAAAATGCCCTAGAGAAAACAGAAGAACAGTCCCCGCTTTCAACTTCGAGATCGTTTCATGTTCGTTTATATACTCATGGAAGTATGTCACCTTTTTATGTTTTCGCTGTGTTTCTATGTGATTGTCGCAAAATGGTTGGGTATCGTAGGGTTGGCGAAGGTTTTTCTTGGTTCCGGTTGGTGGATTAGTGGTCCCCAGAGTTTGTGGCCAGCGGTGGTCGATGCCAGTCAGGATGGACGACTAGGGGTGGTGAAGGTTCAGCGATTGTACGGCCACCGACGACCAAGGATAGCCACGTCAATGAAGGGGTTGGTCTGAAAGCAAGCTTCAGGCGTCGGAGGAAACCATAGGGGAAAAGGCACGGGAAGAAGAAGACCAAAGGGAAAAAGAAAAATAAAAGAAAAAGAAAGAAAAAGAATTAAAAAAGAAATTAATTAAAATATTAATATTAATATAAAAAAATTTAAGAAATAGTTTTTAAACCGGGTCGATCTGGGTTGTCTGATTGAGTCAACGAGCCAGATCTGGTTTACGGTCCGAACCCTTTTTCTGAATACATTAATATTAAATATTGAAAATATATTAAAAAATTCAAAGTTCAAAAAGTTTTCAAAAAATTGAAAAAAATTATGAACTTTCCGAAAATTTAAAAAGTTTCAGAGAACATTAAAAAACTCAAAAAATTCAGAAAATATTTAAAAATTGAAAATTTCAGGAAATATTAAAAATATTCAAAAATTCAAAAATTCAAATATTTCTAGAAAATTACATAATCTGGAAAATGTTTAAAAATTTCAGTAGTAACTAAAAATATAAAAAATCAAAAATATTATAAAATCCAGAAATTTTTGGATAATTCCAAAATTCAATTTTAAATATATATATATAATTAAAAATTAAAAATAAAATTAAAATTAAAAATTAAAAACATCAAAAAGTTTAAAATTAATTTTTTGAGTTATTTTCTCTTGAAAAGTTGAAGTCTTTCAAATTAGAACTATGCTCAAGGTTAAACAAGCCCTTAGGCTCTACCTTAGGTTTCAATTGTCCTTTATTGATACATTGATTTTGGTTTTCTTTAGTCTAGTTAGGATTAACATTTATCTTTTCCTTAGTGTTTAGTCTTTGCTATCCCATGAAATATATTTAATGCTTTCCTTGGTTGTTGATTGTTATGTTAATATTTGTGCACCTGCATGATCACTTCACATGTTAGTGGATATGTATAAAATCAATTTAAGATTGCCTGACAAAAAAAAGAATCTTTTTAAAAAATGAATAAGATTAGATACCGAAAGAATGCTAATTGGTTAATTAGTATAATCAAGTCCCCGGCCCTAGATTCTCTAGTTGCGTAGAAAATGAGGCACACTCACATGCTTCACTTGGTTTTTAGCCGACCCCAATAGGCTAATGGAAACTCCTTATTATAAAAAATTTAATGAACATCTAAATATTGTGCGAAGTATGTGCTTGGAAGAGCCTGTGCTTGATCATGGGCCGTAGACCCGTCCTTTAGACAATACTCCTAAACCTATTCTCTCCCCTAAGAGGTAGGTTGCAACAGTACTCTTACCATAGTAGCCCTCTCAATGGTACTTTCACCCAAAAAAATGGCATCACTTCATCCTTTCAGACTATTTCCTCATCAAGTCTGCTAAACCATGGTAAGTCTCCATAAGACCCATACCCTGCCAAGGGGTTCATTTTATTATTAGTTGTATTAGACAACCTAAAATACAGTTCTAGGAGTCGCCACTTGCCTCGTTTTTGGGGCAATGCTATAAAATCCAATCAAGGGTTGAGAGTAATCCCTCAATGTCTACGCAACCAAAGACTCTCAAGTTCGGGGACTTGGGTTACGTTAATATTTCTATTAATGCCCTTTTGGTACCTAACAATTGTCATGTTTCCTAAGATGACAATGCATGTTTTTTTAACTTTTTCGTGGAAAATGAAGTAATAAGGTGATCATGCGTGGATGGTTGGTTTCATTCCATTCTAATTCTACTTTTAAAAAAAAAAAAAAAAAAAGCAAACAATTGAAATTTAAAGGACAGTAAACAAAAACAATAAATTTAGCATGCAATCCTAAAATAGAAGTAAAGAAAAACCTGCAACTCGTTGGGTGTATATACAACGCATAAGAAAAACCCAAGATATATGTCAGGTGATGGAAATTACAAGAAAAGGTTGGAAGGGACATTGACCATTGGCCATCTGCAGGATGGCCATCTTCAAGGGACCACCTTCTTGGACCTATTCTAATGCTAGACTAGTACTTGGAATAAAAGAGGTAATCCATAGCAATCACAATCAATCATGACAAGTAAAGCACTTGGAAACATCAAGCAATGCAATTAATCAAGGAATATCGAAAATGACATTGGGGTCGGTCTTTGATTGTTCATGCAACAAGCCACACTAAGACTCCTACCCAATCATTTTAATGGTTTGTAGTGATTAGTCATCGTTTGTGTTCACAAATGATGGCTAACAATAACAAATCCCTAATTCGGGTTCTAAGTTTCACCCAAAGTACCTCACGAGTATGTGCATCGTGCCTACGCATAAATCTAAAAATAATATTCATAGTTTGAATAAAAACATGCATGCAAGCCATTGGACCTTGATTCTCAATCAACCAAATACTTAGTGAGCTGACACCAAATCACTTCACTCATTCATCAAGCGCCAGACACAACCACGTGCGTTCTATAAAAGTGAACATCAAAAGCTAAAAGATTCAAGTGATGCTCAAAAAATCATTTGAGAGACAATCAAACAATTAATTTAAAGAAAATTATTAATGACATGACATAGTTATATCATGGCTATGGAACACATTTAGCTATTAAGGCTAACTCAAGTGCATCAATGGGCACACTAATCGAGCTTCACAAGCATCCTAAGTATGGTCCAAACGTGGATAATATCAATACCAAGTAAAAAAACATGACCTGGAAGTTTGAATATAGAATGTAATGAAAGCTTGGATGAAAGGGAGACATGCTTTCATCATAGCTATGAGGCACGTTAAAGTACCAAGGCTAACTCGGGTGCATCAATAGACACACTGATTGAGCTTTGAAGGCATTTTAAATTACTTAAACTTAAAAGAAATTAATGTCAAGCCACAATTCAAACCATGCTAAAGCATTTTTAAGAATGAAAGCTTCCCACGTGGGCATCACATAAATGAAAATTGAATTTAGGTCAATTAAAATATGAAACTTAAGATTGTCCTGCAACATTTGAGGGGATTTTTTTTAAAAAAAGTCAAAATGCTTTTTATTTTTTTTGAATTTTTATGTGTGAAGTCAAGGAATGTAAGGATAAAAACTCGTGAAGACATCGAAAACTAATTCAGCATGCATAATTTCCTAAAAATGCTACAACAGAGACAAGTTATAAAAGGAAAAACAAAACATGTCAAAACAGGGCATAGAAGATTCAAGCAATCAAAGTATGACCCATGGGTAATTGGTCCTAAAATTATTACGGCACATCAATCACTCAACAAAAACAACTTCCATGGGGAAGTTACCTAAGATAAGCTACACATGAATTTCTAAAAATTGAAAAACACAGAACAATGCATCAGGTGTGTGAAGGGCAGCAACATATTTGTGTAAACTAATGACAAGTTGTGTTAGCAATCGATGTTTAAAAATTCGGAACATTTACCACGACATAAACATATGAATGGCAATTCAATTTTGTTAAGGACTCAACTTTAGAATCCTTAAAGACAAATCCACATAAAAATGACAAAAGGTCTGGTTCAGTAGGGGCAAAACAGATATTTCGAATTTACCACATGACAGATTTCAAGGCAAACTTCACAAAAATAGAAAGCGGGTCAAACGACACGTAAATGGGACAAAATTGCTGTCATTAGAAAGATTAAGACATCCTCTAAGATTTTTTAAGAGACGTCAAGCTCGATTAAGGTCAATTTCATGTCTAATTAATGACAATTGCAGAAGTACGAGAATCAGTAACGTGGGAGGCAGAAGATGATGCATGAAAATAGGCTTGTTAACCACCTAAATGATGCGTAAAAATTAGGATAATTTGACACGACATAGAATTGAGTGCGATAGACAAAAGTGATTAAGACACTTAACCCTACATCAATATACAAAAAATCCTATAAACTTATGAAATCAACTAGGTGAGACAACTCTATCTATCATGAACCTTCGGGACTGCACAAAATTGCAGCAACTTCGCAATATATTTTCATAAGGCAAATGGCCATTAATCTACATTAATCATGTGCCGTTTTGAAGCTATTGAATTCCTTTAAGTATGTCTAGAAGAAATCATGTGAAGATTATGCTCTTAAGGAGCTCAATTGAAGATATCTTCACATAGATGCAGATCAGCCACAATTGCAGTAACATTTGCACAGAATATGAACGATTTTCTCTAATCGAAAGGCATGATAAAATGTCTCAAAAATTCATGCATATAAATTGGAATGTCCTGATCATTTATCATGAAGATATCTAAGTCCAATTTGAATCACAAAAACCTATATGAAAATAGGAAGATAGAGCAGAACATTTAACATCATAGATTATGTGATCTATACCTCGTTGGAAAGCTTATGAAGTACTTTACAACTTTCATGAAGGATGCAAATCCAATTAAGCATGCTTACTAGCTCCGTTCTAAGCAAACACACATCGGGCTTAGTTAGGACAGAATGACCTAAAGACGATTTATCAGAGATTTTCTTGACTAAATCTATTCCAAAAATTCCGAAAAAAAAAATACATGTTATAAAAGAGGTCAATAAGAACAACTTTCATGGAAAGAGCCAACTTAAAATTCGAAGCACAAAAATCCATAGAAAATCGACAAATGGTAGAGATCGTCTTAAATACAGAACAAGTCGGAACAAGTCACAAAAATCCAGAATTATGCACTGACTTCTGAATCAATTTTCAAGTAGTAAACGATGTCGGATTGGGATGTTCTATAGGTCATTGGAAAGGCCTTCGAGTCGTCTACGAATAACGTGAAGACATCAAACACAAAAAGCTACACAACAAACTCATATCACAGAATTTCTCAGGTCTGTCATTCAGGCATCCGAAATTGCCGAACCATGTCAAATCAGGCAATCAATCACGTTCAAGCTATCCTCAACCATCTATATCCATTCCAGAGCATCCTAAACATCTTAAAATAGATGTAATCATCATTGATCAAACCCTAGGTGTGAGCTTTAGCCTTGGTCTCCTAATGACCTCGCTTCATCGAGCTCAAGGTTTAAATGATACCTTTTGCGCATTTTGATTAATTCAAGCTCGATTGATCGGCAATCAAGCCTCCATAGCAGTCAAGGAATTCCAAGGGACCTAAGAACCGCTGGAGAAGTACCGGAGTGGCCCGAATTTGCACCAATCAATGGTTGAGGAAGAATCAAATGCTAGTTTAAACCAACGAAGGGAGATCGGTCACTGAGAGGCCACTGGCGGCTGTTTTGTTGGTTTCCAACCACCAGCTACTTGAGGACTTGCCAGTGGATGCAGCAGAGGTGATCGAAACACCAAGGAAATGTCATGGACCAGGAGAGAGAGGGGGGCTGAAAGCGGTGGCACAGTGCCGGAACAATGTGGTATGGGTGGCAAACGGCAGAGTCGGTGAGGCGGTTGTGTGAGAGAGAGAGAGAGAGAGAGAGAGAGAGAGAGAGAGAGAGGAAAAATAAGAGAGGGAGAGAGATTTAAGAGCTTTCCTACAGATTTCTAGATCTAGGAATTGAAAAAGTGAGGCTTCCCCCTCCTTTTTTTGGGAAACAAATCCTATTGATATGGGCTTAGGGGATGGAATACTAGCTCTTGGATTAATTATGTGACATCTTGATTTTTGAC
Source organism: Eucalyptus globulus (assembly GCA_014182545.1). NCBI lineage: Eukaryota > Viridiplantae > Streptophyta > Magnoliopsida > Myrtales > Myrtaceae > Eucalyptus > Eucalyptus globulus. The sequence continues at coordinate 15,211,833 of CM024721.1, read as the reverse complement.
CTTGTCCCGACTTTATGAAACGGGCTTTTCATCGACACTTCTATAGTTTTTTTCTCTGAGCTGATCACTCACGAGACAAGTAATCTATCTGGTAAAGCCATTCAGGTATATAAACGCGACTGCTTGATCAGGCTAATCAACAAGGGTCAATATGGCACCGTTAAAATTGATTAGAGACTAGAGATAGGTTGATTTGACTGAGGCATGTAATTAAAGTGTGGGTAATTCCACCTAATTGCAAAATTCGTGTCGAACGGCACTAAACTGATTTTTCTGCTTATTTTGTACCCGGTGCACGTAATTGAAATCTTGAGATTTTCTAGTCACTTTTGAGTTGGAGACACACACATAGATGGAAAATAATCGACCATGGGTCAAACGCACTACAAATTCCTAAAAGCTACCTGGTAGGTTAGGTTACGCTAAAATCGTGTCCGGTTGAAATTAACCACGAAATTGCACCCGGTTTCAAGAATCAAAAGTTCTGGCATGTCACGATTTATTTGTAGGACGCCGACTCATCTTTTGAAGAATTTTTGGCGAGCTCGGATTTTCAGCGAAAAATTAAAATTGAGCGAATTAGAGCGTAGAAATTATGAGGGGCCTCTTTCATTGGATTTTTGGCCTTCAAGTTGGATCAATTGGTGAGGAATATTGTGGAAATTGGTGTGGGCTACTACCATGGCACTTTGGCCACTAAATTGGATTGAATTTGAGAGATTTGGTGTGAAATTGAAGATGGAATTGGTGAAATTCGTAGGCCATGGGGGACTGCAACATTTGGACTCTCTCCTTGGCTTGCATGAGAAGATTGGGAGGGGAAAACAGCTGTTGGATATGGCTAAAGACCTTAGGGGCTTCACTTGAGTGTTTTAGATCTTTTTCCTTGACTTTGGAGGCCTTTGTCCCCCCCCTTGGTCCCCTCTCTTCTCCCTCTTCTTCCCTCTTGGTCGATCACCCCTCTAGCAGAAGCAACTCTAGCTTTCTTCCTCTCCTTCCATCTTCATTTCCTCCATTGTTGAGATTGCAAGCTTAACAAGCCAACCGAATCGACCGCTAGTCTGCTCCTTACACCGCTCGCCTGCCTCACGCCACCTGTGCGTCGCTCGCTCGGTTTGCCAGCCTGTGTTCGCCTCATGTCGTCGTTGCTGTCCCCAAGCCAACTCACGACCAAGCCGTTGTTCGCCGTCACCTGCTTCGCCTCAGCTCTACTCTAGCTTGTTGTCGCGACCAGATATTCGGGTGTGGACCACCTAGGGTTTGGCTAATGGATTGTTAAGCCTAGACTTAACTCGGGCTCTCCCAAGCCCATACCAATTCGCGACTTTAGGTTCAAGTTCTTAACATGCAAATGATTTTCAATCAGGAGTCGCCACTAATCTATTTTTTGGTGGGTCGATTAGAAACCCAAATAAAGTAACGGGAGATTTACTTTATTCCTACGAACCAGAGATTTGGGTACGGAGACTTGGTTACGCTAAATTTCTCTAACGCCCATTCGGTACCATTTCTTTTATTTTGAAAAAAATGTTTTTTTGCAAGCAGCTTGGGTTTATTTTAAATTTATTTCCCTAACATGTGAGGTTATCATGCGCGTGCACAAACCACCAATTTAACACCCAGATAAACAATAAATTGCAAAAACTTACCTCCAAGCAACGAAAGCATCTGCAATGTTAATTCAAAATCCACATCAACAACCTTAGATATGGTTTCTAATTAACACGCAATTTCTCTTTTTTTGTTTTCACTTATTTAATGAAAATTATGCAATATGCAATGCAATATTAACTAAATGACCTAACTCTAATGACATGTAACTCCTAGTTGAATGGGCCTAGCAACAACTACCACATGACATGCATTTTAATGAATCTAATCCTAATGATGTGCATGTGACATTTTTCTTTTTCCTAAAAGAATGCATTTTATCCTAAATAATAAAACTAATTTAACCTATGACATTTTTTGTATTTTTTCATGAAATTCGAAATTAAAATTCCTATTCTAAATATGCAAACCCTAAAACAAGTAATATCCTAACATGCATCTAATCTAACCCGATTTTTATTTCGAAAATTCATGATAAATAGAATGCTTTGCCTAAATATGCAAATAACCCTAAAACACGTGATATTCTATCTCAAACATATATAAAAATGATCAAATCCATTCAAAATTACTCCAAAAGGGACATCACATATCGCTCAGATAATATTTCGCTAGTAAAATCGATACTTTGATCTTAAGCCTTAAAGATCAAAACATCAATTTTATTCCCGCAATTAATTATTTCATCTAAAGCCTTATAGATGAAATAAAAAACCCTAACGCGGTTGCGAATCGAGTGATACATTGAGATTTTCAATTACGCATAGAGAAATAAACGAAGAAACAAAGATATAAAACTAAAATAAGATAAAATAAACCAGCCTAATAAAATAAAGCAAATCTACCTAATTTGTTTTTTTCTTTTTTAATAAAAGAAAATCTTGACCACCGGTTAGGGACTCCGGCGAAGGGTTCCGGCGAGAGAGAGCTCGTCGGCTTGGGTTCCGGCGAAGGCAAACCAGTGGCGCAAGAGCTCCGGCAACAAGAGGAACGGCAGAGACCGGCGTGGGGGACTCGTGGATCTGGGTGCGGGTGTCGCGGGCGAGGGACTCCGAGCACGAGCTGAAGCACGGTGGAGACGGCGTCGGGGTGGTGAGGGAGCAGGGAGCGTTGCGGGCGGCACGGCGAGAACGGGCAAGGAGACCTCGAACGCGGGTAGAGGCAAAGGCGGCGTCGGGGCTGCGTCGGGCGGCGTAGCGAGACCGACGGGCGGCGTCGCGAGCGGAGCAGGGGCTTCGACGTGTTCCGGCGAGGCAACGTCGGATCCGGGCCGATCTGGAGCAACGACGTCAGGGAGCAACTCTGGTGCGGCGGATCGAGGTTGATGAGGCAAATCAGGGACGGCGGGGCGAGGGGCGGCGTCGTGGCTTCGGGCGGACTAGCGCAGGCACTCGCGGACGGAGGCCGGCAGCGGTGAGCAGCAGCAGCGCCGGCTGCTCTTCGGGAAGATGAACAATAGCCGATTAGGTTTCGGCTACTTTTCTTTTCTTTTTTTTTACTTTTTCCTCTCTCCACTCACTTTTACCTTTTTCTCTCTTTTTTACCAACGGAAAAAGAACCCCTTTTTTCGACCGTACGCAACTCCTTTTATACCCCAAAAATTGTATATTCGTGGTATATTTTACTGCCAATTTTGCTCGCGTAAAATTTCATCAAATATATTATTTCACTCCACGCAATATTTTTGCATATTCGATCAAAAAATTCCCTTTTGCGCAAAAAACACATCCGAGTGTATATTACCTAAAATCTTAACGAATATATAAAACTTGCCTAAACTATATGCCATGTGATTTGATTTTTTTATATTATTTAGCAAAAATTAACCCCAAAAATTTAGGTGTCAACAGCTGCCCCTCTTTGAATGTGAGCTCGCAGAGGTTGCTTTCAAAGACAAATTGAGACCTAAATTTTGGTCATGCTCATGCAATGAATGATTTTTTTTGTCAAAATATGAATTCCATTTTTTAATGCAATTTGTATGATGCATGGAAATGCTAATGCAAATGATAGATGAACCTACCTGGGATAACTTACCTTCGAGGAGGATAAAGTAATTCGAGGTAGTAAGTGTTACTGTCCAGACCCGTACCATTCTACGGTCGCCTAGAATAGTAACATGACTTTGTGAAGATGCTGCTTTCCTAGGACCCGTACCATTCTACGGTCGCCCAATATGGCAGAAAGGAGTTGCTTTCTCAGGACCTGTACCATTCTACGGTCACCCAATACGGCAGAAAGGTTTTGTAAGGAACTGCTTTCCCAGGACCCGTACCATTCTACGGTCACCCAGTACGGCAGAAATGTTTTGTCTAGGACCCGTACCATTCTACGGTTGCTTGAACTGAGGTTATTGCTTTTCCAGGACTCGTACCATTCTACGGTCGCCTATTAGAGCAATAAATGTTGTTTAGGACCCGTACCATTCTACGGTCGCCTAGACGAGGTTTTGCTTGGCTAGGACTCGAACCATTCTTCGGCCGCCCAGCCTTGCGACAAAATCATCCGACCAGACCCGAACCATTCTTCGGTCGCCTTAATCAGATTGAATCTGGAGGAAAAATCTTTGGGGGACAACTCAATTGAGTGTCGGTATGCTTAAAAGGGAATACTTGTGCAATGACAAATATTCAAGGTATGGATAGAGATATACTTACCTGGTAACATCTCCGATCTTCAAGGATACGTCTCCTGCAAAACATGGCCAACGGAGAGGCAACATGCATTTATAATCATAAACATGCATCAATGTAATGGAGGTTCATGATGATTTCCATTAATCTTGCATCACTTAATTTCCATTGGGAAGTATCTCAAAAGAATATTCCAATCTGAACACATGAGTGTCATGGATGTGTCAAATGAGGGATCTTTTGATCTGAAAGGGCTTTACACTCATCATCATCAAAAGAGTTGTTTCATCCTGACCTTTGACGCAAGATTTTGGCAACCGCTCTATCTCAATGTCATCATGTCAAACAAGGTTTTGTGCAATCTCGCAAGTGATACGACCTTACCAATCCGAGAGGTCTTGAACAGGGACCGTAATGTTGGCCTGGTCAATGGCTTAACAAAAGACTCTTTGAGTCGAGGCTTTTGAAATAATGAGTGATATTATGTAATCATCTCTGGGTTTACAAGTCAAGAACCCTGCAAAATGAGAAAGGAATAATCTTGCTCGCACTTCTTCGAGCAATGCTTAAAACATATGAACCCCTAGGTTAATTCAAGTGCCATAATCAGAAGAGACTTTGCAAGGGACGTAACGTAGGCTTGGTTCATAAGTTGAGAAATGAAAGGATCATTAGGCTCAAAAAGTGTTTATGGGAGGGTTAAAGTTGGTGATCATCTTGACATTTCCACCACTTTCCTTCTCTACTGTCGAAGATTCTTTATCACAACTCCATTGATTGCAACAGCATTTGAGAGTTTTTTTATACCACCTTGTTGGGGATACAACTTGCTATACCAAGAGTTTGATTTTTTTTATTTTTTTTATTTTTTTGGCATTGGCCTTGCTTTTACCAGGCACACTGCTTTTTCATGCCCCATTATTTTGCACTTATTTTTTTGAACTTGCACAACCATCCTTTGCAGCATTCTAAGCCATGTTACTTGAATGGTTCTTTTTGCCTTGCCCTGATGTAAGGGATGATCACCAATTGGGTTTAATATGAAATAAATTCATAGGCTCAAGTGGGCTATGCAATGGATAGAAGTGTATATGATAAAGAAAGAACTGCTCTTCGTCATCCTAAGGCACTTCAATTAACACATGAATTCAATGCAATAGCACAACTCGAAGATTGATGCAAGTGAGAGCAAGAAAATTTCAATTCATTTTCCTCACCTCATGCTGCCATTATCTCCCATTTGCCCCAATGTGGGGTGATTCTTGACAGGGTAATTTGAAAAGAATATCTATAAGTATATAGGCTCAAAAGGGTTAAGCAATGGATCACCTATAGTGTTTGGGATAGAGAAAAGAATGCCTCTCATCACCTTGGTTGACGTACCCTTTGCGAGATAGCCCTTTTCCTTATGGGCATGGAATTTCTTCACAACTCACCGATGATTAGTGTATGGGATAGTGTATGGAACAAGGCTTGCCTTTCATCATTCCAAAGTATCTCATTTGACACGTTCAATTTATCTCACACAATTCATCAAGGAAGAAAAATGCAAGATTCATGACAAATTTGAACAATTCAGCTAATTGAAGCATATTATTCATCATAAAATACTTGTAATTCAAGACAAGACATGGCGAATTCTATCATGGATAATACTTCTTGACAGTATCAGAATTAACTGGAGTGGAAAACTCACGACCATCCATTTCTGTCAAGATCAAGGCACCTCCAGAAGTACTTTCTTCACCACATATGGACCACCATAATTTGGGGGCGAACTTGCCACCAGATCGGGGAAAATTGGCAACAGTTTTCTCAAAACAAGATCATTTACCTCGAAATATCTCGGTCGCACTTTTCGGTTGAAGGATCTCGCAACTCTTTGCTGATAAGCTTGGCCATGACAAAGAGCCTTCGCCTCTTCTCATCAATCAAGTTTAACTGTTCAAGTCTTTGTTGCGACCACTCGCCGGACAACTCCACTTGAGATAAAACTCTCGAGAAGGAATCTCCACTTCTACGGTAGAATTGCCTCCATGCCGTACACCAAAGCAAACGGGGTTGCCCCAGTGGAAGTGCGGATCGATGTCCGATACACCATTAATGCGAAGGGTAACCTGTCATGCCAATCTCTATAATTCTCGGCTGTCTTAGCCAAAATCTTCTTAATGTTCTTATTGGCTGCTTCAATGTACCGTTCATTTGAGGGCGATAAGGGGACAAATTCAGATGCTTGATCTTGAACTCGCTAAACAACTCATCAACAAGCTTGTTGTTCAAATTTGTTCCGTTGTTAGTGATGATTGTTTCAGGGACACCATAGCGAGCAATTATGTCACGTTTGATGAACTTTGCAACATTGCGAGCAAAGGACACTTGCAAATGACGTGGCTTCGATCCATTTGGAGAAATAATCTATGGCCACTAAAATGAATCGGTGCCCATTGAAGCCTTCGGGTTTATTGGGCCGATCACATCAATGCCCCACATTGAGAAGGGCCATGGCTCGGAGAACTGATGTAGCTCGGTTGGAGGAACATTTATCTTATTACCATGGATTTGGCAACGATGACAACTCCGTACATGTTTGATGCAGTCACTTTCTAGTGTGAGCCAATAGTAGCCTAATCTCATAATCTTCTTAGCCATCATGTGCCCATTCATATGAGGGCCACATATTCCTTCGTGTACTTCTTGCATGATTTGAGTGGCTTCGACTGCATCTATACATCGCAACAAAACAGTCGTAAGATCTCTTATACAAATTCTCACCACTAACGAAAAATTTGAAGCCATCTTCGTGATGTATTTTCTATCAGCCTGAGTGCTTCCTTCGGAAATTCATGTCTTTTAATGTAATTCATGATATCGTAATACCATGGTTTTCCATCGGGTTCTTCAATCACGATCATACAATAAGCCGGCTTTGGCAAAACCTCTATCTTCAAAGGCTCAACCTCTAACCCGTCAGTGACTTGCAACATAGATGACAAAGTCGCGAGTGCATCCGCAAATTGATTATGAGACCTTGGCAAGTATTCAAATGAAATTTCGTCAAACTCCTTTACCAGATCTTCTAAGTACTTGTGGTACGGAGCAACTTGGCATCCTTAGTCTTCCACTCACCTACGATGCAGTAATATGATCGGTGCCGAATCTCCAAATACCATTAACTTGGCCACACCCATCTCGATTGCAGCTTGAAGTCCGAGGATGCAAGCCTCATACTCGGCCACATTGTTAGTGCATGGGAATATCAATTTTGCAGCTACCGGATAGTGCTGTCCATCTGGGGATATCAGAACTGCCCCCAACATGCAACAGACAAGTTTACAGCTCCATCAAAGAACATCTTCCATGAGTCTTCATTTACACTCAAGATACGGTCATCAAAGAAACCGTCATCGTCATTATAGACTCGTGAATTTCCAGCCAATAGATCGGCGATTACTCGACCCTTAACCGACTTCTGTGGCATGTATTGCACATCAAATTCGGAGATCAAAATTTGCCATTTGGCCAACTTACCCACCAAAGCTGGCCGATCAAGCAAATACTTGATGGGGTCGTTTTCGATTCGAAATGTCGATAATGTAGTGTGTATTGTCGCAATCTATGCAATACCACACCAATGCCACACAAGTTTTTTCAACATCAGAATATTTCAGCTCGATACAGGTGAACTTTTACTCGGATAATAAACGGCTCGTTCTTTTTTATCCACAGACTTTCTTGAGCCAACATTGCACCCAATGACTCACTATGAATGGTGAGGTAGAGAATCAAGGGATGCTCCGGTGATGGTGGGACAAGAACTGGTGGATTCATTAGGTACTGCTTTAACTTATTGAATGCTTCTCGACACTCATCATCCCATTTGATTCGTGCAATCTTCTTTAGGAGCTTGAAGAATGGCTTGGCAGTCTCAGAAAGTTGGGAAATGAACCGGGCTATGTAATTCAGTCTTCCCAGGAGGCTACGAACTTCTTTCACTATTGATGGAGGTTGCAATTCGCATATGGCCTTAGCCTTGGATGGGTCAATCTCAATCCCCTTATTGCTTACAATGAATCCGAGTAATTTACCGGATGTTGCCCCGAACACGCATTTAGTGGGATTTAGCCGAAGCTTAAATTCACGGAGTCGATCAAACAATTTCTTCAGGGTTTCCACATGGCTTCTTCCAAGCCGAGTCTTTGCGATCATATCATCAACATAGACTTCAATCTCCCGATGCATCATATCATGGAATAGTGTTACCATGGCTCGCTGGTAAGTTGCCCCTGCGTTCTTGAGTCCAAAGGGCATGACCTTATAATGAAAGGTTCCCCACGGAGTGATAAATGCAGTTTTCTCTTTGTCTTCCTCCTTCATCCTTATTTGATTGTATCCAGAAAAACCATCCATAAATGAGAATAGTTCAAATCCGGCAGTACTATCAACAAGGACATCTATGTGAGGTAGCGGGAAGTCATCTTTTGGGCTAGCCTTGTTCAAATCCCGATAATCAACACAAACTCGAACTCGACCATCCTTCTTCATCACCGGCACGATGTTTGCTACCCATTCAGGGTGGTATTGCGAGACTTCAATAAATCCGACTTTTAGAAGCTTCATCACCTCTTCCTCTATTTTCTTCGAGAGCTCAGGCTTAGTTCTTGGCAACCTTTGCTTCTTAGGAGGCATGTCCGGGTTAGTAGGCAAACAATGCTCCACGATTGATAGGTCTAAACCAGGCATGTCGGCGTAGGTCCATGCGAAGATGTCCCGATATTCCTTTAAGAATCGAATTAGGCGCTCGGCCTCGTCTTTGGGAGATTTGCCCATTTTCACCTCCTTGGCTTCTTCAATGTCACTTAAATTAATAGTGACGGTCTGCTCGAATGTGAGAGTCTTGGCTTTTTCATGTTGTTCCCAGCTTTGCTGCACCTCAATAGAATCTTCAATGGAATCTTTGATCGACTCTCTAGGATCATTATCAGCACTTGTTGCATTGGATTGGACCATTTCCATACCTTTGCATGTTATATGATCGTCCCTGAAACATGAAATAGAAGGATCAAAAAGACAAATAGGGTTAATCATATTTTATTATTTTGTTTTGTAAAATTTTTTTGAAATTTTTTTTTTTTTTGCGAAAGCATTTTTTTTTTTAAACATTTTGACACGAGGAAGCATGATGAAGCCGGGCCTCAGAATTCTCCATGGATGATACTTTCTTTTTATTGTTGGCTGGATATCATCACCGGCTGGTTTGGTATACCTCATCATGCCCTCAAAATAAAACTTGCAATTTTATTGATATTCATCAATCAATTACATTTATTGAATGGAAAAATGCAACACTCAATCACTAAAAGAAAAGGAAATTGAAAACATCTCTCGAAAAACAATAAAAATTCCCACGCAGGGAAATGTGCATAAACGAAAAAGAGTTACTCTTGTGGGCCAATGCCCATTTCTTCAAAGGGTCCTTCATTAATGGCTCCTATGATGAGGTTGTGGAATAAGCTTGCAACTCCATCCAGATGATCATTAGGGTTCTCTACGTTCGGGGGTGTCGGATCATTCATGCCACCCCAATCCATCTGGGACTATCTCACTAGGATCAATGTAGTAGCTAGGAGGGGTTGAATACTTCACCAGGTAATCAAACTTGCCACTAGGCTGCCCCAAAGTGTCTACCACTTCTGCTTCTTCATGCATCATTCTTGGAGGACCAGGAATGTTTCGTGAATGCTCGGGGTAGTGGGTTTTGCCTCTCTCACCCTTGGTCAGGTGGCGAGTTCCGCCTCTCTTGTCTTCGTCCTTCAAAGCTTCCCCCACCTCGTCCATGGTACCCTAAACCAGTAGAACGGGACCTCTGAGGGGCTTCAATGGGGCTTCGAATGCGCTGACCATTTCGCCCAAGACCATTGCCAGGGACAAAGTCATTCCCAACCATTACTCTTCCCACCATGAGAGCAGCATTTGATAATTCAGGGGTAGGCGGTGATGAACCCCGAGAAGCATGTATAGTGGACACCAATTCGAAGGAGTGGTAACTTGATTCAAACTGAGAATCCGGCTCCACATAAGGGATAGCCATCTCATGATAAATCCGGTGGTCTTCCTCGCCATACACGGTGACCAACTTCCTTTCAATCACAAATTTCACAGCTTGATGTAGACTTGAAGGCACTGCTCCAGCGGTATGTATCCATGGTCGACCTAACAGGAAATTGAATGCAGTAGGGATGTCCAGCACTTGGAAGGGAATGTTGAAGACGACCGGCCCTATTTGTACATCGAGATTGATTTCCCGATCACTTCCTTTCTTGTTCCATCAAAAGCTCGCACCGAAGTCTTCGCAGCATGTATCCTTAACGGGTCCACCTTAAGGCGATGAAGAGTGGCCAACGGACAAATGTTCAAAGCGGACCCATTATCAATGAGTACCCGGGACACATGAGAAGACTTGTGCTTAACGGATATGTAGAGTGCTTTGTTATGTCCCCTGCCTTCAAGAGGAAATTCCTCATCAGAGAAGGCAATCAAATCCTTAAGAAGGACCGATCCCACAAATTCTTCCAGCTTGTCTGCCTCAACCGTCTCTGGCACACGAATTTCACTCAACACCTTCATTAGTGACTTCTGATGTACGGAAGATGTTAGCAAGAGCTCGAGTAAGGAGATCTGAGCAGGCATCTTTCGTAGTTGTTCAACCACGTTATACTCACTTGCTTTGATTACGGCCAGAAACTCCTTAGCCTCTTCATCAGTGACCGGCTTTGCAGGTTGAGCACTGGCTTGACCATAGGTTCGACTAGATCTTGTAACAAGGTCCACATCCAAGTCATAGGACCAAGGCACTGCCTTATCATTGACATACTCATACGGCTGCGGCACCTCTATCACTATCTCTTCGTCAAATGCATCTTCCAATGGGGGCATGTCTACAAGCGCAGGATCAACCTCTTTCTTGCCAGCATCAAGTGTAGCCTGCTCCTCCTCCCAATCAATGATGAGGTGGGAGATAATAGAAACTATGCAGTTACGATCAGCATACACAATGATGCCATCATCCACCATTTTGGCAACTCTTTCTCTCATCACCGATAAAGGGACATTTTCCCGACCTCGGTAATACCCAGCTCTCACTAGCCCATTATAGGCATCAGCCACGTGCACCTTTGAGTTCCTGATCCGTCCGACTTCAGGTTCCAAGATAGCATTCACTGTATCCTCATGCCCCGGTAGCGGATTTTTGGACATTTGGCCGAGCGCTTTGAAATGAAAAGGCCTTTGTATCGAGGAGATTCTGGATCTTGTGCTTGAGGGTGAAACATTCATCGATTGAATGCCCGACCACCGTTATGGTAGTCACACTTCTTCGTCGGGTCGTAACCACGAATGCTTTCACGGTTAGGGCGCTTTGGTTCATTAGTAAGCAAACCCTTCTTTCGAAGGACTGTCAGCACTTGGGATGGAGACCCAGGGAGAGGAGAGAACTGCCTTCTATTATTCGCTTGGGTGAATGATTGACGGCTAGTGGGTTGTTGCTGTCTTGGGTTTACCTGTATAGCCGGGGCACATTTGGTACTTTCTTGGCTATAAGCCACGTTCACATCCACGGCTGCTTCTTTCTCCTTCTTGCGAGAGAACCTTTTTAGTAGATGGCTCGAAGAAAACCATCCTTCCCTTATCCCCATCTCGATCTGCTCTCCTACGAATAAGTTGATTAAAGCTCTCGACATACGTATCGGCCATTCGATTGCGGAACTCCGAACGACTCACTCCTTTTGTTGGTAGGCTTTTCCATCCGCTCCGGCATATTCTTTGAACGTCTTCTCGAGAAGGTGCGATGTCCATGTTGAACTTGTACTGTTTAAGGAACGCATCCGCCACTTCGTTCTAGGTTTCGAGGAGGTTTACGTTCTTCATCACATACCAGTTTAGTGCGGGCCCAGTCAAACTTGCGTGAAATGATTGGATCATGAGGGGCTCATTTTTTACGTGTTGGGCCATGCGCACATGATACATCTGCAAATGAGATTTCGGACAAGATGTCCCGTCGTACTTCTCAAATTCTGGCATTTTAAACTTGCTCGGCATTTTAACCTTCTCATAGACCGAGAGGTCGAATGGGAGTGAGCTTTGCGACTCCCCCGCAGCTTGTCTCACTTTCTCCTCCAGCTTTGTAACACGCTCATCATGATCTGTCTTGGGAACATTGTCTAGCTTGGCCTTCCCAACAAGGACCACGTCATCTTCCAACTCATGCATTTCATCATCATTCATTTGGGCCCTATTTGCTTGCCTCGGGACTACTATCTCAGGGAGAGCAGGTGAAGGAACCGGATTCACTTGGAGGGATTGAAGTTGAGCTGTTATAAGCTCCATAGAGGCAGCTAATTGTTGGAGTTGGCCTTCCACGGAGGACATGCGATCACGCATCTCGCTTTGATCGGCCATTCTTGCTCTTAATCGCGTGATGATAGGAGAGCGTGGAGAATCCGTTATCACCTAAATTGAACAAATGAATACACATAAGCACTTCATATAAAACAATGCCGGTCCATGACGAAAGTCTAATCGCTTTTATTTATTAATGAAATTGTTTGACATTGACAATGTAAAAACACTTGAAAAGCCCTAAACAAAAAGGTAAATGGCTCAACTTCCTAAACATTAAGCTAAAGTAAAAAGACTAAATAGACTCAAGCCACTTTATTTGGCCCGATCCATAAACAAATGGGAAGCCAACGCTCGACGTAATTGCCTCTTCTCTTTGGCATCCTTCTTGGCTTGCTTCTCAAGTTCTTCAATCTTCCTCTTGTGACAATTAAGTTCGCTTGCCGAGTGGGCCTTTCAGTCACATCTGGGACCTTTGGGAGATACTCGGTTGGAATCTTGTGCTGACGGATGTATCGAATAGTGGCATAGTAAGTCTTTTCCTTCCCTTCGAGCTCTTCTTCAGCAAGCTCAACTTTTGCTCATGACATGCAAGCCAAGCTTGTTCGATACAACGAGCCATTTTTTGTGATCACCATCCATGGTAGTGAATCGGACTTGGAATAAACCAAGCTTGAGTGGGGGCGGTAGATCCCGCACGACTCGATATTGACGGGCCACTCGAAGTGGGTAGTAGGAAGTGGCACCGGTGATCCCCAATAGCGGGATCGGCTCATCATCACCATGAAAGAGACGTGCCTTGGAAACTTGGAACCATTTAGCATGCCATAGGAAAATCTTGGTATTGGGATTTTTCAACAATTTTACCCATTTCGAGTAAGAAAGATTTGGAGTTCGATTCTGATGATTTTTGAATACCTCGATGGGATGATGGGAATTAGTGATATTAATGATATTCATGCGAATATTAATCTTACTCATATGAGAAAAGAACCAAATTTGTAAGAGTTCAATTGGTGCATGAAAGGTTTTATCTTCATTTTCCTTAAATCGAGTGAGTGACAAAAATGTTTCGGCTAGAATAGTGTTGACAAAACTAATCCTAGCACACACTTGTTTAACCACCCATGCGACAACAGGATTAACGGCATCTTTACGAAAGGGAAAAATAATAAACCCGAAGAAGGCTAGGAGGAATATCTTACTTTTTAAGAGAGTGTTAGCACTAGCAAAACTCCGATCTATGAAGGAAAAAGGACATGCAAGACAATTATCTTTCAGCACTCTTTTAATCTGATTCTTATCCATCCTAAGAAAGTCAAACAAAATTGATTCGGGTTCTATTCCGAGAGGTGGGTTTATTAGTTCCAACTCCAAAGGTTTTCCTATGGCAATGCTGTATTCCTCCAAAGTCGGGGCCAGCTCGTGCTTACCAAATATGAACGTTGATGTTTGAGGGCACCAAAAATGAGCGAGTGCTTGCATGACGTCACTTTGAACATCAATGTCGAGGAGGGGAACAAGACGACCAAGTCTGCTTTCCACATAGCTTTGACCATCGTGGCCTAGACAATCCCACCATGACTTGAGTTCAGCCTTCGGTGCAGGTACAAATCGAATGTCGGATCTTCCCATTGTTTATAGACCAAGACTCGACCAACCTAACGTCATGGACCAACCAAAGACATAAATAAGTAAATTGCAAGAGTAAAGGATAGAGAGCTTACTTTACCATACGATTAAAGCAACCACATAAACAAGCGCATGAAATGTGAGGCTCGATTTCTATCTAGACGGCTTAGCAAAGTGGAGTTAAAGGATGGGATGACTTAGTTGCTGCCTCGCATACTAAGCCAAGTCCTCTTAACTCTGGCTCAGTCAAGAATGATACCCCAATGTGACGCAGCCTCGCGGGCAGAGGTAAACATTCTTAACACCAAGAAAAACTTTCGGGATTGAGTTGGGCAACCTCTACTACGCGGCCTCGCGGTCGAAGTCGTATCCAACTCAATACCATCCTAAATGTCCTAGTGCGGCCCAGGTCCGGCAGCAGGTTGTGTGTGCAATAGTGTAGTGCAAGATGTAAGGCATGCACAACAGTTTAAATCAAACAACACTTCAATAACTTTGAACCTAAAAACATCCATCCTCAACTCCAACCTGCAAGACAAGGGTTAGCAATTACTACTCTCCTTATACCTCCCAATCTGCAAAAACATTTAACACCTAAATGTTAGGGACGTACCTGGAATCCTCGCTGCCAAACAAAAACATTTTTCAAAAAGAAGAAAATTGGCCTAAGTCCACTAAGTGTTTTAACACAAGTCCCCAGCGGAGTCACCAAGCTGTCGCAACCAGATATTCGGGTGTGGACCACCTAGGGTTTGGCTAATGGATTGTTAAGCCTAGACTTAACTCGGGCTCTCCCAAGCCCATACCAATTCGCGACTTTAGGTTCAAGTTCTTAACATGCAAATGATTTTCAATCGTGAGTCGCCACTAATCTATTTTTTGGTGGGTCGATTAGAAACCCAAATAAAGTAACGGGAGATTTACTTTATTCCTACGAACCAGAGATTTGGGTACGGAGACTTGGTTACGCTAAATTTCTCTAACGCCCATTCGGTACCATTTCTTTTTATTTTGAAAAAAATGTTTTTTTTGCAAGCAGCTTGGGTTTATTTTAAATTTATTTCCCTAACATGTGAGGTTATCATGCGCGTGCACAAACCACCAATTTAACACCCAGATAAACAATAAATAAATTGCAAAAACTTACCTTCAAGCAACGAAAGCATCTGCAATGTTAATTCAAAATCCACATCAACAACCTTAGATATGGTTTCTAATTAACACGCAATTTCTCTTTTTTTTGTTTTCACTTATTTAATGAAAATTATGCAATATGCAATGCAATATTAACTAAATGACCTAACTCTAATGACATGTAACTCCTAGTTGAATGGGCCTAGCAACAACTACCACATGACATGCATTTTAATGAATCTAATCCTAATGATGTGCATGTGACATTTTTCTTTTTCCTAAAAGAATGCATTTTATCCTAAATAATAAAACTAATTTAACCTATGACATTTTTTGTATTTTTCATGAAATTCGAAATTAAAATTCCTATTCTAAATATGCAAACCCTAAAACAAGTAATATCCTAACATGCATCTAATCTAACCCGATTTTTATTTCGAAAATTCATGATAAATAGAATGCTTTGCCTAAATATGCAAATAACCCTAAAACACGTGATATTCTATCTCAAACATATATAAAAATGATCAAATCCATTCAAAATTACTCCAAAAGGGACATCACATATCGCTCAGATAATATTTCGCTAGTAAAATCGATACTTTGATCTTAAGCCTTAAAGATCAAAACATCAATTTTATTCCCGCTTAATTAATTATTTCATCTAAAGCCTTATAGATGAAATAAAAAACCCTAACGCGGTTGCGAATCGGGTGAAACATTGAGATTTTCAATTATGCATAGAGAAATAAACGAAGAAACAAAGATATAAAAATAAAATAAGATAAAATAAACCAGCCTAATAAAATAAAGCAAATCTACCTAATTTAATTTTTTTTCTTTTTTAATAAAAGAAAATCTTGACCACTGGTTAGGGACTCCGGCGAAGGGTTCCGGCGAGAGAGAGCTCATCGGCTAGGGTTCCCGCGAGGGCAAACCAGGTGGCGGAAGAGCTCCGGCAACAAGAGGAACGGCGGAGACCGGCGTGGGGACTCGTGGATCTGGGTGCGGGTGTCGCGGCGGGGACTCCGAGCACGAGCTGAAGCACGGTGGAGACGGCGTCGGGCGGTGAGGCAGCGGGAGCGTTGCGGGCGGCACGGCGAGAACGGGCAGGAGACCTCGAACGTGGGCGAGGCAAAGGCGGCGTCGGGGCTGCGTCGGGCGGCGTAGCGAGACCGGCGGGCGGCGTCGCGAGCGGAGCTTTGACGCGTTCCAGCGAGGCAACGTCGGATCCGGCCGATCTGGAGCAATGACGTCGTGGAGCAACTCTAGTGCAGCGGATCGAGGTTGATGAGGCAAATCAGGGACGGCGGGGGCGAGGGGCGGCGTCGCGGCCGGCGGACTAGCGCAGGCACTCGCAGACGGAGGCCGGCGGCGGTGAGCAGCGATTGCCGGCTGCTCTTCGGGGAAGATGAACTATTTTTTTTTTTTTTTTTTTTTACTTTTTCCTCTCTCCACTCACTTTTTACCTTTTTCTCTTTTTTTTTTACCAACGGAAAAAGAACCC
Organism: Eucalyptus globulus; assembly: GCA_014182545.1. Taxonomy (NCBI): domain Eukaryota; kingdom Viridiplantae; phylum Streptophyta; class Magnoliopsida; order Myrtales; family Myrtaceae; genus Eucalyptus; species Eucalyptus globulus. The sequence continues at coordinate 15,194,922 of CM024721.1, read as the reverse complement.
CCTTTTTTCAACCGTACGCAACTCCTTTTATACCCCAAAAAATTGTATATTCGTGGTATATTTTACTGCCAATTTTGCTCGCGTAAAATTTCATCGAATATATTATTTCACTCCACGCAATATTTTTTGCATATTCGATCAAAAAATTCCCCTTTTTGCGCAAAAACACATCTGAGTGTATATTACCTAAAATCTTAACGGAATATATAAAACTTGCCTAAACTATATGCCATGTGATTTGATTTTTTTTTTATATATTATTTAGCAAAAATTAACCCCCAAAATTTAGGTGTCAACACTTGTCATCGCCGGTCCCCTCTCGTCTAGCCAAGCAAGCTGCGACCACAACCCTCTAAGACCAGACCAAGTCTAGCAAATAGTACCAACTTTTCAAGTCTAAGGCAGGAGCTGTTGGGCCATATTCAGGCCCTTCTAATCCTCCTTAGGTGTTGCCATAGGTTCGAGCCTTGCTCGCCTTCGTGTTGCCATCAACGTGAACTCATCAGCTCATTAAACCGATGAGTTTACTCTATAAACCTTAATTAGGAGGTTAATTATGTTTAGATGAGGATTAGTTTAGACTAAGTTTGTATTATGAGGATTAGTTAGTGTAATTCGTTATTTAGATATTTAATTAGATTAATTAGATGGTTAGATTAGTTTAATTAGAGGTTAATTAGATTATGTGATTTAGTTAGCTTAGTAGATTATTTAATTAAGCCTAATTAGGTGGTTAGATTAGTGTATATAGCTTAATTAGTGATTTATTTAATTATTTTGCATTTATTTAATTATTTTGTAATTTATTTATTTATTTATTTATTTCCGGAAATTATACCGAGATAGCCGGTTGTTAGAATTTTTGTGTTGATCATTGTGGTACGATTAGTTTGTGCAATTGGTTGTTAATTTGTGCAATTGGGTGTCAATTTTTGATTTATTATTTCAAAAATATGAAATTTTGGTATTTAATTAGAAAAATACTGGGGGTCGATTTTTGGCGCCGAAAAGGTTTTAAGTACTATATAAAATTGTGGGATTTTTAAAAGAGGGAATATTGCGCTTTATGGTTTAATTTAACTGTGTGCCCACGCACAATTATTTTACTGGATGTTTTTAATATGAAGAAAATATGCCAAGTGCATTATTTAAAATGAGGCATTTGAGTGCAAAGCACGATATCCTTAGCCGAGATTAGATGTACGTGTGAGCGCTATGAGAACCCGTCACCCGATGAAGGTCAGGTGGGTGATGCTCCTATATGGAATGTCCCCATGTCAACGTTTGCCAGATCGCAGTAGAGGCCGGACCGATGCTCCTTCGGGAATGCCGTCTAGAGGTAGACGTTGCCATGCTCGATGGGGCGAGACGACGCCCGGTAATGTCGGACGACCGCCGACTGTTGAGTTGGGCGTGCCCGTTGGGCCGTAATTAATTGGAACACTTGAATGAGTGAGATAGTCACGCTTGATTATAGGATAAAATTGTGTGGCACGGAATGGAACGTGTCATAACGATTTGGCCTTATAATTGAGACCCCTGTGATTGATTGAGATATGAACTGAAGTGTTCCAATTACTGAGTACATTGATTGTATGCATATATTATATGAGTTGTAATGACGTGCAAGAAAGTGCTGAGGCGAGGTAAGTCCTCTATGATGTGTGTATAGGTTGCCTCTAGGTGTATTATCTTCCTAATCGGGGTTTAGGGTGTAGACTTGATGAGATATTGTCTTACCCGTCGTGGTTTACAATTTTCAGGTCTTTAGATGGAGGTGCACCCAATTTGTTTTGGGTGGCCGCTAGAGGCTGAGATCGAGCATACCATCTTCCCCGTCCCTGAGAATCCCTAGACCTGCGAGCTCGTCGTGACCACAATTTGGGTCGATGAGGGCCTACCTCAGTTGGTACCTTATAGATTCAAGGCATGGTTTCGTCACAGGCCTGACGGAGTCCAAGAAGGTCCCGTTGATGGTTTTGACGGACCTACCATTGAGGGTGAGGTAGAGGTGATACTCGACCCCATGTTCGATGCTGATATTATAGCTGCTATAGAGGCGAACCAGTTGCCCGAGGGCAAGGAGCCCAAAGTAGAGGAGGTAGCTAACCCTCTAAACCTTAGCATCCCTAACGGTGTCGTGATAGACTCGGATCCCAAGTAGGAGGGTCCGAGGTAGGGTTAGCTTGGTAGTCCTTTTTGGATCTCAGCCTCCTGTATATAATTTTGTAGCGCTGATTTGGTTTGTTCATAAAATATGTTTGGTGTGAATTGATTGTCTTGCTTTTCTATCTCATGTTTGTTTGTTGTCTATAGATTGTTTATTTCACTTCTACATGTGCAATAAAATGAATGGGTCGGCGACGCGTCCTGGGAACGTCACAATTTGATCGACCATCGAGGGATGTGCGCATGCTTGAGGTTCAGGGAATGACAAATCCAAGGACTAGGATGCTATTCTTCAATGAACCCTAGATGACATCCTAATTAGGCACATGGTAAATTCAAAGGTCATGATGTATTCTTAATGGATAGTGATGCTCTAATCTTGAGATAATGGATTAATCGAGGTCTTTTTTTGTAATTTCACCAAACTAGGGGGCAAATTTGTAAATTTCATAAAATCCAAGGAAAAATTGGAAATTTGAAAATTAAACATATGGCTGCATTGGCCATGAGGTAGTCCACCTCATGGCGGCCGCCTGCTGCCGCAAATCAATTGGGAACCGACCGAACCGACCGTTCCTGCCAGTGATTGGTCAGATCAATTAGTCCGATTTGAATTGGTCTAGACTGGTTCGGCCTCACTTCCCTATTTTATGCAATTAGGTCATTTGAGAACAAATTTCTTTAGCAAAAGTACACTCCAAGTGCCAAAACTTGGTACGGATGGACACTTAAGTGCCAAAAGTTAGGAAAGTAACACTTAAGTGCCAAAATCGGAGCAAAATGGATCACTTAAGTGTCAATTCGGCCAAAATATTGACATGGCGATTTTGCCGCAAAATAAGTGCAAAACAACGTTATTTTGGATGCTGACGTGGTAAAAAACTAATATAAAAATTAATTAAATTTATTTTAAAACTAAATTTATTTTAAAAAAATTTTAAAAAATTTAAAAAAAAAAAAGGTGAGGCGGTGGGTGAGGGTTGAGGTCTCGCAGCCACTGCTAGGAAGGGTTGGTGAAGGAGGGGGAGGGTCGACGAGAGGTCATTCGGCCTTGGCCGGGGCCGGCGATCTCGGCTTACCGGCGAGGAGGGCCCGCGAGCCCTCACCCGGATTCGACGAGGTCGACGGCCCTCGCCCGCCCAGGCCAAGGGCCGCCACCTGTTGAGGAATGCCCTAGCGAGTGGCGGCACTTGGCTCGGCTGAGCGAGGGCCGTCAATCCTCGTTGGATCTAGGTGAGGGCCGCAACCCCTGCCCTAGATCCGAGCGAGGGTCACGGCCCTCACCTAGCTCCGGCAAGGGTCGGCAGCCCTCTGGGACCCAGCGAGCAGTGGGCCCTTAGCCCGATCGGGCAAGGGTCATGAGCCCTCACCTAGCTTTAGAAAAGGTCGACGGCCCTTGGCACAGCCAGCGAGGGCCGCCGACCCTCGCCGACCGGGCGAGGGCTCGTGGGCCCTAGTCGCCGCCGGCCAAGGTCACTAGACTCCCGTCCGTCGCCGACCCTTCTCAACAAAGGGAAGGGAGGCGGTGACGGTGAGGGCTCAGCCCCTCGCTGCTCGCCTCCTCCTTTTTTTAAATTATTTAAATTATTTACATTTTTTCAATATTTAAATTTTATATTTTTAAATGTTTTAAATAAATTTAGTTTTAAATTCAATTTAATTAATTTTTATATTAATTTGTTACCACATCATCACAAAAACGACATCGTTTTTGTATTGTCTAACTACGTTAGTGTGCAAAATGACACCGTTTTACACTTCGCTAGAAAATCACTACATCAACATTTTGGCTGGATTTTGGTCGGATTGGCACTTTAAGTGATTCATTTTGCTTTGATTTTGGCACTTAAGTGTCCATCCATGCCAAATAATAGTACTCCAAATGTCTGGCACTTATTTTCTTCTATCATGGGGACAAAATAGACTAAATCATGCAATTGGCTCACCAAAAATACAAATTAATCAAAATTGAGCTTAATCGGGGCCACGTGACACAGATTCATTCAATCACCCATTAGGGGTGTGCAATTGGACCGAATTTACCCTGTTCCCGGTCTAGCCCACCCGAAAAACAGGGTCGGGAATCGGTTCCAGTTGAAATCGGTCCAGGAACCGATTCCCAAAATTCAGACCCTATTTGAACCGGTCCGGGAACTTGTTCCGAGGGATTACCCACCCGCGAACCGGATCGACCGGACCGGTTTGGGAACCGGTTTGAGAACCGGTTTTTAAGGCAGCCCCAAATCAAAAACCCTAATTTGTTTCCATCTTTACCTCTCACACGGTCACGACTCACACCTGCAGACTTGCTTTTCCTTTGCTGCGCCATCGCCAGATCCATCAGTGGGAGAACGCCACTGCCAGAGCCGTCGCCAGGTTCACCACCGTCCCCACCGTGCACCCCCTCGACGTCGTCCGCACCCGGTTCCAAGGTCTCTCTCTCTCGGGTGCTTCCGGCTTGTGTCAAGTTTTTGGAGTTTGCTTTGGGCTGATACGGATTCGTTCGTGTGCTCACGCAGCGAACGACGGTAGAGTCGTGTGCCTCCCAGCGTACAGGAACACTGCCTAGGTGCTTTTCACCATTGCTTGCTCCGAGGTTCTCTCTCTCTCTCTCTCTCTATGAGCTAAAAGTGCTTGCATTGAAATGGGATTCTAGGTCGTGTCGTGATTTGCGGAACAGATAAGAAATAGGGGAAGGGGAAGGACAAGATAGACAAAGAGGAAATCACGTTCCAGCGCATGGTCGCCAAGGTTAGCCCCATCCATCTCCCACCCCACTGTCTCCTGTCTCTTCTGAACCTGATCGAGCTCAGTTTCGTTTGGTGTGCGTGTTGTATGTCAGCTCCTGGCCTCCATAGTGCTTGGAACAGGTAGATGGTATCAATGGTTCAATTTGGGTTAGCTTTCCTGGTGGGATGATGTTCTAAGGATGTTACTTAAAATATAGATTATTATGGGATTAAGTGAAAGAAAAGCGCTAGTGGACTTAGGTGTGCTGTGCCCGAGGAACTACGCATTGAGGTTATGTCCTAGACTAGGAACTTGGGTTCCTTTGTTCATGTGTTCTGGATTAAGACGGGTCTGTAAAAATTTTAGGTGGTTGTCGTTTTACGGTGATCATGCCTGTGGTATTGATGTAAGAATATGTGAATCGACTCTTGGTTTAACTTTGTTATAAAATGTAGAAATATACTGGTTAGCACAATTTACGGTTTGTCCACTGACTTGATAGATTGTAAAAACTGTTTTTTAGTTAGCGGGTCGAGGCCAGGAGTCTGTTTTGCCATATAATTTTACTTCAGTCCCGATCTCCATTAAGCATTTGCATTAGGATGGTTTTCTGATAACATGCCCGGGCAGGGATCTTGGCCTTTACCGGGTGGCTAATGCAAGCAGATGCAAGAGGTTGCTGGAGAACGTGGAGGTTACCTTCATGGACGAGGAGGTAGGCATAGTCGTAGACAAACTTTCGTTGCGGTGCACCCAGCGAAGTGATGGGAAAGCTCTTTTCTGGGTTTTTTTTTACAGTTTTATATCTTTCCTTCTTCTTTTTTCGTGCCTTTAGTTTCTAGAACCTTGTTTGGGCTTCATTGTGCAGCCCTGGACAGTGATGATCTGCTATATCTCAAGGAACAAATGGAAGCTAAGGAGGATGCAGAACGCCTTCTATGCCGCACTGAAAAACGAGCATTTGCTGCTTTTAAAATATCCTTCAATGTTTGCGTTATCTTTTGTTTTTGGGTGAAAGTTTGATGCATTTATGTTGGAGCATTGAGATTGGTGAGGTCAATAATGTGAAGATGATGTTTTTTTTTTTTTAGGTTTTCATTTCATTTGAAGGAGTGTACTTCACTGTCGATTTTGGCTAACAAGATTAGTCTAGGTTTTATGCAAATATGGTAATAGTGCAATGAAAATTTCCATACTTGTGCTCTCTGGGATTGTAGTTTGTATGAGGCTTTCATGGGATATTGTGCATGATTCTACCTAGGTGTTCTGGGGTTTCTATGTTTTTGGGCCTTCTTTGTTGGCCAGTCATTGTAGTTTAATATCAAGGCAATGTAGCGGTGCGATCACAGTTTCTTGTTATAGTTACAAAGACGTATCTGCTGGAACAAAGCATACATATTGGGTTAATTGTTTCTTCTTGCATGCGCATTGAAAATTTTGTTCAGGATCTCTTTATTGTATTATTATGATTAAGTTGCCACCTAAGTGATCTTGGTTGGGAGAACAGAGAACTGATGGTCAACTCTGTTGATGTTTGAAGCCTTGATTGGGATAGTTTTTTGACACTGATGCACGAATTCTTGGCTTTAAAATGTGTCAAAATGTTTCTGTCATTGTTCTGATAACTTATAGATGTAGAGGTCATTAAAAGAGGTAGAATGGAAGCCCCGTCACCGTGCTTTCGTCGAGTTTTTTACTTAATTGAAGGACACAGAGCTGCGAGTTTAGCAGATTCATCTCCTGCATCCGTGCCTTTGCCTCTTCGTGTCGAACCAAAACCAAAGAGTGGGATCAAGTATTGTCTCTTTTCAGTGCACGTGCAAGGTTGGAATTTTTAGGTTTTTTCCTCCTCTTAACAGTTCTAACTGTCCATCTAACGCAGGCAGCAAGTTCTCCTCAAGAAAGTTGTGGAAATCAAGCCTAAGCGGCAAAAGGTTTCTAGCCCACCAAATGTGAATCAGGCAACCACCATATACAATAATCATGTGACTTCCGAATCGAAGGCTGACCAGGTGAAGAAGTATCCCACGCCAATAGAAGCAGAGGATAAAACTGAATCGGAAAATCCTGTAAAAAGCTTGCTGGGCATAGCATATGAAAGTTCTGACGATGAGGAATGATCGAAGAATGAAGAGTGGATGCATATGTGCACATATGCATCAGTTTTGATGTTTACTCAAAGTAGGAAATGTAGTACAAGACAGAGAAACAGGTTCCAATATAAACAGGGTTAACCCTGTTCCCAAACTGGAAAAACAGGGTGGGTTGGGAATAGGGTTTAATGCAAACATGGTGGGGTACATGGTCTAAAAAAAAAAGAACCGGTTATAACAGGTCGGGTACAGGGTCCAGGTCTAGACCCTACCCACCCTGGACCCGATCACCCCTATCACCCATGCTTACAATGACCCGTTGAATTCAAATTGACATTAAAATGATGGCGCGACTTTTATAATAAAATTGAATTGTGGACTAATGATAAAATTGAATCTCAATTCTCAAAATTAGATCTTAGTCTGAAAAGGTCACCTTGAACTTTGCTAAACGGAGTTCATTAGCTTAGTTTTCTCGAATTCAAGAAGGTTAAATCTCCCAAATAGAAAAGTTCTTGAGTGAATAATCCAATGAGCACAAATTCAGACTTATCTCACAAAAACAAGTGGAATGGAAGTGTCCATTTGCAAATCATTTAGAGTAGATCCAGATCCCCTAATCAGGGCTAAAAATGAGAATCCATATTTCGGCATGCACAATCTCAAAAATGATTGAACAAGTGAGTAGGTAATGATCTTTAGATCAAATGTCATGAAAAGAACTAAGTTTAATTATAACTATAACTAGAATAAAAGTAATTTTATTTTTTGGTTGATTTTGAATTTAAAACCAAAAAATTCAGAAAACAAGGTTCTTAATCAATTTTCACAAAAACTTTTATGTGAAAGTCAAAGTTGGACTAAAATGAGTCTTTTTGTGTGGAAAGTCAACTTTTGACCCAGGATTTTTACTTTTTAGGTGGTCAACCTAAAAATTAATCATTTGACTTTTTGGGTTTTCGATTAAAATGGCTAGAAAATTGCTTGAAAATGATAGGCTAAAGAAAAGGAAATAACAATTGACACTTTTGGTCAAGAAGTGGGCACCATCGCAATCAAAAACCTTAATCCGGAGCTTTTTACCTTTATCAACACGTCATCTAAAAATCAAGTGTCAACAATAAGTAGACAAAATGTCCTTATGTGTTATGGATTTTTAACGTGGTTCCATAACTTTCGTATAGAACTCACTTAAATGTTATAACTTTTTTTCGCTCACTTGAGTGCCACATTGGTGTAAAATCGATCACTTGAAATATTATTTCCAGCAAATTGTCCTATGTGGATTTTTTTTTCTTGATTTTCCATTTCCATTTCAACATAGGATTTTTAAAAATAAATTGATGAGTATAACAAATGTCATTGTTTCTTGTTGTTTCTTTGAAATCTTGAACAATTAGACGATGTCGTTTGCAAACTCTCTTTCTTCCTCAAATGATGTCATTTTCATCATCCTCTCTCTCTCATCCTGTCACTTAAGTGGCCTCTTTAAAAAAATCGATGAACCTAAGTGATAATTTTTAAAACTTATGGCACTAAAACGATCATTCCTAAAGTTAATAGAACTTTTGTTGTCCTTCAATCAAACACTCAAGTGACGTTGTTTGCACTCTCAAGTACTAACTTCTGCTTTGCGACATGCCACGTCAGATGATATATTATAAATTGATGCCACGTCAGCTTTTCCGAAGAAGCAAATCACTGATGGCACTCAAGTAAATGAAAAAAACCTTATGGCACTCCAGTGAATATTGTATGAGAGTTATAGCACTCCTAATATATTTATTCTACGTTCCCACCACCTTGTGACACCACCTTGTGACTAAAGTGACGATGACACTCTGTGGTCCAAAGAGGAAATGACTTTTACATAGTCTATGATGCGTTGAACTGTTCAATCCACTCCTTGGGCCTTGTCAATGCAAGCATTTCACTTGCTTAAGTGAAGGGTTAGAAGACTCGGAAATCCCTTGATCAATACCCAATTGCCTATGTGATGTGACGTGGTTATATGATACAAATGAATAGACGAAATGTCCCTATACGTTGTGATTTTTTTTATGTGGTTATTATAGTAAATACTGATGCAAATTTAAAGTAAATGTTAAGGTGATTGTTGATTAAACATCGTATGGGCGTCATATAAATTACCTTTTACTTGAAGACACAAGTTATCAAATAAAGGTAAACTTGCGTGGCTGGAAAATTTCATTTGAGTGACCTCAGCGAATTGCGTGGCTAGAAAATCCAACGTGACATTAATATTAATATAAATCCTCCAATGCGACTTACTAGAGCTATTTCAATCTAGTGTTGCTTGTGTTGTTGATGTAATATATGCGCCTAGCCAGCCATTTCTTTTAAGGCCAAGCCCAAGCCCAAACTTTTTTTTCCTTCTCTCTTCTTATTAGAGCTCGTCCGTTTAAAGCACAAAAGGAAAAGGAGGAGCAAGGAGGATAAGAAGAAAAGAAGAAGAAAAAACAAAATTTTAGTGTGGAGCCGATTCGGACACCTCGACTAGTTGAATCGACTATGAATCGTATTGCATGGTAAGTATTCTAGCCAATTATTTGTCTAATTGAAGTAATTTTGGAAGTTAGGTCACAAATTTAGATTTATGTAAATTTTGTACTACAAGGTTCGATTGAGAATTTTTTTAGCAACAATATTTTAGGAAATGGTAGTCTAAGGCATTGTGGAGCGTGGGCTTTAACGAAAATCGATTCAAAGTATGATTTATTTGGAACAAGATTTGGAAGTTTCATGTGCGAGTTACGAGTAAGGAAAAAGATGAGCGTATGCCTTAAACAAGCTTCTTCGTTACCGCTTAGGAGCCGATTGACAATTGAGCACAGTTTAGTCAAGTTGTTCATTGGAATGTGTTTTGCATGGATTTTGATATCATTTTTCGGTTTATTGATATGAATTCGAGTGCGTCAACTCGAGTAACTATCATAGGTTGGTTTTTGGCTTCCTAGATCAGCGACACTATCTCTTCAATGAATTTTGAAATTCATGTTTTGAAAGCGGTAAGGATGTAATAAATTATGAGTTATGAATAAGCATAAGTGTTTCATAAATTTGAATAAGACGTTTACTACAATTTGTTTTTTGTGAATGGTTTGAGAAATGCTTTTGGAAAGGTATTGTGAAACCATATATATATATATATAGATTTATGAACTTGATTTATGAAATGAGTTCTATAATAATTTGAAATTTTTTATGAAAGGTATTTCGAAATGTTGTGGGTTTATGAAATAGATTTCGAAATGATGTCAAAAATGTCTGGTGAAGTATATTCAATTTGATGATTTGAGTTGCAAAAGTTTATATATTTTGATTTATGAAACCGACTTGTGATATATATTTTGGATTGACTTTATGGATATTGCAGTGTGTGCGTTTGGTGCTTCATGTCATTGTAAGCCCATTTAGTGGCTTGTGGGTATACATACTGGTTTAAGATATCTTTCTAGGCTAAGCCACCAACTTTGCAAGGTAGAGAGCTTGCCATGAGGGGGAATTTTGGTCGCTTTGTTACCAGACGTTGTGTCATGAGCATAATTATATATCAATCAATAGATTAGTCGATGAAATGGACCATTGACATGGAGATTAATCAATGGACTTAACTATTGATGCTTAAATTGTGGTGATGGTTTAAATGGGTTTTTCTTATCAGTATAAAGTTCGTTGATAAAAACAACTCATATATGATTCAATATGTATTTTATATCTTGAGTTTGGGTGGGTCAATAAGTTTGGTATTCCTTTGTACACATGCATAGTGACTGCTCTATTTGCTTAAAAAATATGTCTTATGCATCGGGCTATAATTGCTCATCCCATTCCTTCTCAATCTTTTCAAGTTTCTCAATTATTGAATAATAGAGCAAGAGTGATATTGGCGTGGACTTTTGGGAGTTGGATTTAGATGGTTAAAAGCTACATCCTTTAGGTGGAAGGATGGTCATGTCATCCCCTTTTTTTTGCTAGGATTCACGGTGTGACAATTGATGTCTGGTTTGACCTATTTCATTCTCAAATGTAACCTAAGCGATGGAAAAGAAGCTATACAGTTGACCAAAGCCGAAGAATGTTGACATATGTTTTCGTATTGGGGCAATGTATGTTAGCTGTTAGCTTATTTTACGCTTGAAGTCTTGTTTTGTGCTTTAACCTAAAATGAATTTTCTCAAGCAAGCAAGCTACTACCAATTGGAAATTAACTTTAATTTGTGTTATCTATTGCCCTGTTTAGTACTCAACTTGCTGGAATTGTGTTTTGTGCTGCAATTGTTGACTGAGGATGGAAGGTCTAGTAATTGTTGGTCAAGCAAGCTAGCTTCCTCTCTTTCTTTTGCTATTCTGGGTACGGGGTTGAACGGTCTATTTTGTGCTCAATTGGATTGGCTTTTTTTTTTTTTTTTTTTTTGGTAAAAAGAACTAGATAGGTTGAACGGCCTGTTATGTACTTAATTTTTCCAAAGATGGTGTTTTGGTGCTGCAATTGTCGGTTAGGGACTGATGATCTAGCTTTTTATGACTGGTTTTGGCTATTACGACAATTATAATATTTATGGTATCCTCATTTCCTTGGTCTCTTAATTTTAGCTTAAGTTTTATCATGTCACTAGCTTAATTAATATTTTTTTACAATAAGTGAAGGGTGCACCATGATTAGAAGCAAAAACAAAATTGAGTAACTTGATTAGAAAAGAGCAAGGCTAGGATATTAAAAGAAGTCTAGTAAATTGATACGCTAACTGGCCAACTACAAGGTTGGAATTTAAATTAGTTCATTACCCTCATAAGAATTTATCACATATAGTTAGGGATAAGGATATAACTTTTCTTTTTGATCACCTTAATTCCATAACTTCCTAACAACGTTTACTTGAGTTTCATAATAGTGCCACAACTTTTAAAAATATTCACCAAAGTGCCGGGAATCCGATGTAGAATAGCACTAAAGGTAAACGTTTAAAAAAATTTGTCACTTAAGTGATCGATTAAAAAGCTATATAATACTTAAATAATCGGAAAAAAAAAGTTATGACACTCAAGTGATTAAAAAAAAAAAGTTATGACATTGAAGTAAACACCGTACGAAATTTAGGACACTTATGATGTCTTTATCTCCATATAGTTAGCATATAAAATTTTCAAATTAGACTAGTATACTCCACATTATCCTTGAGATATAAAACATAAAAACTACGTGACTCATTTGAAAGTATAGAGCAATATTATAGTCTAAAATGGAATGTTCAACGTGGTGAATGGTCCGCGACCATTGATCTTCATACTTAGAGAATAAATGAGGTTAGAATATTTACTGTGGCGTAACCATAATTAAGGTAGCTAGATATGAATTTATAAGAGTGATGAGCTACAGTCATGACATATATTGAAAAAAAATTACAGAAAGACCCCGTGATATATATCAATTACTTATTAATATCCTCAATCCTCGATCCTGCTAACTGGATCCATCGATGTTGCATTAGAAGCCCGTCACCAGCCTGTATTCTCAGTATCGCGCATAGACATGTTGCCTTGGTCGCCGTGCATTCATTCGAGCCAAACGTGATAAAGCTTCCCGAGGGTGCCCCAGAGCTGAAAATGGCATTTGTATGCTGCTTTATCAATAATAAAGTTACGGTGGGTTTGCTTCAACAAAAACTCAAGATTTAAATAATATTTTTTCTACAAATATTTGGTTATATCACTCAAAAATTTATTTGATGAAAAATGTCTATTCTCGTTAGTGATGAAAATATTTGTTCATTTATTCATTTCTATAAACAATATAATTAAAAAATATTTTCAAAATCTTGAGTTTTTCGTGAAACAAATAAACTGTTAAAGTGCAAATTTCATCAGCTCTTGCTCGAGAAAATATTCAGTGGTTTTGAAACAATGATGTTAGCTGCTAACATGGTGAGCACTTTTCACAAATAGCCAATCATCACCATGGTCACCTAGCCTATCGCATTATGCGCGTCGAAGACGAGCTGCTCCTTATAGCATTGCTCAACGCCAACGATGGTCATGGTCAAGCAACACAATGCCTAAATCTGTTTGGCCATGGATGGCCAGATTTGGAGATTTGGAGATTTGGAGAGTGCTGGCGAAGGTGACAACGGCCATGGATGAGAGACATGATGCCAAATCTAGAGGTTGGATAAAAATATAAAAAGACAGAGTGGGAGGGGTGGCTCAAGTCTATGAAGCACCGACTGTCACGCCCCGATCCTCCGAGCGCGCCAACATCCCACTCTGGTCGATACAAATGCGACTTCCCAGGACACGTCGCCGACCCATTAATTTTATGACGCATGCGGAAGCATATTATAAAACCCCGACAATAAACTAAGGGATAGAAAAGCAGAAACCAAATCACAACATAACACTTCCATAATTCAACAAATTACAAACGTAGGTCTACGGCCAAAAGTCTACAAAAGACCGGCTCTTAAAAAGAGGACTCCCTACGACCTACAAGTCGGACACGTTCTCCAATCTTATGACTTCACCTCTCGCAACTCCTCAATGCCAACCAAGGCTATCCGCCCGCTCCGTCCGCCGGGACCCGAAATGGTTATTCAATAACCACCGAGACAACGCTCTCAGAAGTTCAACCCCCTAAACCCCTATTAGAAAGAAAATACGCCCAAGGGTGGCCTAGCCACATCATACGAGAAGACTTACCTCGCCTCGGCCTCCTTCCCGCAGTTAGCGCAATTCAAATCACTCAATCACGAGATAGTAAGAGGAACTTAAACAATCGGAACGTATTCACTTTCATATATCCAACAACCGCGGGGTCCTGATTATAAGACTAAATCGTTATGACACGTCCCATTCCATGCCACACAATTCCGTCCCATAATCCGACACATCAACGACACTCAACATGCATTCCAATTGCTATTCACTGCCACACAAGGGCATAGCCTACTCGCCGCTTCGGCTATCTACCGGCATATAGCCGTGCATCGCCTCCCCCATGGAGCGCGGCCGTCGCACGTCGACGGCATTCCCAAGGAGCACGTCTCCCCTTGGAGCACGACTTCGTCTCTACGTCGACGGCATTCCCGAAGGAGCATCGATCCATCGGCCCGGCCTCTCATGCGACGGCACCACGTCACTCTCTTGACGGCATTTCTAGAAGAACAAAGGTCCGCCGGCCTAGCCACTCATCGCGACCCGAGCCACGTCTCTCTCGACGGCATTTCTAGAAGAACAAAGGTCCAAATGGCCTACCACTACCGCGACCCGAGTCTTTCAACCAAAAGACACAACAATTCAATAATTAATTGCACAAATCATCACTCAATTTGTAATATCTAATCATCAAATTCATAATCAATACACAAAGCAATGATCGCACAAAATTCTGAGAATTTAGGGTCCCAACTTAATTTTCGGAATTTATTAAATAATTAAATTTATTCCAAAAATAATTAAATAATAATATCCATAGTTTTGAAATCCACACTCAATTTATAATATCCAATCATCAATTTCAAAATCCGACTACACAAAGAACGACCTAAGACGAAATTCTGAGTAATTTAAATCCTCGACAAAATTTTCGGAATTTAATAAATAATTTAATTTATTCCGAAAATAATTAAATAATAACATTTTAATAATTTCGAATATTAAAATATTATTTAATTATTCAATAATTTCGAGATATTTAAATAAATCAAAAGTAAATTCCTTTTTGTCACATCAAGGTTTATACTAATATAAACACTCACTTAACCTTAAATTAAACACAATTTAAGTTAATCAAACACCTTAATATAATCTACACTTAAATAAATTAAACTAACCACCTAATAACACTTAACATAAACTAAGCACCCATAAAGCATCATTAACCGTCTAATCAAGGTTTAGTGAGCTAAACTCACCGGATTAGCGAGCCGAGCGACCCAAAACGACGAGGACGACGCGAGGATCGACTTTCCTCAAAGCGGGCCGAGCATCCGGGCTCGGGAAGGCGGCCAAAACGAGCCAAACGTCCGCTGCATACCCATTTTCCAACTCTCTGTTTGCTGCTGGTTGGGGGCGAAGGAGGGCAGATCCGGAGCTGGTTCGGCGGAGGAATGGCGGATCCGGCACCGGTTGAGGTGCACAAGGGCCGAGGGACTTCCGGCGAGCTGAGGCGGGGGCGCACGGTGGCTCACGGCGGCGGGGACGAGCTCCGGCAGCTCCCGGAACCCACGAACCGAGACTGAGACGCAGCTGGGCGTCGGCCAAGCGCAGGCGAGCGCGGGCAGCGGCGGAGCGCGAGACGGCGAGTGGCGGTGGCGGTCCTAGCTCCGGCGACTTGCTGGTCGATCTTCGCTGCTGCTGGCGCTCTCAGATCTGCTGGAGACGCGGGCTGAGGCGGAGCGGAGAGGCGAGCTGGCCGGCGAGCGACGCGGGGTAGACACGCGGCGGCGGCGAGCGGTCCAGCGGCGCGCGACGGCGACGAGCAACGCTGCTGGCTGCTGCTTCGCTTCCCTCGTTTGCTGGCCTCCGAAGAAGAAGAAGAAGAAGATGATGGAGATGGAGGAGTCGCACGGGAGAGAGGAAGAAGAGAGGGAGGAGAGAGAAGGAGGATGGGACCATTCCCTTTTCTTTTCCTTTTTCTTTAATCCCACACACGGCCCACCATGACATCATCAGTGATGTCATACCCCACTATCTCCAAACCTCCCACAACCTTTTCCAAATGGTTGCAAATTTCATTTTCCACGCCCCATTTTCAGACACTAATTTCTCCAATTCCATTCAATTCTCTTCCACCGAGTCCCAATCAAAGTCATAAAATTAATCAAATGTCACCACACTTCAATTCATATCTTCACTGACCATAAACCAACTTAAGTCCCATAAGCGCGACCAAAGCGGGCCTACTAATTTCTCGAGCCAAATTAGCCAAACCTTGATTAATTTGCCGAAAAACTCGCTTGCATGAAAATCTTCCGAAGATTAGTCAATATTCCTAAATGATTTGTGACACACCTAGACTTCCAATTTCTCGAATTTAATCTCAATTTCACTTAATTTCACTTTTAGACGATACTCGCGGCCCAACCTACGGGTAGCCCTTTAAAATTTTCATGCATTTGACCTGTGGTTGATCATCTCAAGCCACAATGTACATCTTTGAAACATTTGCGACTTTCGGTTGTCGAGGAAATCTCAAGGTTTCGATACGAACACAGTACTCCAATCGACATAAAGTCGGTCCAGTCGATCAACAAGA
Organism: Eucalyptus globulus; assembly: GCA_014182545.1. Taxonomy (NCBI): domain Eukaryota; kingdom Viridiplantae; phylum Streptophyta; class Magnoliopsida; order Myrtales; family Myrtaceae; genus Eucalyptus; species Eucalyptus globulus. The sequence continues at coordinate 15,178,656 of CM024721.1, read as the reverse complement.
ATTGTGCGATCTGGAATCACCCACACCTGATCGCATGCCTCTGTCGAGTCGACCTATCTCCGATCTTTAATCGATTTTAATTGTGCCGTAATGATCCTTGCAGACTAGCTCGGTCGAAAGGTCGCTTCCTGATCAAATTCTCGAGTCTAATGCATTAGAAACTCTTAACAGCTTCACCCGATAGACTAGTCTTCACATGAGTGGCCGACTCGGGAAGGGAAACTATATGCGTGCCAACGAAATGCCCGTCTCAATTTATTGAAAATAGAAGTGGAAAATCGGGATGTCACACCGACACTCTTCAAGAGCTTTCTTGTTGTGTCGGACACTTCGACACGTGTTCGATACTCTTGAACACTCTCGAGATACTTGGCCAACACATGTCAAAAATCCGACACCCGGTTAACTTTCCGATACTCTAGTCAGAATTTTGACATACGAGTTTCCGACATATGATTTCGATTGAGATCCACTTTAAAAATTTCCAATAAATGAGAGGTCAAAATATATTTATGTGAAAAAATAAAACATAATAATAAAAATAATAAATAAAAAAGAGGAAAAAGATAGTCTTCTTTTATCTTTTGACTCTCACTTATTGTAATACACAATTCATCCCTTAAGTTTTTTTTCTCCTCTTTCGACATATCTAACATGCAAGTTTAGAATATGAATTACTTATTTTTTCTTCAAGTTTTATGAATTATTGAAATATAGTTGAATTTGTCAAATTGAAACAATGAATGATATTAATAAATTTTGGATTAATTTTTTTTTATTTTAATTTCATTCTAGGCTTATTTGTTTATTTATTTATTTATGAATTTGAATCAAATTAATTCGATTGAAACGAACATAAAATGATAATTTATTACGTATCCCAACGTATCGGAATTCTCTGTTTTTTAGAAATGACATGTTGACATGTCGCGTTGCATGTCGTATGTCCTCCATCATCCATGGGCGTAAGCTTTGTCTGTTTATGCCTCGCAAGGCACCTCATCCCCGGACCTGGCGACCACGGATTGCCCATAGCCACCAGCCTTGACGACGAGCTTCAAATCTCGTCCATGGACGAAAGATGTCAACGACAGAAGCTTGCTTGCTTCGTTGGAGTCGCAGACCTCCCCTCACTGTTGCCACCAGCGGAGTCATCGGTGCTGCCTCGTAAGCGTCCAAGGCGAGCCACCTCGCATTCCATGGACAAGCAAATCTTGCAGCCATGGACGATAGAGGAGAAAGGAGCAGAGAAAACTCGAACGGGGTGGGTGAGAATGAAAGGGACAGGAAAAAAATAAGTCAAACTTTTACTTGAATCCATGTGACCTACTAAAGTGGCAACGTGGGCAGGTGTCAATTTGTAAATGAATGTGAGAAAAATAGGTACATGCCAAGCCGCTGACGTCATGGTTCGAAACTACTGAATATTTTCAAAAAAATAATACAAATGATCTCTGAACTTTGATCGAATATCTAATGTGATCATTAGATTTTAAATTTCTCAATGCTGGTCAATTGTAGCGCAATGTGTAATGTAGTTCATAAAACTTTTTGCACATATTCAATTTAGTCCATGAATTATATAAAATTGTTCAATATTGTCCCTAAACTTGAAATAATGAAATAATAACATTAAACTATTTCATATAATTCATTGACTAACTTGAAAATGTATTAAAAGTTCAAGAACTATGAACAAATTAAAAGTTTAAATATCACATTGCTCATTGAACTATAGTTCAAAAATTAAATTGAATAAATTAAAAATTTAGAAATTAATTATATTTTTAACTAAAGTTGAGAAATTATTTATAAATATTTTCTCGTTGATGGATGGCTGAGAAATCATTTGCCATTCGGGATTGTTCCGTACTCCACTGAACGATCACATGACATCCCCACATGGAGACAACCTTTGAGTTGCCTTGGAAATCACGTCGCATGTCGCTTTTTTGTCTCAATTTCGGTTAACGTTTTCTTTCCGGCACGAGAATTGAGATGGTGAAAGAGGATTGGGATCCAATCTTCAACTTGACTATGAAAAAACGAGACCGAAAGTTACCGACCAGATGCAATTTATTAGAACGAGAATTATGATCCGTTTGTTTCGCAAAAATTACACGTTTTGAAGAATAATTTTTTAAAATTGATTAGTTAAATCGTCTAAAATTATTAACCAATAATATACATAGCCAACATTAGTTAATACCTATACATTTTCATGGATTTGATAAAAGTATTTTTCATTTTTATTTTTGTGAGCAAAACAAGCGACTATTTTTAGAAAAAAAATAAAATTACTTATTTTTGGCAAAACAAATAGACTCTAACTTAAATCAAAGGCTAGAAGTACTAACCTCAGATTTTGGTTAATTTAGTGAATTGATCAAGTGATAAACGCTATTTTATTTATATTTAGTCTCGGAAGATTCAAGTTACAAATTCACCTTGAGTTGTACATCATCAAGATTCACATAAACACTGCTACAACCAATCTTAGAAGTATTAAAGATTTGCCGAAAATAATTTCTCTACTGACAATGGTGAGTTTAGTACCAAGCACCACAATAGAAAGCCCTACTTATCTTATGTATAGCCTAGGAATATGCACTTTCTTTCTATCCTATCAAACTTACAATCACCTCACTCGAACATATCATGAGCAACAAAATATTTTAAGAACATAGGTATCAATAACGTTACCTAAACACACCAGGTAACTCATTGTACTACGCACATCTGTCAAGATTTTCTTAGGCATACCAACGCTAGAAAACATTTTATGAGCCATATCTAATAATGAGTTGCTCATTAACTCTACAACCTATTGTAATTCACTAGCACTAGTGCAATGTCTTGGTATGCATTAAAGTGGTATTCATTCAATAGCTTCGAGAAAAAATCAATGCTACCGTCAATCCACATGCTTGATTGTCTCATAAATCTCCTTTTTTTTTTCTTTTATTATCAAAACTCTCAGTTGTCTAATTCTGACAATAGCTTCAATCTTGTGCCTTAACACAAACTTGTAGGTCCTCCTTGCTGTTGACAACCTTGACATAAATTCGATATTCTTCTTCGAAGGAAATTGTGATAGCCAACAAACACTCAAGTGAATCGACTCCACAATCTCCGTGGTTTCTCTAATTCTTGTACAATAGTATACTTTTTGCAATTTGCCTAAGTCATAGCACTTGCATATATTCAATTTCTCAGCTACATAACTTCATAGTTGATTCATTTCACTTAGAACCTCAATGCTTCTTTCAGCAATGTGTCCCAAACATATATGTTGCAATTCAAACTCTCGAATATATACACCTGACATTTTCGGGTGAAATCCGTCACCCTCCTCTTGAAGCTCATACAGATTATTGAGCTTAATTCCTTTCATCAGTACCGCGGCACTCAAACGGCCATTAGAATTTTGAAATATATCAACACCCAACTGAATTCAAGAGTACTCAAGAAAATCAGATTTTTCTTCCATTCCGGAACACATCTCACTCTGGTCAATGTCCCACGATGACGTTATGCAATCTATTTCCGACAATTGCTCAACCAAGAAATTGCTTCTATCAGGTTCCCATCCCCTCAGGGAGAGAATCTTCAAGTTTCCCTGAAGAGCACGTCGCATGTCCACATTTCGCTCTTCCATCCTCTCAATTCCGTCTGTTCTCAGGCATCAAGTATTGAAACGGTGAAAGAGAATTTAGAAACAATCTCAGACTTGACCATGAAAAGTGAAAACGGAGATAAAAGGCCAGGTGTAGTTTTTTAGAACAAGAATTAAATTAATCGAAGGTCCCCCTTCGGATGTCACAAGTTTCTCTGTTTTTTCACAGACCATAACTTTCCCATTAGATACGCACAAACCTGACAAAGAAATTAAAAGTGATTTAATAGGTAAATTATGGCAAATGTCTGTGTCATATCTCAAAAGAATAGTAATCTTTATCTCAATAAATTATGTGTAGCACTGCTAGCATAATGACACCACGTAAAATGACAGCCGCGTTTCAACCTATGGGAACCGGCATCTTGTAAAATGACAACTTTTCTTCAGGGCCAACGTACATTGCACCTTGAGCACGTTGAAGCTAGATTATGATAGACAAGATTAATAGTGTATTGGGGTCCACTTACAAAAATAAACACACCACATTCTCATCTGCACAGGAATCATCAATTGTCAAGTCCAACAAATCAGAATTACGCTGTTAACGTGCAAGCATGGATATTTGTTATTTCACCTATAATCTCCTCCTCCGCCCATCATCTTAAGCTCTCGGGATAGATCCATTGATGTCACATTAGAAGCCAACCGCTTGTCTGTTGTTCTTGCCGCGGGGGATACGGAATCGTGCCTTCGTTGAGCACTTGTCGTCTGTCTGAGGCCCACGTGATAAAGTTTTCAAGTGTGGCTCTGAGCTTGAAAACGTCGCTTGAATGCTGCTTTACCAACAGCGAACTCAGTTATAATTTCATCGACTGTTGCTTTTGCACATCATTTAATAATCATTTTATGTGGTCATGGTCCAACATCGTGGCTACTTCCTATTTCATAGAGCAACACACACAGAGAAGAGATTAATCAGCCAAACTGCCTCTCCTTTTTAATTTCCTCCTGAATCAGAAGTCAGTCTAGTTCTGTATCAGCTGAACAACATCTATGGAATCCTGCCTTCCAATTCTCCTACACAGCTTGTGCTTCGTGTCCCACGTGTTGCAGATAAGCTATGCGCTGGACTCCATTTCAGCTGGCGAGAACATCACAGATGGCCAAACAATAGTCTCTGCCGGTGGAAAGTTTGAGCTAGGATTCTTCAGCCCCGGCAGCTCCAAGAACCGGTACGTGGGCATATGGTACAAGAAGATACCGGACAGGAGGGTGGTTTGGGTCGCAAACCGAGAGAATCCCTTGAATGACTCTTCAGGAGTGCTGAAGCTCACTCCTCAGGGTGTACTGACTCTCCTGAACCGGACCAATGGGATCATTTGGTCCTGCAATGTGTCGAGATTGGCCCAGAATCCGATTGCACAGCTTTTGGATTCTGCTAATTTCGTTGTAAAAGAAGGAAATGACAATGAGTTGGATGATGCAATCTGGCAGAGTTTTGATCACCCTTGTGATTCGTTTCTGGCTGGCATGAAGTTTGGTATAGACCGAGCAAAAGGTCTGGACCGGTACTTGACCTCGTGGAAAAGCACAGACGACCCTTCACCAGGTGATTTCACATATAGGCTCGATTCTTTGGGTTATCCGCAGCTGATCCTTAGGAACAGATCAGTAGTGCAGTACCGGTCAGGACCTTGGAATGGCATTCGGTTTAGCGGGTCCCTCAGTTAAAGCCTAATCCAGTTTACAAGTTCGGCTTCATCTTCAACAAAAATGAAATCTACTATTACTTCAACATTCTGAACAGCTCCATCACGTCAATATTGGTTTTAAAGGAGAATGGAATCGCTGAGCGCTTCACTGCAATAGACCAGACACGCGGTTGGATACGGTATAATCCCACACAAACTGATGACTGTGACACTTATGCATTCTGTGGAGCGAATGGGAATTGTAACATTGCTAGCTATCCAAAATGCGTGTGCTTGAAAGGGTTCGTGCCCAAATACCCGATCGACTGGGGATTTGGGGATTGGTCAAATGGATGTGTCCGGAGGACAAAACTAGATTGCCGGGGAGGAGATGAGTTCCTGAAGAACACCCAAGTGAAATTACCCGACACAAGGCTTTCATGGTTCAATGAGAGCATGAACCTCCAAGAATGTGAACAGACGTGCTTGGGGAACTGCTCGTGCATGGCTTATTCAAATTTGGATATTAGTGGGCAAGGAAGTGGTTGTTTGCTTTGGTTCGGTGACCTGATCGATATTAGACAGTTCAATGAGAACGGCCAGGATATTTATGTAAGGATGGCTGCGTCTGAAGTCGGTACGTGCTCAAATATGAGTTACTTTAAATGTGATGACACGAGGAAGAGATTAGCTCAAAAATAATTTTGATAATTTTTTTTAACTTTTATTGTTGGATTCATTGCGATATTTATCAAGGTGGCAGTTCGAGTGGAAATACTGGCGCAAGGAAAAGAACGGGCATCATTGTCAGCATCGTGCTCTCAGTGGTGTTTCTTCTTGTTATCACGGTTATTTACATGAAGTATAAGAAAGCTGGTAAAGTCATTTTTATCAGATAATTATGCTTTCCAAGCAAAGTGTTTATCTTGATCCGCAAGAGTCATTTTTTACTCTTGTTAGCATATGTTTTAAATGTTGCTGCACCGCATCAATTGCAAAGTTTCATCAGATCGTCTTCCTTTAGAAATTTGAATGAAACAAGCGGCGTGGAAAAATATGAATGAACCAAATGTTTGTTGCTGTGAATCTGTTTTGCAGAAAAAGTCCTTGCATTCTCCCGTCAAAGCCATAGTGAAGATCTAGAGTTACCTCTGTTCGACCTCACAACCATTGTAAATGCAACGAATAACTTCTCTGATGATAACAAACTTGGAGAGGGAGGCTTCGGAGCTGTCTACAAGGTTACTGTCAATTTTTTTGGAATTCTAAATCTACCTATATATCCAAATACTATAAACGAAATGAAGGAATAAAGAAAAACCTTTATTTATTAGGGTGTTCTGAAGAATGGCCAAGAAATTGCTGTGAAGAGGCTATCAGAAAGCTCTAGGCAGGGACAGGTCGAGTTCAAGAACGAAGTCGTCTACATCACCAAACTTCAACACCGAAACCTGGTCAAGATTCTAGGATGCTGCATTGAACAAGATGAGATGATGTTGATCTATGAGTTCTTGCCCAACCGGAGCTTGGATTGTTTCATTTTCGGTTTGCTTCGCTCAAGTCCCTACATTTTCATTGCTTTTGTCGTAGAAAAGGAGTGAAGAAGCTTCCGTCTAATAACTCATGAGGCCTAAAATTTGGCAGATCAAGAGAAGTGTGTTTCACTGGATTGGCCTATGCGCTTCACTATCATCAACGGCATAGCCTCGGGGCTCCTATACCTTCACCGAGACTCAAGATTAAGAATAATTCATAGAGATCTGAAAGCTGAAAACATCCTGCTCGACAATGAGAGGAATGCAAAGATATCAGACTTTGGTTTGGCAAGGAGTTTCGGAGGTAATGAGAGTGAAGCAAGTACAAAAAGAGTGGTGGGAACATTGTGAGTTCTCTTAACAAATGATCTCCACTGATTTTGGTACATTTGCTTCAAGAACTAATCATTCCTTTCAATGGCTTTTTTGCATAGTGGTTACATGTCCCCGGAGTATGCCATCAACGGTTTTTATTCGGTAAAATCAGATGTCTTCAGTTTTGGTGTTTTAGTACTGGAAATCGTGAGCGGGAAAAGAAATCGAGGTTTCAATCATCCTGACAACCGTTTAAGCCTTCTCGGATATGTAAGCATAAAGATTTATCAGATCTCTTTGTTTATATATCTTCAGTTGGTTTCTAGTCTTACTCTAGATGACTAGCACGATAATGCAGGCTTGGACACTGTTAAGGGATCAAAAGTTTACGGAGCTCATAGATCCGTCGATTGCATCCACATTCAACCCCGTGGAAGTTTTACGGTCCATCCATGTGGCTTTGTTGTGTGTTCAAAATAATCCGCACGATAGACCAGAGATGTCGTCTGTGGTTACGATGTTGAGCAGCGAGAGCACATTGCCTCAGCCTAAACAGCCTGGTTTTTTCGATGAGACGTCTGTGTCCGAAGCAAGTTCTTCAAGCAACAGCAAGCATAACAACTATTCGGCTAACGAAGTAACTATTTCACAGTTACTGCCTCGATGATATATCTGTAATTTCGATTATGTTTATGTTGATCCCATATGAATACGAGAAGATCATGGCATACGTACTGAGAGTCATCTCTTAATCTGGAATTGCAAGACATTACAGGGACATATGAAACGTTGCACCTTTTGTTCTCCGAATTTTGCTGGATTTCAGTCAGAAAGCGAAGAGTGTGTATATGTACCACAATAGAGTGAAAATTTCAGGGTCTTTTTTTTATTTTCTTGCCAAAAAACCCTAGAGTACCTTGGTATGAATACCCATGAACTTAATGAAGTAAATTCTTTTTTTATTTTTTTCAAAAGAATTCTTGATGTTTTAATGTCTGTTTCATTTTGAATCGACGAACTTATACTTTAGGGAATAAGTAGCCAAAACTACAACCTAGATCAGTAATCAGTACTAAAACCTCTGTCAAAGTCTGTCCAGTGATGTTTCTTCTATTCTACAGTGCGAAAATAATCATGTCTTTCCAATGACAGCCTGCATTATGGCGACATCAACAAATTCAGATGCAACTAAAACAGGGGAAAAGGAAAAGGAATTGACTTTTGAAAAGTGTTGGCTATAAATGAAAGATTCTCTTATCATCTTAAAAGCCATTTTTCGGATTGTAGAGGAGCAGAATAACTGAAAACTAACGCAGGATAGAGTGTGGAATACGTTGATATGTTCAGCAACCAACGTACCTCTGCCCATCTTTAAATGAAACAAACTAGCAATAGTTGATCTCTCGTTTTCCACGATAGTTGGTACCAGAACCAAGCTTGGCTGAGTTGAAGCGAATCCATGGTGATGGAAGAAGGAAAAGTTAAAAATGACAGATTTGCACTGAGGGTTTTGATTTCTATAAGGTGCAAATTGAGGATTACCTTATCAAAGGAATTTACACGTACCCCTACTGGGAAGAAGTGAGCTAGAGTAAAGTTGATTGGAATTGCTAGATAGACAAGAGTTGGGTGTTATTCAGTCGTTCATGTTCACAATACTCATGCTAAAACAGAAGCCACGTGTTCACCAAATTCTCTTCTATGAATGTTGCCACTCATAGTCAAATTGTGAACCTCATCAAATGTCAAACTTATTGACCTAGAGAAATTACTAATAGTAATAACAATAGTATTTCAACTATTGAGCAATGAGGATAATGCAATCGAAGCACATACCTCCAAAATCAATGACCTAACAACAACATCGAATTCATTGAAATGTTCAGCAAGTGACTCACCTCTGTCAATTTTTAAGTAAAACAAATGTCACATCTTTTGGAGAAAACTTCATTGAGTGTTTTGAAGCTGACAAAACGTTTCCATCAGTCTAGTTTTAAGACTTACAGACTCTTCTATCAAAGTCTGAAGATTCCAGACTATCAGACTCAAGACTCAAGGTCTATCCTCATTGACAGTTTCTAGACCGTCAAAGAAGGCTTATCAAGAACTGTATGTTTCGTTAAGAATTTGACTTTATCGACTAAAGAAGATCTCTTGGCTGGATATAGCATGTCGGAATCCTTTATTCAAATCAAGATTGATTCAGGGATTGTGGATCCATTGATTGACGAAGTATACTTGGAAGGTTCTACTTATGGAAACCTAGATCCTGATTGTATGGGCGAGCATGATTGGTGAGCTATCGTCATATTCATTAAATAGCTTGGAATCTTCCTAATTGATTCTGTCCAACGAGTAGATTGGAAAAATTCCTTTGGTAAGTGCCAACGGGTATGATGGCATAAAGGAATATATAAGGAAGACGTTCTAGTTGTTCGAGAGTGTGCGCGATGGAAGAATTCCAAAGTCTGAAGCTCTTTGTTCTTTGTCAATTAAACCGTTGAGCGAAATCTTGTACGCAAAAGAGAGTCTATATCTTTGAGAGACCTTGAGGAAGTGTAGTAGAGTCTCTACACTGTGAAATCAAGGAAGAGCTTTACTATAACAACTCTTTTGTTTCATACTGAAATCCAGCCGGTGGGCTATCAGTGTGGAAGAGTGGACGTAGGCTTGGATGAAGCCGAACCACTATAAACCCTGTGTTCTTATTCTCTTCCTTACGCTCTTTTACTTTGATCGTAACTTGATTTTTTTACAAAAGTCTAATTTCCTTTTCATAATCTATTGCTGATTTGAGTTGCACACTTTAGTCGGGAAAATTGTTTTTACACCTATTCACCCCCCTCTAGGTGCTCGTACTAGCTTTAACAATTGGTATCAGAGCTTGTGTACTCACTTAAATTGAAGCGTTTTACTTCAAAGTTAAAGATCCATGGCTAGTATGTTGGCTCCAGGACTGGTTGAAAGGCAAAGCAATATCATACCACCTTATTTTGATGGAAAGGAATACAACATATGGAAAAACAAGATGAATGCATTTCTAAGATCAAATGATCCTTTGGAATGGGATGTGGTAGACAAAGGAATCATTCCTAAAGCTGCATCAGTCTCAGAAAGAGGAAAAGAAGCCATTGAGTCTAGTGAAATGACTCAGGAAGAGATAACCAAGAGACAAGCTCTTGATGCAAAAGCAATTTATTCTTTCTATTGTGCATTATCTCCTACTGAATATAACAGAATATCTTCTTGTGAAACAGCTAAAGAAGTCTGGGATAGATTACACATCACTTATGAGGAACTGATCGAGTGAAAGAAACCATAATCAACATTCTGCTCGGTCAATACAAAGCATTCAAAATGAAATCAGGAGAATCTATCACTAACATGTTTAGTCGTTTTACAGAAATCATGAATGGTCTTGAATATCAAGGTCAACCAATTTCTGGACCCATGAAGGTAAACAAGCTACTGCGTGGACTGTCCAAGGATTGGAATCACATAAAGACCTCAATAAGGGAGACACAAAGAATCATGCTATTATCTGTTGACGAATTAGTTGGGACTCTTCAGTGTTATGAAGTGGAGCAAATCAACGAAGATGAAGATCCTAAAGGTAAGAAATACATTGCATTAAAATCTAATGATGATTCTGATGTCACAGATTCTGAAGATGATATGGATGATGAAGAGCTTGCTCTCATGATAAGAAAATTCAGAAAACTAAACGAAAGGGGAGAAGATTCAATCCAAAGAAACAAAGCTTTCAAAAGCAATAGACTAAGTTGAATGCAAGAAAAAGGGACATATCAAACCTAATTGTCCCCTTCTGAAGAAAAAGAAAGGAAAAGCTGAGAAAATATCGAAAGGTTTTAGGGAAATCCCTTATGATGTTTTGAAGATGACAAAATAAATCAAAGGCTACTAACATGTTTGATGGTTGAGTAATAGACCATGCAGATGTTAGAACATGTAGAGATATTATCAAAGTTAGAAGACGACCGAAGACTGAACGTAACACATGTCCAAAATATATTCAAGATTTCCAGACTTACGTGTCAAAGTCTCAAGACTGCAGGACTCAAGACTCAAAGTCTGAAGACTGCCGGACTTTAGTGTCAAAGTCTGTTCTACATCGAAGTCCGCTCACTCGACAAATTCCAGATCTGAACGTGAATGCTGAACCGGAAAGACGGACTCTATCTTTGAAGCCGAACCGGGTACGAACCTTAAAGCTAAATACATTCGAAGCGAGATATGTTCGGACCCAGTTGTAAAGTCTGAGACTCATATTGTAAAGTCTGGACTCAGACTTTACATCCAGTTCGATGAATCGTAACTCAAGCCCAATCGTACAACGGCTAGTGATCTGGTTTTGATTCCACATCAAGATTGATTTGATTGATTCAATCTATTTGATTGGCAATTGGATGTTGAAGACAAGAACTTTCTATACGAAGAAGCTTTACTTATGGAAACCAAGATTTCGTTTGTATGGGCGATCGGAATCAATTTGGGATTTTACCTTTGTCACTCAACGGTTACCAAATCTTCTAGATACGTAGCTGTCCAATGGGTATATTGGAAGACGATTCTCCGGGATGCTGTCCAACGGGTAGTTTGGAAGTGGAGGAGTATTTAAGGAGATGAGGGACCGATGAGCAAGTAAGAGACGGAGCGTAGAATTTATAATTCCAAAGTCTGAGCGACTTTCGATCATATACTTGTCTCTTGAGAGCTTAAACGTTTGTAATCGTGAGAGAAATACCAAAAGAGTGACTTAGTGAGATAGTGTGATCTACTACTAAGTGTTTGCACTCGAAGTTGTAATCTCTTGTTGATTGCATAGTGGAATCCAGCCAAGAAGGCTGTTATCGTGGGAGAGTGGACGTAGGCTTGGATTAAGCCGAACCACTATAAATCTTGTGTTCTTATTCTCTTCCCTAACTCCTTTATTTTGTTCATACTAGCACTCTCAAAAGGCACTTAAAGTAGAAACTTGGAGCGATACAGAATGTGAGGAAAGTAATGATGATTATGCCAATATTTGTCTCATGGCACAATCAAACTCAGATTCAGACTTCGAGCGGGCTCAGATTCGAGACAGTGAAATCGAGGTAAGTAATTTGAAAATCCCTACTAAAGTCTCTAGATACATTGACGAATTGTGTCTTGGTCTCAAAACTTCTCTCAAAATAATTTCTGAACTTAAAAGAGAAAATTCTGCATTGAAACAACAGGAAAATATTTTGAAAGAAAAGGTCAAAAGTTTAGACAAAAATGTTACTACTTTGAAAGAATGCAGATAATCTTTCAAAAGACAATGTATTCTTGAAAAATGATATCTCAAGTATCTCTAAAAGATTTTCTATAGGATCTAAGACACTTGAAAAAATTCTTTCAGCACAAAAACCTTACTTTAACAAATCAAGTTTAGGAATGACTGCTGAAACCATTTCTCTAATTGATTTTCCTAAGGTAAAGGAAAGAATTAAGCACAGACCTACAAGAGATTCTTACAAAAATCATTTCCAAATAATTTTTGTAAAACCAGTAGGTCGCAATGCTCTTAAATGTTCTAAGTGTAATAGCTCATATCATTTTGAGAAAGAATGTCCTATGGTTTGGAAACCTGTTAAGAATGTAAGGGCAAAGACCGCATATAACACTAACACTAATGGACCCAAGAAAATATGAGTACCAAAGAAAGCTTGAGTCTCTTTTCAAATGCAGGTCACTATCAAGAAAAATGTCAAACGGTACCTGGATAGTGAATGCTCAAGACATATGACAAGAGATTCAAATTGCTTCATAAAGCTCGTTCAAGTTAATGGTGGAAAAGTTTCTTTTTGAGGAAATAGAAAAAGGAAGAATTGTGGGATATGGAGCTGTAAAGATTGGAAGCCTCATGATCAATAATGTTTCCTTAGTATAAGGACTCAATTACAATCTGCTAAGTATTAGTCAGCTGTGCGACACCGGTTTCAAAATCAACTTTTAAGAAGAAATATGTTCAGGAACCAATAAAGACTCCTCTCAGTCTTTCACAGGTCGAAGACATGGGAATATCTACCCCTTGGATATCAAACTGGATGAAACTCAATGTCTAATCTCAATTCAAGAATAAGCAAACTTATGGTACAGAAAACTTGGGCACATCAACATGAAGCAAATAGCCAAAACCTCAATAAAGAAGCTTGTTCATGGACTACCCAATCTGACATACCAAAAGTCTTATCTATGCACACCATGCGTGTTGGGAAAACAGGTAAGAAACTCATTCAAACCAATAAATCAAGTATCCACTAATCGTGTACTATAGCTCTTGCATATGGATCTCTTTAGACCAACCAGAACTCAAAGCATTGGAGGTAAGAAATATTGCCTAGTAATTGTGGATGACTACTCATGATTCACTTGGGTATATTTCCTAGCAAGTAAGTCTAAAACATTTTCTTATTTTATAAAGTTTGCTAAAAAGGTTCAAAATGAGAAATGATATGTTATTTCAAGTATTCGGACAGACCAAGATCCAATTGTCAATCAATTAGATTGAGTCAATCAAATCAATCTTGATGTGGAATCCAAACCAGATCACTAGCTGTTATATGATTGGGCTTGAGTTATGTTCTGTCGAATCTGGATGTAAAGTCTGAGAGCAATAGACTTTACAATCTGAGTCTGAGTGCGATAGACTTTGCAATCTGAGTCTAAAACATATTTTGCTTCTGAATAGAATTAGCTTTAAGGTCTGTACCCAGTTCAGCTTTAGCATAGAGTCTATTTTCTGGTTCATCATTCACGTTCAGTCTAGAATTAGTCGGAGTTGACAGACTTCTGATGTATAATAGATTTTGACACTAAAGTCTAGCAGTCTTTAGACTTTAACACAGAATTCTGGAAATCTTCATAATATACTTTAGACATGTGTTATGCTCAGTCTTCTGGCCATCTTCAGACTTTGACAATATCCTTTACATGTTCTATTATATGCATGGTTTATTACTTAACCATTAAACATGTTAGTAGACTTTGATTTATTTTGTCATCTTCAAAACATCATAAGGGATTTCCCTAACAATCTCCCCATTTTTGATGATGACAAAACAATCTCTGAATATGCAGATTTGTAAACATACTTTTAAAGATATTAATTTAAATCAAAGGATATCAAAAGATAGCAAATAGATTGAGCATAACAATATATAGAAAAATAATCGCAGCTCAATATTATGCAATAATATCAACCAATCAACACATATGCATATTCATATATTCTCCCCATTTTTGTCATAATCAAAAAGCGATAACAATAGATTCACGTAGAGAATATAACAAATATGTCTTGCATAATTTCCAATAATCAGCTTTTATAAAGTAAATCGAATATTGAAGATATGCAATATAGCTCACTCCGATCATATATATCAGCAAATATCCAGTAAAAGTCACGGATGCATCATAAAATTCACTTATCCTTTTTGTCATAATAAAATGATAATATCAATAAGAGATTTGTTAATGACAAAAGGTAATAAGAGATGCACTAACCGGATTTTGTAGAACAAATTCTGACACATTTACCTTTCCTTCCATCCATAATAAGATCACGATTAATCCAAAAAGATTTTTCCATAATTGATCAATGCTCCCCCTCAATTTGTTGCCTTTTGTAGATGATCATGATTCTTTCATTTCTCTTGGATTCACTTTCTCCCCCTGTGATCATGGCAATATTTGCGAATAGAAACAATTGTTGCTTGTGCACGTTGAACATAATATTTTTCCAGTATTTCCTTTGTAGCAACAACATATGCAACGATCACTTGCATTTTGAAATTCGAGGCAAAAAATTATTTTCTTCAATCAAGCTCGTCTCGAATTCAACCTGCATCAACTTAACAAACTTTTTGCACAAATAAACTGTAATAGTATCCACGTGAATACCATTTTCTTCAAATAGATAAATTGAATAGCATATATAAAATTATCAAATATTAAAATTCAGAACTATTCAACCTTTTGTACGACACATAAGGGATTTCCTCAATAAGCAAAAATTTTGCACAAGGAATGGAATCTTTGAACCTCCAGAAGATAGTATAGAATCTTCACAAATTTCTTATCAAGCTTTCCAAAATTCATATGGAAGATTCTATTGTCACCTGCAAAATCTTGTATAATGGATAACCATCTTTGCAAAAATGCCACGTAATATATTCCTTTGATTTGCAGATCAAACTTGCTAGATAGAATATATCTTCTAAGAATATAGCAAGAATATCCATGAATATACAGTAATATCTTTCGAGATCAAAGAGATTTCCTTGAGCATAAATTTCAGATATACATTTTGCAAAAGGAAAATAGATATTTCTGTCATGTGCCAAAATTGCAATACCTTATATTTATGACAAAAGATATTCGCAATATAATACACAATAATCCAAAATCATGATAAATGCACGTAGAAATTTGCAAGGCGGGATGAAAAAAAAATTCTCTTACCCATGGTATATGTTTCAAATATACCATTGATTAAAAAAAATTACCAATCTTCGCCTGAGATTCTTTCTTATTGCACCAAAATCTCGTAGATTTGTAATCATTCTTGCCTTATTGAATTTCCTGCAATCAACTCATTTCCTTTTTGGTATCCATCAATTTGGATCCTTCCATGACATTAGAGCAAAATATATAATCTCCAAATATTCTTTCTTAATTCATCATAACATAGTACTCAAAGAAAGAATATTATGCACAATGATATTTTGAAAAATAAATTCTTACTTAGTCATGGTACGATAAAAACAGAGAGAATAAAATCTTTGAATATCTAAGAATATCTTGCATCATCACGTAAAACAGATTTTCACTTTGCAAAATATGATTAAATCTGAGAGTATAAAATTAAACCAAATAAACTCAATTGTCTATTAGCAAGATTTCAAAAATAGTCACACATATCAAATCAAATCTCGAATCACAAAATGCGATTATTTCTTCAATAAAACAAATCAAGGAATATGATTATTATAAAATCTCAATCAACCAAGGATATATCGAATATCAAGCATAATGAGAAATTTTAAATTGTGTACTCAAACCAAATTGAGAATAAAAATATATACATTTCTTACCAAACTCACTTTCTTCTTTCTTCTTTATATCCTGCAAAAACAACTCATCTTTTCTTTGGTACCCATTTTTCTTGGGTCCATGAGAGTTAGTAGAATATGTTATTTTTACCCAATTTTTCTTAATAGGTCTCCAGACTTTAGGACAATCTTTTTCAAAGTGTTTTGAATCTCCACAATTTGAACATTTGAGGGCATTTCGACCAATAGGTTTTACAAACACTTTTTGAAAATGATTTTTGTAAAATGTCTTTGGAGGTCTTTGTTTAAGTCTCTCATTGACTTTAGGAAAATCAATTAGAGAATCACTTTCCTTATTGAAACCAAGTCCTGACTTATTATAGTAAGGAACTTGTATGGAAAGAATATGCTCAAGTGTTTTTGATCCATTTGAGAATTTTGTCGAAATATTTGAAAATTCTTTCTTCAAAGAATCATTTTCTTTGACAAGTAAATCTCAATTTTCTTTTGTTTGTAGAAAATCTTTTCGCAAAATTTCAAAATTTTCTTTTTGAGAAAGATCTTGTTGCCTAAGTCGAGAATTCTCCTTTTTAAGTTCGAAAATCCTTTTAAGAGAAGATTTGAGATTTGAACAAAGCTCATTTATATACTTTGAAACTTTGAAAGGAATTGCTGAATGACTTACCTTGATTTCCTCATCGGATTCTGAGTGCAGTTCTGAATCGGACTTTGATTCTCAGTACGTGTGCAGTCGGACTCAGATTCTGAATGTGTTGTCAAACATATATTTTCTTTCTCATCATCTTCTTTCATTATTCTTTTATGTCCATTCTGCTGGTATTGTCTTCTTCCATTGAATTTGCTTCCTTTTCTACTCGACTTTTTTAATTTCTTGATCATAAAAGCAAGTTCTTTGTCGTCCAAGTCATTTTCTGAGGCTGTTTCATCAAAAACGGCATTAGATATTAAAGCGATGGACTTCTTACCTTCGGGATCTTCATCATTGAGTTGTTCCACTTCATATGATTGAAGAGTGCCAATCAATTCATCAACGGAGAGTGGCATAATCATCTAAGTCTCCCGGATTGAGGTCTTGACATGGTTCCAATCTTTTGAAAGACCTCGCAAGAGTTTGTTGACCTTCATCAGGGTAGAAATTGTTGACCTCGATATGCTAAACCATTTACAATTTCTGTAAAACGGCTGAACATATCTCCAATTGACTCTCTTTGCTTCATCTTGAAGGATTCATATTTGCCAAGCAGGAAGTTTACTTTTGTCTCTCTTACACGATCGGTCCCTTCATATATAACATGAAGTTTATCCCAAACTTCTTTTGATGTTTCACATGAAGAGATTCGGTTATATTCAACAGGAGACAAGGCGCAATATAAAGAATAAATAGCTTTTGCATCAAGCGCTTCTCTTTTGGACAACTCCGTTCGAGACATAAGAGCGGGGGCTTTGGTTTTTTTGTCTTTGCCATTCTTATTTGATGTAGACGCAGCAATGGGGTTGATTTCTCTTTCCACAACATCCCATTGCAATGGATCTCTGGATTTTAGGAATGCTTTCATTTTGTTCTTCCACACGTCGTATTCCTTTCCATCAAAATATGGTGGCCTTGTGTTGCTTTGTCCTTCCATAAGTCCTGGTGCCAAGATACTAGCCATAAAAGATCTTTAGCTCAAAAGTAAAAACACTTTTATAAACCGAGCACTTGGCTCTAATACCAATTGAGAGTGCTAGTATGAACACCTAGAGGGGGGTGAATAGGTGTTTAAACTAAACCTTGGCAAATATATGCGGAATAAAATAAACTTCGAGTAAAACAAATGAGTTAAGGAAGAGAATAAGAACACAAGGTTTATAGTAGTTCGGCTTAATCCAAGCCTACTCCACTCTCCCACGCTGACAGCCTTCTTGGCTGGATTCCACTATACAATCAACAAGAGATTACAACTTCGAGTGCAAACACTTAGTAGATCACACTATCTCACTAAGTCACTTTTTTGGTATTTCTCTCATGATCACAAACGTTTAAGCTCTTAAGAGACAAGTATATGATCGAAGGTCGCTCAGACTTTAGAATTATAAATTCTACACTATATCTTTTACTTGCTCATCGGTCCTTCATCTCCTTAAATACTTCTCCACTTCCAAACCAGCCGTTGGATAGTATCCCAGAGAATCGTCTTCCAATATACCCATTGGACAGCTCTGTATCTAGAAGATTTGGTAGCCGTTGAGTGACAAAGGTAGAATCCCAAATTGATTCCGATTGCCCATACAAACGGAATCTTGGTTTCCATAAGTAAAGCTTCTTCGTATAGAAAGATCTTGTCTTCAATATCCAATTGTCAATCAATTAGATTGAGTCAATCAAATCAATCTTGATGTGGAATCCAAACTAGATCACTAGCCATTATATGATTGGGCTTGAGTTACGTTCTGTCGAATCTGGATGTAAAGTCTGAGAGCAATAGACTTTACAATCTAAGTTTGAGTGCGATAGACTTTGCAATCTGAGTCTGAAACATTTTCTGCTTCTGAACAGATTTAGCTTTAAGCTCTGTACCCAGTTCAGCTTCAGCATAGAGTCTGTCTTCTGGTTCATCATTCACGTTCAGTCTGGAATTAGTCGGAGTTGACAGACTTCTGATGTAAAATAGACTTTGACACTAAAGTCTAGCAGTCTTCAGACTATAACACAGAATTCTGGAAATCTTCATAATATACTTTAGACATGTGTTCCGTTCAGTCTTCTGGCCGTCTTCAGACTTTGACAATATCATTTACATGTTCTATTATCTGCATGGTCTATTACTTAACTATTAAACATGTTAGTAGCCTTTGATTTATTTTGTCATCTTCAAAACATCATAAGGGATTTCCCTAACATAGATTAGCTAGCAAAGTGGGTTATCCAACCCAACAATGATTATGATTATGTATTAGATAGGCTGCCAATAGATATGCTTCCTTTTTTGTTAGGGGATCAGATTTGATTATGTTGTATTAAGAGAGTAACCATGTAATTTATAGGCTCTACCCCTTTATATATATAAAGAGATTGTCTTATCAAATTCATTAAAATGAAAATGCCACATACATTCATGAATTTTCCGTAAGAAAATCAGCAATCCAATACCCATATATATAATTTAGAATATATAAGATTGAGTCGAAAATGCATACTTAGTTTAGCTAATCACCGTGGTTGAATCAATTAATCCGGATGAAATCGTTTGAGTGTCGGGCGGGTCCTTCTCTCCTTCTCCTCTCTTTGACAGTCTCAAAGGAAAGGGTTTTGAATGAGGAGAGGAAAGAGGAGGGAAAATTAGCAAATCAGTTTTAAGTCTGTCGCACAAATGCTAATTTAATTCTAAAGTTTTAATTTTATCAATATACTCCTAATCTTTTATGTAAAATTTCAACATAAATATTTTGGTCAATTATTGTTGGAAATTGCTAAAATGGTGTCAATCATCATCGTTTTTTTTTCTAAATAACATGCTAACGTAGACAATTTTACTTGAAACGACACTCTTTGTAGATCGTCACGTTAGTGATTTCTTGCAACAATAAACTGAAATGATTACATTGAAACTTCGCACAAAGATTGAGAATTTAATTGGCAAAATTGAGAAATTTTGGATTAAATTAACAATAAATTTATAACTGATTTGCTAATAATCCTAAAGAAGGATTATAGCTTAATTATTGTGTATTCTTATAGAGCCATCCATCCCAGTCACATTATAAAATCACTGGCCTACACTAACCATACAACCATATTATTACCATATCTAATATTGTCACGTATTTTATTTGCTTCGTAATCTCTTTTTCATGAGGGTCATTCCAGGTATCTGTGATAATGTTTTTGCTTTCTGTTTCATCAGACCAGTAAGCTTCATATCTGAACTGCTTTCGCTTTCTTCTTTTTGGTTGATCCAGAGATATCAGGATAGGACAGTGATCCGAGCCTATTGCTGGGAGTGCAGTGCAGTCTGCCTCAGGGTAAGTAATTCTCCATTGATGTGAGCATAATGCCCTGTCAAGTCTCTCTTTAACCAGGTTCTCTCCCTCCCGTTTATTTGACCAGGTGAAAGAGCATCCCTTGCAATCCAGGTCCATCAGGGAGCATTGATTAACAAAATCTCTGAAGGCTGTTAGCCGGTAAGTTTCTACCCTGTACTTCCCCTCTTTCTCCCAGTGGTTCAGTATTTCATTGAAATCACCCAAGCAAAGCCATGGTATTCGGTAATATATACTCGCTGAGTAGATTCTTTCCCATAACTGAATTCTTTCTCTGAATACATTGGGTGCATGGAGAAATATGATTTTCATTTTCTGGTCTCGATCTGTCAGGTGGCACTGGGTAAAGATCGCTGTGGCCGAGGAGGATTCAATTGATAACTGCAGTTGATCATCCCAGAATAAAGCTAAGCCCCCTGCTGTACCTTCGGGATTAACGATGTAGCTGTTCTGGAAGTTAAGTTTTCTTTTTATTTTAAGCACTTTCTGCTCTGAGTTCTTTGTCTCCATAATGAAAACAAGGTTGGGCCGTTCCTAAGTCACAGTGACTCGCAGTGCCTGGATTGTCAGGGGATTGCCCAGCCCCTGACAATTCCAGCTTAAGAGTTTCATGGGTACTTTGGTGGCTTATTAGGGCTAGCCACCAGAGCCCATTGATCTGACTTTTCTGCCACCCTAATAGGTGTTTCCACAAGCTGGATACAGTTCTCTGCATACTGAGATAGTGGTTGTGCTCCATATGGACAGAACCTTTTTGCTTTTTTAGCATTTGCCACCTTTACACTCTTTCCTTTCTGTTTTGCAGGGGGGGTCCTCTTCAGGTCTCCTGTAGCTTCCTTCATTTGTTCTTCATGGATTATCAGGATAGATTCCTCATCAATACAGCTATTTCCCCTTTTCTGGAGACATTTCGGGTCTAGCACGATTAAGTCCCGAGAAGAGGAGGGTGTGAAGGTGACCTGATCTTTTGACTGGGTGTTGTAGACATGTGTTTGCTAGGGTGTTGCTGAACTAATCTGCTCTGTGTCAGGTATAGGAGATAGTGGGGTTTCCAGCACCACATCCACTTCTTCGGGGGGGAGTTCTTTCTGCCCATAAAAGATCTTGCCATAGGGGCTGAGATCCCTCACATCAGCCCGCAGCCAATCACCATACCTGGTTGGTAAGTTTTGCTCCATCCCTGACTCCTTATGTGGTAGCTCAGCACACTCTGTAGTATAATGTCCAATTCTGCCACAGGAATAGCAGTAGTGGGGTAGTCTTTCATATTTAAATTCAACCCAGAGCTTTTTATTATCTAGATTCACTATCACGCCAGTCTTGAGAGGTTGTTTCAACAACAGTGTCACTTTGGCTTTACCCATCTTATATGTGCTATTTCCTTTTTCCTCCAGTTTTACTTCCACAACTGCTCCTATTTTTGAGGCAATTTCCTCGATCACCTCATAGGTAACTCTCCCATATGGTAGTCCAATGAATCTTACCCAGAAATCACAGTGATTATAATCATAACGAGAATTCGGGTGTATCGGAGGTTCGCACTTTGCCTAAGTATTAGGAGATGGCTGGAGAAAGACCAGGGCCCCGACTAGAGTATTCTCTGTGCATCGGCTTCCGAATGGAAGGAGAAAGAGAAGAACCCAGGTTCTAATGTGGCACAGGTGAAGTTTTCTGTCTTCCACGCTTTCCGCATCAGAGTTAAAAAAGCAGTATAGTTCAAAGTTGGGTTTGTGTAGAATTTACCAAATAAGGTTTTACGACATTCGTTCAGTTTCTCAGTAGAAATAGCACCTGGGATATCAACAACCTCGACTGCATTCCAGAGTTTTCCCATGCTTTTGCAAAGAGCCGCAAGCCTTCTTTCTTCTTTGATCTGGTCTGCCATAGTTTTGTGTGCAGGGGGCTAGGGTTTTGGATGAGTCGTGACTGAAAAACGGTTGAAGGGAGCTCTGATGATGGGGGTTGGATCGGAACTTTGCTGTGGAGGAAGGTGGTAAAATTAGGGTTTCCAAAAGGGGGTTTTACCTCTATTCGACGATTCGCAAAAAGAGGTGGGAGGAAGGGATGCTCAGACACGAAGCAAACAAGAGCTCAGGACCTTAATCTGGTGGAAAAATTGCAGCAAGTACAACAGAGGTTAATGCAGTGGAGCAAGAGCAAATTCGGCCATGCAAAGAAGAGAATCACCCTGCTCAAAGGAGAACTCCAGAACCTGATGAACAGCAAACAAACACATGAAGAGACAGCTCGGGAGAAAGAAATAACTAAAGAAATTGACCAACTATGGAGACAAGAAGAGATGTATTGGGGCATGCGATCGAGATTAAGTTGGATTAAGTGGGGCGACAAAAACACTCGTTTCTTTCACGCAACGACAATTCAGAGGAGATGTAGAAATCAGATAAGAACGCTGAAAAATGAGAGTGGTGAATGGGTAAGAGGGGAACAGCAGGTAAAGGGGATGACAGAACAGTTTTTCAAAAACTTATACACATCGGTGGGAGACCGTAACTGGCAACCTATCTTACAACACATCCCTACTTTAGTGGATGACCAGATGAACCGTACCTTAATGGAGAATTTCACTGAGGAGGAAGTTACCATAGCTATGCAGCAGCTTGGAGCTTTTAAGGCACCCGGTCCTGATGGGTTCCACGGAATATTTTATAGAGAACATTGGCCAGTTGTCTCCAAAGACATCCATCAAGCACTGCAGCTCTTATTCACCACAGGCCAGCTAGATCCTGCACTAAACAGAACACAAATCACACTGATACCCAAAGTCCCACAGCCAGAAAAACTAGAGCAATATCGCCCTATCAGTCTCTGCAACTTCCTATACAAAATAATATCTAAAGTCCTTACAAACAGACTCAAACCTATCCTACCCCATATCATCGGCGAGGAACGAGAGCGCTTTTGTGGGAGGCGAGCGGTTGGGACAACATATTGATAGTACAGAAGTGCTTCACGGATTCCGAACTAGCAACGGGAGGAGGAAATTTCAAAGCGATCCTAAAACGGACATGCAAAAGGCTTACGATCGCATTGAGTGGGATTTTCTTAAGGCATGCCTAACAAAAATGGGCTTGTGACAAATGGATAACATGGATAATGCAATGTGTGAGCACGGTATCCTTCAGCATAAACCTCAATGGAGAACCGTTACCTTTTTTTCAAACCTACCCGAGGATTGCGCCAAGGAGACCCACTCTCACCTTACCTTTTCATCATCGTAGCCAATGTGTTGTCGATTCGATGAAGAAAGCTATGCGGGGAGGGTACGCTCACTGGGATCGGGCTGAATTGTCAATGCCCTACTGTCCCATCTGCTATTTGCGGATGATTCAATCTTTTCCTGCATGGAACAGTTATGGAATGTCAAAACCTTGCGACATACTTAATCGACTTTGCTTTGCTTCGGGCCGGGCAATTAACCTCAACAAATCGGCATCTACTTTAGTAAAGGATGTCCTACGATCTAAGAAGAAATATGGCATCTGCTCTTAGGGTTCCGTAAATCGAAAAGACAGGGAAATATCTGGGCATACCTTGACTGGGACACTCCAAGAAGGACATGTTCGCTTGGATCCTAGCTCGGGTAAACTCCAAGTTGAGCAGCTGGAAGGAAAAACTTATCAAAAAAAGCTGGAAAGGAAATTCTCATAAAAGCGTGTAGTACAAGCTATCCCTCGGTGCACGCGATGTCTATATACAAAATTCCTATATCAATCAGAAAGCAATAGAGAAGAAGGTTGCATCTTTTTGGTGGAAAGGCAACGAGAAAAAGACTGCAATCCACTGGAAGAAGTGGGATTTGTTGAAAACAGGGAAAGGCGAAGGGGGATTGGGATTTAAAGATCTACAGACAGTTAATAAAGCACTGCTAGCAAAGCGAGATGTGGCGCATAATTCAAAATCCAGACTCTTTGTTAACCGATTATGGAAAGGGCTATATTACTCACGGGGAGATTTACGGGCTGCGGCGAGAGGGTCAAGGCCTTCGTGGGGATGGCAGAGTATCATCATGGCAAGGGACTCGGTTGCTCCTCAGGTCATGCATAGGATCGGCAATGGAAAAAACACTCCAATTAGAACAGCGAGATGGCTAAAGAGTGGTATAATAGAAGGCCCAGCATCACAACATGAACCAGAAAAAGTCGCGAACTCATATATCCGGACACGGTACATGGAATGAACCCTTAATACATTCTATGTTCGATGAAAGGAGAGAGTGCAGGAAATCCTAGCCACACCCATTGGCTTACCCGACGAGAATGACAAGCTGGTATGGATGCACACAAAAACAGAGAGTACTCGGTAAAGAGTGGCTATTTCATGTTTAGGAAAGCCTCTGCTATCACACAGGACAATCAAGCAACATCTTCTTACCGAGCCGGTCCCAATCTATGGAAAAATATATGGCAGTCCACAATCCCACCCGAACAAGAATTTTTCTCGGAATGCATGTAACAATGCCCTAGCTACAAAGGAAAACTTGCACCACCGTAAAATCGTACCTTCCCCCTTGTGTCCTCTCTGCAAAAAAGAAGCAGAAACACTGGAGCATACCTTCCTTCTCTGCCCATGGACAGTAAAGGTCTGGAGTTCGGCCCCTTTGCATATACAGATTCCCAGAGTCGGCCTTTCCCGCTTTGAAGAATGGATCTGCGACATACAACAGTCTTCGGGCAAATTCAACCTAATTGCTGAGGTATTATGGAACATCTGGAAGGAACGAAATCGATTCATCTTCAATCGCGGATTCGAGACCAAAATCAATCATAGCCGAGAGCGAGAAGCATTTCTGGAAGCTATAGATCCGTAAATGGCGAAAGGAACAACAAGAAGAAAACCGAACACTTATCTGACTCTTGGCTTCCACCTCCTCCAGGAACGATTCGTATTAATGTGGATGTAGCTTTCGACCCAGATCTGGAAAGGAACACAGCAAACACCGATACGACAGAACCTCCCACCGAGATGGCGAGAGACTCCTCGACATCGCGTGGCCATAGCATGTGTATGCGAGAGATCACCGAGGCCTCATCGTCGATGGTTTCGCGAAGCCGATCGCTGCGACTTCGGCTCTCCGGCGAGACGATAGCGATCGTCGAAACCCTAAATTTCATCGAGAACCGGAACTTTCTCTCCCTCAAGTACACTCATTTGCTTATCTCTTGTGCACGCTTTGAAGACTTCAACAGAGTTGAGTTGGGAACTGAATCCGACCGTGAGCCGGGCCCAGGAAAAATTGCTTCACCTTCCGGGCCTGACGTTGGCCCACTGCAGCAGAAACTTAAACCGCCCTGCGGACTGGATCGCGAAGGCATGCCGAAGCAACTCTCTACCCCTGCATCGGATTTATAATCCCCCGCTTTTATTTGATCTACTATGCTCGATGCTCGAGTGTTTTGTTTCATCATATGAAGTAGTAAATAAAATGATGATGGTTTACTGATCAAAAAAAAAAAAAATCTCTTTTTCATGAACCGAAATATCATGCAATTAAATTTACCCATTTTTATAAAAATCATTAACACATTGACCATAATAAGATATTAGCACCTTAATCAATTAGCTGAAATTTTCAAATCTGTTCCGTATATGCTGGAATTTGGGGTTATAATTGCTGTTTGACAGTATAACAACTCAACTTATATTATATTGTAATTATTTTCAGGGTTTTTTTTTTTCGTTATAAATTATTTTGAAGGCTTGTGAGCATATATTTTGGGTATCTTCCAGATTTGCCAACGAGTGAAATCCCTCAACTAGTCTTATCGAACTCTTCTCTCCTTCAACGCCACAATAGTCAATCAGAGTCGGTTCAATTATTTATTAGCTTATAAGACCATTTGATAATAGATATAGCAACTCGAACTAAACACGTTTATATTAGATGATTGATTTTCCGGTGAGAACTGAATTTAGAAAGACCTTGGAGGTTCAATTAAATTATGCTTAGGTATATAACAATAAATTATGTCATATTTGTCCATTTTGGGTTTTGGAAAGATATATTAATTGGACAATGATATAAATAGTTCCAACACTATTCCGGCGACTATTGACTTATTATTTTCTATCTTCTTCTTCGTGCAACGTGAAGCAAGGGGCCTGACCTGAAATTAACGCAGATAAAGTCATAAGAGACCACGTGCTCATGGTGGAAACTGGAACACAAAAAAAAAAATTAGTAGGCTGCTATAATCCAGTGAATAATTTTGTTAATGGTGCGTATAATCTACGATGAGTCCACATTATTCTTTCTCTTAGCTCTTGATCAAGTTGACTTTATATTACTTTCAACCCCAAACCAGTTCGCATAAAATAATCTTAAGGCTTCCTCGTGGCCGCCCCACGGATGAAATGTCACAAGCTCGTGTGGACTAGACTGTTTGCTTTTATGTACTTATGAAATAATTAAATGAAACGAAAAGTTTGAATATTTTATATTAAAAAAAAAGTTATCTTCTGCCCATTGATTCAATTCATTTGATTTCAAAGTGCCAAATCATTCACACTTCTTTGATGTTTTGTCAAAAGAAGTGGACACAATTATCATTTGGAAAAGGAAATACTGTTTATTGGCGGAAGAAGCGCTCCTATTCTCGGCATTGATAAGAAGTACGATTGAAAACAATTTACTTTTAAACCTGGTTCTTAGATTTAAAAAATTGATAAGGCACGTTACATGAATCCTGATCATTAAACTTTATGGTCATTTTGAAAAGATCATTCAACGTTCAAATTCTCTTTTTCAATTCGATCAATCAATTTGTTTTTAGTTTCAATTAGATCACCTGACAGCCCTGCTCAAAAGTACAGTCTAAAACTCTCTTCCTCGATCTGTTAAAAATTAAATCTGAGCTTCATCATGTCACTAAATCGTTGTCAAATTTTCCTTAAGTTCTCCCTAATCAATCAATATTTTTTCCAATAAGTGAGGGGAGTGACATGAGCGGAAGTGAAAACAAGATCCAGTAACTCAATTAAAAAAGAGTAATGCTGGATTGTCAAAACTAATCTAGTCAATCGGTACAATTATTAGCTAACTACAAAGTGAGTATTCAAATAAGCGAGTCGTTTCAACAACCCTCGTAAGAATTCGTCACATATAGTCAGCATATCGGTTTCTCAAATTAGACTAATATACACGACATTATTTTTTGATGTACGAAACATGAAAACTATGTGGCTTGTTTAAAGTTGCGAGGGCAATAATCACAAACGCGATTATCGTACTGATCTCACCTAACCTCTAAACTTGATTGTTCAATAAATAAATAAAAAAATACATATATTCATAAGGCATGTTAATTGAATGACGATCAATAAACTTTTATGGTTACTTTTAAAAGATGGTTTGACCTTCAAGTTTTTTCTTCAATCCGATCAATCAATTTTTTTTCTAACTTTCAGTTAGAACGCTCAACAACCCCACTAACACATTGTCTAAAACTCCCCACCTAGTACTCTTAACTTTGCTTAAGTTTCATCAAGTCACTAAGTCGTAGTCCTATCTTTATCCAATATTCCATAACTTAGCTTAATCACAAATTTTACAATAAGTGAAGGGAAAGACTTAATTAAAAGCAAAAACAAGATTGAGTAACCTGATCCGAAAAGAGTAACATTAGACTATTTATTAAAAAGTTCAACTCAAAAGCTTGGGTTAATAGGCAAAGGGAGACCATGTATATATAAAGAGCATATAAATCACCTGGCAAACGATGTGGGATACAATTTGACATCTACTCTCATGTGCATAGCTAATTAGAAACCACACGTGCAATCTGACACACAGGAGGGCACAACGCGAAATAAATCAGAGTGGAATTGACTTCGATACCATATTAAAAAGTCAAATCTGAAAATTTAAATGAATAAATAAAGAGAGACTACATAAATATAAAGAGTATACTAATCACGTACACAAGCGACGTGAGATAAACCAGTCTAGTAAATCAGTATAATAACCGGCCAGTAACAAAGCATAAATTCAAAGAAGATGGTCGTTTCGAAAAACCCTTGTAAGAATTTATAACCTATGCCTAGCATGTTGGTTTCCCGAATTAGACTAATGTACTTGACATAATCCATCACGTTATAAAACATAGAAAACAGGCGACTTTGTTTGAATAAGTTCACGGTGAGCGCACGTTTCCTTCAATGATGATGATGCTAATTGTTTTCTCAACCTAATTGCTGACGTCACTCTCTTGTTTGATTGAGGCTGGACAAGAGGAAAGACGAGATGTGAACATATGCACGAACCGCTTCAACTTAGCTAACCTCAGTGATACGTTAGGTGGGTTTGGGTCCTCCATGACCCCACGTAGGCGGCTCTCCAATCATGTTTCGCCAAGTCTGCATAAAAAAAATACAATTAGTCAGATCACGTGCCTTCCCCATCGGCACGTGGAGACAATCTTCACGTTGCAGGTCCGCATGCCACTCGTCATTTCTCTCAATTCTTTGTCCGATGTTTTCTTTTAGGCAGGGGAATTGAGACTTGACTATGAAAAATTGAGACCAGATGCAATTTATTAGAACAAGAATTAACTTCAGTCAAAGGCGAGAAGTGCCAAACCTCATATTTTTGGTTAATCTAGTGAATTGCTCGAGCCATAAAAGATTTTTCGTTTCGTAATTATTCATATTTCTGATGCAAGAAGTTGTTATAGTCGGAATTATCATAGAAAAAAAAAAAGAAGTAATTAACCATGATTTCATATGAGACTTACGTGGTTCAATCAATTTGATCAATCTAACTAACTCTATGGAAAGAGTATCACGTGATTTTGCCATAAATCAAACGATTCGGTAGATGTTACAATCATACTCAAATTACTTAAATATTCTTAGTGTTTTGTTCCCATCATTCATAAGTGACCGATTTTACTATTTTGACAATTATGCTTTTACTACTTTACTAATCGAGTCGTCTCCACTACTTTGATTGTTATATCTTTTCCATGCCTTCACATCAGTTGCTTACGAATTTCTTAATTACACAACTTCACATTTTTATGAATTTCCAGTTTTACGAAGATCTCTCGAACGGTTGCGTCAGGAATCGTGGGCTTCCGCTATTCGGATGGTTACTTTATCTTGTCGACGGTTATGTCAACCGTCATCTTTAGTCACTCGAATCAACCTTTATTTGTCAGATACTTACTCTTGACTTGTCTATTTTCATTTATATTTTCTGTCGGCTAAATCACTTTTCTAATCTGCTGGCTAAATTTGTTGGCTATGGTGTCACTTTTCCCTTCGTCACATCTTGCTTGGTCTTGTCTAATCCAAGCCGACAGTCAATGACTTAATCATTTATTTTTATTTTTTTTAAATCACCAAAAACTCCACATTAATATTTACCCTAAACTTATAATATAAAAAAAAAAAATCAAAATTATATATATGTATATGACATATCTACCCTCCATCAAGATTTTGTAAAATGGTTTCTCAATATAAGTATCGTTTTTATTTCACTTAAACCATATCATACCGTTTGCTTTTTAGGATTTATATAAACCTTTTTTGATAGTGCTCACTTGCGAAAGCTAAATGAGTCTTATAGGTACTAATTAGAGATTTTTGGTGTCACATTAGGCATAATTTGAATTTTTTTTGTTTTTTTTTTCTATTTTCGGTGTCATACGGTTTCCTATATGAAACGCATGGACGTTCCCACTTCTTAGCCAATTTCGATGGATGGAAACCGGCATCTACGAGAATGATGACTTTTTCTAGTAGGGTTTGTTTTTTTTTTTTTATCGGTCTTACTCTACCTCTACTTTAACTCTCATCCTCAGACTTTTGCTATGCTTCTTTATAGAGTGTAAGAGTTGAAAGTTAAATTGTTCTCATCCCTAACCCCTTTAGAACGTGGGGATTCAAACTCCCTACCTCCTCCCTCCATGTTGGAAGGGTGGCCAATAAGGCAAACTTCAATAACTTTTTAGAAGGCTTTTGATGGTCTAAGTTTTGACAATTTAAAGGAGATTCTGACAATTTTTTGTCGTGTTACATTATAAATTAATAAATTAATCACTAATTGTATCTAGTGATGTCACATTAGAAGCCAATCACTTATATGTTGTTCTCGCTATGACATATAATTGTGTCTTTGTCGCACACTTGTCATCCATTTGGGCTAGAGCTGTGTATGGGACTCGGTTCAATTCTCAGTTCCAAAGAACTGGGAATAATCGGTCTAGTTTCCAATTCTAAATGCAAAATCAAACGGTCCAACTGGACCGATATGCATTTTTTTTGTTCTTTTCTTTTAGAGAGTAAAGAAAAGGAGGTGGTCGAAACCCTAAACCAGACCAGGCCCAACCCGGAGACTGATCTCCCCCAAGCCACACGTTATATAGTTTCCAAGCATGATTGAGCTGGGAAACGTCGTTCGTACGCTGCTTTACCAACGGTAAACTCAAAGGGCTGATTTCACCGACTGTTGCTTTTGCCCATCATTTTGTCGTCAAGGACCGACATGTGGCTTATTCCTGTTTCATAAAGCAACAAAAACAGAGGAGAATTTAATCAGCTAATTGCCTCTCTTAAATTTCCTCATGAATCAGAAGTCAGTATAGCAATAGCTGAACAGCATCTATGGAGTCATGCTTTCCAATTCTTCTACGCAGCTTTTGCTTCATGTCCCTGGTGTTGCAGATAGGCTATGCATTGGACTCCATTTCAGCTGGCCAGAACATCACAGATGGCCAAACGATAGTCTCTCCCAGCGGGAACTTCGAGCTAGGATTCTTCAGCCGCGGAAGCTCCAAGAACCGTTACGTGGGCATATGGTACAAGAAGCTATCGGCCGGGAGGGTGCTTTGGGTAGCAAACCGAGAGAATCCCCTGAATGACTCTTCAGGAGTCCTAAAGCTCACTCCTCAGGGTGTACTTACTCTCCTGAACCACAACAATGGGATCGTTTGGTCCTCCAACGTGTCAAGACCAGCCCAGAATCCGATTGCGCAGCTTTTGGATTCCGCCAATTTCGTCATAAAAGAAGGAAACGACAATGACTTGGGTGATGCAATTTGGCAGAGTTTTGATCACCCTTGTGATTCGTTTCTGGCTGGCATGAAGTTCGGTATAGACCGAGCAAAAGGTCTGGACCGGTACCTGACCTCGTGGAAAAGCGTGGACGACCCTTCACTTGGTGATTTCACATATAGGCTCGATTCTTCGGGATATCCGCAGCTGATCGTGAGAAACAGATCGGTAGTGCAGTTCAGGTCAGGACCTTGGAACGGCCTTCGATTTAGCGGGTTCCCTCAGTTGAGGCCAAATCCAGTTTATAGCTTTGGCTTTGTCTTCACCCAAAACGAAATTTACTATTACTTCAATATTCTGAACAGTTCCGTCCCATCGATGCTCGTTTTAAACGAGAATGGGATTGCTCAGCGCTTCAGTTGGGTAGATCGGACACACGATTGGATACTGTATTCGTCTGCTCAAACGGACAACTGTGACACTTATGCATTATGCGGAGGGAATGGGAACTGTGACATTGCTAGCTCTCCAAAATGCGTGTGCTTAACAGGCTTCATGCCCAAATACCCGAGCGCCTGGGAATTTGGGGATTGGTCAAACGGTTGTGTCCGGAGGACGGAACTGGATTGCCTGGGAGGAGACAAGTTTCTGAAGTACATCGAAGTGAAGTTGCCCGACACAAGGCAATCGTGGTTCAACGAGAGTATGAACCTTCAAGAATGTGAGCAGACATGCTTGAGGAACTGCTCATGCACAGCTTATTCAAACTTGGATATTAGAGGGCAAGGAAGTGGATGCTTGCTTTGGTTCGGTGACCTGATGGATATTAGACAGTTCAATGAGAATGGCCAGGATATTTACGTAAGGATGGCCGCATCAGAAGTCGGTATGTGTTCAAACCCTGAGTTATTTTCGACCAGATGACACGAGGAAGAGAATGAGTACGAAATAACTATCGGATTCTTTGTAACTTCTATTTTCAATTCGTTCTAATGTGTATCAAGGTGGGAGTTCGAGCGGAACTACTGGCACAAGGAAAAGCACAGGCATCATTGTCAGCACCGTGCTGTCCGCAATGCTTCTTCTCGGCATCATGGTTGTTTTCATGAAGTATAGGAGAGATGGTAAAGTCATTTTATCTTCCAAGCAAGATGTCTTTCTTGATACACAAGTCATTTTTCATTCTTGCTAGCATAGGCTTTAAATGTTGCTGCTCTGAATCAAATGCAAAGTTTCATCAGATCATCTCTCTCTGGAAATATCAATGAACCAAGTGGCCTGAAAATGAATGAACCAAATGTGTGTTGCCTTGGATTCTGTTTTGGGATTTTTAAAACTCAATTATGAGTTCTCTTTAGTTGATGAAATCACTCACTTTAATTTCTACTTGCAGGACAAATCTTTAGATTCTGCCATCAAAGCCATGGTGAAGATCTAGACTTACCTATGTTTGACGTGACAACCATAGTGAACGCTACGAATAACTTCTCTGAAGACAACAAACTCGGAGAGGGAGGTTTTGGAGCTGTCTATAAGGTTACTGTTCTTGGTTTTTTAGAATTCTAGATCTGCTCGTCCATATCCAAATTCACAACGAAATGAAGGAATTTAAAAAAAAAAAAAAAAAGGCTCTATCTTTTAGGGTGTTCTGAGGAATGGCCAAGAAATTGCTGTGAAGAGGCTGTCGGAAAACTCTAGGCAGGGACAGGATGAGTTCAAAAACGAAGTTGTCTACATCGCCAAACTTCAACACCGAAACCTCGTCCAGATTCTGGGATGCTGCGTTCAAGTAGATGAAATGATGTTGATCTATGAGTTCTTGCCCAACCGGAGCTTGGATTGTTTCATTTTCGGTTCACTTCGCTCAAGTCCCTACATTTTCATTTCTTTTGTCATAGCAAAGGAGTGAAGAAGCTTCCATTTAATTACTCATGAGGCCTAAAATTTGGCAGATCGAGAGAAGGGTGTTTTACTGGATTGGCCTAGGCGCTTCTCTATCATCAACGGCATAGCCTCAGGGCTCCTATACCTTCACCGAGACTCAAGATTAAGAATAATTCATCGAGATCTGAAAGCTGAAAACATCCTGCTTGACAACGAAATGAATCCAAAGATATCAGACTTTGGTTTGGCGAGGAGTTTCGGAGGTAATGATAGCGAAGCGAATACAAAGAGAGTGGTGGGAACGTAGTGAGTACTCTCAACAAGTGATCTTCACTGGATCTGATCCATTTGCTTCAAAAACTAATCGCTCTTTTCAATGGCTTTTTTGCATAGCAGTTACATATCACCAGAGTATGCTATCCATGGGTTATATTCGATAAAATCGGATGTATTCAGTTTTGGTGTCGTAGTGCTGGAAATCGTGAGTGGGCAAAGAAATCGAGGCTTTAATCATCCTGACAACCATTTAAGCCTTCTCGGATTTGTAAGTCATCAGATCTTTTTGTTTTATTATCTTCAGGTTAGTTTCTAGTCTTATTCTAGATGACTGAAACAATCTTGCAGGCCTGGACACTGTTCAGAGATCGAAAGCCTATGAAGTTGGTTGATCCATCGATCACATCCACATTCAATCCTGCGGAAGTTTTACGATCGATCCATATGGCTCTGTTGTGCGTCCAACAAAATCCGAGAGATAGACCGGAGATGTCGTCCGTGGTTATGATGCTGGGCAGTGAGAGCGCATTGCCTCATCCTAAACAGCCCGGTTATTTCAGCGAGGAGTCCGCATCGGAAGCCAGTTCTTCAAGTGCTGGCAAGCACCAACAATATTCAGCCAACGAAATGACTTTCATATGTACAGCCTCGGTGATATATCTGTAGTATTAATCTTACATGAATATGAGAGGATCATGGCGTTCGTATTGAGGTCATCTCTTAATCTAGAATTGCAAGAGGTTACAGGGACATACAGAAGATTGCACCTTTTGTTCTTCCAAAATTCAGGGGATGCTAGTCAGAAAGCGAAAACTTTCCGGGTACTTTTTTGTTATGACTTTCTGGCAAAGAACCCCTTCAATACCTTACTCAAATACCTGCAACCTTAATGAAGTAAACTCACATTAATAAAAGAATATTTGATGAATCAATGTCTGCTTCAGTTTGAATTGACAAACGTATAATTAGGGAAGCTCGTCTTAGTTTAGAAAACAGCTATAGAAGTGAAAAGGTAGCTCTAACTGCAAGCGAATTGAACATCCAGTACTAAACCTTTGCTCTGTCAAAGTTTGTACAGCTGTTTTTTATTTCTACTATATCAAAATTATCATGTCCCTCCAATGACAGCCTGCATTATAGCGACATCACTTAGCTGAGATGCACCTAAGACAGCAAAAAGGAAAATGACTTCATTTCCCAATATGATCTGAAGATATTGGACTTCCGTTCACCAAGATGTTTTCCGACGTAATGAGAGGGAAGGAAACCAAACACAAAGAAACTAAAAAGGTTGATTGAACATAGTGAATTCTTGAGTAGGACATCTGAATTATGCTTCATTTGCTTCGAGAACTAATCATTCTGTTTAATCGTTCTGGTGCTTTAGTCCAAACCGTGAAAACCAAAAGAGACCGAGGCTTCAGAATTGTCCTAAACATACACCAAAGAAGCCTCTGTAGTTCTGATGCTTGGGGTCAAGGGCGCATTGTCTCAGCTTAAACAGGTCAGTTTTGTCTTTGAGGAGATCATACTAGAAACAAGTTCTTTGAGTTGCAGCGAGTACTCGATATTTTTAGCCCAATGAAGTGGCCATTTCAGGTGAAAATCTAGACAGACAAATTTGCTAGCTCATACTGACCAACCATCATGATTTATAGGACTGCAAACCTATGGTGTTTAGTCAGACATTATGAAGTTAATTACTTCCATTTATATGTCAAGAAGATACATCACAGAAAGGACCAGCTTACATACATCAGCGCTAGACAGTTCTTGCACCTTGAACCACATAATATTAAAATGTTCCAAAGGTTGCAATCCAAAGAGTCCAAACAGTCTACAAGCAGAACACAATCACACATCCATTAGTATAACAGTTCAGGCTGCACGAAATCATATCTTTACCCGATCCAGGCCCGATTTCCCATCGAGAACATTGCTCTGTTGAAGTTCCAGGTAGTCCTTGTATTTCATCCCGATGTACACAGCTCAGTTGCTCTCGCCATCCACCAGCTGCTCCACTGGTGTGATGACAGTGTCAGGCGATGGTCCATTAGATAGAACAATTGATATCCTTGTAGCCTTACTGTTCACGACAGCTTGACGCAGAAGACTCTTGTATTTCCCAATGCTCGTAATCTTCCTCAGTTGATTAGTGTCAAAGAAAAAAAAACAATTGGTTCCAATAAGCATTATTGGTTCAATGGGGGAAAATGGCAGTATATCACAAAGATCTGTATTGACTTTTTAACTGATTATTATCCAGTGAAAGAAACAGAGAAAAGATTGTGTTTCATCAAATTTATAGGACAACTATATGAACTATGGTCTTAATTATATAACAATGTCCCCTCCTCGTACACTGTATGTGCATGAATAAACAAAGGCACGCAGTACACACCAAGATTTAAAACAAATCCGAACTCTCTTGCAAGAAAATGAGGGAGATTAGAAAGATGGAACGTGAATTTCTATGTACGTACCTCTAAGTGATCACCGGTGTTGACCAAAAAGGCGTTCGGAATGGGATCGATTTTGACCCACTTCCCGCCGCGGTGCACTTGGAGGCCGCCAACTCCATTCTGCATTAGGATGGTCAACAGGCCATGGTCTGAGTGTGGTGGCATGCCCATAGCGAGTTCTGGCTGCGGGCATGGCGGATACAAATTCGAGCTGATGTGATTGTTGTGGTTTGTCATGCGATGGTTTACGTTGGGTCTATATCCGCGGATTTGAGTGCGAAAGATGTTCAATATCTCCCTTTTAGCCACTGCATACACTTGTTTGACAAAATGCCCTAGAGAAAACCGAAGAACAGTCCCTGCTTTCAATTCGAGATCGTTTCGTGTTCGTTTATATACTCATGGAAGCATGTCATCTTTTTATGTTTTCGCTGTGTTTCTACGTGATTGTCGCAAAATGGTCGGGTATCGTAGGGTTGCCGAAGGTTTTTCTTGGTTCCAGTTAGTGGATTAGTGGTCGCCGGAGTTTGTGGCCGGCGGTAGTCGACGCCGGTCAGGATGGACGACCGGCTGGTGGTGAAGATTCGGCGGTTGTACGGCCACCGGCGACCAAGGATAGCCGCGTCGGTGAAGGGGTTGGTCCGGAAGCAAGCTTCGGGCGTGGGAGGAAACCATCGGGGAAGAAGGCATGGAAAGGAGAAGACCAAAGGGGAAAAGAAAAGTAAAAGAAAAGGAAAGAAAAAGAATTAAAAAAAGAATTAATTAAAATATTAATATCAATATGAAAACAAAAAGAAAATTAAAAAATAGTTTTTTAATTGGTTCGGGTACGGTCGTCAGATCGGGTCTTGGGCCGGATCTGGTTTACCGGTCCGAACCCTTTTTCCGAATACAATAATATTAAAAATTAAAAAAGATATTACAAAATTTCAAAAAATAAAAATTTATGAACTTTCCGAAAATCCAAAATGTTTTAGAGAACATTAAAAAATTGAAAAAATTTCAGAAAATATTAAAAAATTCGAAATTTTGCGAAAAATTCAAAAATTGTTAAAAAATTCCAAAGTTTGGAAAATGTTTAAAAATTTCAGTAGTAATTAGAAAAATAAAAGAATTCAAAAGATTATAAAATCTAGAATTTTTTGGGAAATTCCAAAATTCAATTTTTGGAAAATGATAAATTCGAATAGAAATATGTAGTTAATTCGGGTAAGCGACATAAGTCTCAAAGCAAAATCTTTTTAGTTGAAGGAGAGTCAGTTTCTCCCCCAGGTTCACCTTCAAAGAATCCAAGAAATCAAAATCCACACATCGAGGGTTCATCACCCCTCTTTTCAGTAATTTCGAATAAGTCTTTTTGTGGTCTTTAGACGAAACAAATCCGTTCCCTCACCACACACCTCAGTAGCAATGCCCATCTAGGCTGAAAATTCGCGTACATCAGTAACAAATCCGTTCCCTCACCTCTGACTAATTAAAAGAACTAAACTGTGGATCAACTTAAAAGTTAGCAAATGTCCTGTTTGCCGTTCCTTCATAAGCTATGCCTAACCTTTCCATTTGCCGTAGAAACTGAGTCTCATTATTATAACATCTTCCTTGTAGAAACTCATCAATAAACATCATTGCAGTACCACTCTAATTTCAACTGATTGTAGAGTTTAAAGAGAATTTGGGATTTTAATGTTCTTACAGGTTTGACATTTTCCACGATCTCTTCTTCCACTTGTTGGCGCGGAGGATGATGCTGTCAAGAATATTATTATTGTTGATGTTGTGGAGAATCTCCTTCCTCTGTTAAGTCAAAATGAGTAGGACCCTCTGGCATATTCTGTGGTCTCATGTTTGCAATCCGAGACGATTTCCTCTGGAAAGACATCTTCACAGTCGAGGAAGATTTCTCGAACTCGTTCATTTGAAAAAGGTGAAAACTTGTAGAGCAAACTTGAGAGTAAAAGTGAGAAAGTAGAAATTCTGTATTTTAGGGTTTGAGAAATCGTAAATGGAGAAGAATGACTTTGATGGTATATAAAGCAAATGAAACAGGTATACGAATAGTCATAAAGAAAAAAAGTAAACTGTCATTTTCGAAAATAAAAAACTACCAAAAATTCAAAAATTCAAAAAATATAATTTCTAAAAATAAGCACATAACAATTCAAAAATCAATCATACCTGTTCGAAATTTTTATGTTAAAATTACCTGTAAATAGAAGATATTAACTTATAGATATAATTTCTTGATATTCTGAGTCTCACAAACTTTAGACTTTAATCGGTAGTAGATATAATATTCAGTATGGTGCAAATAGACTCAAATAGACTTTTCTCTAGTGGCTTTGTAAATATGTTTGCTAGCTGATTCTTCGAGTCAATGAATTGAATCATAATTTCTCCATTTTGAACATTATCTCTTATGAAATGGTGTCGAATCTTTATGTTCTTTGCCCTTAAATGAAGAATTGGATTTTTCATAAGATTAATGGCACTGGTGTTGTCGCATTTGATTTTGATGCACGATTCTTCAAATCCAAAGTTTCTTAGTTGTTGCCTTATCCACAAAATTTGAGTGAGAACAATAGCTCATAAGAGTCATATACTCTGCTTTTGCTATTGATAGAGCTATAGTACTTTGCTTCCTTGAGAACCAAGACATCAGCTTGTTGCCCAGTAGTTAACAAGTACCATAAATATTTTTTCTATCAACTTTACAACCTACTAAATCCGCGTCTGAATATCTAAAGAGAGTAAAGTCTCATTCTTTAGGATACGATAGACCTAATTTTGGAGTAGTTGCAATGTATTCAATGATGCACTTTGCATCACTTAAATGAGATTCTTGGGGATCTGATTGGATCTAACACAGATGCAAACACTAAACAAAATGTCAAGTCTAGATGCAATAAGGTAAAGAAGCGAACCAATAATACTCTTGTAAAGCCTCTGATCTACTTTATTTGCTCATTCATCTTTGTCAAGTTGCGAAGAACTTGACATTAGTATCTCTATCTTTTTACAATTCTCCATTCCAAATTTTTTGATAAGATCTTTTGCATACTTCTCTTGATGAATAAAAATACATTTTTTTATTGTTTAACTTGCAATTCCAAAAAGAAAGTTAACTCACCCATCATACTCATCTCAAATTCATCTTGCATACATCTAGAGAATTTCTTGCATAGTTTTTCATTAGGAGATCCAAAAATAATATCATCAACATAAATTTGAACTAGTAGAAAATCATTACTCTCTCTTTTTATGAACAATGTAGTATCTACCTTTCCTTTAGCAAAACCATTTTTGGTTAGGAATTTACTTAACCTCTCATACCAAGCTCGAGGTGCTTGCTTCAGTCCATATAAAACCTTTTTCAGTCTGTAGATTGAGTTTGGCTTTCTTGGATCTTCAAATCCAGGTGGTTGTTCCACATAGACTTCCCTTTGGATGAAACCGTTTAGGAATGCGTTTTTTTTAATCCATAGAATAACATGAAATTTTTATAGCAAGTAAAAGCAAGTAATAATCTAATTGCTTCTAACCTCGCTACTTGTGCATAGATCTTGTCATAGTATATCCCTTCTTCTTGCGTGTATCCTTTGACCACGAGTCTTGCTTTGTTCCTGACCACTTTACCTTTCTCGTCTACCTTGTTCCTGAATACTCATTTAGTTCCGATAATAGACTTACCTTTAGGTTTAGGAATTAGTTCTCAAACATCATTAATGCTACACTGTTTGAGCTCTTCTTGCATAGCTTCGATCCAGCTTTCATTAGACAAGGCTTTTTCTACACTTTTGGGTTTTATCTCAGATACAAGTGCTAAGGCACTAGACTCTTCTCGCCTTTTGGATATGGTGCAAATTCCTTCATCAATGTTACCAATAATGAGTTCCTTAAGATGACTTGACTTATGCTTCCAATTGCTAGTTGGTCTGAGAATCTGCTGATTCTTTGCTTCAGTTGATTCTTCTGGTTATGCTTGTTGTTGATCTTAAGAAGCCTGAATCACTTCAGGGGAAGTAGATTTTGTAAAGTCTGGAGCAGGTTATTCTTCAAGTTGAGTCTGATCTAGTTGATTCTACATATAATCTTGAAACTTGACGTTCATAGATTCTTCCACGGACTGAGTCTTTTTGTTAAAGGCTCTATATGCTTTGCTTGAATTTGCGTAGCAAAGGAAAGTTCATTCATCTGATTTTTCTTCAAACTTCATAGTTCTATCATTTGCATTTTTCAAAACAAATCACTTACAGCCAAACACATGAAAATAAGAAACATTTGGCTTCTTCCTTTTAAACACTTCATAAGGAATTTTCTCTATAATAGGCCTAAAAAATACTATGTTAATGATGTAGCAAGCTGTAGAAACTGCTTCAACCCAAAATCGAGAGGAAATTTTGTTCTCAATTAAGAGGGTTTTTGCCATCTCTTGCAAGGATCTATTTTTCCTTTCCACAACCCCATTTTGTTCTAAAGTGTATGGAGTAAAGAAAACATCCTGGAAACCAGATTCATCATAGAACTTCGCAAAGTCTTGATTTTCAAACTCACTTCCATGGTCTGTTTGTATACTTTAAATAGCATATCCTTTTTCATTTTGAACCTTCTTGGCTTTAGACTTATTTGCTAGAAAATAAACCCAAGTAAAGCCAGAGTAATTATCTACAATTACTAGGCAGTATTTCTTTCCACCAATGCTTTGAGTTTTGGTTGGTCCAAAGAGGTCCATATGCAGAAGCTGCAAAGCTCGATTAGTAAAAACTTGATTTACAAGTTTAAAGGAACTTCTAACTTGTTTTCCCAAAACACAAGGAGAGCAT
Organism: Eucalyptus globulus; assembly: GCA_014182545.1. Lineage (NCBI taxonomy): Eukaryota > Viridiplantae > Streptophyta > Magnoliopsida > Myrtales > Myrtaceae > Eucalyptus > Eucalyptus globulus. The sequence continues at coordinate 15,137,902 of CM024721.1, read as the reverse complement.
AATTCAGATTTCTGATAAGCCAGGTTGGGAAGACCTCGAACAAGCTTCTTGGATGAAATCTTGGCAATCTGCTTCATGTTGACATGACTGAGCTTTCGATGCCAAAGATTTGCTTTATCTTGAATGGATATAAGACACTGAGAACTTTCTATATCCAGAAGGTAAATGTTCCCATGTCTTCTTCTAGTGAAAGATTGAGATAGATCTTTACTTGTTCCTGAACAGATGCCTTCTTGGAAATAGATTTTAAATCCAGTATCGCAAAGCTGACTTATGTTGAGTAGATTGTAATTCAGACTTTCCACCAATGAAACATTGTTGATAGTTAGGCTTCCAATCTTCACGATTCCACATCCAACAATTCTTCCTTTACTGTTCCCACCTAAAGAAACTCTTCCACCATTTATTTAAACAAACTTTATAAAATAACTCGAATCTCCAGTCATGTGTCTCGAACAGCCACTATCCAAATATCATTTGATCTTCTTCTTGATAGTAACCTATGATCAAAAGAAAAACTCAAGCTTTCTTTGGTATCTATATTTTCTTGAGTCTCAGCCCTGTTTGGTTCAACTTTCAGAAGGGGCTTTGGGACTCTAAAGTCCCTTGGCCAAATGCAAACGCGTTTGGTTCGATTTTTTGGGCGACTTTGGCAAGATGCAATTGCATCTCCAAATGACTCTAAGAGACTTTAACTAAAAGCAAGGCTTGAGGTGCTTTAGCAACTTGTATTTTGGGAATGCAAATAACTCGATTATTGTTCATCTTCTCCAACTTCTCTAACTAACTGTTGCTAATCGGAGGCTAACGACTACCGACCAAGGGGTGGTGCACGCCGACAACTGCCGCTTGAGGGTCGCCCGACCTCGGCAACTGTCGCCGGACCTCAGGCAATGCTCAAATGTGACCTGTGTCGCCTTCTCAATCGCATGACCCAAGCGGCCGCCCGAGGTTGCACAACCCTAGGCGATGGTCGTCGAGGCTCGGGCTACCCAGTGATAGTCGCTTGGGTGCTCGACCCCGCGATGGCTATTTGAGGTTGCGCATCACCTAGGTCAGGTGACCCCATGCGTCGCCTGCCTAAGGTTGCAATGCCCTCGGGTCGCGTGATTTGTTGCTTGAGGTCGTGCGACCCCGCGTTGGCCGTTTGCCTAGGTCACCAATGCATGGGGTCACGTGCCTAAGGTGGGCGACCTCAAGCGACAGCAACTGGGGGTGATTGAGCCATCCGGCGGCTGTGGCACCCCGAACCCTTCGTAGGTTGCCACCAGCGCCAATGTTACACCTTATTACCTTTCTCCTTTAGAAGAAGCGTCGTAATCTCATAGACACGCATTTTTTTTTTATAAACAAAACGGTCCCAGCGCGACTCATTAGCGGAAGCAAATTAAAACATCATCATCTCTCCCCTTACCAACCATTGTTGACACCTAATTTTGGAAAAATAAAATTGCATTTTGAACAAATAAAAGAAAAAAAATGAAAATGGGGGAAATTGATTTGATTGATTATGCATGTCAAATTTGAAATTCTGATGGATGTTCAGATTTTGATAAATGCAGAAACAATTAAAAATCAGGTGAACAAAGGGCAAGAATTTTGCAAAATGGAAGAAATCTGAGCAAGATCGAGCTGATTGCGAAATCACGTTCCGATTTGCAGGCTTGATTTAATGCAACATAAGATGGAAAGTCGAAAGTTGCTATAAAAATGGCCATATGAAAATCACTATAAAAGGAGCCATAACTTTCGTGAGCGATGGGGGGCTTCTCTAAAAAATTGGAGAAAAAAAAAGGAGAAGGAGAAGAAAATTTCTTCTGCAGAAAGTGCAAAAGAAACTGCAAAAAAAAAAAGGGAAAGAAAAAGTCAGAACGTGAGAGAAAGAGTAGGAGAGAAGAGAGAAAGTAAAAATAGTAAAGGTTGATTTGACCTTTACTGTTCATCATCTTCCCCAAATCCACTCCTCACCGCGCGCTGCAACTCGCGGAGATCCGACGCCGGAGCTCGACGAAGCCCGCCGCTCCGACGATCACCGAGCGCCACCCACCACCGCACCACCGCCGCTCCCGACCTCGCACCGCGCCCGACGACCGCGCTCTCGCCCTCGCGACGCGCGCCGCTGCAACACCCCTACTCGCCCGCGACGCCGCCGTTGATCTCCAAAGCTCCGCCGCGCTCCACACCGCCACCGGTTCGCTTGCCCTTGGCTTCACCCGACACCGGCTCGCGCCGCCCGACGCCGCTTGAGGCTGAAGCCCACCGCGACCAACAGCCCAAAGATCAAGCCACCGACGCCCGCCACCGGTCTCGCCGCGCCTCCGCTGACGCCGTCGCTGCCCCGCCCGACGCCAAGCGCCGCCCGCCAGCGCATCTGCCGAGCCCGACGCTCCCACGTCTCGCAACCCGCGATCAGCGCTGAGCACGGCCCAGCCAACGCCCGCAACTCGGATCCGTTGCCCGACGTCGCCGGAGCCAGCACTGTCGCTGCTCGCCTCGCCCAACGCACCCCGGCCGGAGCCGCGCCACCGCGACACCGCCACCTCCGCGATCCGAGCGCCCCAACTCCACCTCAGCCCGTGCCGATCCACTCGACGCCGCTGGTTGCCGCGCCAAGCACCTGCAACGTCGGCACCATCCCTACCGCTGCACCACTGAGCCCGACGCCTCCGCCTTGCCTCGCGCGACCCGCAAGCCCCGCCGCCGACGTGCCACTCCGGTGCCTCGCCGAACCTCCGGCCAGCCATCCTTGGCCGGACCCCACGGCTGCCAAGCCCAATAAAAAAAAAGAGAAAACACATTAGGTAGTTTTCTTTATTTTATTTTATTTAATTTATTTTACTTTTATCTTGTTTTTTTAGTATAATTAGTCTTTAGTATATGATTGGAAGTTCAGCATATTACCGGATTCGCAAATCGCGCCAGGATTTTTATTTCATCTATAAGGCCTTAGATGAAATAATTAATTAAGCGGGAATAAAATTGATATTTTGATCTTTAAGGCTTAAGATCAATTTATTGATTTTATTAGCGAAATATTGTCTCTTGATCTGAACGATGTGCGATATTTCTGATGATTTTGAATGAATTGTCTCGTCTTAATTGCCTTGTTTATCTCGAGATATGTTTGAATTAGAATATTGCATGTTTTAGGGTTTACATGTTTAGAATAAGAATTTTATTTAAAAAATCAAAAATCAATTTAGGTTGCTAGATTTTAATTTAGGTTGCATGTTTTAATTATTTGGCAATTATTAATTTCGAAAATTAATAAAAACAACAAAAATCATCATGCATATGTAATGTAGTGTTAAAGCATATTTTGCATGTCATTGCATATTATGGTTAAGTTGCACCTAGTTTAATTTAGATTTTTTTAATTTGTTATAAGTTTAGGCATTTTTTAGATACATTGCATTTTAGGATTATTTAGGTCAAGATAATATTTTAGTTCAAATTAGGATTTGGCTCAACCTAATTCCTAATATAAACTAATTAGGATCTTAATCTAATTAGGTAATCTTCATATTTCATCTAATTTCGAATTTCATGAAAAATACAAAAAAAAGTCATATTATTTAGGAAAAATACATTATTTTAGGAAAGAGAAAAAAATGCAATATGCATGTCATTAGGGTTAGCTTCATTTAGATGCATGTCATTTAGGGATTGTTATTAGATCCATTTAATTAGAAATTGCATGACATTAGAATTAAGTCGTTTAGTTAATATCGCATTGCATATTGCATGATTCTCATTAATTAAGTGAAAAATAAAAAAAGAAATTGCGTGTTAATTAGAAACCATATTCAAGGTTGTTGATGTGTTTTTTTAACTTAACATTGCAGATGTTTTCGTTGCTTTGAGGTAAGTTTTTTGCAATTTATTTATTGTTTATCTGGGTGTTAAATTTGTGGATTGCGCACCCGCATGATCACCTCACATGTTAGGAAAATAGATTTAAAATCAATTTTAGCTGCCTGCAAAAACATTTTTTGAAAATAAAAGAATGGTACCGAAAGGGCATTAGAGAAATCTAATGTAACCAAGTCCCCATACCCATAGTCTGGTTCGTAGGAGTAAAGTGAAACTCCCGTTACTTTACTTGGGTTTCTAATCGACTCACCAAAAAAATAGATTAGTGGCGACTCCTGATTAAAAAAATCAATTGCATGTTAAGAACTTGAACTTAAGTCGCGAATTGGTATGGGCTTGGGAGAGCCCGAATTAAGTCTAGGCTTAATAATCCATTAGCCAAACCCTAGGTGGTCCAAACCGAAAAATAGGTCGCGACAACCATGATACAAATACACACCACTACTCATCATGATTTTATAGACAAGCCATGACACTTTATTTAAATATATTTTCAAGATGAGACTTCTTTTGGGTTGATACATCAAAAAGGAAAAGATAGGACTCAGCCATGTCCAGCCTAAAACCCCAAAAAGAACCCTCGACCCTCTACATCTCACGTGCACAACCCCCATCATAAGTGTCGGCTAACTATCCAAAAAGATCCAGCTCCTACTCGTCACGCACGGGCCTCACACCCAATCCGGTGCGTCAGGCGGTGAATGTGGCAGCATCCCTCTCATCACCCCGTTGCGACGAACGTGGACGGAGACAAACTCCTGGACAATCGGACCCCCAGCTAGGCCTATGTTGTGCATGACAAAACAGCGCACACAAATATATGTCAATCCAGGTACCGAAGGACAGCCGAACTCCTCGCACTCTACCTCGACGTCGGATGGTAAACCGTAAAATGTACCTCGCGTAACGGCAGGAAGCATCACGCTGCTAATCTGAAATATTGGTCCCCAAAAGGGGTGAGTACAACCACTCAGCAAGTAAAAGAATCCAATAACCACTCAATGCATCATGCAAATTATACATGCATTGTAGGCGTTACTTACCTTGAAGCCATGCGCATACTATCATGCATCATTATCATAATCATATACATGTCATCATCATCATGGCATCATCATATTGCACATGTCACCATCATCATGGCATCATCATATTACACATGTCACCATCATCATGGCTTCATCATCTCACACATGTCACCATGCCATATCATATACCGTCATCATCATCATCATCATCATCATCATCATCATCATCATCATCATCATCATCATCATGCCACGGGTGATCATCATCATATCACATCACATATTATCATCATCATCATGCGTATCATCATGCCATATCATATATCATCATCATCATCATCATCATGCGTATCATCATGCCATATCATATATCATCATCATCATCATCATCATCATCATGCCACGGGTTAATTTCCACTTTTAACTTTCAATTTGATCACCACATCACCCATTTCTTAGATCATCAATTTCATCATCTCCTCGGGCAAAGACCTCCGAGGCTTTCGGCATTCAGCTATTCCAGGTCACCGGGCATCCGGCCCCCCACATTCTGGGCATCTCGCATCCCAACTGGCATCACGAGGCATTCCCCTCGGGCAGAAACCTCCGACAGGGCTTTCGGCATTTACACTCCCTGGCCGGGCATCCCGCACCCCAATCCTGGCATCGCGAGGTATTCCCTTCGGGCGAAAAACCTCCGATGTGGCTTCGGCACCCCCACATTCCGGGCATCCTGAATCTCCTGTGGCCATCCGGCAATGCATCTCTATACATTCCGGGCATCATCCTCCACCACAACCACCTCCTCATTTACCATTATCCATGTTTACCAATTTCAGTCTTAATTTAGCATGGCATATGGCGTGACATCAAACAAGTCATACTTGGCATAGAATTCACACATGCATCTCAATTCAATGTCATGCACACACCAAGACCTTATCATACATGCAACAATGTATAGTTATTTATTAATAAATTTAATGGAATTTATGGCCAATAAAAAATCCATTTTATTTATTTATTTATTTTTAAATTTCAACTTTTGCCATTTTCATAAATATTAAATTTAATATCTATAAATTCCCAAAATTAGAAAAATTAAAGCAATTATCAAACAAGCCAATAGGATGATAATTACATGCAAAATACATGGCCAAAATTTTTTTTACACAATCTCACAATTTTCACAAAACATCATATGATTTTCGGATGAAACCAGAATGCACGGTTTCCGAAGAAATTCGATTAAAATATCCATAAGGCCTCCAGAAATTACGAAATTTTATTGAGTTATATAAAAGACATTTTCGTACAACTTTCATGAAGAATTTCAAGCCAGATTATTTTTAGATTATTTTCTACAGTCTCACGAAGCTTCTGGATCCATTACCGCATCGTCCAGTACATACTTCTCCGAAATAATGGGTTTTCACCTACCTATTCTTCTTCTTTTCCTCTGAAATTTGGATATGTTATACATCAAGATGTTCTATACAGGTTTCATGAAGATATCTAAGTCAAATAACCAGAGTATAGTCGCCATTTAGGTCCATGAAGTCTCGGGTGTCCCAAAATACATCTCCAGAATTACCATCTTCAAGATCTAGTCGATTCACTAGGTTATACTTGTTCATTTCACTTAAAATTTGAGTATGTTGTATTTTAAGGTTTCCCCTACAACTTTTATGAAGAGATCAAAGAAATATTCTTAGCACAAATCAACATGCAACCATAAATCCAACAAGAGGTCAGTGAAATTTTTCCAGATCTGAGGTCTCCGTAGGATGAGAGTTTAACCCATCAAATCTCCATCATTTTCCACGAAATTTCAGTATGTTGTAGTTCAAGATGTTAGCTACAACTTTCATGAATAAATCGAAGCCAAAATCGGACTCCAACACGCATGCAAGCTCACACAACATTCTGACTCAAACTGTTCAAGCGAAAACAGTCATACCACCCAAGAATAAACCACCCATACTTCGGTTTTTCTCACCTAAACACCCAAAAATTTAACATGCAAGTAACATACACACATGCAAGAGCAGCTAGAGGACTCCCACTTGCCTCTAGACAGGACGGACGACGGCACACGGTGGCGAGCACGGCGGACGAACGGCGACGACTCCTCCTCGGCTCCTCCTCCCTCTCGGCCGCTCTCCCTCTCTCTCACACGATCTCCCTCTCTCTCTCTCACTCTCTCTCTCGGCCGAATGAACCGGCCACTCCTCTCTCTCTCTTCCCTTTTACCCCCCCTAATCCTCATCATTGATAATCATTGCTTGCCTTCAAATTAGCCAATGCATGGCATCCTCCTTTGTGCCACTTGTCCTATTGCATGCATAATGGGCTTTGAATTTGGGCTTGGGCTTGGGCCTCCTTTGTGGCCGGTCGACCACTCCCTCTTGGGCCTCCATTGGGCTAGCCAACTTGGCCCATTAAAAGCTTAGGCCAATGGGCCTAAAGCCCAATCCAAAAAAAAATTGACTTTTCCCTCTCTTTTTTTTCTTTTGAATTTCTTCTAGAAATATTTTTAAATTTCTTCTAGAAATATTTTTAAATTTTTAATATTCAATATGGCCAAAGTCTTGTGACATTTTGTTTATTGAAATTTAATTTATAAAGTGCATGGCCAAGCATAGATTATTATCATTAATCTATCAAATTTAAAATTTCATAAACACAAGCACAAATCACCTAATCTTGAAAAGAGACTAATGGCTAAAGCATAAACCATAGGTAATTTCATTACCTAATTAGAGGCTTTAACACACCTTATAACTTGACTTTGAATTTTTGGATGCCACAGCAGCCCAAAGAGTTGACTTCAAAAAAAAAAATTGTAATTTTTTTTAATTTAAGAAAAGTCCATTTGTGGCACCCCTCGAATGGCCCTCGATCCGCTAGGGTCACCACAGTTCGCCACTTGTCCTAATAACATGTCACTCTAATACCATTGAATTATAGTAGGTCCATATGTCCTTGGGGTTTATATTATCTCAATCGGTCCCAGCGCAGTTTATATAACGGAAGCATATTCGACATCTCCCTAACCCATACTCAAACTAAATAATGCAATGCAATGCACACCAACTACACATTTCATACATAAGTTAGACCCGAACCACTTTTATTTACATAACTATGATGGACATCACGAGTCGGTACATCAAAAGGTTAAGGCTTTACAAAGCTCGGCTATAACCCAAAAGTACCCAACCACACATCAGTCATGCACATCGATCCATCATCCAAAGTCGGCTATCCAAAAAATGTCACCCTCTACCAGTCACACGTGCAATCACACCCAGCCCGGTGCATTGGCTGGTGGTGGCGGCATCATTCCCATCATGATCCCATCGCGATGAACATGCACAGATAGGAACTCCTGGACTACGGGGCCATCAGGTAGACCCACGTCATACATAACTAAAACTCGAACACGGATGAACACTAGTCCACGAACACCAACGCAGGGTTGCTCCGAACACTCAACCTCGACGTCGGATGGTAAGCCATAAAAAGTACCACATGTGACAGGTGACAGAGGCATCTCTTAATTTAAAATGTTAGTCTCTAAAAGGGGTGAGTACAACCACTCAGCAATAAAATATACATCAAACTACACAATGCAACAAGCAAGACAACCAAAATCTTGTGTGAAATGCACATATCATCCGTGCAATCATGCATATTTCCATGAGATCCATTCGATGCCTTAATAACCACGTTTTCAATGCCAAATAATACCAACTCAATTCGTGGACAATTCATGCACCATGCCATATGCATACACATGCGCATGATTCATTTCCCATTTTGATATCCAAAAGATCTCATTTTTCTCCAAGGACCAATCTTTGCATCCCTCCTGACTTTCGCACTCAATCTGGCATTGCGAGACCTCCGGCACACACCTCTGGGCATTCGACACACACCTCCGGGCATCCGGAACATGCCTCCGGGCATCTCGTACCCCAATTGGCGTCACAAGGCTTCTGGCACACACCTCCGGGCATCTCGACACTCCCGGGGCATCGTCGACTCAAGGGTCCGACGGTATCATCAACATCATAATGTATACATATATTTCTCACTTTCAAAATAGCATTTGATGCAACAATGTCAAAGGTTTTAATCAACTTTTGATGTCATATGATATGCTAAATGTCACCACATATGCTGTATAAATAACAACCCAAGATATCACATCTCATAAAGCAATTCAATTGTTCTTGAAAATAGAACAATTTTCGGATAAAACAAAATGCACTTCTTTATAAAATTCTGGAAAAATTAGTAAACAATCTTAATAAATTCTGAAAATTTAACATGTTATAAAGAGATCCAGAGAAAAAGGTTTCATAAACAACACCATGTCAAAAAGAACTTCGTATGAGTCGGTATGGTCCATGCATCACAGCCTTAAAATTTCAAACATCACCATTGCACAGTTTTATTCACAAATTCGGTATAACCCCTAAATCAACTTATAAAATTCTGAAAATTTGATATGTTATAGAAAAAACCTAGAGATAAAATTTTCGTGAAGAACTCAAAGTCAGATTCATGATAGATCAAAAGCTATGATCACCATAACTCTCCCTAACCCTCGGTGACGATTTCCAGATTTAACAATTTCAGAGAAAAATTGTTTCACCGACCAATACTTGTCTGTTTCTTCTCAAATTTTAGTATGTTACTTCTCAAGATGTCATCTACAACTTTCATCAATAACATGAAGTCAAATTTCGGCTAGATAATTACAGAAAATTCACGGAATCGCCAAAGGTCAAGCTGTTTTTCCATGAAACAGTTTACTAGCTTAAAGAATTACTCCTATACCTTCGAATTGCAGCATCTAGCATCACAACTCAAGCATCTCCAAAATCCATTACACTTCACACACAACCACAGAAAGCAAAGTGTAGATCAATGGACTCTCACTTGCCTTAAGTTCACGCAAACACAGCAAGCAAATGGCAACTTGAGGACTTCGGGCGTGGCTCAACCAACGGCGGAGCTAGGCGGCGTCGACAGTGGCAGCTCGGACACGGCGGAAGATGGTCCTCCTCTTCCCCCTTCGCAGCCCACACTCGCACGCCCTCTCTCCCGCTCGAACTCTCCTCCTCTCTCTCTCTCTCGCCCGCTCGCCCGCTCGGTCTCACTCTCTCTTTCTCGATCACTCTCTCCCTCGGTTGTTGCCTCGTCCACTCCACCCCCTCTCTCTCTCTTTTTCTTTCTTTCACTCTCATGATTAGGTAGTAATCATGAGGTTTTGCATGGGAATGGACACTTGGCTCCAAGGGAAAGACATGTGGCTTCATTAAGAGGACAAATGGAGAGGTGGCATGGGGCTGCTCCATCCGGTTCCTCTCCCTCCTTCGGTCAACAGCCTTATGGACTTCTTGGGCTGGGCCTTGGTCGGTCGAACGGTGGGGGTTGTGGGCTGCTTTGGGCTGTTTTAGGCCTTCAATATCCAGCCCATATTTGCTCTTATTTTTCCACCTTAATCCCCACTCATAATGACTTAATTACAAATATTCACATGGCCATAAAATTTTGCAATATTAATCGATGGCAATCTGACTTAGAGTACACGGCCAAGAATAAAAATTTCCCTATCAATTTATCCTTTAGTACAACCTAAATCATACATGGACATAGGATAGATTTCCAATAAAACAATTGTCCATTAAATGATCGGCCTTGTTTAATTGTAATCCATTGGTCTAATGGCTATAATATCGTCCGATGGTGCTTCCATCACCTATTCATCAGTCGTAATGCATCTAGAGATTGCTATGAAATTTTAGGATGCCACACCATTCCAAATGCAATTTTTACCAAACAATATGTTGCCCAAAGTCATTTTACAATGCACTTTAAAATTACAATTTATCAAACCCTATTTGCATTTTCACAAACCCCTTTAGCTCAAAGGTATTTGCATTTTCACAATGGCATTTGCCCAAAGCTGAACCAAACAGGCCCTTAGTGTTGAAAATAGTCTTTGCCCAATCCCTCTTAACAGGTCTTCAAACTTTGGGACATTCCTTCTCAAAATGTTCTAAGTTATTACACTTTAAACATTTAAGAGCACTTCAGCCAACAGGTTTTACAAAAATTCTTTGGAAATGATTTTTGTAAAGTGCTCTCGTAGGTCTTTGTTTGATTATTTCTTTAACTTTAGGAAAATCAATTAAAGAAATAGTTTCGGAGTCTACCCAAACCAAATTTGTTAAAATAAGGTCTTTGTACAGAAAGAATTTTCTCCAACTTCTCACATCCTTTTGAAATCCTTTTTGTGATATTTGAAATATCTTCTCTCAAAAATGCATTTTCTTTTGAAAGAGAATCAGAACTTTCAAACTTTTATTTAGAATTTCAATTTTTCTTTCCAAAAAGTTTCCTGTTGCCTTAGCTTATAATTCTCATTTTTTAGCTCAGAATTCCTTTTAAGAGAGGTTTCAAGACTAAGACAGAGTTTATCTATATACTTCAAGACTTTAATAGGAATTTTTAAATTACTAACCTCAATTTCTTTGTCTGAGTCTGAATCAGAATCTGTTTCAAAGTCTTAGTCTAATTCTAAATTGGCCATCAAACATATGTTGGTATATTCTTCATCACTTTCCTTGCACTCGGTATCGCTCCATGTTTATGCTTTTAGAGCATTTTTGTATTTTTTTTTTGTTATTCCTTTCTTTTTCTTCAACAAAGGGCAGTTGGGTCTGATTTATTCTTTTTTCTTGCATTCAAAGCATATCAAATCTTTGTTAGTTTCATTGTCCTCAGTTGGTTTGTTATGTAGCTTTGAGTGTTCTACTTTTTCCTGTTGAATCTTCTTCCCTTCCTATTCAACTTTATGAACTTATTGATCATAAGTGCTAGCTCCTCATTGTCCATCTCATCTTCTGAGTATGTATCATCAGAATCATCATTAGATTTTAAAGCAATTGAATTTTTACCTTTAGGATCTTTTTCCTCATTGGTTTGCTCCACTTCATATGATTGAAGTGTGCCAACAAGTTCGTCTACTAAAAGAGGCATGATCCTCTGGGTTTCTCTAATTGATGTCTTCACGTGATTCTAGTTTTTGGAAAGTCTACGCAACAGTCCATTCACAATTTCAGTTAAATTTCTAAACATATCAGTGATGGATTCTCCAGGCTTCATCTTGAAGGCTTCATACTGTCTGAGTAGAATATTGAATTTTGTTTCCTTTACTCGATCAGTTCCTTCATAGGTAACGTGCAATCTATCCCAAACTTCTTTAGTTGTTTCACAGAATGAAATTTGGTTATACTCAGTAGGAGATAAGACACAATATAAAGAGTAGATGACTTTAGCATCAAGAGTTTGTCTCTTGGTTAATTCTTCTTGTTTCATTTCGCCAGCATCTACAACTTCTTTTCCTCTGAGGTTGATGTAGCTTTGGGATTGATCCATTTTTCTACCATATTTCATTCCAGGGGATCTTTCGATTGCAAGAACGCCTTCATCTTGTTTTTCCACACATTGTGCACCTTTCCATCAAAGTAAAGAGATTTGGTTTTGTTTTGTCTTTCAACCAATCCTGGAGCTAAAATACTAGTCATAGATCTTTAACTCAAAAGTAAAAACACTTATATAAAATGAGCACACATGAACCGATACCAATTGAAAGAGCTAGTATGAACATCTAGATAGGGGTGAATAGGTGTGAATAAGAATCTTTGCAAAGTTTAGTAAAAATAATATGCCTTTAGGAAGTCACAGATGAATTTAGACTTTAGAAATTAGATAAAACTTCAAACTAAATAAAGAAGTTGAACTTATTTAGTTAATTAGAGCTACGAATTAAAATATAGGAGTCAAGGGAAGAGAGTAAGAACACAAGGTTTATAGTGGTTTGGCTTAGATCAAGCCTACATCCACTTTCCCGCGCTAACAGCCTATTGGCTTGATTCCACTAAGAAACAAAAGAGATTTTATAGTCTTGCGATCTCGACTTCACAGTGAAGAGTCTCTACTAGTCTCTCACAAAGTCTTACTTCGAGTTTCTCTCTTTTGTATACAACTTTTGAGCTCAGTGAATGAAATAGTAAGAAACTAGGAAGCTTCAAACTTTGAAATTTTTCTTTCATGTATTTTATCGAACAACTAGAGAGTCCGCCTTAAATACTCATTCATGCCATCACAACCGTTGGCACTTTCCAAAGGAATTCTTCCAATCTACCCATTGGAGAAAATCAATCAATGAGATCTTGAGCTGTTTGAAGATTTGTGATGAAAATTCGTCAATCCTGTTTGCCCATACAATTAGGATCTTAGTTTTCATAAACAAAACATTCCAAGTTTACTCGCCTTTGAAATTATTTAATTATCAAAATTGATTCCAATAAGGGTAATCAATCATGTAGGTGCTAAATCCAGCCATAAGGTCATCCATAAACCATACGAATCAAATCCTTAAAGAAATAAAGATAATCTTGCATTTGGATAAGTCTTCATATTCAGTCTATAAATTGTCAGTATGGGCAAACTTTCAACCTAAAGTCTGATGGTCTTTGGACTTTGACGCTAAAGTTTGGAAGTTTTCAGACTAGACTTTGGAAAGGTTTTGTCAGCTTCAAAATAGTTAAGGAGTTTTCTCCAACAGATGGGACAAAATTGGTGTCATTGGAAATATTAAGACATGCTCTAAGACTTTCTAAGAGACATCGAGCTCAATTAATGTCAATTTCATGTCTAATTAATGACAATTACAGAAGTACAAGAATCAATAATGTGGTAGGCAGAACATGATGCATGAAAATAGGCTTGTTAAACCACCTAAATGATGCATGAAAATTAGGATATTTTTGACTTGACATAGAGTTGAGTGCGATAGACAAAAGTGATTGAGACACTTAATCCTAAATCAGTATACGAAAAATCCTATAAACTCATAAAATCAACTAGGTGAGACAACTCTATCTATCATGAACCTTCGGGAATGCACAAAATTGCGGCAACTTCACGAGATGTTTTCATAAGGCAAATGGCCATCAATTTACATGAATCATGCATCATTTTGAAGCTATTGAAGTCCTCTAAGTATGTCTAGAAGAAATCATGTGAAGATTATGCTCTTAAGGAGCTCAATTGAGGATATCTTCACAGAGATGCAGATCAGCCACAATTGCAGCAACATTTGCACAGAGTACGAACGGTTTTCTCTAATTGAAAGACATGATAAAATGTCACAAAAATTCATGCATATAAATTGGAATGTCCTGATCATTTCTCATGAAGATGTCTATGTCCAATTTGAATCTGAAAAACCTACATGAAAATAGGAAAATAGAGTAGAACATCTAACATCACAGATTATGTGATCTCTACCTCATTGGAAAGCTTATGAAGTACTCTACAATTTTCGTGAAGGATGCAAATCCAATTAAGTATGCTTACTATCTCCATTCTAAGCAAACACACAACGGGCTTAGTTAGGACAGAATGACCTAAAGACCATTTATCAGAACATGCTGTGATAGTGACTAGCATGGCCATCGGGTGAAGGACGGTTAGTGAAAGTCCAAGGGAGCATAGATGTCGTTAGTACAGTTATGACGCCACTAGGATGGCGAAAGGGATAAGAGTTGAATCGACCATGCATTGATCAAAGGAAGAATGTTTTTGGGATGATTTTATTAGAGTAGCACCGTAGAGTTTTTGGAGGTTAAGTTATGGAATTTCAGTTCGTGTGTTAAGGTTGTAGGAGAAGAACCACAGACTAGAGTTGTACTTGATTGGCTGTTTGTGTACAATTTGTCATTAAGTGTGGAAAGAATTGGCTCTTGGAGCATCTTGTGATGATAAATTGTTATCGTAGAGTAACTCAGCTTAATCCATTAGCATGTGGAAGTACTGAGTTCATTGGTTGTCGAGAAGGATCCCCGATTGCATTAATCTCATTGCTTGAGACAACTCGTTTGTTAGACGGGGGTTGCCAAGGTGACTTGGCAATTGTCATAGATAAGACAGATTGGAGAACTACAGATTGAGGACATCTTAGTAGTCTAAGAGCTTCTAAATGTTTTGTCATAAGGATTGTCAAGCCGTCGTCAGAGAAAGAGATAGAATTTGTGATTGAATTAGTACCCGAGACAGAGTCAATTTCTAAGACTTCTTACTAGTTGTCATTGTTTGAGTTAAAAGAACTGATGGTACGGATGCGAGAATTACTGGTTAAGGGATTTGTACACACTAGTGCATCACTTTGGGGAGCACCAGTTTCGTTGGTGAAGAAAGATGGTTCGTTGTAATTATGCATTGACTATCGTCAACTCAATCAGGTGACAATCAAGAACAAGTGTTTATGGCTAAAGATCAACGAATTGTGTGATCAGTTGCAAGGAGTGTCGATATTTCCAAGCTCGACTTGGGAACAGGGCATCATCATCTGAGGATCAGAAGGGAGAACATACTGAAGTCGGCATTTTGTTCTCGAGACAACCATTAGGAAATTTCCGTGATGCCGTTCGGACTGACTAATGCTCCAGCTGTTTTCATGGATTTGATGAACCAAGCAATTGAAGAATACCTAGATCAGTTTATGATCATGTTCATCAATGATATTCTGATGTATTCGAGGAGTGCTGAGGAGCATGAAAGTCGTCTAAGGATGGTACTTCAGACCCTAAGGACTCATGGATTGAACACTAAGTTTAGCAAGTGCGAGTTTTGGATGACTCGTGTTGCGTTCCTAGGTCACGTGATTTCAGGCGAAGAAATCTCCGTGGACCTAACCAAGATCGAAGTAGTTATCAGTGGACGAAGACCGACAACAGTGACGGAGATCAGAAGCTGTTTGGGTTGGACAAATTACTACAGAAGGTTCGTGGAAGGATTTTCAGAATTTGTGTCGCCATTGACTAGACTTCTTAAGAAAGAAGAAGAATTTGTGTGGACAGACAAGTGCAGTTTCCAAGAGCTCAAGTAGAAGCTGGCTACCGCACTTGTGCTGACCATTCCTAATGATTCTGGAGGATGCGAAGTCTATAGTGATGCGTCGTTTAGAGGATTTGGTTGCGTGTTGATGCAACATGGTAGGATTGTTACATACACGTCCCGTCAGTTGAGATCTCGCGAGCTGAATTACCCGACGCATGACTTGGAACTCGCAGCATAAATTTTCACATTGAAGGTTTGGAGATGTTAGTTGTGTGGAGAAAGGTCCTAGATCTTCACGGATCTTCACGGACCAAGTAATTGAAAACGAGATAGCACCGTGAATCAGAAATTTTGAAGGACTAGGATGGAGATATATGGTATCGCCCTAGAAGAACGAAAGAAGTCACTGATGCGATGAGTCAAGAGTCTTTAAATGTGCATATGCTACTTTAAGGTATGAACCTTACATGAGAGAGTTCAAAATTTGGTTTTCAAATTTGAGGTAGGCCACCTTTCTAATTTTATAGCCACCCTCAAAATTGAACTGGATATTCAGGTTAGAATCAAACGCTTCAGTTGATAGACCGGGATGTACAGGAGGATACTAATAAGGGAAGGAATAACTTTCAGATTTATGAGGATGGAATACTCAAGTTCCGAGAGTGATTGGGTGTACTTGATGATGTAACACTCAGGGAAGAGACTTTGTCAAGAATTCACGATAACAATTGCAGCATTGAAGGCCCTTATGTCACGCCCCGATCCTCAGGCACGCACATATCCTTCTCACTTGGTCGATTTTATAATGCGATATCCCATGACTATGTATCGCCGACCCTTTTATTTATTAAGCACATGCGGAAGCAGTTATAAATCCCTAGACAGTAAATCGATGGGATAGAAAAGCAGGGCCATATTTTTCATATTGAAACTTATAACCAAACTTTTATACAAAGCACAAACGAGAATACTTCACAACTATTCACAATTTTTTACTTTAGCTCTATTCACATCAAAATGGAGTTCACAAAAGAAGATGGAATCTCAATCCATCCAGGTCGTACTCAAGATCCCTCTTGGTAGTATCTTCTTATTCCAAAAATTCTTCTCCTCAGGTTTCACCTCAGAGTTCTCTTTCTCAGATTCCTCCTCCTCAGCTCCTCATCGGGGTCCTGAAATGTTTTCCTCAAACCGGGATGAGACTACGTCTCAGCGAGTTCTACCTCACTAAGGCCCGGTTAGTAAACCATTATACTATAGGCTGCCTAAACACGCACAGATCAGAGGACTTACCTTGGCCTCAAATCCCACCTGCAAGTCAGTACAATTCATAATAGGCACCCACTTACTTAAACAAATCGAACCAGTCGATTACATGTCATCCAAATCATTCACCACAGTGGAATATCTAAAAGTCAGGCCACGTGCATTCTCCAGGATAACATCCCAAGTCTCCGAGCCACGTGCCTCAACCCTTGGGCCCACGTGCATTTTCTAAGGCAACTTCTTCGGCAAGGTGGTACATCAAGTCACTGAGCCACGTGCCCTTTTAGATGCCCTTTTAAATGCTATTACCAAATACTGGACCCACGTGCATTCTCTAAGGCACTAGTTCGCCAAAGTGACGCATCAAATCACTGAGCCACGTGTTCTTTTTATGATGCCCAGGCCCTCGTGCCTTCTCTTAGGTGCTAACTCACCAAAGTGATGCATCAATTCACCGAGCCACATGCCCTTTTAGATGCCAAACTCTATCACCAAGCCACGTGCATTCTCCGGGAGGATATACCAAGTTTCGAGCCACGCGCATACTCTTAGGCGACCTCTTCGCCAAGATGACATATTCAACCACTGAACTCACGTGCATTCTCCAGGTGATATTCCAATTCACTGAGCCCACGTATTTTCTTTCAGGTGATTACCAACTTACTTTCGATACCGGCAACCAATGCCCAACGGTATCTCAATCAAATAATCAAATCAATTCAATAATGACATATCCTAAACTTCACAATTTAAATCAATTCCATACAATTTAAAGCTCAATTAAATAAACGGACTGTGCCATGACAATCAGCACGAGATTCCGGTCGTCGGTCATCTCAGTATTTAATTTCCGAAAAATAATTAAATAATTAATTAATTTCGAAAATTAATTAATAAATATTAAAATTCAATTTAGCTCAAAATGAAGCCCGATTAAATAAACGGACTTCATCACGGTCATCAGCATAATATTCCGGTTACTAGCCATCCTAGTTGAATTTTCAGAAAATAAATAAATAATTAATTTAATTCAGAAAAATAATATTTAAATACCAAAAATTCCACTTAGGCCCAAATTGTCAAATTGAAGCCCGATAAAGGGTTGGAAAAATCCCGAGCTACCCTCAATAAATAATAGACCATGTCTACTTGCTAATTACACGTTCAATTTGTCTAATTTGCATCACAATTGACTAATAAACACTAATCTAACCACCTAACCCTAATTAAATAAAACTAAACAACGATTAAGTATAATTAGCCCACTAAGCAAGGATTAGTGAGATTACTCACTAGAATCGCGTGCAAATTGGATCAATCTGACGGGGACGATGTGGCATCCCAAAATTCAATGTCAAGCCATAAGGTGTGTTAAAGTCTTTAATTAGGTGATAAAATTTCCTAAGGTTTATGCTTTAGCCATTAGTCTTTTTTAGAATAGATGATGTGTGCATATGTTTGTGAGAATTTAAATTTGATAGATTATGATAATAATCTATGCTTGGCCATGCACTTTATAAATTAAATTTCAATAAACAAAATGTCACAAGACTTTGGCCATATTGAATATTAAAAATTTAAAAATATTTATAGAAGAAATTCAAAAAAAAAAAAAAAAGAGAGAGAGGGAAAAGTCAATTTTTTGGATTGGGCCTTAGGCCCATTGGCCTAAGCTTTTAATGGGCCAAGTTGGCCGGCCCAATGGAGGCCCAAGAGGGAGTGGTCGACCGGCCACAAAGGAGGCCCAAGCCCAAGCCCAAGCCCAAGCCCAAATTCAAGGCCCATTATGCATGCAATAGGACAAGTGGCACAAAGGAGAATGCCATGCATTGGCTAGTTTAAAGGCATGTGATGATTGCTAATGATGGGAATTATGGGGGATAAAAGGGAAGAGAGAGAGAGAGGGGTGACCGGTTTTTCCCCATTCGGCCGAGAGAGAGAGTGAGAGAGAGAGGTTTCGAGAGAGAGGGAGAGTGGCCGAGAGAGAGAGAGGAGGAACCGCCGCCCGTCCGCCGTGTGCCGCCGTGCTCGCCGCCTTATGCCGTCGACTGACCGGTCTAGAGGCAAGTGGGAGTCCTCTAGCTGCTCTTGCATGTGTGTATGTTACTTGCATGTTGAATTTTTGGGTGTTTAGGTGAGAAAAACCGAAGTATGGATGGTTTGTGTTTGAATGGTTTGGCTGTTTTTGCTCGAACAGTGTGAGTCAGGATGTTGTGTGAGGTTGCATGCATGTTTAGAGTCCGATTTTGACTTCGATTTATTCATAAAAGTTGTATCTAACATCTTGAACTATAACATACTAAACTTTCGTGGAAAAGGATGGAGATTCGAGGGGTTAAAGTCTCATCCTACGGAGACCTCAGATCTGGAAAGATTTTACTGACCTTTTGTTGGATTTGTGGTTGCATGTTGGTTTGTGTTAAGAATATCTCTTCGATTTATTCATGAAATTTGTAGGGGACATCTTAAACTACAACATACTCAAATTTGAAGTGAAATGAACAAGTATAGCCTAGTAAATCGACTAGATCTTGAAGACGGTAATTCTGGAGATGTATTTTGGGACACCCGAGACTTCATGGACCTAAATGACGACCATACTCTGGTTATTTGACTTAGATCTCTTCATGAAACTTGTAGAGGACATCTTGATGTATAACATATCAAAATTTCAGAGGAAAAAAAAAGAGAATAGGTAGGTTAAAACTCAATATTTTGGAGAAGCTTGCACTGGACGATGCGGTAATGGATCCAGACGTTTCGTGAGACTATATAAAATAATATAAAAAGAATCTAGCTTGGATGTCTTCATGAAATTTGTACGAAAATGTCTTGGCTATAACTCAGTAAAATTTCGTAAGTTTTGGAGGCCGTATGGATATTTTAATCGAATTTCTTCGAAACCGCATTCTGGTTTCATCCGAAAATCAGATGATGTTTTGTGAAAATTGTGAGATTGTGTAAAATTTTATTTGGCCATGTATTTTGCATGTAATTATCATCCTATTGGTTTGTTTGATAATTGCTTTAATTTTTATAATTTTGGGAATGGCAAAAGTTGAAATTTAAAAATAAATAAATAAAAAGTAAATAAATAACTAAAATGGATTATTTTATTGGCCATAAATTCCATTAAATTTATTAATAAATAATTATACATTGTTGCATGTATGATAAGGTCTTGGTGTGTGCATGACATTGAAATGAGATGCATGTGTGAATTCTATGCCAAGTATGACTTGTTTGATGTCACGTCATATGCCATGCTAAATTAAGACTGAAATTGGTAAACATGGATAATGGTAAATGAGGAGGTGGTTGTGGTGGAGGATGATGCCCGGAATGTATAGAGATGCATTGCCGGATGGCCCTGGGAGATTCAGGATGCCCGGAATGTGGGGGTGCCGGAAGCCTTGTCGGAGGTTTCTGCCCGAAAGGAATACCTCGCGATGCTAGGATTGGGGTGCGGGATGCCCGACTGGGAGTGTAAATGCCGGAAGCCCCGTGTCGGAGGTTTCTGCCCGAAGGGAATGCCTCGTGATGCCGCTTGGGATGCGAGATGCCCGAAATGTGGGGGCGGATGCCCTGGCCCGGAATGGCTGAATGTCGGAAGCCTCGAGGTCTTTGCCCGAGGGGATGATAAAATTGATGATTTGAGAAATGGGTGATGTGGTGATCAAATGGGAGGTTAAAAGTGGAAATTAAACTATGGCATGATGATATGCATAACGAAGATGATGATGATGATATAAGATATGGCATGATGATATGCATGATGATATGCATGATGATATGCATGACGACGATGAAGATGATGATATATGATATGGCATGATGATATGCATGACGATGATGATGATGATGATATATGATATGCATGATGATATGCATGACGATGATGATGATGATGATATATGATATAGCATGATGATATGCATGATGATATGCATGACGATGATGATGATGATGATATATGATATGACATGATGATATGCATGATGATATGCATGGCGATGATGATGATGACATGTATGATATGATGATGCCATGATGATGATGACATGTGTGATGTGGTGATGTCATAATGATGATGACATGTATGACATGATGACGATACACATGTATGTGTTATAATTTGTGATGATGATGCATGATAGTATGCGCATGGCTTCAGGTAAGTAACGCCCGCAATGCATGTATGACTTGTATGATGCATTGAGTGGTTGTTGGATTCCTTATCTGCAGCGATTGTACTCACCCCTTTGGGGACCAACATTTCAGATTAGCAGTATGCCGCTTCTGCCCGTCGCGCGGGTGCATTTTACGGGTTACCGTCCGACGTTGAGGTAGAGTGTGAGGAGTACGGCCTGTCCTTATGTGCTGGACTCGACATACATACGTGTGCGCTATTTTGTCTCATACGACATAGGCCTAGCCGGGGCCCGATTGTCCAGAGTTTGTCTTCGTCCACGTTCGCCGTGATGGGGTGATGAGAGGGATGCTGCCACCGCCCGCCCCCGACGCACCGGACGGTGTGAGGCTCCGTGCGTGACGCAGTAGGGGGCTGTTTCTTTTGGATAGTTAGCCGACACTTATGATGGGGGTTGTGCACATGTGATGTAGAGGGTCGAGGGTTTTTTTTGAGGTTTTAGGCTGGACATGGCTAAGTCCTAGCTTTTCCTTTTTGATGTATCGACCCAAAAGAAGTCCCATCTTGAAAATATATGTAAATAAAGTGTCGTGGCTTGTTTATAAAATCATGGTGATTAGTGGTGTGTATTGGTATCATGGATTGGTAGGGGGATAGATGGTGATGCTTTATTTTGCTTCCGCTAGTAATGTCGCGCTGGGACCGCTTTTTTTTTAAAAAAAAATGCTTGTGAATAACGGCGCTTTCTTCTAAGTGTAGAACAAAAGGGTAATAAGATGTAACATCGGTGCTTGTGGCGACCTTCGAAGGGTTCGGGTGCTACG